>CM057817.1:46727162-47927162 GCA_030067965.1 Latrodectus elegans
ATGCTAAAACTAATTCTTATAAGCAAAAGTTGTATTTTTAATCTTCAGATTAAAATAAAATGCTTAAAAAATTTAACTATCACACGAAATTAAATCTAATGAATACTTTGAAGTTTGAAAGTAGTTTTCATAAAAATATAAAAAATATTTAATATGTGTAATTCTGTAAACTAATTAATTAGATGTCTTTTAAGTGAAATAATGCAATTATTCAATTTAAATTATTTATTCGTAAGTTTCTATGATTCCTTTGTTCACTGAAAATTAAAGCATACTTCTTTATATGTAAACATTTACCATTAAAGTTTATTCTGAATAGATTATTAAAATAAATTTTGAAAAATCTAAATTTTTGTGATTTTATTTAAAGGAGGAAAAGAATTTGCATTTCATTTTTTAAGTCAAATGTTCAAGTCTCAACATTATTTAGTTATTCTCAGTGCAATATATTATATAATTCATATTATAGATAAAAGTCATAATAATTTTATTAGAAGGAATACTTCTACCAGTCACTATAAAATGTCATTTTTGTGTGCATCTGTTCTACATAAATTTAAATTTAGTTGAGAAAGCCCTTTAAAATTAAATTGTTACAGATTTAAAATTTTAAATCTATTTAAAGTATCCTCACAAATTTTGAAAATATTATATTTTTAAAACTCAATAGTTCATTCTTGTTTATATTTATTATGTGTGTGCCTTTTAAAATTAAATAACAAGTATTTGTCTACCTAAGAAAAGCTTAAAGTATTTATCTATCTAAGAAAAAAATTAATTTTTTTATTCCTAATGATAACACCGTGGAAGTTTTCCTTACAATTTAGTATTGGGAAATAAATTATAATTATCGCTTAAACTGAGTTATAAGACTGTGTGGTATAAATTTATCTGTTTCTACGATATACAAAATTGAGTAAGTTATAAGACAAAATAAATTTCAAATTCTTCTATTAACTCTAGAAACATGGTTCGATATAGTGATAGAAAAATATGAGGTTTTCTATGGACTGACAAACTATTGTATTATTTATATATTTTTTTCTCAAGAGTTTTTCAATATATTTTACTGTAAAAAACTTAGTTTATTTGAAATTTAAAATTTAAGCAAATATAGAAGGCAGTTATGTAATATTAACTATGCTTTATAAAAACTTTTTCGCTTATTCCTATTACTCAGAAACTGCGTGTATCTTAATAATAACTTTCATATAATTCAAACTTGCAAATGTTTCTTCAGTAAAACATTTTTCCATTCATTTAATTACGATTAATAAAAATAATTATTTACAATTTGAAGAAGCACAACCAGAACTTTTACAGATAATTTTTCAATTATATATATTACCATATAGCCTACATTTTAATACATTACTATAATATAAAACTATTTTTTTCCAATTTTCTTTTTTGCATCATCATTCATGGTGTGCCAGCCCAGGATGGGCCAAGACCTTCTGAACAAGTTTCTTCCAGACTTCTCTACTGACAGCCAAACTCCTCTAATTTTTTTTGTTCCAAGGAACCTACAGTCTTCTTCGACTGCATACACTTATCTCAGTACTGGTCTTCCTCTTCTTCTTACACTGATAAGTTTTGCAAAAAAAAAAAAAAAAAAACTTCCCTTAGTGTTTCATTGTCCTTCATTCTAATAGCATGTCCAACCCAATTAAGACGGGTTACTTTAATGTGATGTACAACATCTGGGTCTTTTCATATTCGGTTGATTTCTATATTGTAAATTCTGTGCTAAACTCTGTTTTCCTTTGTACCTCCAAAGATATTTCTTAAAATCCTGCCCAACAGCCTCTCCTCTCTTATGGTCAAAGTCCAAATTTCCAAGGCATAGGTCAAAACGGGACGGATAGGCGTTCTATAGATCTGTAATTTAGTTTTTCGTGATACAAAATTAGTTTTCAATAAATGTCTTATAACAAAAAAGGCTTTATTAGCTGCAGTTAAATGTCTTCTTAACTCTGAGAAAATGTTATTATTTCTGTTAAACATTAAGCCAAGATAGATAAATTCATCAACTGTTTCAAATTTATAATCAACAACGAGTAAATGAGTTTGTTTAAATTGGATTCTAGTTACAGGGAAATATTTATTTTTAACTTGATTAACAACAAGTCCTACCGGTTTGGCCTCCCTCTCAATAGCTTCAAAGCTCAATAGCTTATATTAAGTATTTTTTACTTCTGGCTACCAGTGCAATGTCCTCTTCAAATGCCAATACTTGAATAGATTTTCCAAAGATACTGCCCCTGGTATTGATACCAGATTTCATGATGACTCTTTCAAGAACGATTTTAAGCAAAGGGCAAGATAGATCACCCCCCTGCCTTACTCCCTTCTCAATGAGATTTCTTAATTGATTCAGTATTAAATTTCATGTAAAAGCATTAATTTTTTTTATAATATATGTTCTATATATGTATACAATTTTTTTTTTAATTTTTGAATTAAAAATTTGAACAAAATAACTAATGAAATAATAATTTCATCGTGGAGTATTACGAAAAATTGCAAATTTGAAGATATTTCCTTGTTCTTTTTTATTAAAAAATATCTTGCATATATTTTTGCTCTCATAATTTATTATTTAAAATATAGTATACAGTTTTATAAGTGATTTTTTTTAAAAAAAGAAAGTACGTACATTCATAAAGAATTAACATTGTTAACTGAAATAACATTATGAAAGGTGGCAATAGTTAACAAATAATTGAAAATATCATTCCATTTTGCAACGAAGCGTTTTAAATTTTTTGTAAAAAATACACAATAAGATTTTCTTGAGTGAAAAATAATGATTCGGAATTATCAGCATAGACGTTATTATATTTTATCACTACTATTATTTTCTGTTACTCTACTTACCTACAATTATCATTATTTATTATTCTGTTCATCGTCATTATTCTACTTTCCCATTCATTTATTCACTAAATAATTGCATGTGTTTATGAATGTTGAATATATAACTAGAGTGATTTGCAAACAATTATAATCTCATCATTTGCCATAATAAGCTAGATAAAATATGATCTTGTAATGAACAGAATTAAATATAATTTTTTGGCATAATGCAACAAATAACCAGAATATCTTCCTCAAAATAATGTAACTATAAAATTTTTTTCATTTTGGCAAAATTAGTCATCTTTTTTATATTTCGTCATACTTTGAAAATAGCTCGGTTTTTTATTTATTTTTATTCATCTAACTTTCAGTGAATAAAATACACTTTGATACACATCTTACATCAAATCAACAAATTATAAATATACAATTTCAAACTACATTAAAAACTTCTTCTTAAAAAGCGAAAATTTGTCCATAGCTTAAATAAACTATTTTTGTCTTAGACTACACACATAAATAAAAGTCCAAGAAAAAGGAAATACTTTTATTTCCGAAGAATTCGAACCCTCAAAGAAAGTTCTCCCATGACGGAAATGAAAAAGAAGCTACTTGAAAGACTGTTAAAAGACTTCGGAAATTAGACAGGATATCACGCTATGTATCAGTTGAAAGAAGAGTAATTCGATTATATAGCTTCTGTAGGATTAATGTAAAGGTGTCATAAACTTTAAAAAACGACCACTTCTTAATAACATAAACTTTTTCACTTAAACTTGTGACATACTTATGGTAAGAATTCTACAACATTTAAGATTATTTCTTAATGGGTCTAATAAGAAAGTAGAAAACTATAAATTTACTCTAAATAAAGAAAAATCCCAGTAAAAATCTGTTTTAAAATATTAATTATTAGAAAAGCTGAAATTAAGTATTTATTTTTATGAGTGTCTAATATGAAAGATTTTTCGCTTTCAGAATTCTAATTAAAAATTTTTAGCTAAAAAAAGTATTTTTCATTAATCCATAAAAATGGGAGACACTTTCTGAAATAAAAGCCATAAGAAATTAATTTAAAAATAAAAATAAAGCTTTAAAATTTGACATGTTTAAAGCAAAATGTGTTTCTTAATTTTGTAATAAGTATTTAAAAAGCTTAGTATTACATGAAGTTTTAACAAAACTCATCATTCTTAGTCAATAATTTAACATCTTTCTTCATATGTTTCTCGATGTTGTTCTTTCTTCATATGTTCTCATATGTTTTTTCATAGTATCCTTCGGCTGGCAATAAGATTATTAGTTAATAGTAATCTTAACCCAAACACATAATATAGAAAATTGTTGAATTCTTGTTGGATTGAATAAAAACATTTGTATTTTGTATATGTATCAAACTAACATATTATTAACATATTTAATTACCATATGAAAATAAAAAGTATAAATTGTTAAATGTGCAGGATTTTTATGAAATCCCTTTCTCATTCACAAGTGAGGCCTAATTATGATTGCATAACGTTCCCAAAACTGCTCAACTTTCAGAAAAAATATTCCTGGTATAAATGATTTTCACAATCGAATTTAAAAGTGGTAATGGGATATAAATGAAATATTTCTATTCATAAAATTATTACTTAGAAAAAAATTCTAACGATAGCTGTAATTTTAATAATGATATACATTTTACTTTTTTCTATTATTCACACTACACACAATTTTTTTGAGTTTTTTAATAACTGTTATACTAATGAAATAGCTTTTACCAGAAATAATGAAGTATTTGAAAATTTCAGCTATCACATCAAAATATAGTGCTTAGACTAGATATATTCTCTCCAGATTGTTACCATTTTAGTATGAATAATTGATTTAATTAATTTCAAACATTAATAAAGTAAAAGTATTGTAACTTTTTATAATTAATATTCTTAATAATGTATATAAAAGTTATGAGGCGCGACTTAATATAGGGATAATTTCTTTGTCCTAATTTGGAAACAATGTTCTTTAATTAAAAAAAAAAACCTTGATTAGTTTATACGTTTACTTGTTGAAATCGCTTAATATTTAAACTTCAGAAATAGATATAAATTAGTAAAGCCATATTTATTATTTTTAATGAATGACTAACAAGACATTTGTTTATTTTTTTATAATTATGTTTCTAAAAATATTGGAATATCATGCATGTAAATAAATACATATAAATTATTTCAAGTATAATAATAATAAGAGTAAAATCTTAGTAATATATTTTAGGTATTTATTGTATCTAAAATATATTTTAGGTATTTATTGTATTTTTTAAAATGTTATTGACATTTCTAATAGAATTTCTTTATTAACAACAAGAACATAGCTGCAATGTGAAGATCAAGCTATATACTACCCGAGTACGTACTTACGTAAGTTAATTTGTCTCATGTTACTCCAACAGAGATATTTAAGTTAACGATCAACATTTAATTAGATTAGGTACTAATTTTACTTAATTGGATGTTAATGCTAATGCATTCATAACGTAAAAGAGTTGTAAATGTTCATAAGAAAGGAAATCACATTAAATTTCCATCATTAATAATATGTAAAATAATAAAAAAATGAATTCTTTTAACAAACTTTGATCTCAAATTCGTTACCTTTAAAATTCTTTTATTTCCACTTATAATCTGAATAATGTAAATGACATTATGTATCATCATAATTTATTTTTTATATTAATAACTTTCTTTGAAAAGTGACAACGATATTAAAAAATATTCTTCACCAAATATATAATTATTCAAAAATAATAACCAATAATTATAATTTATATTATTACAAAATAAATAACATTTTAAGTATTTTAAACTTTACAATAATATTAAGTGCATGGATATTTTGCTTTGAAATCTAAAATCATAAAATAACTATAAAACATATTACATTTCAAGTATAAAGATTTAGAGTTTTAAGCCTAAAATACAGGGAAGTAAATGAATTTCATATGTCTATAGCCTCTGAAATTTGGCTCTAGACCAGAAGTTTGACATGCTTTGCATTCATTGAGATACACATATTAAATAAATACGTTTCAATAATCCTCTGACTGCAAAGTGTTTAGAGCACTTAAACATCCTGAAAACAAATATTTCCCTAAGGATTACCTTAATAATGCGTCTTGTGGAAAAATAAGAGTTTATTTACTATCCTTATACTATTTATTCAAATAATAAATAAAAAATCCTCTAGCAACTTATAAACCTCAGTGACGGCCCTGAAGTTTTAAGCGCGTTAAAGATACTTAAAGGACTACATTTTATGCATTAAACGTCGATGACGAAGCATCTCAAATTTAATGCTTGCATGCCCCAAGAGAACCGCTGGGAAAATTAATGCCTGCTATTGATTAAAATTAAGAATGCATAACTTTCCCTTAAGGTATGCGAAAGGAGTTTAAGAGAATCTATATTTAGGTGTGTTTTGTTTGAATCCCTTCAATTTATGTTATTTGGCTTGTACAATTAATCAGTGGAAATAAATAACTGAAACTATAAAATGCACTCTTAAACACGTAACTTAAACTTTCTAATAAATAAAAATAATTAGAGCCAAGATAATTTATATTATATTGGTTATTATTACTTGATTGTATATTAGCAGTATATTTATATATATATTTTGAATAAATTATTTTTATTTTTATAAATTTATACCAATTCCAATGTGTAATTTTTATCTGTGATTCCCTTTTAAGAAGTTTACTTTAAATGTAGATAAATTTAGATAAATCTCTTTAGCACTTTATCGCTTTTATAGAAAAATATCGGAAATTTTCATTGTAATTATTCACAAGCGACTTTATTTTTTTCTAATTATCATAAAGCAATTTTTATTTGCTGTTTAATTAATATAGATTTTAAAATTTTAATTGCATATTTATTCTAGTATCATCTTATAAATTTAGATATATATTTTTATTATTTTAATACATTAATTTAATGTTTCTTCTTAGCAAGTGATAATGATTTAAAAATACAAGGATTTCTTTTGTTATTAAAGATTAAATATTATGTTGCTATTTTAGCAAATTTGTCTTAAATTTTATTGTATTTTGTTATAATTTAACCATGTTAAAATTGTGATATTTCAAAAATGTAAAACTAATGCAATATAGAAAATGCTCTTAATTAATACTTGTAGAATTCAAATGCTCTCAAATGATATAAATTTTAAATTATTTAAAATTTATTATTAGTTTCAGGATTAAGGATTAAGCCCAATTTCATTAAAGCATACCATGACATTTTTAGTAGAGTAAAAATTTTAAAATTGGAAAAAATAATGTGAATGAATTAGTTTTTTTTATATTATATTCCATAATATATCCAAAAATTGGATTGCCAAAAACGGATTTCAACCTTCTTATATTTGTGTGAGCAAAAAGTTTCAAATTAAGTACTTAAGTTTCATGAATACACACATCTTGACATCCTTTATGCAATTTTTTTGTAATACCACCTTATTTTTATGAAATATATTCAAAATTAATTCCTGAAATCAAATTAAATGCCTCGACTTGAATAAAATTTTTATTTTAAATATAATACAAACATTCCCAATATAATACAAACATTTGTTCCCTAGCCCTGTATTTCAGAAGTAGCTTAAAAAGCTATCTTAATATAAATTTCTTCATTAATTTCTGTTTCTTGTAATATGATACATAAAAAGTAATGTAGATATATGTAAGTATGAAAATGTGACGGCCACTGCCATGTTTCGATGTTGTAACCATTATAAAACCTTTAAAATTGGGATGTTTCAAAATGTGTGTAATAAAATAACTTGCCATAAAATACGCCTTAATCATTAAAAAATAGAAACTTTGAAAATCAATTAATAGATTAAATTCACAATTTTTTCGATTTGTAATAAAAGTGATTTTTTTAAAAATTTTATGTATTTCATGAAAATTATGCATTACTTAATGACAAGGTTATAAAGAAAATGGGGAATTCATTATGAATGTCTTATTATAAAATTTTCTCCTTTTTATACATAAATTAATCTTTTTTAAGTAATTCAGCACTAAGAGAGGCTCTAAAAATTTTTCTTTATCCTCTATTTTGCATCCTATCTAATTTCTTAAGATGAATAAAAGTTTTAAAAGTTTATTTCTTTTACTTGATTAATTTATTACTCTCATCAAATTCAAGTTAACAATATTTCAAAAAAATTTTATAATGAATATGTGGTAGAAATTATGACATTGTCCATATTATAATTACTAGTTTGAAAAGCAGTTGGTAGAAATGTGTATGAGTAGCAAAATAAATTTTCTTAAGAAACATTACTAAGATTAAAAAATCTAAAGTACTTAATGTTGTTAACTTAGGTAACTGCACAATGCATATTCTGTTGATTTTGCTAGGTATATTGAGAAAAGACGAAGGAAGAAAATAAAAAAACTGCATTTTATTCCTTTGGCATGAAATACAGTTTCTCTATTAAATAAATTAATTTTTAATGAACAATGTAGCTATCTAAATTTGCATGTGAAGTTGCAAATTCCTACTAAGTATTTTACGTTCTACGTCGTATTAGCTTCCATCCGTTGAAAACTTCAATTTATTTTAAGCTAATATAATATTACTTTAAATGTGTGTGAATACCATATATAATTTATTATACTTAATTATATATTCTTAATGATATAAATATATATTTATAATATAAAGATATTTCAAATGTTTATGTTAGTTCAGTTACACCTATGTACCAGATATTGTTCCTAAATTCATTATAACTTACTGCAATATTCATAGAAATGTAAAACATTTACAAACGAACTTTCCTGATATTTTCAAGAAACAAAAATTATTTAGAAGATAAGGCAGTGGCTCTTTACCTAATAGCAGAAGAAATATAAAATCATTAAATATTATCATTTGACAAAAATATCTGATTTTTAATAACAATGTTCCATGTGTCTAACTTTATTCTTCAATAATATTTATAGCCATGGGGCAATATTAAATTAGTAGCTATAGTCTGTAAGAATGGTAAGAAAAGATCATGAAATTGAGTCAAATAACATCCTTACTATTATTGTTAGTCAACGTGACATTTCAGACAATCACAAGGATATTAATCACATAGATTCAAATACTGAGACATATATCACTCCATGCTGGAATTTGGAGAACAGCATACTATGCTCTGACTAAAAATGTGTACAAAAAAACTTCGATAGATGTGGAAAAAAAAAAGATAGGAATTCTAAATATAATTATTTAATTTTAGAAGTTTTTAATTTTCCAAACGATGAAAAATACAATTTTGTAGACTATTAGTGTACCACATCCCCATCACAATGGTAGTAAAGACTCAATACTTCCCTTTATTACTCATAGATAGAAGATTGAATTATGAAGGAAGCGTAAAATAACTAAAGATGATAAATTTATCGTCAAATATGTGTATTTTTTAAAGTTTAAGAACTTTTGATATTTCATTATCTTCAATTAAACTCGTTTGGAATTCTTAATGATGGAAGTAAGTACGTGCATATCATAATCGATATTATATCATTGCAGTCACCCTAAATATGTGTACAAATTCTTCCTTTAAATCTTCAGTTAATAAGTTATCAAAGTATTGAAATTTTTACAGAAATTTATACATATTTTTGTTTTCTAAATATTACTAAAAAATCTTAACGAGACTTATTCTGTAACAAACATGGGACTTTCGGTGCAGTAATTGAACTTCAAAAATTTTACTTTTTTCTGAAATGTCACAAATCTAGTAACGCGTGAGGAAAACAAACTACATAACATATCCTTTAGATGTCAATGAAAGACAAACTTTCAAACCATCTTATTTAGTTGCTATCAAATTTTAAACATTCCGAAACTTTCAATTCTTGTGCTGATACAGTTCAATAGAAAAATGGAAATTCCAAAACTTTTACACCATCAAGGAAAATTATGAACTTGCGGAAATCTAAGTAGCTGGTGCTTCCAAATAAGCACCAGTATTTCCAAAAGACATAGAAAAATCTATTTCTACAAGTTATTTCTAGAAATGCTAAAAAATTTAATACAAAATATTGTTCATTATGAAGAAATCTGTTTATTTCATTGCAATAATCTAATTAAATCTAATTAAAAATATATATAATTAAATATATAATAAATCTAATTAAAAATTAAACTATGTTACAAACAAAATAGTGAAAACGAAAATGTCTGCAGGAAAACCTTTATTAATTTTTGAAAGCAAACTCAGTAAAAATATCAAAGAATAAAATTTATTCCAATTTAGAATTTGAATCCACGATGTTATGATTCGACAGAAAATTAATTTTTTCTTTCTGTAGAAATAATATTATATTTCATTTTGTAATTTAAATTTTCCCAAAAACATATGATTGAAATTTTATATCATACTTGGTAAGATAATAATAAGCTAATAATCTTTGTTTTATAATGCTTTGTAAATTCATCCCAATATTAATACAATACTGGAAGATACATTACGCAAAAATACTCAATAACTTTTAATTTCATACTCTTAAAGGTAGGATAAATACTCAATAGTTTTAAGTGTTATATCATACTTCTCTATGAGAAATATGTATATAAAAATATATTAGGAAAAAAAATAAATCTGTATGTATAAGCTATCAACTTGTTTTATTTGCTATTTTAAAATACTGGAACACATAAATTTTATTTAATAACCAATGAATAAAAATATCTGTATGAACAAGAATTTTTCAACATTTACTTGTTATTATGTATATCAATATTCTTTTAATTTGTATTATGTGTGCATTTTCTCACTGTGTATCACTACATAATTTCATTATTCTTAAATATTTCGGAGAATAAAAAGCTAAAAAAATGACAAATGAATAAAAGGCTATTTTCAAAATTAATTCTTTCAGTTATATGATTAGTAATTGAAGTATTATTTTTGTCTGCTGAAAATAATAATAATACTTTTTTAAAAAAAATATGAAAAATTTATGTGTTATTAATCATAAAATTTAATTAAAAACGGTATTTATAATAAATAGCAATAATTATTATACTGTTCCACGCATTATAAATCAAGCTTACAATATAGTTTTACTCACTGCACCCCTTTATTACTTCTTGATTTTCTTCAATTTTCAGAAATTCGCTTCAGTTATATACAAGAATTAATTTAAATCTAATTCAGAATATCTGAATTTTTTTTATCGATAAACAAAATTTGTACTCATTTGTTTTTAAATTAAATGAACTTAATCAAATTTGTAATTTGAAGTATTTCATGTATTTTTTGTTTAAGGAAAAATTTATATTATAAGCATATCTATTTTATAAATAGATGCAGATCTCTGCCTTATATTTTCATTACCAAACCTGAGAAATGTTGGAGATATCAAGAAATTTTTGAGGAAGGCCAAAAAATGTTCATAAATAATATTCCTCATTCGATCAAGCTGTCTGAACACCTAGGGAATATAAGAATGGCTTCTGCTTTATTGTATTAGGACAGGAGGAGAAAAGAAATAAAAATTCTTTCCATACCGAAGATTTTACTGCCGGGCATGTCTTGAAAGTTAGAGGCAGAATGTCAGTACATAAATAGAGGAAAGAATACAAGTTTAGTGCAAAATTTAAACAAGATTTTGCGAACCTAGGAAAAAAACATTTTGAAAAAGAGTATATCACAGTATGAAAAATCTAAATAATTTTAAGTAATTATATCTAGGAGAACAAGACTATAGAATTATTTTGATAAATGAAGTTATTTGATATAAAAATTTGAGATTTAGAATCATATTCAATTGTAATTTAAATCACTTTAAGAAAAATATGTGATTACTTAGACAAAAATTAATGAATTTTTTCAAATTATTTTTTTATAAATCTTATTTCTAATGCCGCATACATTTCTTTAGATGCTACGTAATAGGTTTTAATGTTAAAGAACATTTTTCATATGTAAAAAGGGAAATAAATTTTGAATATTTTGAATATTTTATTTCTTACCATTTACTTTTGTTTTCTATTTTTTATTCTCAGACAAATATCCTTAGAGCAAAGAATAATGGCACTATCTTACCTATATTTTTCTTTTTTTTTCATTGAATATTTTACGTCAAAATTTGTAAAATTGTTTCAGGAATTATAAGCATAACTAAAATATGTTTAACGTAAAGAATAATTTAATTCTTATGTGATATAAATTTTATATTATTCCGTATCTACAAAACCAGGAAAATATAAAGTCAATTATTTTATAGGAAATAAAAAAAAATCTTCAATATTTTATCTAATGGATAAATGCATTAAACATAATCCACACTAAATATTGCTACATGTTTTTCAAATTATAAACATCACAACTTTGAATACTATTCCTCAATAAGATGTATCTTTATAATGGGTGCTTTCTGAATTAAAAGATGTTTAACTATGATTTTAGTAACAATACGCATTTTCTTACATATGTTGTTGTTATTTCTTATAGTTCTAGCAAGAAAGTTTCTGATATCTATTTGTTTTTCTCTGAGCAATCTGGCTGAATTGGCAGTCAAATATTTAATGCTTTGAGTTCTGGTTCAAGAGTTTGTTGAACTCCTACTTAAAGCAGGGGGGAATGATGTGGTTTCAAACTTATGTAAAAATTCACAAACCACTGCAAAACTTAAATCTCATTCTAGCTAGTTAGTTCTTATTATAGCAAAACCTGGACTGAAATCAAACCATCTCGAAATATTTCATGAGTAATCCATAAGATTAAACTTGTGATCTTAATGATTGATCTATACGACATATATCAGGTTCATTAAATTTAAAACTGATGGATGCCAATACTCGCATTTCTGGTTGGCTTATTATTCCTCAAAAAACAAATGAAGATCTGTACCATTTTTTAAATAAATGTTCAAAGGTTGTATGAATTTTAAACTTAACGGGTAATGTGATGATTTAGTGCTTAAAAGAAATGTGTAAGGGAAAGGATATCCATTTAATACATGTCTCTGTGTAGAAGTATATGTAAAAGATCAGGATGGTGTAAATATTAGATTATTACAAGGTGATATTGCCCAATATGTACTTTTCCAAAATCAAAATCTTAAGGAATTATTTCATGCCCAGAATTTTAAATCTTCCAGAAGAAGCATCGCCTCTATTTTATTTTGTCTTAGTAGTTTTTCACATCGCCTCCACAAACGCTGTGTTTTGTGATATTAATTAAGAGAACGCATAAGCATGTATGATGGATCATCTGCTGTAAAGACTTCTGTCTGTAGGGTTTTTTTTTTTTTTTTTTTTTTGCTTTTAATTTTTTTTAAATTGTTATTTCAGATCCAGTAGGTATCGAGTGAGTTATAATCTAACAATTACTTCCCCAATAATGTCGCATTATATTGGGAGATGCAATAATTTGTCCTACTGCTTTATTTTTGGTTGAAAAGCAACAACTTACTACGTTTTACCATAACTTTTTCAGTAAAATTATTCAGTAGCTTTCATAAAAAATAATTATACTCTTAAGTATATTCATGATTTATAATTATAATAAATTGTATGTTTTTAATTATTTTAAACACTAATATGTGTTTGAATGAAGAAGATGTGATACTTCATTACGTAATTTAGATTTATTATAAAATATTTTTAAGTAAATACACATACTAATATGTGTTTGAATGAAGAAGATGTGATACTTCATTACGTAATTTAGATTTATTATAAAATATTTTTAAGTAAATACACTAAAAAGTAGAAAAAGAAGTAAAAATACTTATTAAAAAAATTTCAATTTAACACTGATATAGAGCCAAGATGCATCTCAGAAACACGTGTGGAAAATGTTCAGTGTTGGAGGCCAAATATTTTGAAAGTTAACATTAAGATGGATAAAATGTAAGATTTAGATTACTCGGAATGAAAGATAATGTCGGTACAAAAATAATTGGTAAATCATCTCTGAGACGAATACAATATGTGTTACTTTTACTACACATTATTTTGAATATTTGAGAAAGAAAGTTGAGGGGAAATATTTAGTCAATGAGAGTTTTTCTAGTCAAAAAAAGTAATATAAACTAGAGATTTGAAAGGCAAGTATCACACACAATATAAGATAACTGAAACTAATAGCAAGTTAACAGATCCTAGCAAACGAAACGCAAGTACGTTAGAAATTGTGTGTTACAGAGAATAATAAGTAAGTGGCCAATAAGTTACCTTACCTAAACGCAGTTTCAGAATAATACGTTTCAGCTTGAGAAGTCTATCAAGAGAGAATTTGCCATCACAGAAAATTAAGAAAAGTGTCACTTAGGGCCCAGGAAGGATAAACTTGTCATATTAAGATTAGAAAAGGAAGGCAAACACGATGAATTTCATTTCCAACACCACCCTGCAGATATTAAGAACAACAGTTTGTACAAGTAGCATATAAAAAATATAAGCCTTATAAAATGTTATTTCTACAGGTTACCAGTATTAGGGCTCCGACACTGAGAATCGTTTTCAGAGTTCATTGACTCATTAGATACGAATATCTATGGACAAAACTCTGAGTAGCACAGCTCACATCAAAACAATGTCGATAGTACACTTGTTGTGATTATAACCATTAATGAGTTGTACACACATTTATGATTGCAATGTTATCGTTGATTGGGAAGTATATCTTGAAAAAAAATTGAAATCAATCAGGAATCAGTGAACAGGACAGTAGTTGTATTGAATAGCATCCATAGTAAAACTATTTACTGATCAAATGAGTCGCGTAACATGTAACGTATAGAAAATTTAGCCCATGACAGATGACAATTTTGATTTTTTGAAGAAAAAAAAATTTGACAAATGAAATATACATTTGTCAAAATTTTTATTTAAAATGGACAATCCTCTATTCTGATATAAAAAATTATGTCAATATCAAAAAGCATTTATTTTAAATTTTTGATCATGTAAAAAGAATCTTGACTGTAAGCAGAAAAATACAGGGGAAAAAATTTGATCAGAAAATGTGTCTAGATGATTGCTATTTAGTATACGGTCATCCTTTGCAAGCATTTAAAACTAAAATTTATCAAAACATGTAATATTACACAAATTAATTTTAATAACATCTAAAAATATTAAGTGTCTCATCTTAAATATCCTATTAAATAACCACCAATATTAAATTAACTATAAATACGAAAGAAAAAAGTGAGAGAAGAAGAGAAAGACAAAAGTATATTTTCTTCTTCTTGAAATTGGGTTTGTATGTCATTGGGAACCTCTGCTTTTATCAGCATTTTGTACTGTTAACTCCAAGCCCAATGTTTCCTAGTTCCAGTTGCTCGGGTCACCCACTTTTTTAATAAAATCCGATAACCCTTTAATGGAGTCTAGGTGTAGCTCTATAATATTGATGATGCCTAAAGAAGTTATTCTAGGGAGGACAAGGGCCTCGCATTCGAAAATGATATGCTTGGCCGTTTCCTCTTGCATATGACATTTCCTGCAGATAGGATCTTGCTGAAGTTGTTCAATTTTATGGAGGTGTTTTCTGAAATAGTAGTGTCCAGTTATGAAGCCTACGATTAAATGTATTTTCTGCCTAGAGCATCTGAGAATTTCAGAGTCAATCCTTGCTGATGATCCACAGACCATACATTTAGCGTGGTTTTGACCAGCAGTGTTGAGCCAAGCTTCATACATCTTCTGTTTTTCCCATCTAAGAACATTGGTTTTCGCGGTCTTCAAATTGATCCCACAAAAAGATTTTGCACCGATGGGAGCAAAAGACGATCCTTGTTTAGCAAGTACATCAGCTTTTTCATTACCTTCTATACCTTTGTGCCCTGACATCCATACAAGGATCACCTTGTTTCCAGTTGCCAGTTCTGTAAAAAAGTTTCTGTATTCCAAAATCATTTTAGATTTGATTTCAATTGAGCGCTTTCAAAGCGGCTTGACTGTCACTAAAAATGAGAATCTGCTTACCGTGGTAGTCCTTCCTCTTATTAAATCGCAGACAGTCGATAATGGCCAAAACATCTGCCTAGAAGACCGTAGCGTACCGCCCAAGCTTACAGATAAGCTGGTTTTTGGAGGCATGCCGCATACTCCCAGGCCTGAGAAGCTGTTTTTCAGTGATCCATCTGTGTACCAGATTTGATCTCCTGTTTTAGTTTCGAATATGTTGTTGTCCCATTCGTCTCTAGCTGGAAAAACTATTTCAAATGTCCTTTCAAACGTGTATGACTTTTCCATGATGTTCGAGGGCATCTAGAAAGTAGGATCTTGAATTTTTGTAGTACCCCTGTGCCCTTTGACAACAGGCTGGTCATACTATTGTTTTTGTAACTTCATTTTGTATGCAGTCATTCTGGCAGATGAAGATGTCTAAGGGAGTCAGATTCAACATAATTTCCAATACTCTTGTTGGCAGGGTGGACATTTGCCCTGTGATGCAGAGACAGGCCAGTCTTTGTAGACCTCCTAGCCTGTTAATCACAGTCTTCTGCTTCAGCTTACGCCACCAGATCACACAGGCATGTGTGAAAATGGGCCTGACAATAGCTATGTACATCCAAAACTGATGTTTTGGATGTAAACCCCAGTTTTTACCAAGCATTCGCCTGCAAATCATAATGCTTTTCTTTGCTTGGTTAATTCTATCATCAATGTGCTTGTCCCAGGTGAGTTTTTGGTCTAAATAAATTCCCAGATACTTCACATCTGAAGCCTTATTGATTTCAACATCATAAAGCCTTGTATGAAAAACATCCTCCTGTTTCCGTTTGCGTGTAAAATGTACAAAGTAGGTTTTCTGAGTATTAACTATCAAGTCCCTATCCATGCACCATTGACCTACATAACTTAGAGCATCCTGCATGAGATGAACAGTTATGTCAAAGTCTTTACCAAGGATAAGGATGTCAATGTTATCAGCATATCCTTGCGTATAGTAGTTCCTATCATTTAGATATTTTATAATGCTATTTACAACTAGGTCTCAAAGTAATGGTGAGAGAATACCTCCTTGATGACAACCTCTAGTAGTCTTTTTTCAAATGATTCACCGAAGATTCTCATTTGTATACATCTATCCGAAATCAAGGCTTTAATCCAAGAGAGATTTTTAGAGGTTTAATGGCAGAGATGGTCCATTTAACATTGTTGTATTTAACGATATTTTTGGCGATATTGACTCTTTGCAAAGAGACAATGCAGTGCTCCCCTTCGTTGCTATAAATATATCTAGCATCTGGAAAGTGGGTTTTGGTCATAATTTCCATAACATGTTTCCCGGAAGAAACAAAATTACGCTCCTCGCCCTTTAAGGTGCCAACCAAAATAGGTTTATCCCTTTCGAGGAGTTTTTGGAATCTAGCTCCTTCGGATATAGACTCTTATCTCTTCACAGAACTAACCCCAAGAATTAATTTCGCTTTTCCTAACAAGTTTGTAATAATTAGTGAAGGCCGTTTTATAGTTCTACCATTCCCCATTTTTTCAGCTTTATTAAAAAGTTTCCTAACATCCACCCTTTTGGCTGCTAGAGATTCATTCCACCAAGGACATTGGAGTTTAGTTCTCCTAGTGTGAATAGGGCAATTGTTATGATTAGAATCCAGAATACTACTGTGCAGAAGATCTGCTGTAACTTCTAGATCGTTGTTATCTTTATTAGGTCTGTTCCCGAGCTCAACCAACCCAGTCAAATCTTCCTGGAATTTTTTCCAGTCCACCCTAACTGGGTCTCTGAACATGCGATCCCGACACACATTACAGTTAATTTCAAAATAGTTGTTTTGATGGTATGAACCAGAAGGCCTGCCATCTACTTTCCAATTTTTGATATTTTTGCTAATTAGCGTTGTCGCTATAGTAATGTCTACTTCAGATCGATTGGAAGTAATGAAAGTAGGTTCATTGCCCTCATTTAGAATATCTAACTCGTACTTTAGAATGAATTCTACAAGGCATTCGCCTCTTTTAATTGTGCCCGCGCTTCCCGAGACAACATGGTGAGCATTACAGTCTAGTCCTAGGACTACCTGTAAATTGTTATCTCTGCAAAATTTCACCAGCTTATGCAGAGAATGATCAGGTGAAATCTTCTCTTCATAGGGCAGGAACACAGAGCCAAAAACAATTTCTCTGTTACCTCCCTCTATTTTGAGTCTAACTTTCACAGCTGTCAGGTCCCTAAGGATAAATTCATAGAGGGGTAAAACCTCAATGTTTTTATGTAAAAGTATGCAAGTTCTAGCGTTACTATTGATACAATAGATAAGCTTATCTTTAGTTCCTTTGAGGCCACTGATTCTCCCCCTATCAAGCCAGGGTTCTTGAATCAGGGATAAGTGTATATCCCCAGCAAGAAAATTCTTTCTGAGGTTAGTGGTACCACTTCTACTGTGGTGGAGGTTGCCTTGTACTACCTTCACTACCATCAACAGGAGAAGGTTTTGTCAAGCACTTCTGCCTGCATTTGGTGAAGTCCGAAATGAAATTTATATCACCTTGCACCAAGTGTCATAGCATCTAGTTTGGGTAAACTAAGAATGATGGTCTGCCCAGATGGGTCGCTCTTGATGTTAAGAATATTCCACTCCGTTGGAGTGACCCCACCGTTCTGTGGCTCGATTTTTCTCAGGACCTCTTTAGGCTCCAGTTTACTGCAAATTTTCAGCAGTTTTGCAATTATCTTATTGGTTCTGACAAGTTTCCTTTCCTCATCCACCAAGAGTTTTTATTCCTGCCAGGGGCTTATGTCACTGAAATTCTGTTCCAGCCATTTTCAGCTCCCTAGATCTAACAGTTAACAATAAGTGCCCCATTCTCAAGTTTACAGGATAGAAAGATTGGGGCAAAACCCTCCTCGTTCCTTCCTGTTTTCTATGTTAACAAAAGTTCCAGGTCGGAGGCCTGTTCTTCTGTTAGCCGTTTTTCTGGATGGCCCTCTATGAGCACAGCCATCTTGATTGCCGTGAGAGCCGCCATTTAGGTAAATCCCCCAGGTCTTTCTCTCTTGGTAGCCATTCTGGCTTTGCCCTGGTCGTTCCGGTTAGCGGGACGCTTCTCGCCTTTGGTTGCCTTGGGTTTTTCAACCCAAGTCTCTTCGGCGATTTTGCGTTTCGTCACCAACTTATTCTTCTGGGCACCAGAAAGTCTCTTTTTAAGCTTGATTCTGGTCAGAGAGTCATGCTAGCGATAGCTTCCTGACTCTCAACAGAAGATTGTTTGGAGGTCATTTCTACCTCCTGTGAGGGATTCATTGCTGCTCCTTCACTAGATTGCCTCTGGGTTCCCTTATCTTTTTCAGCAAGGTCTACTTCAGAGGCTTCACCTGCAAATGCAAAAAGGTTTGTTGTCTTTTCAGCCATAAGATAACAATTAATAGTCTCAGGTAATACAACAGTCCACTCAGCATTGCCTGAGTTACAGGGCCAGGCAAAAAAGTTCTAGAAGTTCGCCAGGCATCTAGAGGCTCCGTTAAGACACCATTACCACGGTGCCAAATAGTTCTAGGCACGGGTCTCAACACCAGGGTTTCGGGAGCTTGTTTGCGGCCTCTGATTCTGTATTCAAGGCTATCCTGTCATTCCTACAGGACGTTCGGCTATCGACGTGCCTGGTAGCTGTTCAGGCCCCAGGTAGAAGTATATGCTTTTTCTTTAAGATAGGACATTATGAACAGCTATAGACTTCGTATTAATTCATAATTTAGCAATCATTTTCAAAATTTTCTTACTTAGTTTCTAATTTTGTTTTTGAAATTTCTTTGCAAACTTTGAAACTGTTAATCGCATTAAATGTAAAACAATTCCCATCATTCTCTTGATACGAATACTCAATCATAGCATTGGTTTCTCTAGAATCTTTAGTGCTATTATTAATGTTTTCTTCTTTAAATAGAGAAAATTACACACAAATGTGCCTCTTATAGACTTTAAACTGAAATGCTGAAGATACAATGACAGTAGGCAATATTAGATGAAAAAATATCTAATAATTTCACATGTGAAATTGAGATGGTTTTGGAGTCTCTTACAAAGACCATCTTTATAAATTGCTACAAAACACTTCCATAAAATAATTATAAAATTTCTCAAAATATAAAATAATCTATAAAAACGTAATTACATTTCAATTTATAAAATTGTTTATTTGAAATTACGTTAAAAAGTTAACTACTTATCAAACATAAAGGCATTTAATTTTATTTAACAAAGAAATTAAAATTTGTTTTAAATATGTTCATTTTATTTAAAAATAAAACAGAATGCTGTGTCTTAAATAAAATTTAAATTTCAATTAATCTCTGTCACTTACTATTTAATTAAATCATAATTTTAACAAAATTCAATAGCATATATAAATCTACAAGATCATAATCCATTGGATATGTTCTGAAAAATTTATGTATATTCCTTCGGTTACAGTAAATTGTTTTTATTTTTTTTTTTTTTATTTTTTTTTTTGGAAACATACTTTACAGTGAAATCACATTGACATATGTTTTCAGTTAAGAGCAGAATTTGCTTAGATAATTTCTATTTAGAAATTAGATATTTGCTTAGATAATTTCTATTTAGCTAATAGGTCACCCTTATCATCATTTTGTTGAAAAACTTACTTAGAAACTACTTAAAAAATATTAAACATTGTTCCTGTTTCAAATTTGCAAAATTTATTGAGGAACATTTTGGGAGGAAAGGGGGGAAAAAGTAACATTATCATTAATTCATGAAAGTGAATCCTAGATTCCAATTAAAATTTTTCCCATTCTTTCTCATAATTTTTCACAAGCTAGCATCCACAACTAGTTTCAGAATAGAGAGAATATACTTTATAATGTAAAAAATACATTAAATTAAATTTATTCTCTTTGAAAAAATTAGGAGTCTGATTAAATGAGATTTAATTTAATTTGTGAAAATCGACACATTATCTAATTTAACAAACTTTTTCCCATTTTAAACTTAAATTATTTGGGAGACATTCTGACTTCAAAGAGATTTACTGAATCCAAATTCAAAATTTCATTTTTTAATTCCTTCTTATTTTTTAATGTTAATGTAAGTCATTCAAATTTTAATTTGATTTCATTTTAATTAGAAAAAATGTTTTAATTTATAAATAAATTTTCTTTTTATTTTAATTTCCTTATAATAATATGCACTTTTACTTTTAATAATAGGAAATCATCCTAATGTATTTATTTGATCAATATAGATCAATCAACATTTTAGTTCCATTACATAAAACATTTTCATTTTAACATACTTCAAATTTTTTGAAATAAAAATTGAATTGAAATATAATTTTAGAATTTAGTAATCGATATTTTGAATTCAGTTGGAAATATTTTAAAATATACTATGTATCTAACATTTCTAATTTAACATTAGAATTTTGCCGCATTAGTACCCATATTAATAATGTATAGATAGATATAGATAAGTGTTACTTTAACTTTCCTTAATAATCGTATCGCTCAGAAAAAAGCTTTCCCTTCACATTTTTATAATCGAAATATCAAACTCAATTTGTACCTTACTAAAGCTGGAACTCAGTTTCATTTTATAAATCTGATTTAATAAATAACAAGCTTAGATAGGATATGGACACTTTTTTTCCCTGTAGATAAGGCAGTATAATATACGTTTGGGGTGAAATATAGTAAGAAGAGAAGGAGCACCTTATGTGTTCTGGTGTGGGAGGTAAATCTTATGTCAAGTATTATACCAGTAATTTGTCAAGTACAGGGTAAACAATGAATTCTAGTAAGTCCGTAAGCAGGTCCTGGAGTCTTTGCGGATCCTCAAGATGAATGCATGTTAAAGCCGCTTAGGAAGATAAGGCGATTGAAAAAGACTTTACGACCTTACGTATTCCAGATCGATGTAGACTCTTCTCTTAAGTCGTTCATAAATTTTCATTTTCAATCAGTCAAATAGCTCAAGATAAAGAAAAGTGTTTGAAAATGGTGGTGGAATTTATGAAGGTGAAATTTAATTGCAGTGTCAGAGAAAATTTCAGTATACCTATTAACAAAAAATCCTGGTCTTAAAGGAAATTTTCTGTTAAAACCCATTCCGAAATTTAGGAAAAGTTTTTTTTTATAAAGGAAAATTATGAACCTAGTAAAATTGTTAGCGCTTTTACATAGAAAGTGGTTGTGATTCAAATAAATGTTAGAAATTTTATAACTAATAAAATTTTTTACTCACTTAAAAGCTTAATAATGTTGAATGCATTTGTTTTACTTAATTTTGTAGAAACGTTATTCATTTTAAATCAAATTTAGGCATTTATAAAATATTTTTCATACAAAAAATATTATTTATTCAGCACAGAACTCAATCAATTGTGTAATAAGCTTCAAAAGCAGTCATTTTGACTGTCTTGAAATTAATAATATTTTACCTTCTATTTACGATTTTATTTTATGACTTATTTTTTTTCTTTTTTATATAAATACCATCATTATCTAATGACATTTTTGCTTTGGTTTCTTTTTCATCTATCACATATTTATTTAAATTTGTAGGAATTCTGTTTCTTTGATTATTTTTCTTAGTATTTATTTTGGAAAGGAAAATTAACTGAGAATTAGAAAGAGATGTCTA
Source organism: Latrodectus elegans (assembly GCA_030067965.1). Taxonomy (NCBI): domain Eukaryota; kingdom Metazoa; phylum Arthropoda; class Arachnida; order Araneae; family Theridiidae; genus Latrodectus; species Latrodectus elegans. The sequence goes on from CM057817.1 coordinate 46,749,664, forward strand.
GGGAACAATCTTATAAGATGTACACATATGAAAATGACAACAGATTGAAAATCACACTTTGTTTTCCCCACAAGTTAACGTCTTGTTTGTGATCAGCAACAGGAAATAATGTAGCAACTTTGTCATTAATCCAAATGATCATACATGTATATTTTATTCTCATTTCTTACGAAATACAATACATTTTTTTTACATTTTGCATACTTTTTCCTTTAATTTATTTATAATATACAAATAAATTTGTTATTTAAAAAAATCATTAAATCATTTCAGAGAATCTAATCAGATTTGTTAATTTTAAATCAAACTGATATATATATATATATATATATATATATATATATATATATATATATATATATATATATATATAAAATATCGTTTGCATAACATTTTCACAATTTTGAAAAATCTAATAAGAAACAAAAGGAAATTAATAGTTATTCGCATTTATTTCATAATTTTACACAAATGCTATGTATTTCAAGTGTACTGATTGTACTTCAAACAAACAAGAATTTTACGGATAACAACTTAAAGAAATCACTGAAAATCAGTAATGTGTATAACTATAAGTGTGAGACTAAAACATAAAATATAATTGCTCAAATTTAGAGCGTCAGAGCATTTATTTGTTCTATAAATACTGTTGAATGTTTTCAAAATCCAGTTTTTTACTACTACTGATTCGCCAACCAAGTTATTCCCATACATGCTCCATTTATAAATCATACAAATAAGGTATTATTAGTGCAATAAAGAAGAATTTTTTATTAAAATTCATATGTATCGATTTTATTTTATTGAAATGCATAGGAAATTAAGCATTTTGTAGATCGAAAAATTTGCACCAAAGAATATCTATAATATAGCAACTTATTTTCTACTTTCCTAAAAATTGAGTAAAATATACTCCTTGTAAATGGCAGAAATCATTAACATTTGGAACGCTCATTAACATCATTAAACCAATAGCCTAGTTCTGTGTTAAGGAACTATTATCAGCAAAATGGGAATGTCACTAGAGAGAAAATTTTAACTTATATACTTTGAGCAGAAATAAATTATTAGAAACAAGCTTAAGACAAATAAATTGTTTTAATTAGCTTTAAAGTATTATAATTCAAATACTTTAATTTTAAATTCGAGGCATATGCTAATAGAAACGAAAATGAAATATTGGTTTACAAATTAATAAGAAGTTTGCAAACACTTACTACCACATACTATCATCTTGATTGTAAATAAAAAAATTAATTAATTTCTAGGCAAGTTGTCGTTATATGTATAACACGATATAGTTTGAGTTTTAAGATTGAATTTATTGCTTAAACACTGGTAAAAAGTAAAATATTTCACTCTAACGATAAACACTGTTAGTCAATGGTGGTTGATTTTCCAATAATTTTAAATAATGCCTCATGGAATTGATTCTGAGTAAAATATTATTCAAATTATTGAAAATCATTATGCAATATTATTCAAATTATAACATAAAATAACGCTAACAATATTTAATAACGTTAGAATAATAATTTAACAATATCATTTTATAATGCTAGTTTCACATTTTTTTTAAATTTAATATTGTTGAAATTATACACGTAATACTTATAATTCTTCTGAATCTGTTCAAAAATCACAGCCATGAATTTAATTCAATTTGGAGCACTTTTAAGTCAAATTATTATTTATGAAAATAAGTTTAAATGAAAAGCACCAACTTTTATTTGAAAAATGAATTTGATAACATATGTATTATATGTGTTAAAAATATATTTAATGTTTTCCAGCAAATTTAAAAGAAAAATTTTATCTATCTTTTCCTCTCATTCTGAAAAGATTAATGACTGTGTTTAAAAATATAAAAAATTAAATTAAATCGATTTATTTTATTATTATTTTGTAAGAAAGTATTTCATACGAATTTGCTGAAAACAATGTTTCACAGTTTTTTAAAAATCTTACGTAAGTTATACAATTAGATTAGATGAAGAAATCTGGAATCGCATAAAAATAAAAATAATTAAAACAATGTGAAAGTAAAATGTGTAAAACACCTTATATATATATATCATAAAATAAACTTATAAGTATCTTTTTCTCTGAAAAAATATTTATATTAAAATATTTTTATAAGCGATAAGTAATACTATGCCCTCAGAAACATTTAAATTCATTTCATATATATTATATTTTATACCTACATATTCGCGCATTGTACTGTCTTAAAAATCTCACACAATTCAAGCGAAAGAATTTAACAGCATTTATTATATCATCAGCTATTAAATTAGTTCTCGCATAAAAAATGTATCGTTATACAACAGACAAGCTCCCTACTGTCAATATTTAAGTACAAATCAATAACTGATTTATTTAGTGTATAATTCAATTTACACCAACTATAAATTATGTAAGCTAGATTATAGGATCTCATTTTCATTTAAATATTATAAACAAAATTTTTTATTTAATTCAAATACAATGTTCAAATACAATGTTATTTAATTGTTCAAATAAATTCAAATACAATGTATTTCTAAAAATAGTTTCAACTGCTATTTAAAAATTAAATCAGATATATATGTATATATATATATATATATATATATATATATATATATATAGATAGATAGATAGATAGATAGATATAGATATAGATATATATATAAATATATATATATATGTTTAGGAAGAGTTCTTAGTTTTCTATTCAGATTTCAATTTTTAATCCTTATTTGATCCAAAATAATTCAGAAGTTTAAAACAATCGGATTTATTTGAATTCTTATTGATGTATGAAAATTTCATTTTACAAGATTAATTTACAGTTTAGAACAATCAAATAATTTGAGAAGATCAGCATTTGAATAACTTTTGTTATTTAAATTTAGTTTAGAAAATTTTAAAAATATTAATGAAATAATTTATATTTGCTCTATGCATTGTACTGTATTCTTTTCTGTTCTGTAGATATTTTAAATACTAGTGCCACGAAACAATAATGTAACATTCTCAAATTTCAAATTTTAAAAATAACATTTATGTTGTTAATAATATTAATATAGTTATTAAAAACTGAATGGGTTTTATGTTAACTCTATTATGCATTCTGCGTGTTTAAGTAGATATACATTGATGGAAAATGCTTTAAAATAATTCTTTGGCACAGAAACAAGTCATGCGTCTTCAGTAAATAACGATCTGACAGAACTAATATATATTGCTAAGAAGCATTTAACAAAATCTATTGTATTCTAAAAATACCAGGCTTTATAATTACATTATGTATACATTTTTCTATTAAATTCTATCACGCTTATTAAAATTTATGATTTGCATTTTAGATATTTTTATAGTAATCATTAAATAATTTATCGTTCATATTTTAAAAATTATGACTAAATCTTTATCTCATAAGCATTTGTAAATATCATACAGTCATGATCAATAATTTACACATTTTCCATAACATTATAGTATGTTCATAGAATTTATCAATGACTAAGATTAATTACTTATATTTGTTGTTTATTCGTCATTTTTACATTCGATGTCAATTAGACAGATATAAACAATTTAAAAAGAATTCAAACCCATATTTCTGTAATGCTAATTGAATCTACAAAGTGTTAAACTGAGAAAAAATAATGCTATCCTTTCAGGATAAGCTTAACTTTGGAGAAAAGGAAAAAGAAAATGTATTTTTGATTATCAAACGTATAAACAAAAAATAAATAAATTGATCTGGTAAAGAATTTTATCTTGAGGTTAAAAAAACCAAATGAGATTAAATTATAACATTATCAGAATTTTATGTAAATAAAATTATATCTCAATCAAAAAAGTTTACAATAATAATGATAACGATTTAAATATGATAAAATTATAATGATTATTTAGTTATTTGCTTAAAACAGCATAGTGTACAAATATATCTCATAATTTTCTTCAGGTATTGATTTATAATTTGGTAACTTATATAAATATACTGGGTGTCCCAGTCAAAGTGTTACAGATTTCCAGGAGAGGAAGGATGCACTTTAATTGATTCAAAGGTCCTGGGCAGAAATTATTAAAAAGGTATGTTTGTTTCAAGCATGCTTGGTTAAGGCATTTATTTTGCAAGCCAGCAGAAAGGTTCTAGGCTGGAAAATTACTCGAACACAAAATGGATAGTTAGTATGTACATAACACAGAAGAAAAAAAAAGTAAGGGACTCAAAATATTAGAAAAGTGTTTTATTCCCTATTCATTTACTTAAAACATTGTTATCAATGAAGGTGTTAGAATTCATGACTTCGGGATGTGACATAAGTCTTGCATATTCACTGCAAAGAGGATTTAGAGTTCTAAAACATAATTGGTGAGTTTAAATTTTTCCAAAAGTTGTACCGATACTTATAGAAAGGTTAACGGTGCTGTGAGTTGGGGTTTTGAAGGCAAATAATTTCATATTTTTCCAAAAAAAGTTGCCCATAAATGATAAGTATGACAAGCAGGCAACCCAAATTAGTGTTATCATAGTTGAAAACGAACTCAAATTAGTATAATCATCGTTATCCAAATATTGCATTAAAATGTTCCGTCTTGTTCTCATCCTATACAACGTTAGAAAGAGATTTATATCTCAACAATTCTATGTGTTTCAAAGTTTATCCTCAGTATACCTACTCGTTAGCCTCTATCTGAACTTCTTTATAATTTAGAAATATAATAATAGACTTGTAATTTATAAATGTTTTAATAGAACTAATAAGAATAAATGGAGTCACAGTAAAAGGAAGTTGCAACATTATTAGGATCAAAAGTTAAAGATTTTGCTTCTCTTCTAAACTGGTCACGCCAATAAAGTAACTTCGGATTCTACACAAGCAGAAAAAGACAAATGCCTTCTACTATGACAGATTTTGGCTGCAGATGCTGCCACCTATAGGTTACGAGGAAGATGCTTTAGCCACTCTACTTGTTCTTTTGGAGACAAGACTTAAAATACTTGATTCGACAAATTACTTATACGCAGATGCCTTCTGGATACCAAGTTATAACACTTAAGAGGCTATAACTAAATATCCAAAGGCCATATGACTTAATTTCCAACTACAATTTAGAATTGCAAACTAATTATGAGTATCTAGAAGTTTTAGACTCCAGAAATAGAGAGCTGGAAACTTATTGCGTTGATACCACAATTACGACTCGTTCATTTGTTTAACGAAATCAAAAACCTTCCACACCCATTCAGGAATTAGGTAGTGTGATTATATGAAGCAAAATTATAAAACAAGGAAAGCCAACTTTCATAATTAAATGACGCACAGTGTAGAAAACAGATGTGCTTATGATGATTATGCGATCATCCTCACCTATGGTGTAAATGTCTTAGACTTTTTGCATTTGTTTCTTATCTTGTTTTCGAACATTTGATGGTTTACTTAAACTTTTAAATCCATTGCATATTAACATATGAAAATGTTTCATAGTGTCTTAATTTTTTCCAGTAGTAGGGTAAATCCGTAGATAATAAGGTTTGTTAACAAGAAATAAGCTTAAAATCGGTAACCATACGTAGAAGCAAATTAACATTCATCACTGAATATCTAAAAAAATACAGTGTAGCAATATCTGTGTTGATTTATCACAGATTAAATAGTTCAAACATCAGTAAATCTAATCGTTGGTTATGTTGACCAAGATAATACATTTTATTTAAGTTTGATAATAGAAAGTAAACTTGATACACTATTAACGGGGAATAGACCAATTTTTTTTTCTTATTTTTTTGAGAATAATGTTGTAATTGATATCAGTTATGGGGATGATGCATAGTTTCCTCTTTAAACTACTTGATTCTAAAAGGGAATTCAATCGAACATATTTTCAGTTTACAGAAAATTTAAGGGCAAAAATGGTTAGAAGGTGATATTTAATAAATTGCAGAATTGTTGTGAACAGAGTTGAAACTCCGTATGAATGACGTATTGATAGAGAAGGAGAGTACTTTTAAGGGTATTAAGAGGTTTGTGTAAAATGTTTTGAATAAGGGTAATTTTTAAGACTTGTCCGCTTATTTAAATGTCACGCTTTGTACTGAAACGCATACACCGGGTTTCTAGAAGAACTTACTCTGCATTTATCATTCGCATCTAATTACAACCTTCAACAAAGCCCACACAATTTCATGAGACGTAAAAAATCCATCGATTCCTGAGATTTAGAAAATCTATAAAACAAAAACCTGTTTTTCATAAGCATTGCCATTAGCTAAACAATTATAAATGTTTATTTGAATAAATGTAACAGGTCTATTTGTTGAAGAATTTTGTAGCAAAGCGATTATGAATCCTCCCGTAATTGGCATTGTGCAACAAATACAAGGACTCCGCCATCTTTTTCCCAATAAATTTTAAAAAAATATTTTGTTTTATGAGTCACATGAATAAAAACTTAAAAAAGACTTCTTTAACTTGTAATACAGATAAGAGTTTCTTATGCCAAAGAAATATGATAGTTCTAACATAGAACATAATTAACAACTAATATTTTTGGATAGATATCTGTGAAATCATCAAGTTATTTTTAAATGAAAACAAGAAAAGCAATAAAATTATCTACTCTGAAAATATTTCAGAATGTTAGCCCAGATATCATTATATTAGAAAAAATAAAAAAAATGGAGCAGTTTCAAATTTGAACAAAACAATAAAATAAAGCTTGTTTTATATGAAGTCATCGTATGCAAGTGTAAGAATACAAGTCCACTGATAATAACTTCATTGTAATTTTCCCTTCTCTGTCGGATGGAATTTTCTCTCTGTCAAATATTCTTTCCTTTTATTTTAACAACTCCATGAAAACTTTCTTCATTATTATTTTAATTACTGTTTTTCATATTAGAAGTTTTATTTGCTACTCAGATTTTAATATCACTGGTATTACTGTTTTTTTAGAAAGGATTCAGAGTAGTAGATGTGTCTAGAATTCCAGCTCTCTTTACTGAATAAAACGTCTTATACACCTTTTTCTCTTTTGTATTTAATTATTTTGCTTGATGCTCAAGTAATTTATATCTTGATTGTCAACTCATAAAATGTAATGTATTTAAAATAAAATTTTCTTCACAGAATTTTTTTTAAAACATATGAGAGATTTCCTCACCAAACTTTCAATCTTAAAAATTTTTCTTTGAAGATATTTTTTTTTAATAATGACTCAAAACTCTTTATAATTCTTCTAGTTATAACAGACTTAATACACACGACTTTAAATTCATTCATTTTGGCTTACAGTTTATTTGGCAATAACTATAATTTGACATTAGATATAAATTGTAAGTTAAGTACTTTGAGTTTGTTTATTTTATTATATTTATTCACAATATAAAGAGTTTAAACAATATGTATTTCAATGTAATTGATTGTTCAAACTGTAGGAAATAATAATATATTACAATGCACGTCTAATATATGACAAAATATTACATCCTTGCGATACTAAACAAAACTGAACAAAATTATGTGTTAAATTTTTCAAGAAAACAAATCTGTATTTAATTAATAGATATTGTAAATAGCTATTAATTATATACTGATTTGTTTTCTAACAGAAGTATTATTGAAGTAAAAGTTAATGCTAGGTTAATTCAATAAATTAATAATAATGAATATCTAGAAAACATTGAGAGGTTTTCTTGCAACTATTTTCAAATTTTAATTCATATAAAAATTAGTTATTTTCCCTATAACAGTTTACAGTTCTTAAAATTATTACCCTTAAGAAATTATTTATATTTTTTTATTAATAGGTAATTATTTTAATTAGGAATTATTTTTAAAACTTGTCGGTGCAAAATTAGAGAAGCTTTAGAATTAATGTAATTAAGTTACGCAAAATAATTTACAAATTCTGTATTTATAAATACACGTTTATTTTACACATCTGCTTATGCTTGGAGTATCTTTACAAAAGTGTAAAAACAGTCCATTTTAAAATACAAGAATTATTTTTTATTATTTTAACATTAATGCAGTTCCTCAATATATGCATATGCATTAAGAATAACTAGAAATAACTTAAAACTAATAAAATACATGTACTTTATTAGCTTCGTGCCTTCATGATAATATATGGGAGTAGAAAGACTGGCTTAAATTTGAAAAAATTGTTTAAAAAAACTATTTTTCTAAGCAGTAAAATAGTAAATCAAAAGCATTTTCCCAGAAAAGTTGCACATTCTAAGTCATTATTAATCACTTTAAAATCGAAGCACCCTTGAATATTTTAAAGTAAACTAGCATGAAACGAAACATGACAAATAAAGTTTAATATTCCCAAACTATGCATCCTTAATCCATCAAGTTGCATGCAAAATTCATAATGAAACTTCTTGAGAAAATAGTAGTTATTAGTCTGACACTCAACTTTAAATTAGTTCTGCCTTAAAGGTACTAATATATGTGAACAAATATTTTACTCGCAAAATATTTCCGAAAATATCTGTTTGGCGTCTAATGGAGTGTGAAAAATAGTGGATAACCATTGATAGAATCACTCGGCTTTTCTGACCACAGTTTCCTTCGCAGAACATCACATTTTTACTGAAACTCCATTACTCATTCCCCAGCCCCATACGGCAGGGTAATCGGGTAATCTTTTGGAATGACTCCACGATCAACAAACCAAATGAAACGACCAAACGAATGCCTGAAAATTATCCTTTCTTCTTTTCCCTGAGATAGAATTATATGCCTTGTCTACAACTCCTAGCTTTGAATATCGTCTTACTTGCCTCTACTAACGTATTTTTTCTTTTCTGAGATGACAAAATATTCCACGTTTTCCACAAGACCCTAGATTACACATTATTCGAAATTATTATTATGTACTTTAATTATGGACAATTATACTCCTGTTTTTCCTACTTCTTAAAATTAATTGGTAGGAGTGAAACTCATTTTTTTGAACTTTATTAATTTATTTTTCTTTTTTATCCAGAAAAGAGCTTCATAACTTCTTGTAATAAATAAATTTTGTTTTAAAATAACTACCCTATTATCTTAAAATAAATACCAACTTATGATGCTTAATTTTTTTTAATCCCAGACATTTAAACATTCAAGTACACTATGTGTGTGTATTGATATGTTATTTTGAAGATCTAATAGTTTTTTTCTTTCATCTTGAAAACAAATTATTGATGTACTTATAAACTATTTACCCTTTAGTACAGGACTCATTTTGATAATTTAAATTTTACAATTTATCGTTAATATTTAAACTACTTACATAGAAAATGATAAAAAAATTCATCAAAGTGGATAAACATTGTATTAAAATTTTAAACTACATTTTCAATATATGAGAGAATATATTATCATAATATAAATAAAGTTTTGTAAAGAATACTTTTATTCCTTATAACAATAATAAATTGAAATTCCTAAAATGAGTACTGAATTAATTTTTAGAGCATTAACAACCTTACTACTAAGATTCTTAAAACACATTTTTGCTAACACATATAAACATTAAATAATATTAAACATTAAACTGCAAGAAAGTGTCCTATACTTTAAGATACATAGATATATTATTTATAAGATATTTTTATTATCACCAAATTAATGTAAATGACTAAAAATTCAGTTTTCCTCATCAAAAACTTTTGAAAAATTGTTTAAGTATTTAAAAAATTTTTTAATTGAAAGTACTGAAGTTTCTTTTAATGGATATCAAGAAGATATTTTTTACTTCATCATTTTCTAGCAGAATAAGTATGATAATTTATCAGTTTCAATTCATTAATTAATAAATATTTTCAATCTTTTGAATACTTCAACAATTACTTAGAAAATGAAGCTAAAGAATTCATATTGAATCAATGGTTTGAATTTCTTATATTGTTATTCCTCGATTGTATATGAATACAAATTTAAATACCATTTACTAAAATATATTTCAAACATCATGTATGCCTTGCCTTAGAAACAGGAAATTTCTCATATTTTATTGAAATTTTCAGCGCTGAAAGTTTCATTTTAGAAAAATACAGAACACTGAAGAATATAAAAAAGTACACATTATGTATGTATAACTAGAAGAAAAAAAATAGAAAATTTAAAAATTCTGAAACTCCAATGATCTTTTTTGTAAGAGCTATACATAAATTATGATCAGGGCTCTTAATTCTGATGAAATTTCTACTATAACAAGTGATTTGTTTCTTGAATTAGAACTATACAACTATTTCTTTGCAAGTATATAATTTATGCACACTACAGTTTTTAAAAAGTTACATATATAAATCATATTCAATGTAATAAGTGTTTAATGTTTTATTGATATTTTATACTATCTTAGGAAACTGAGTATTTAACCTACAATTAAAATTTAAAAAAGGCACATGTTGAATTTTACAGTTGCAAATAATGAAACAGATATGAATTCATTTTGATGATATTCTGAAACATTATGGTTGACAGCTTATTTTCATTAATTCAATTTCCTTCCCATATAAAGGAAGAATAATTAAATTCTGTTCATGATAATTTCACTGTATTTATCATCACGATTATTTTTTAAATTTAAATACATAATAGCAAAATTTTTCATTAATTTCTTTATTAATATAAACGATTTTAAATCCATTTAATTGGCTATATTTGTTTATTTTTTTTGTGTGTGAATGAGAGTATAGAAATCTAATTAAATACAATAGACACAATTAAACAAAATTTAAAAGAATACACTTAATTTTGATTCCTAAAAAATGTTCAGTCAAATGCCTAAATACACTGCTTCACTATCAGTTGAAGACATGAAGGGGGAAAAACACTCACACACATCATTTGCTGCAGGAGAATTCCAATTTAAACTTTATTCGATCCAGAGAAGATTGAATCTGAACAACAACAAAAGTCTCACAGGTGACCAAAGTTACACAAAGAAGATTCGATCCAGTCTCAAAAACTTGTTTCTTTCACTCAGAAGTTGAACTTAGTAAAATAAAAATACTAAGCTCTTTCATTTTTTATTTTTTCAGGCCTCTTAAAATTACAGCACATCTTTGAACTAACCACCGATGAATATAATTTGGACGTGCGGATAGTTAAAAGAATATCCAATGCTTCTGATGCCAATAATTTTTTAAGAGATTTGGAAAGTTCAGATCCTGAGAGCAGGAAATATATCGTCCTTGATTGCAATGCAGAAAATGGTAAGACGATCATAGTAAATCACGTTCAAGATATATATATGGGAAGGAGAAATTACCATTTTCTGCTTACGAGTTTAGTAAGTATTTACTGCAATTTTTCTTTAGATATTTACATTACTATTTGCTTCTATGCAAAGTTAAATCAATATTAATATTGTTTATTTGATAAGTATATTTTGTAAGTCATGATTACATTGAGATACAACAAAGTTTGAAGCAAAACAGCATTTAAAATTCATTTACAAAAATATTTTTATTTTTGTATAACTAAAATAACTTAAATGATCAGATAAGATTATTAAATTAAGAGGTATTAGTGTTAAACATGGGTTATTCAGGTTCAGAAATAAAATACGAATAAATGTTGCTATATTCAAACCTAGGCTGTAATGATCATTTTCTTTCTAGTTATATGTATTAAAACGAAAATTATAAATCTAAGACTTAATCATAATGCATTAAAATATGTAATAAATTATTAAAAAGATTATTTGAAATAATTCCACAAAACGTCTTGGAGTGTGGGGAAATATGAAAAAGGAAAAGAGAAAAAATTAAAATTAGTAGTAGAAAGCAAGAAGAGGGAAAAAAATGCAAACATATAATATGACTCGAGAACAAAGAAGTCATTTAATTTTGCAGGCTATAATAAGAGAGATATTTACGTACTTAATTAAAATTGTTTTATTTTTAAATGTTTGGAATATCTTTTCAGTTATTAAAAAATAATTAAAATTTTGTTTTGGAAATCTTCAATACATTCAATAAGTTTTTTTCTATTATTTACTTTTTTATTATTAAGATTTTTAAAAAATGTGTTTTCATAATTATATGGTTCAAAATACACGAATTATTTCAATAAGATTTAATCATCATCAAATTGATGACTTTTTCTTCTCTTCATAAATAAAAAGAAAAAATAATTAATTAATTTTAATTTTTTACTACAAAATATTTCAAAAAGATCAAAAACCACTCCTTTTAACACCCAAAGGATATGTTTTCATATTTTCAAACTCTGAAATTTTTTGCAATGTTTTTAAGTTCATATTAAAATCAATGAGAGACAAAATATGTACTCAATGTAAAAAGTTGTTAATTTAATACCTATTCTTAGAAATATTTTATGTTTATTAATTCTTAAATTCTTTAAAATATATTTTAAATAATATTACTGCCACAAAAGTACACAAATAACATGTTATTTTAGTAACCTTATTTACAAATTATTTTTATGACCTTTTAAATAAAAACACACACACAATTCTAAACTATAATTGAAGTCAACATAATAATATTAGTGTCTTAAGAGAGAATAGAAATTAATTACTAGCCAACGTTTTTCAGATGGTGAATTAAAAGAACTTACACAATTTCATTATGAAATAAATTAGAGCACACTTTTTTAACATGTGATTTTTGTTAAATTTTTAAGGATAAATCTTTTCACACGAACATTGTATTAATTTGCTTTTGGATTCAGAGTTTTGTTGATGATTCTCGAGAGGTATAAACTATAAAATATGTTTTGTGAATCGAAGCATTTCAAATATTGATTTTTCAGATTTTCTGTCATATAGAACGTGTTGCATATGTCATATATATAAATTGTGTTGGTTTTCATAATATATAATTAATCACGTGATTTCATATTTTTAAAATTTTACTAGCATAGACATATTCATATAATAATTTAACCTATTGTATTATTATTAAACATAGGTTTAATAAATAAGGCTGAAGTGTATATATATTGGTCACTGAGTTCTATTTCTAAAATATTGGTTGCACTTCGAATGCATTAATTCATAAATATATGAAATATATAAGTATTAGGTCAAGAAACCAGAAATTGTTACTTTAAGAATAATACTCTAAGATAATTTAATTTGCATGGTGATTTAATATTAACTGAAAACAGCAAAAAGTCATAAAATTGTATATAAAATATATAAATAAAGAACACTGTATTCATAAAAATTAATCTCATTATGCAAATACATATGAAGAAGTACAATTTAGATAATGTAGCAAATGTAAAAAAATAAATCAATCTCTGTAGATAAACCGATGTATTTGATAGCATGAATGGAAAAGTATAAGTACTATAAGTATTTAAATTTTGAACGATTGTAGAAAAATAGAAGCTAGTTGTTTTCATTCATAATTTGATTTTCAACCAAAGTATGAAAAAATATAAAATAAAAAAAAATTAATGTAATGGAAATAGAAAAAAAGTAAAAGAATTGTTTGTCTTTATTAATGCAAAAGGAAAATGTTGATATCCCCTTCGATTAAACTTAAGCAGCAGTCTAGAAATAAAACATTACCGCAAATTAACTACCGCAACTATTTTTTAGTTACAAAATATGAAAACAAAAACAAATATTTTAGATAAGAAAAAGCACGCAGAAATATTCAGGCAAGACAAATCATAGGTAAAAAAAAATTCATTTATTTTTTCTTTCTTAATTATCATTTGTTGTTTGAATAAAAATCATATCTAATGTAACTATCTTTGATTGAGGGAGAAATAATCCGACAAAATTACTGCATAAAACAAAAAAGTAATTATAAAGCAAAAATTATATAATATATACTATTTAACTTGTAAGAATATCTTTTAAAACTCAAGTTGTGTGGAAAAGATATCGTTTTTATTTCATATTTCTGTAGCGTTTTTTTTTCCATCTTTCCAAATTAATAAGTAATGATAGAATCGCTCTGTTTGAATTAATCGCAAAAGTTAGCAATATAACTAATTTTTATCTATGAAAACACACACACAGAATATGTAAAGATAAATTGGCATGAAAATAATTAAAATCTTGAAGGGAAAAGTCTCGTTTATCAATTTATTCGTATTTCTCTGAAGATTTTAGAATCAAAAAGATTAGAATCCATAGATTTCAGCGTGTTCAGTTTATAAAATTTCATTACATTTACAAAAATTGTGTTGTTATGGAATTTAATTCACAAGCAATTCGATTTGCAACGTATTTCAACTAAACTATGTAAAATATTTATGCTTTTTCAAAAAACTCTAGTTGTAATTTCAGTTTATTTATTTTGAATAAGGTGTCCTATATTTCTTTTAAAAATACTAAGCATAAAATGCAAAAGCATGACTATTCCTCAATATAATATTTTCTATTTACATATCCTACTTAGAAAATTGATATTTATTTCTTCCACCATTAATTTCTTCAGAATAATATTTGAAATCTCTTTTTGATTGAAAAATGCTTATTTCTACAAAAGTTATACATTGGTCGCAATATACTTTCGATACATATATTATGGACTATTTTGATATATTACAAAAATGACAGGAAAAATTAATTTAATGTTTTTTTTTCCAAAATAATATATTTTACTAATTAAAAAGTCATTAAATATAGTTTGTGTACTTTAGCAATATAAAATGCAAAGAAAAATGTATTAATAAATGATAAATTCATACAATGAATTGTGTGTGTGTGAATATTATAAATGTGTGAATTTAATTCAAATATCCAAAAAAATTTTTTTTTCCTTCAGAAAAATATTTTTGACTACAATAATATCATTTTATAATTACACGTAGTTAACGCAGATAATGGCTGATTTTTAATATACGGGAAGAAGCTATACATGCACTAAAACAGTTACTACACACAAAGTGATTTAGATTTAAATGAACAAAAGGAAAGTATATCTGTTTGGAGTTTGTTATTAATTTCAATAAATCAGATTTATAATAAGTGGTATACAACTACCTAGGTCCCTATAAATGTTCCATGCGTCTGTATGAATGTCCATATAAATGTTTCATAGGCCAACAAAGCAATGATATAGTGTTTGATCCAGAACTGTCACTCCGAGGATATAACTTTCTACCGAATAAATATTAAATTTTGCATTTATGCCAGTGAATGAAGCACAGTCTTGATGCAGCTCATATCACCCAAATGAGAGAACAAGCACTCTAATAATACATATTTCAAAATGCACCATTTAAATGAGTTTTCAGTTTGGGGCGCTGTAAAAAACTTTTATTTATGAAGAACCCTGCTGATGTTTATTGACTACACCATGTGAATTTTCTGTGATTTAAGTTCACAAATTAGGCAAATTATCTCTAACAGAAATGGAGAAAATTTCTTCATTAGTAAATACAAGTTTGCTCACGGAACTATTTACCAACCACAACGGAAATGAATTTCTTATAAGTTAAAGTACTTTCTGAAAAACATAATTGGTGTTACACCATCATAATCAATATAAATATTTCCGTAATACGTGACTTACCATTGTACGACACACACTGAGTTCTGCTGATATCTGCTTACCAACAGTAAAGATTTTTATTTTATATCATGATATTCTGTGTGCATTCTATGGCTACAAAGCATTCTTATTCAATTATATTTGTTTTACTTTACAAAAAGAGTTTCAGTCATAGCATTGGTACTCAAAAGTCATATTGTTTACCACTTCTTGTTTAGACCTGGATCCTGTGCACTAATTTATTCTGTAATATAAAAAAGGCCATTATCATAATGTGTAAAAATTCTTATTCACAATACACTATAGGTATTAAATTTTAAGTTTATGTGTTGCCAATTTTAAAAAGTTGTATATTAGATTTAAGCAGTACGGACGTTCTTTTGATTTGGTAGAAAAATAGATAGTATCAAAATATGATAAAGGCTGGCTTTGTGGTTGACAAGATTTTTCATTTTCCTGATGTAAATTTTTGTAAATTCTACTTGACAAAATTCAATTATATTTTAAATTATTAAAAGATGTATAATGAGACAATTTTTAAAAGGTCAAAATTTTTCTGCCACAAATATCTTGCAATAATTCATTAAATAGCCATGAAGTACTCACTGAAGAAAACTTTACAATAAAATATACCTGAAATGCTCTACATTGTATTTTAAATTCAATCCACGAATCTTAATCATTGTAATTTTCATAACTTCTGCATTTATTTTCAGCTAAAATATCCTTAATTGTTGTAAATCAATTGCTTTTTGGCTTTCTAATATATTTTGATACTTTCTGAAGTTTTTCTGAGTCATTTTATTTTCATATATCTATTTCAGAAATAGATACACACACACAATGACACTTTTCATATTATTTAAATCACTTCTACTTTATTACAAATTCTTTATTTTTTTAATTATGGCACATATGCAATATTTTTATGCAGATGTAAATTACATAATCATAAGCTTCCATATTTTTATTTTTTTTATGTTAAATAATATTCGATTTTAAATTGGCCTTTTTCTGAAAATTAATTAGTACTCTCTATTGTCACCTTATGTAAATAAGAATTCCATTTTACTAATAATTGTGCCCAATGTTTTACTAAAATATGGTAAACTTTTTAAATGCGCTAATAAAGATTTATCATACAAAATAACGCTTTAAAATGATTTCTGTGTCCAAAAGATTATCGCCACTTTCTTACTATTATCCAAGTTCCCCCATTGGTTTTCTAATTTTTTTCAGAAAGGTCCTATGAGCCATTTATAAAAACTTTAGAATAAATTTTTTCCTTTCTACATTTTTGCAGTGAAGTTACATATTTTTTTTTAAGTTTCTTCTTTCATCTGGAGAATTGGAAGTCTTAGTAAAAATATTTATTTTTTTATCTGAATTTTTACTTTTATTTCCGAATTTATTCTATTGAAAATATAGTTTCAAATGAAAATTTAACATTTTGATTTAAAATAGCCGAGTTCAACTGGAAAATAAATTTTTTTCTGTTCTCCATCTTGGTATTAGTAATGATTTCTTTTACTCCTAAATATTACTTTTGATTTTCAACCAAAGATTAGTTTAAAAAAAAAGAAACATATAACTAAATTTATAAAATTTATGTAAATACTGAAAATTGTGTTCTAACAATTTTAAAAGGCAAATAAAATTTCCCTGAAAATAGTATTTAAATTAGTATTAATGTGCTTAAATTACATCGAAAAACTTCACTTTAGTAACGTTATTCATATTAGTGTATGGAAAATCATTAAAACTTTAATGTATAATACTGTGCAACTGAGAAAAAAAATTACTATCATAAACTTAACTGTTTACCATAATGTAGATATATTTCATTGCAAGTACATGACAAGCTTTTTGAACTGAGCATAATTTTATTTGTATTTTGTACTGTTACAAGCATCTTTGTATCGTTTTTTTTTATGTACATTCTCTTTCCTGCTGAAAACCATTCGATTTAAAACTAGAAAGAAAATATTCAAATTTATTGAAAAAAAAGTACACTAGAGCTCAATTTTATACAGCCATTCTTCATGTTAATGAGAAAATGTTTTGAGATCAAAGAAACGTTTACAAACAACTCATTATATATATATATATATATATATATATATATATATATATATATATATATATATACATATATATATATATATATATATATATATATATATATATATATATATATATATATATATATATATATATATATATATATATATATATATATATATATATATATATATATATATATATATATATATATATATATATATATATATATATATATATATATATATATATATATATATATATATATATATATATATATATATATATATATATATATATATATATATATATATATATATATATATATATATATATATATATATATATATATATATATATATATATATATATATATTTTCCTTTGATTCAATCATTTGCTCTTAACTCCGAAAAGGGAAATAAAATTGATAATCTAGTAAGGAAATTAATATATATATATATATATATATATATATATATATATATATATATATATATATATATATATATATATATATATATATATATATATATATATATATATATATATATATATATATATATATATATATATATATATATATATATATATATATTATATATATATATATATATATATATATATATATATATATATATATATATATATATATATATATATATATATATATATATATATATATATAATATATATATATATATATATATATATATATATATATATATATATATATATATATATATATATATATATATATATATATATATATATATATATATATATATATATATATATATATATATATATATATATATATATATATATATATATATATATATATATATATATATATATATATATATATATATATATATATATATATATTTATATATATATATATATATATATATATATATATATATATATATATATATATATATATATATATATATATATATATATATATATATATATATATATATATATATATATATATATATATATATATATATATATAGATTATCAATTTTATATTCTCTTTGATATATATATATTTTTAATTTAGATTATCAAATTTCAGAGGATTAAACTTGAATCAAAGGGAAAAATATGGAAAGATAAATTTAACAATATGAAATTGCCTTTACATTTAAATAAGAAAAAAATGTTTGTAAATTCAAGACAATTACATATATATTTATCAGTACTTTGAGATAAAAAAGAGGTTTTTTTACTTCAGAGATAAAGTATTAAATAAAAATCAAACAGCTTATAACTAGTAAAGTATTTTAATATGAGAACTTTTATTTAGCCTAAAATATTATTTACAGAAGCATGATATTTGATCATAAAAATATTCTACTAATTTATTTTTATTACATGATGCATTAAGAAGTATTTTATGTTTGATAAGTAAATCATTTCTTGAATAAAAAGAATAATCAAATATCTTGTAATTATTGATAGAAAAATGTATTATCTTAGTTATTATCAATGTAAATATTTCACTTTTTAAAAGTGTCATATCGAAATGTTTACAACACCATTTAAATGTGGTTTGTAAACATCACGATTTGATGAGCAGAAACGTTTTTTATAAAAAAAATTTTTATATGAATTTTGATAGAAAAAATTGAAAATTTAATTTTTTAAATTTTTTGTAGGAAATTAAAATGAATAAATACATAAATATGTTTATTAATTTAATAAATATGTCGCTATATATTACCAGTGATATCTTTTATATTTCGTAAAATGGAAAAAACTAAAATAATATATTGTTCTTTTTAATTATTTGGCTAATTGTTAAATAAAATGATTTTGTTAGACCATGCTTTATTTAAAATTAATATGATTAAATATAAAATTATGAAGATAATAATGAAAAACCTTTATTAAGAAATGTGAAAAATTTTATGCATTAAAATTTATTTCTACAATTTCTGATCATTTTACTGCGTATATAACTCACACATAAAATTAATACTGAAATAAAAATATTTTCATTAACTATGAATGGAATTTCTCGTATTCAAATTGTCAAAAAATGCGTATTTTTGCATGGAAATTTTAAATAAACTGAAATATTTATCTAAACTGTGTTAGGGGTTAAAACTCTATTTATTTTAAAATAAAAAAGTTGTATTGTAGAATACTATAGAATGCTACAAGAGTTGGAAAAAATCAATTAAAATTTTGATAATTGGTGAACATGCACCACTCAGGAAAATAAATATTTAAGGGAAATAAAGGCTGAAGTCTAGCAAAACATGTTATCACATATGTTCGATTTAATTTGGAATATACACAAATTTAGAACATAAGTACCGAAATTTTGGTAATCACCAAAAAAAAAAAAAAAAAAAAAAAATTCTTTTTTTTTTTTTCAATTCTAAAATTACCTTATAATGAATGGCATGTACACGCAAATGACGTAGTGTCTTACGATATTCCTTCCATTTGCTTGTGAAAAAGAGCAAAAAGAGAAATTTTAATTTAATATGTTATAAATAAAATAATTATATCTCATAAAAACATATTTTTGGGTAAAAGAGCTTCATAATTCTTCTTTAATTGCAAAAAAAAATATTCTCCTTAATTTTTTTTTTTATTTTAAAAGTAATGTGAATAACATTGTGTATTAAATTATTCATTGTAGAGAATGATTATAACATGCAAAGTCATAAAGAAAAAAATAATGTATCTATACATATAAATTTGAAATGCTGTTAGTTGACTCATTGCTTATTAAAGGTTCATATTTTAAATTCTAAAAAATATTTATTCTTTGAAGAATTTCAAATGCTTCCTTTAAACACTTTAAAAATACACATTAAAAATTGCGTTTAAATTTTGAAAGTTATTATTTCGTATATAATAAAACATTTTTCTTATATGTTGACTGTCTAGAAAAATATTCTTTATTCAAAGCAAAACTTTTTGCACTACTTTCAAAGTTTTTTCTTTTCTACAAATTTTGAAAATATAACATTTCTACTAAAATACTTATGTTAAAAACTCCCTAATTAAACGTTTATGAATATATAATTTCAACAAAATATTGTTTTCATGAATATTTCTGATGTCAAGTATCTATTGTTTAATCTATAGTACATTTAAATTTTTCTCCTTTTTCTAAAATTACTGGAATAATGTATATAAAGAAAAGAAAAACTACAAGCAATATATGTATACGTATGTTACAAGCAATATGGTTATACTTTGCGCATTTTTAATTTTTGCTATTTGTTATATACTCAATATTCATAATTATATTATGAGGCAATATTACTTACTAAGAAATTTAAGCCGCTTCATATCGCATCAGATAAAATTTTATAGCAGTAATTTCAAGATTAAATAAAACTTTATTTAAAAGGATACATTTAGTATAATAAAAAAAAGAAATTCATTTGGTTCTCTGTCTTAAATTAATTTCAATATTTTATATGTCGTAATATGAAAATGTAATAAGACATATTACCAAATAAAATCATATAGTTGATATATTTAATTGCCAACATTTAAAATGGTATTTGATATAATTAACAAGGAAATGTTTAAAATTTAATGAAAAACAAAAGAAGTAATTAATGATGATACAAAAAATGGATCCGAGGTAAAAGAAAAAATACCTAAAACCCTTAAAGAAACATCTATCATAAAATTTCCAGAACATTACCCTTCTGAATCTTATTTAACTCTTAATTTCGACCACATATAGTAAGAATAAGAATATATTGATCCATGAGAGATTCAGGTAATTAATGTTTTACTCTTTAATTACGGTCGCTATTAGCATTAAGCGGAAATTATGGATTTACGCTTAATGCCGAATTTTGCTTTAAATATTATAATGAGATACTTTCTGTGAAATAATTACTTGCTTAACAGGACTTAGCATGTTTTATGTAAAACATAATTTAGTACAAAAACATGCATAAATTACGAATTTTACTTTCTAAAAGAATTTGTGAAGAAAATGACAAGATATCCACTACATTAGAAAAAACATTTTCTTCAAAGAAACCTTTTATTAAAGTTTCATAACTTAGCTATACCTAGAAGTTTATAAAAGCACTTTCTAGAAGCATTCTCAGGTGAAAATATGAGAAAAATAATAAAATATTTGGGTGAAAATCTATAGTTGGATAAAACTGTATCAGCAGTAAAGTTATATATGTTTTCTCCCTAAATATCAAGACATTTCGGGACATAAATTTTCACATACTTGTTTTTAAATAGAAACAAATTTATTATTATTGTTATTAGTTTATTTTAGTTAAAATTATAAGAACATATGCGAAGAACACAAAACTAATGCCAAACTTCTTTCCAGAACAGAAATATGCATTCATGAAAGAATATATATGTATACACACACGCACGCACACACACACACACACACACACACACACACACACACACACACACACACACACACACACACACACACACACACACACACACACATATATATATATATATATATATATATATATATATATATATATATATATATATATATATATATATATATATATATATATATATATATATATATATATATATATATATATATATATATATATATATATATATATAATGATAATCATCGTTAACTCTATTCAAAAATCATGAATTGAGCTATAAAATTGTAACTTAGTTAAAATTTGGAATTAAAACTATGTTACAATTTAAAATAATAATTTGAATAAATATTAAAAATTAAATTAATAATAAAGATTTAGAATAATAAATTTTAATAAATTTAGAAAAGAACTTTATCAAAATTTAGATACAAAATTTAAAAGCTAAATTATAAATACTGAGCATTATTTACTAAACTATTCTTGAAAGCTGAGAATTTGACTCAAAAATTTAGAACATAATTCTTGGGCAGTATGGAATGTTGTCTGAAGAGATGCATTTGTAATATTTTAATTAAAAAACACATTTTTTTTAATTCAACATTAGCACTTTTAATGATTTAAAATCATCCTTATTAAATTTATTATCAAAGACATCAACATTTTTTACTTCTGTTATATGAATTGTTAATGAAAGAAAGTTCTTGCCATCATAGTCAAACTCTATATTCCCAAATCTTCATCAATGCAATTTTAAAATAGTGCTTATGTAAGACGGTCCATTGTTGCATAAAATAAATTTTTTACAGCACGAAATCTGAGTAAAATATGTTAAAAAGCAATTGGTATCCGCGTGATTCTAATTATTTTGGCATATATATTCTTTAAATTGAATTCCATGCAAATTTTTTTGTGCCAGTACCCCAAAATCTTGAACTTCTTTGACAATGAAACAACTTCAGGGATGAAAAATTTACACTTGAAAGTAATAGGATAGATTATGTTAGAAATGTGTCTCCAATGAACAAAGGAAAATTTGTTTTAATGTTTAAAATGTTAATTAAAATCCAAGAATAAATCAAACTTTTAAATCATTTATAAAATTTTAATGGAACGAACATCTTTTGCAATTGATAATTTGGTATATTCCTCTTTACATTTCAAATTCCATTAGTTCTCTAAGCAAAGGACAACAACCACAACTGTTTTTTATTTTATTTCCAATGACATTGAAAGTATATAAAACAACCAAGAATAATAAAAATTTCAAAAATGGATACACACACACAAAAGTAAAAGAAATACTGAAGTCATTTCCCCAGAGGGTCTCTCGTAAAGAAATATTTAGCAAACTCGGAGTCGTGTCCAGGGAGTGAACTACAGCTATGAAGATAGTTTCAATTCACAGGTTCTTTCGAACCCAAAAATCGACAATTAGAATGATCATAGATCCACTGGGGATATAAGGTGCTGGTAATAATATACACTGGTGTTCACCCTTGCAGTCGTGACCTGCAATTAGACATACGAGATCTACAGAATCTCGGCGAGGCTTGTCTGATATTACCTCCATATCTGACTCACTCCATTTTTTTTTTTTTTTTTTTTCTTTATCCTATCTCGTAGCCAAGAAGAGATATCAAATTTCATCATTTGTCTCATGTATAGTTTCATGTGGTGGAAGGACAGCCCACAGCAATTTGGCTGAATCATCTGAGTGATCAAACAAGCATGGAAGTCAGCCTGCTGGTTGCAGAAAATGCCACAATGGCTGGGAATCTACTCATGGTAAAAATTTTGTTCTGCTGTACTAAAACTCTGATAAGCTCCTGCCACTAGAGTACACTATCCAATATGGTATTTCCTTGCAAACTAATTGCTTGGATTGCAGCCTGAGAATCAGAGATTAAAACAATGTTTCAAATTTATAGTAAATAGACAGTATTGTTTCAATGCAGTAAGTAGAATTTGAGCTTCACCATCAAAAGTAGCTCTATATTTCCCGGCAACTTCATAGAATGAAAACAAATCAGAAAAGACTCCAAAACCTGCTGTCATATGTGATTCAAAATAGAAGCCATCTATAGAAACATGTAGCCAAGGATGTCCTGTGTACTCAGTATGGATGGTTTCCAATGGAAGAGATTTCAGGACTTCAGGAGCTGTCAGACTCTTTTTTATGTCATTTTAAATATTAAGATTTGCTTGAGTCCCTCTTGACTGGACAGGGTTTCCTGGTTTTAAATTTTATAGCCATAACTTGTTTATTACGAAATGCATCTATTTATTTCCAACTTATCTTTGTATTAGGTTCTTACAGCATTAGGTGTTATTACATTGTACTACTATGTGTGATTCGGAATAGAAGCCATCTTTCGAAAAATAGCTTGGCTTGTCTAAGCGTCATAAGCGACACACAACAACTATATAAATCTTTTCTCTACGTAATATTGATCTTGTTGCTCCATTCGATGTCCTTTGAGTTAAACTCTAAGCGAAGTTGTGCAGCGGGCTATGGGTTCTGCATGTACTTATGTTACGATGGTGTTTGGAAGCTTCCACCTTTGGATTCTTGAAAACATGTCTTTCTATCCATAAAAATATATCCAAAAATACAGAGAAAAAAGTGTTATCCTTAAAATCCCTTAATTATTCTTTAAATTCCTAAAGAAAATTCCTTAAAAGAAACTCCAACGCTTAGGCTGTTCACTATATTGCCTTATTTATAACGTAAGATTAATTATTTGGGTCTATATTACAAAATTTATTTGAAATTATACATTGAAATCATGACCATGTAAAAAGTACTATTCTTAAAACTTAAGTCTTCTAAATTCCAATACATTAGGAAGTTTTTAATTTTTGACGCTTACTTAAATTTTCCTATTATGTTCACAAAATTTAATAATTTAAATTAATGATTGAGCCATCCCAATTACTATGAAATAAAATTTGGGTTTCCTATGATGTGTAACTAGTTATTTCATATCGAACTGATATTGTCACTTCCTTTGTTTGATTCCTAAAACTGGTTTCGACTAATTTAAAAAAAATAATTATTAAGAAAAAGATAAAACTTTTTCTTAATAAGGAATTATCTAACATTTTTTTTAAAATCAAAATGGGAAGTGTAATCCGATAGTCATCCCCAAAAAGTGTCTTCTAAGCGACAGATGATCGCTATTTCAGAAGATTATTAATGAAAAACAACCTCTGGTTAACTATAAATTAGTCAGAATTATGAAAACAAAATATAATTAGGCTCTTCTAGAAATTCTGTAAGATTATTTGTTTACCGTGAGAGGAAATTTCAACTAAGACTAAAACTGAAACATAAGCAAAAAGTGTATTTGATATAAAGTACATTTTATATTTTATGACTTGGAAGACAAGATACTAAATTTTTTTTCTGATAAGATATTTAACCTTCATCTTTTGAGACTGTTCATAATAGAGACATGATTTATAGATGGATAAAGAATTGTTTTCTAAAATAAAGGGTGGAATATTTTCGCGTATGGTTTGGGCAGAGATATATGGATAAAAAATATTATTTTCCAAAATGTAGTAAAATTGTTATTAATTAACAGAACTTGTTAGAAAGATGTTTATTATTAGCGTCTAAAGGCCATCGATGAGCCATCTGTTATTTGTTAACAAAAATTATCCGTATAGCTTAGTATAACTTTGATTAAATATTCTTACAAATGATACTTTTTGGATTAATTTTCTTCTGATTAGGTTTCTCAAAATTCAAATTCTCTCCTGTCTAATCAAATGCACACATATTCATCTGATTTTTAGCTTTCTTTGAAGAAACTAATATTAATTAAATTTTAACTTTATTAGAAGGTAAATACTTTACAATTAATTTCTACTTCTTGGAACAAAAAGAAAAAGTTTACTACCAGACTTTTAATTAAATCATAAAAATTACGTGTTTATTGGGTATAGATTTATATTGAAAATAGAAGTGCAAATAATGCTCATTTTTTAGAGTTAATATTATTAAATGAAATACTGTGATTTCATTTTGAAAACATTGTACGCGAATAAATCTCTTTTTAAAATATATTTATTAAAATTAATCAAATTTAATTAAATTAAAAATCCCAAAAATTTATTAAACTAAATGAAAGATTGAAAGTAAACTAAACATAATTCATTGCAAATGTTTTTCAAAAAACTATACATGCTTTGAAAAATATTGTTTTTCCTGAAAATTAAAATTATTTAAGAACGCGCCGCGCGTCATATATTTATTATTAAGCGTAGAGGTAAAAATTTCATACATAGTTACAAAGTATAATTCATAACATGTCTCATCTATATTAAATCAATTATTTTATGAATATTTTAAGCAAAGTTTATAAATGAAAATATTCGTTTCATATTTTTTTCTGTTTTCTTTCCTTAGCAAATTGACTCGTAACATTATATTGAAATATAGGGGGTAAAGGTTTTTAGAGACTGAATCTTTTTTCAAATTATTACGCATTTTAAAGAAAATATTTGAAATAACTAAACTTTATGTGTAAACTTTATGTGTAACTAAACTTTATGTGTAAGATAATAACATTTAAGATTTAATGAACACATTAGTTTAGTTAACTTTAAAAACATCAGTTAATGAAAATGTGAAAAACAAATTATTAGTGATTACATTTCATACGAAAATGTACCGAAATAATATATTACATTGCTTTATTTATATTTATTACATTATTTTATATATATATATATACATTACATTGCTTATAAGATTTCCTTTATATAGATCGTATCTTTCCTATTTTTCATGTTTGATGTCAATATTTATAAGAAAATATATGTAAAACTAATTTTTTAAACTTTTTTACTCACATCAGACTCATAAAATAATATTCAATACACGAGTATACGTTTATTAAAGCTGCAAGTAAGAGAAATTGAATTTCTTATTAGAGCTTATAAATTCCCTTTAGATAGTAAATTGTCCAATGAGTTCTCACTATTTTTTATTCATTGTAGACTTTAGTAAAGCGAGGGATTGAATTCATATCATGTTGTATGATGGACCCCCAAGGAATTCTCCATCATTCTAGATTCAATTGAAATACTTTAATACAGAACCAGGCACCAAGCGAAATGCCCCCAGATTTTAATTTTTAAACTAGATGAATAATTTTACCTGAAAGATCTTGCAACTGTGACAAAATTTACGTGCCACCATTAATAAACAAACTAGACCGTAAGCTGTGTCATTTATAGAACTTTATACCTGTTTTTGACGAAGACATTTATCAATCAAATATATGATGCCATTTTTTAAATAATATTATAGTACCAAATGTGCTTCTTTTATATAAAAAGGACTAATGTTTAGCTTTATCATGTTATAGTTATGTAATAGGGTATGTTAGGGGTGTTAAAGTGACATAGTAAAATGTATTTTACGTATTTTGGAATTTAATAAATTCATTATGCCTTCGAAATTCTGTGAAACATACCAACTATTTTCAAATATATTTTTAAAATATTATTTTAATATCAACATACGAAGTGATTTTTATTTTTTCAGTCTACATATTTAATGGAAAGAATATTAAATAATTAAACACTTATAAATCTCTACATAGGAAATGAATATTAAATAATTAAACATTTATAAATCTTTTAATGAGATTACGAGAAGAAAATGTCAATATTATTATTAGAATTTAATTCAAAATTATGTATGTTTAAAATTATGAAGTATGTAGTTTGATATGTATTGACACATGTACATATATTTTAACCCTAATCTTACGTTTTCTTTTAAATACTTATATTTCCATAATATAAGAAGGTTTCAAATAAAATGAATGGAATGCTTCATATAAAGAATGGAAAGGTAAATTCAGGAATGTTCTCCCTTACCAAAGTAATATTTTAAAAGGATGCTTTCCAAAATTAAAGCAATATATAAAGCAATGACGATCATTGAACACTTAAAGTCAAATAAAAAGCTCCATTTTTCTAGACATACATTAGCGTCTAGCAAAAGGGGAGAAGCAAAATATTTATTGTATATAGTGCTGTTTTATTGTGTTGATGGTAAAAATAGAGTATCTTCTTTTCACAACTTATTTAACAACATTTCTGAAACACAACATCTATAATCATAACTAGTCGTGGAATGAGTTTAGGGAAATTAACTCAATTGAAATGGATTTCTCTTACATACCTCTATTTCTGAAATGTTTTTATAATTGCAGTTCACAAAATTTCTGATGATTAGTAAAATGAAGTCTGAAATTTCATGTGAACGTTAATGTACAAGCAAATGTTTTAATTATAATTTTCATTTCAAAATTCTAAATATGTAATCTCAATACGTACAAAAATTAATCTTAAAAAAGAATTAGTTTTTTTAAGATTTTATTTCTTTTTATTTAAAATAAGGATATATTTAAGTTAAAATTAGAGTAACCAAATAGTTATAGATTATTTTCTAAAAATTATATGAACTTTGATTTTTAAAATATCATTTCACAGTTTTATGTGCATTTCTAATTTTTCCAATGGCTATAAATGTATGTATGTAGATATATATTTCCTTCTTATATTTCATATTAATTTAAGTATATTAATTTAATTAATTTAAGCATTTTTTTCATATTAATTTAAGCATATCATATTAATTTAAAGAACTATGTTCATACGATTAATTACTTTTTTAGTTCAAATTGAACTCATATTTGTAGAAATAGCATATTTAGCAAAAACCAAATTAATTTACAGTATAAAATATTAATTGATATTTCAATAAGCATTTTACTAATTATTTAATTATTTTAAACAGTTAACAGGAAAAGTTTCTTTTCATTAATAATATTGTTACGTAATAGTAATAAATTCAATAAATCTGCATTGTGTTTAGAACATATAAGATTCTGCTATATATATTTAGCCGATAGCAAAAACCTTGCAACATTTTCACTTAAGACTTAAAACTGAACACAGTTAATATTCTAATCAAAAATGATTTAAAATGAACCAAGCAGTAATATTTTGTGCAAAATATATACAAATAATATATAAATTATGAAATAGTAAGAATTAATTATTTGGATACATTTTTTTATTATTTTCAAATACTATATTACAATGAAAATGAGTAAATGTATTAAACACTATGTAAAGAAAAAAATAGAAAAAATTAAATGCATTAAATATTCAATAGATAATATTAATTTGCATATATATTTCTCTATTTATCTAAAAGTCTTTCATTATCTAAATAATTACTGAACTAACCCTAGACGTAAAGATGTATTAGTAAGTCAAAATCTTGAAATTTAATTTTAATAAATCAGTTTCTTTTTAATATCCTACTTGCCATTAATAAAACTAATCTTTAAAACAATGCGTTTGTATGTTTTGGGATTATAAAAGTAAAAGGCAACATATTATTTGAAATAAATTTTTATTAAAATTGTTGTTTATCTATTAAATTAGTTTATTTCGTAAAACTTCTTTTATCAGTAAATTGTTAAAAGCTATGATTACTTTTTTTGAAGCGATATATTAACATTGGAATAGAACTTCTTTAAATACATTCCGACGAAACTGTTAAGTCTCATTTGTGAATAATATATTATTCTATATTTTAAAACATATAATCTCATGAAAATTTTAATTCCAATATATATATCAAACAGAAGTCACATTTTAGTCTCGAATGATTCACAAGAGTATATCCTTACTTTTTTTTTTTTTTTTAATTAAATTTGTTCGAGTGAAGGCATTTTATTTCTAGATTTTAATTAGAAAATAATTAACTTCCATAAAGTTTAAGAAGAGCAAACTAAATTAAACAAATTTTAAGAATATTTTATTAATTATATATGATTTGAGTCAACTTGCATTATTCTCATTTCGTCGTAAAATATTTCTAATTGTACAAAAGAATTTCCAAAGGATGTCTGAATTTAGTCATTTTCTCGTTTTTAAATTTACCAGCATTTTTGACAATTAAATAATGTTTTATCGGATATTGCATTCCTATCTATAAATAAATTCCTCTGAAATTATTTAATTAATATAAACGTTTATAAAATACATTGAATGGATGTAGAATTATAAGCCCAATTAATGATTATTGTTTAGTAAAAATTAGACGCACTTAATTACTTAAAATAGTTTACTCACCCTTTGTTATTTATAAATTATCTCTATCCTTAAAATTTTTTATATCATTGCTCTAACAATGTAAACTACATGTTGAATTAAATTTTTTAAAATAAATTTAGCTAAATATTAAAAACAATGACTCTTATAAAATAACATAAATTTTCGGTTAAATTAAGAAAACTTCGATAAAATGAAATTGCAAAGAATGTAAAAATAATTTTTTTTAAATATAATAGAGGAGTGTAGTGTCAGTATTTTTGCTTGTTTTCATATGGAACTTTTTAAAATATTTTACAATACAAAAATGTTATTGCATAATCCTTGTCGAATGACTTACATAAACAGTAAGAAACTGATTTAACAAATGTAAAATATGATTTTAAATCAGGTAACAAATTATATTCATAAAAATTTTATTATATGGCTAAGTAAAGAATAATTATAATTTTTGAAATGAAATTTACATTTTAGTTATTTAAAGTATTTTACAAAAATAATTTAGTTTCAAAAGTGTGAATCAAATATAAGGCAGAAAACTGTGTGGGATAAGTTTTCAGGGACTTTTAGTAATCATAAATAAATTTAATTGATTTAAGTAAATTTAATTATTTATAAAACAATTTAAGTGATCATAAAAACATCCTTTAAATATAAAATATCATCCTCTGTACCCAAGCATCTAAGATATAAATTTTAAAAAATAACAAATTAAGTAAACATAAAATAAAACAAAATTTTATTTATTTTAATAATATTTCTTCAATAAATGCAATTTAAGAAAATAAATTAGTAATATTTTCTTAAATTAATAAGAAAATTTTTTTTAATGAACTGGTATGTATGCACATACATACCAGTACATTTTTACAACGTAAGAGTACTCCGAAATTTAAAAATATAAAAATTGTGTTAAACTTTCAGCCTTGCTATTTTTATCTCAGGTGATGGATGAATATTGGAAGAATGAGGTGCAGGAATTCGGGGCTATTAATATCACAGGCTTCCGGATCATCCAGTCTCAGAGCCCGGAAACTACGCAATTTCTCACCTTATGGAAAACTCTAAATTCTTCCCGCTGGCCCGGAGCGGGTACAGAACATATCTCGGTGGGTAGTCAAGATTAGTTTGCTCCACCTACATATTTGTTTTTGAGTATATTTACCACAAATAGCAAATAACTAACTTTGATTTACGGTTACCTTACACCAGCCTATAATTTAAACATACACATTATAAAATTTATGTATATATATATATATATATATATATATATATATTAGATGCATCATGGAGAACAATAAAATTACTAAGACAAGACGAAATTCAAAATCACTCACAAGACTAAAACAAATTATAATACAAACAAATGGACGAAAACATAGAGACTATGTCTTCATCAGGAGGGAGATTGTCGGCTACGCAAATTAAACACTCTTTTCTGACACACACGAAGTATAAATGTCTAGACATCTTCAATCAATTCCCCGGAAAATTGTTTCATTAAAAGAATGAAGCATATAGATATTTATATCAGAAATTAAAGTTAAAAAGAATATCAAAGCAAAGTAAGCAAACCCATAGTGGAAGGAATTACAGATATACTTTCAAAATATCAATTGCAGCAAATCAGACCTGTTTGAACACTGAAATGAAGATAAAATTGTGTCCTTCTTGATTGTGCCTTTGATAATTATATCATTCATGCATGTCAGAAAAAATGTTTAATTTGCATATCTGGCCATCACACTCCTGGTGAAGACGTGGTCAGTAGGCTTTCTTCCTATTCTTTTGTATTATATATTGTTTTGCAGTAGTTAGTAATTTTCAAATTTCACCTTAAAATTTTTTATTGTTCTTCATCTTGTATCTAATTTATACTGGCCTATATCTCATTAACTAATTTCACGCTGGTCAAATTGCCTGTAATATATAGTATTTGGTATTGTATTTTTTATTTAATGTGTTGTATTTTTTGTATACTGTATTTATTGCTTTAAAATGTGATTACAACTTGATAAAAATTATTAAAAAAGAAAATTTATTTGAATTGAATGCATTGATATAATAAGATAGCATGCTTAAAACGTGTTGTGTAAAAAAATTCAAATAGTAGTGGTGTAATAAACACAAAAATTAATTCACAGTTTATCTATATATGTACACACAGAATGAATTTAAAATCAGTTAAATGCATATA
This sequence comes from Latrodectus elegans, assembly GCA_030067965.1. NCBI lineage: Eukaryota > Metazoa > Arthropoda > Arachnida > Araneae > Theridiidae > Latrodectus > Latrodectus elegans. The sequence goes on from CM057817.1 coordinate 46,781,934, forward strand.
AACACACAGTAAAAATTAGAAATGTTTATAAATTATGATAAATTGAATGTGTTGATAAATGGAAGCCAATTAGATATAATTATGATTTTTTTTTCTTTTAATTTATAATATTCTTAAGTCAACTGGATCTTTTATATTAGCAACTCGATTCTATTCATTTTTTGTAAATATTATAAATAGCACCAATTAAACTATACTAAAAATAGTTAAAATTCAAAAATTATTTATTCGTATATTTCTTTTTGCTGTCTAAAACATTTTAACAAAAATTTGAATTCAATATGAAACAATAATATGTAGTGGTTTTAAAATTTCAAGTAATCTTTAATTATTCAGCTTTTAGTAGTTATGAGTAATTTTATTTCGGAACATAATATAAAATAAATATAAATATGAATTAACAAAAAATAATTCCATTACATAAATTTCAAAAAGATTACTATCTCAGTTAAAATTAATGAATCATTTTTACATTAAAATACATATATTTACTATCTCCAAATAAGTTTCTTAAGATTCACTTTTATTAAATGTTTAAGTAAAACTACAAAAAAAAAAATTGTATTTCTGAAGAAAGAAAGCTTTACTTGATTACATCTTTTATTTTACAGCTTTTGTTCATCGTACTATTTTTTAGAAATTTTTAGCAACTTATGAAAGATAAATTTTACGCGGAGAATTCTATTTTCTGAAAATCAATTTTAATATATATATTTTTTTAAACTTTTACAGGCAGCTGTGGCCTTAACTTATGATGGTACAAAAGTAATTTTAGATGCTTATAGTAGACTTTTGAAAAAGAAACCAGATATATTTAGAAATAATTTCCGCCGAGGCGAAGTATACAACAACGGAACAAAAGGCATAGATTGCAGAAAAATTCCCGTTACTCCATGGGAGCACGGCGATAAAATCAGTCATTACTTTAAAAAGGTTAGTTTTATTGCTTTAGCTTTACTATTGTAAGCAAAAATACTTTAATGCTTTATTGATATGAAGTTATAAACTCGAAGGTTTATTACAGTTTACTGACAGTAAGAGATTAAAGTATTGAAATGAATTTATAGGCTGAACTTTGGTATTTTAAAGATGATTGCTAGAGAATAATATTAACTATGTATGATCAATTTTGAATTTTCCTAATAAATTCGTATGATTTTATTAATTTATTTTCATATTTATTTTATTACCATTTGCAATAGCTCTTAACTTTCCTCACTTGTTTTCAGACTGATATAAGAGGAATTACAGGAAATATCAGCTTCAACGAACGCGGTTACAGAAAAAACTTTTCGGTTGATGTTATTGAAATGACCATGAATACGGACATGACTAAAGTAATTATAAATATTTTTATTTGCTTTATTTGCTTGTTTATTATATAGTTACTTAATACCAATCATTTACATTAAAAAATGTATTTAATAAAATAAATTATAATATTTTGGAAAATTTATAAAGGATTTTAAATAAGTTGTTTATATTGCTTTTAAGAAATAATAAAAAAAAAATCCATGAAATATTTTTAAAAAAAATGTTTATTGAATGATTGTTTTATTGAGATTCACTTTATCCAAAGCAAATATTCACGTAAAAATGTTTCTAGGAAATTTATATGCGATTTTGTAAATAGATACTTTACTTTTTATTTTAACGAAATAATACAGTGTCATTACAATTAAAAATTATATTATTTCATTTAAAAAGTTATATTTTTAACGGTACAAGAATATATAATTCCCCCCCCCCCCATTTTTTTAATGTAATATTATGGATTTTCTTATGAATGAGTAAAGAAAAAATAATTATTTTATCAATTTCTAATAAATTTGAATGCATTCAAATACTGTTACACCAATGATTTGAAAAAATGGCATTGAAGATTAGCATATGTGATTACTAAATAATTTATATGTAAATATTGCATAAAATTAAGTAATATAATAGCACAAATTATTGGTGAATTTTTTTTCTGCTATTATTTACTGCAAATTTAATCAATTAGTAATCTGCTTTACAACTAATTTCAATTAATAATGCAAAATTTTATGTTTTAAAAATGAAGATTGGTGTTTGCATAAAGTGATTATATATAAAATAAAAATTTTGCCTTCGTCATTTTGAATTTTATAGCACTCTCATCATCTCTTTATTGAATATATTATTGAATTATATGAACATAATTTCTAAAATCAAAATTGAGGCACTCAAAATTTTTAATCCAAATTTTTTTAAAATATGAGAACTAGTGATATGGTATAATTATTAAAAGAAAATATTTATTGAACTGTTAGAAAATTAAAATGCCATGATTTATATTTTTGTTACTTACTGCTGCTTAATTAACAATACGAGTAGAAAATACTATCTACATCTAAGAACTTTTGAAATTTAGCTTAAAGACATTACACATCAAGAAAAAAATCAAGTAGGAAATTTCTTGCTTCTGATTCCATGAAATGTATTTACTTTCGTGAATATAAATGTGATTGAATAAATAAGTTTAACTGAAATTATTTCTGCATATATTTCATATGGCTAAAAAGGTGCTCTCTTTTTGAATTTTACTACTCATAATAAAGAGTATCTGTAAGCAGAGTAAATATAAATTTATAATTTTGTTGAAAATCTAAAAAATTCATGATTTAATGACTATATTGAACTGCGATGAGTTTTGAAATTAATTTTTATCTAAGGATGTGCAAATAAACTTACATCTTTTTAAAAACAATTTTTTATTTAACACATGAGATTCCTTATATGTGTCACTGTCAAAATATTTTTAATAGAGAGAGAAGAGAAAACTGTGATTAAAAATAATAAAAATTTAAATTTCCTTTAGAATTCCAAAAATATAATTATTCTTTAATTTGGTTTATTGTTATTGTATAATATAAAATGATATGTGCGAAAAATAAGTTTATAAAGCATTTGATTTAAATTTTTGCTATAAATTTAAAAAAAAAAAAAAAATATTCTCTCATTTATATATAAAATTTTTAACTTTGTCTGTCATCCATAGATGGCGCCATAATAAAGTTCTGATCGGAATTTCTCTGTAGTTCATTTATTATTTAATACACTTTTCCTCTTTTTACATCCAATAAATTACAGGTTAAAAAGAAATAAAGCTACCAAACTTTTAATATTCAAGATAGTTAATTTTTTTTCTCCATTTTATATTTGTTAATATTTTTTAGACCTTGATTTATTTAAAAATGTGTGTTTATAATTATATAATTAACATTTAATTAAGTTAGACAGTAATTACATTTTATATATTTTTTTCTAATACCTATTTTTTCTTTATAAGATTTATCACACAATATAAATTTAATTATCTGAAGTAAATTTCCTTTTTACAACTCTCTATATGTTTAAATGAGCGCATCAACATTTTTGGCCCAAAAATTTGTTGAATTCCCTTTGATAACACGTTTCTGTTGCTTTAATTGGTAGAAATATAATATAAATTAAGTTTTAAATTTTTAAAAATCAATTAATAAAATAGGTATAAATTGATAATTTCATTGACAAATAATATTTACCTACTGAAATTTTATTTGTATACAGTTTTAAATCTACCTGAATATTTCTTTAGAAATTATTGGATAAATATTATATCATTGTTTTTAATGACAAAACTAATTTTGTAAAGAATGAAATGCCTACTAATTATTCATATAGCAAATAAAACTACACACATTTAAATATTTTCTTTTGCTAATTAATAATTACTTATTAAAACCATTGATTCTAAATAACCTCATTTATTAACACGTCATTTGTTAAATTCAATCAAATCTTGATGGCTAATGATTTGACTACATTACGCTTTCATAATAAAATTAATTATTCAATTGATCTGTTAAAATAAATGTGCTTTTGCTGATTTGTTAAAACAAAATTGTTTTTGTTTGCTTTGCAGATAGCTTCATGGTCTGACGTAAGCGGAATGGAATTATTTGCACCTAAGTACAAACGAACTGGTGCCTCTCAGGGACTAGAAAAGAACAAAACATATATTGTCACCAGTATATTGGTAAGCATATTGTGCAAAGAAATCTTAATTTAAAGATATTTTTATAACTTTTTTTTAACAAATTATCTACAAAAATTTCTTTAAACTTAAAAAAGAAATTACCCTTTGAATACATTAATGTTTTTATTATAAAGGAGGAGCCTTACCTGATGTACAAACGAGCAGATCCTGGTGACATTCTGGAAGGAAATGACGTATTTGAAGGTTATTGTAAAGATTTAGCAGATTTAATTGCTGAATATTTAAACATTAATTACAGTCTTAGATTAGTTAACGATTCAGCTTATGGAGGTCAGGACCCCGATTCACCGGTTGGATGGAATGGAATGGTTGGAGAATTAATTAGAAAGGTAATTTAATATTAGTTTCAAAATCCCTATAAGATTCATTTGTAAAAAATTGTGTTTCGCTTTAATAATCTTCAGCCTTTATTCGTATGTATATATATATATATATATATATATATATATATATGTGTGTGTGTGTGTGTGTGTGTGTGTGTGTATGCATGTAGGTATAATGGCATGAGAATGTTTTTTTTATTATTTCAGGAATTTTTTCCGGTACATTAAATTAGATAGTTTGATGGTTATAATATCTAGATTTTTAAAAGGGATTTAATTACAATATATTAATTGGAAGTCGCTTAATATTTTTAGCTGCAAATTATGTAATTCATTGAATAATTGTCATGTTTCAATGAAATGCTGAATTTTAAGTAAATTGTAGATCTTAATTCCTTCTGGAAAAATCAATGCAGTTTAAAAACACATAGCTCTACTTTATTAACAATTTTAAGTCTTATTATAAATAAATTACTGCATTGCATAGTATTACACATTATTACATATATTTCACACATTAATATATTATACACTTTATTGTATATACGAGGGTCACTCTGAAATTTTTGAGATACAACTAGGTTTTTAAAGTTATTCTTACAAAATTTTAGGTGTGTTCAAAAAAGTCTCCTCCAGCATCAATGTACTTTTGTAGACGAATTTTCCACAAATTAAATGCTTCAAGCCATTCATTTCTTGGAATAGATGAAAAAAATGCATTTATAGCCACATCAACCTCTTCTTCTGAATAAAATCGATGTCCATGTAAGTTCTTTTTTAGATTAAAGAATAACCAAAGGTCTCACATAGATAGATCAGGAGAATATGGGGATGTTCGATCACTTTAATTTTTTTTTGCTTAAGAAAGTCAACTGTTAATCCGGCTTTATGTGAAGATGAATTGTCATTGTGAAGCATTAGTCCCCTAACATTCAGTTCTTGTAGAATTTCTGGAAGACATTTAGTGGTATACCAATTTGCTGTTACTGTCTTCTGTCCTTGTAACTTGATGGCTTTGACCAATCCCGTACTTCTGAAGAAAACGACATACATCATTTTTTTCAGTGCGCGTTGTTTTTTCACCATTATCGACGTGGGATCATCTTCAAAACCCATACTTTGCTTTCTTGACGAGTTGGAAAGTCAAAAAACGGTATGTACGTTTCATCACCTGTTACAATTTTAGAATGTTGAGGTGGCTACCATCATTTAGCAATTTAAGAATTTCTTTACTGATTCTGACACGCTTCTCTTTTTGGTGCTCAGTTAGATTATGGGGAACCCAACGACAAACTACTTTTTTCATGTGTAATTCTTCATGAATGATTTTGTGTGTGGATGCGGATCCAATGTTAAGTTCCTTCTGTATCATTTGATAGGTACAGCTAATATTATCCATTAACATTTTTCGTATGGCAGACACATTATCCGGGATTACTGCCGATGGCGGCCTTCCTGTTTGTTCTTCATCCTGATGAAAATTGCGACCTCTTCTAAATTCTCTAAACCATCTGAATACAGTAGCACGAGCTGGAGATTCATAATCAAATGCTAATTGCAAACGTTGAACGCATTCTTCTTGATTTAATCCTGCTTTAAAATCATAGAAAATCATAGAGCGAAAATGTTCCCGCGTTAACTCCATTTTCTTTTCTGTTTAAAATTTATTCCACGCTAAACATGTTGAAGTATGTCAGTAAAAAATCTCTTTCTGTGTAAAAATATACTTTTTATTTTAAATTTATCCGTTATTTTTATTTTGTAAATTCTCATCTGCGCGTAACTCAAAAATTTCAGAGTTACCCTCGTATATTATTCTTTCACGAGAGAGAGAGAGAGAGAGAAATAAATAATTTAAAACAAAATAATTATATAAATACAAAGAAATATAAAATATGTGGATATTAAAATATTAATTTGAAAAATTCTGAGAGTTGATTTAATGTCTGATTGGTGCGTTTAAAAACTAAAAATAAATTTTTAATAAAATATGGCTTCCTTTTGAAATCTTTCTTATAGAACATTTAAACAAATTTTGAAGAATGATTTTTTATGCAACATATTGTACTATAAGTTGGTAAATACATTTTATGATACTTTTTGATTTTATTGGATTAAGTACTATTTTTCTGTTATATTGAAAAGAATAATGATTTTTCAAGGATTGTTTTATGCAGAGTCTACTCTCAAAAAAATTTTTTTTTCTTTAATGATCAAAGAAATAAACTAAAAATTTAAAAATTAATACAAACATTATACCAATCTTCGTTTTTTTATTTATCCATTTTGACTTCTAAATGACTCATATGCATTTCAGCTTATAGGAGCATCATCTTTTATCAGTATTTCTTTTCAATTTGACTTATCTTTTTTATACAAGTAAGCCATTAATTTCTTGAAATAGTTATTTTTTTCAAATTAAATGGATTCGCGAATGCGTATTCAATAATGAATACTTCTTTTATTTTTGATAGATTTTGTTCTTTTCACCTTTTGTTCATTTTCATAAAGGGGTGATATAATGAAATATGCATAGGAAAGTAATACCAATGAACTTGATTAATTGAAAAATTCTATTGATTTTCTCTAATGAAAGGAAAATCCACAGGATTTCATTATTGTCTTTATAGTCAGGTTAACTAAGTCACGAAATGAAAGTCTACAACAGCACACTCGTGGCAATATTGTCACCGTGTAAAAGGGGAAATGAAATTTTCCTTCCGTCAGCCCTTCCAAATCTCATTACTCTTCCTTTGTCATTTCTGTTCCGTCGGGAAACTCCTGCCCTGATAAAGAAATATAAAAGTTTCCTTCCAATTTAGCAAGACACAGATTTTCTTTCGCAGTTGCAAAATCTTTTTCAAGAAAGAAAATCCCAGAAAATCGGATGCTTGTCTTTCTGTATGAACCTCTTAGAAAGACGATGCACGTACCACGATGCAGACTAGTGACAATAAATTTTGCGATAAGTACCTCTATTGCATATTAGTTCCCTACTTTTAATTTAACGTATTCAACCAGAGTCCAGAAAAAAGAATAAAAGAATTCCTTGAGGAAGGATTCTAGGAAAGTGAATTAAGCTCCATTTAATTAACTTCAATAATAAACTTTATTAAGAAATTTACTAAGCAAAGTTTCATCAAAGACTCTAACTTAGTAAAATCATATCACATTGTATAATATTAAGCTAAACTTTTAAATATTTTTATGCAAATATATAATTAATAAATACAAGAATAATGATTTAAAATGTTGCTTTAAGGGCAAATAATGGTTGTTTTTTAATATATAACAGTATTAATCACATAGCCAATGTTTAATTATATGGCTGGATAATATTTTTTAAGAAAAATAATTGTTTTACAGTTAAAATAAAGAAATTAAAATAATTTCTTTTCAATTGTTTGAAAAATGTAATTTTCCACAATCAGTGTGGATATATAAGGATATCAGCACATGATGAGAAATCTAAGTCATAAAACAATAAACAGAATGAGATTTTCCTTTATTGTCCCCTTAAGATTTGATAAATTTCTGAAATGCATTACACAGACTAAAAAAGAATGCAATGTGGTAATATAAAATCCGTTAAATTTAAAAAAGCAGTTTATGATACAATTTGACGCTAATTCAAAAATTCGACATTGAGAAATAATAAAAATGAGTTGAGAAATGATAGTTTTATCGCTTCGTAAATAACATACAAAAATTTGAATTCATAATTGCATTTTAAAACAATGATGAAAGATTTTATATGAAATAACAAATCTAATGAATTTCACATTAAAAATCTGGTTTATTTTAAAAATTTAAGAGACATATTGTAAAAAAAAAAAGTATATAAATGAAAAAAGGCATGAATTAATTATGCAAATAATTAAAATTTATTCGTTTACAATTTTCATGTAGCTTCATTAAATACATTAATGTACAAATGTTGGTACAAAGTAAATAAGAAATACTTAAAATTAAATAAATACGAAAATAATTTTGAGAAACAATTTAATTATTTTAGTTTGAAACGAAATGCCAAAAAATTAATTTAATCAATCTATCAATAAAATAAATTTAATATTTAAATTTATTTTATTGATAGATAGATTAAATTTAACAAAAGATAGATTAAAAAAAGAAACTATTTTTAGTTCATTCGATGTCTTGGCTCAAAAAAATTAATTTGTCCATTTAAAATTTTGAAGTTTATTAAACGACAATTAGCAGTATAAAATTGGAATTAAAAACAGAGCAACCTTTAAGAACCATAAAATATATTTTTCGGTAACATTGAAAAAAAATCACCTCTCTTCGGGTAATAAAATTAAAAACACGTTTTTAAACATTTTTTTTTCTAAAAATATTCTTAGCATATGCTTCTAATAAAAAGTAATACTATTGACTCTTGCTTCAAGAAGAAACTAATAAGGCTCCGAATGAATTTTCTCATTTGGAACTCTGCATCATTTCAAAAATGCAATATGCATGTACAAAAAGTTATTTTAATGAATAAGATTTTTTTATTTTTTATTTTTTTTTTTTTTCAGATTGTAATAGAATTGTTGATATTTCATTTTGCATAGCATAAAGTATAAAAGAAAGGGATGATCATATTAACTATGTAGTTAGAGGACATTAAAATATACACAAGCAAATACATGCATTAATAAATAAATACAATATAGTATCATAAATAATCTTCAACATAATGATTAATTTTTAATTATATAATTTTAAATAGTTTTTATTAAAGATGATGCATATAAAATTGTGCTTTAACACATAATAAAAATGTCGATTCCCCTCAGTAGAAATAGAATTTAAAATAATTTCAATTTAATTATGTAGACTGCATTGTAATTAATGTAGAGCCATTCTTAATCTTTGTGTCTGAAAACATTAATCACAAATCATTTCCATACAGATAAATTTCAATTGCGTAATTTGCTGACAAATACTTTTTATATATTTTAATAAAATTGTCAGGGCTACAATCAATAAGCAAAACTTTTCTAGAATGCCATGATAAGAATGTTATTGTTAATAGAGGTTAAATCAACAGTGGTTTTCTATTGTTAAAAAATTGCATAACAATATTAATTTGAAGATTATTGAAATTTGGCAACACCATAACATGAGGAATGTATTGGTTTTAGCTCATTGCTCAAATTTTCTTATGTACAAATAGAATTTTTTTTAGTAAAAAACATTTTACACACTCTTTCTTGTTTATTTCTCGTGAGAGACATAAATGTGTTTCATTGGATTCCGGCACCGTCTGAACAATGATTTAGTTTATAGCTTATATTTAACACAATTTGAATTCTTAGTCTAAATAATGATATATCAAATCAAGGTTCATGTTAATTATTTTAAATTTTATTTTATGTATTCCATTCAAGTTAATTCTGTCATTTCAAATTAATTATTCCTTATAATCATTAAAATATCACAAGAAGCATATTTTTTTTTTTTAAATCTTGGGAGTTTGATTGCAGAGAAAGTCAGCTCTAAAATTATCTCAGTGGAACTGACATTCATTTATTATGCATGATGACAAGGATATGAAGTAAAGTTTAAAAAAATTTATATTATTCAATTGATAATCGTAAGGAAAAGGGTTTTGAAAACTTAGAATTTAAAAATGAGTCAAAACTATGTTCAAATATTTCAATACATTTTTCCTGTCAGATAGATTAGTTCTCAATCATAAATTAAATATTTCAATTTTCGAAGTAATGCAAATAAATTTTATTTTTGATAATATAAATTCTTTATGCTATCGAAAATAAAGAAATTCACAAGTAGACTTTACTAAATATTTCTAAACTTTTAATTCAAATTTATTGTTATTTCAAAATTTATTGTTACATTTTTACTCGTATTATTATTTGGATTTGTGTTGTTATGCGAATACAACACAGATCCAACACTGAAACTTTGAATTGCAGAGTAAATTTATGGAATTAAATTGAAACATATATTGATGCTTTTGTAGATATAAGTGCAATTTCGGTAAATATGAACAAATGAATACAGTAAATACAGAAAGTGCTTCTAGTAATGGGAACATTTCTCTTAAATATACTTATAAAGTAAAAGTACCTAATTTAACAAAAGCATATAATTAAGTAAATTATTTTTTGATTAATTTAATATAGAGTAAAAAATATTACTTAACAATTTTTAATAAAAGTAAATAATATTATGTTTAACCTATACAAAATCAAGGTGCTAATTAAATGAACTTCACTATTATGAAGAAAATAATTTGCAATTTTGTGGCGCCATCTATGTGCACATACATAAAATATAAAGTACCTCGAGATTTAAAGCATTCGTTTTCTCATCTATTTATTAAATGAAATTTTTATGTTTTTAAAAATGAAATTATAAATTTTCCCCTGATTTTTTTGAATTTATCTTTTCGTATACACACTTATATTTTTCTTTTACAGTTCTTTTTAATTATTACTTCGATGCAAAATAAAACATGGAAATTTATTCAAAATACTATATGAGAGAACATTTGAGTGTAAAATATATTCTACCTTATTTCATTCAAGATTAATCATCATTTGTATTCAGAAATGATGACTAATACAAAATAAATTACGCTAAAATAATTTGTACCCATTTTAGGATCCCTAAAATTAGAAATTTTGAGAATTAATTACGAAAGCACAACAAAAATAGAATAGAATAAAAATAACGATTACTAATAAAAATAATTCAAAATTAATCATAAAATATTTTCATTTCATAAAAATGATAATTCACAAAGAAATCCATATGTTTTTTTTCATCTGTATGAGTGAAATATTCAAATTAAAAATAAATACCTTATATGATGATATTATAAAAATAACAGAAAAAGATAAGAAGGGCTCCTTATAATTTATATGGAATGATATAATATCATCATCCATATAAAATTATAAGTAATACCGAATTAATTTATAAATCATTTTTAACTTTTTTTGTGATGTTGAATACAAATTGTATAATAAGGCAATATACAAAATTAGGAAATACAATAAAGGAATCATAGAACCCATTCCTTTGTCGGTAATTCTTTTGATGGGTCAATATGATACATTTTAAACATATATTCACAATATTTTAATACGTCATTTATTTATTATTTTTGACAAGACATTTGTATACCTAAAATGTAAAATTACAGTTAAAAATTATTATTGAAATAAAATATGCATTTAAACTTTATTTTTTGAGTGTCATCTCTAAGTATATCAATTATTAGCAGTAGGTATATTTTGTAATGATTTTACTCTTTTTAAAAATAGTAAAACATTCATACGAATTGATAATAAATGAAATTTGAAAATATATATTCACTTTAATATATTATCGAGGTTGTATAAGCAGTTATGTTGAAGTTTTTATATTAAATCAAAAGTAAATGATTATTATTTAATTGCAATAATATTATAAAACTATAGATCATTGATCATTTTTAACACTGAATATTTAAGACTGAAAATAATAAAAAAAAAATACTAATATGCATTAAGGCATGAATATTAATAAAAAATACAGACTGGCTTTACCCTCATTTTAATAATAAAATTTCTTTGAAATGTGATAATACTCTTCTAAAACATTTAAATTTCAAGCTCACTACCGTATATTTAATTTAAATCACGCATAGGAGCCATATATATAAATTCAATTCTTTTTTTCTTAGCAATTCATAAGCTCTAGTAATTTATGTAAAAATCCAACTGTGTGTGTGAAAATACGTTCAATACTTTTAATTAAAAAAATAATAATAAATAAAACTTCATTATGTATTTGAAATCCTTTAAATAGTGTTTTTTACGTTATATTAAATAAGATTGAAATAAGTTATTTACATATTGTTGCATAAAGAATATTAAGACATAAGTAGATTTAATATAGACATTTATAAATTCACTTTCATCTATAGTAAAAAAAGTTAAGTAATTAATTAATCATTCCCGGAAAATATTTTAAAATGAATCTCAGCAACTATTGTAGAATGGGTACTTAAAAGAGCCTTAGTATTTTTAAATTTTATCTAATTCATGTTTATATGGCAAATAAATTTAAAAATTATTTGTAGCTATATATATGATCTCTTAAAATATCAATTTATAAAATAATAACCAACCACAAAAAACTTTTATAGTGATTAACTAAGTATTTTTGTAGCATATATTAAAAAAAGAAAATTTAAAATAATTGTTCTAATATACTATTTTTTATACTGCAAAAAATTGTGTATTTTCCTTGATACAAAAAATGTTTTAATGTTAGATCAGATATATGTAAAATCTATTAATTTCAATAAAATTATTACTTAAAAAAATTGTCTCTAAAGCGGGTCTAATGAGAGAAAAGATGCATATTTCTAGCTAGTCAATGTACTTTCCTTCAAGGAAAATAATAAATTCTGATATTTTCTTTTTCAATGTATAAGATAATGTCATTGCTTCAAAAAGAATCGACTTTCTAAACTAAACCATAACTCACTGATATTTTACAACTCATAAATTGTACCATGTTCATAATTCACTCATATTATGATTCAAGATTTTCCTGCAGAAAAATTATGCTTTTAACTTTTTTTTTTTTTGATAAGTAAAAAAGAAAATATCTCTTACAAATGTAAACAAATAAATTTTAGCAAATTTGAAGAAGAAAAAAATGTTTATAATTTTAAAAATCATCAACATAATACGTTTAATTAATGAGTGAATTAAAAGTTAAATATTTTCCAGAGTTCAAGAATTTTGTTTAAATCTCAATAATTATGTCATTTTTAAAACCTCTAAATTATTAAGAATAATGTTTCTATATTTTTATTAAAATTTCTAACACTATTATTTAAAAAATTGTAAACACTTATAATTAATGAAGATAAACTTAATAATAATGATGAAAATTTCAGTATTGCTTATCTTTAACAAATGAATGGAACTATATATTTTTGAAATCATATATAATATTTAAAATACTAGTGCTTCATGTTATATTCATGTTATTTCTCTATCACTGTTATAATCATCTAATTAATTTACAAACTGAAGTTAATAAGAGTAAAATAAAAGTATATTTTAAGATATACATAACATTTAACTTCTGTTAGATATAAATCTTCTGATGATTAATCTGTTTATGAACAACAAAATATCATTTTTAAGAAATAGTGATCAATAAAGCACAAAAGTTAACAAACGTTTCTTTTTCCTTTATTAAAGGAGAACCATACATTATTTAGAGAAGAAAGTCTGAAAAATATCAAATGATAAAAGTCATATTTAGGTATTCAAGTAGAAATAATTATTGGCAAATTTTAAATTTGATAAGAAATAATTATTGGCAAATTTTGTAGCATTTGCAATTACATTTTCATTAACAAAATCAAATTACTTTTTATTACTGAGAAAATAACAAAAATAATCTTAAGAAATCGTTTCAAATAATATTAAAATGGAAATTTTTTTTTTTTTTTTTGCAAAGGAAATATAAAAAATAACCAAAGTTAAATAAATAAATCTAATATCAAAATCATAAGTAGGATTTTATAATATACTGTAGCTTATTATTGAAATATCTGCAAATCTAAAAGGATGTTATGATGCTTGACTACATTCCTATTGTTTCAATCAATTTTAAAATTAATGAATTTTAAACAAGTTTAAAATGGAAAACAAATTTCATTCTTATTATAACACTTTATCAACGTGCATGAATATCAATAAATTAAAATTATAAATTTCTGGATTTGTATACAAAAATTAAAGATACTATTTGAATAAAATATCAACACTGCTATTAAGTACTTATTGTTAAGTGCAATATATAATATCCTATGTAGTGCATATATCAATAATTAATATATTGTATAGTAGATGTAAATAAGTACATTATTAAACAAGACTATGAAATTTAGAAAAAAAAAATTATTTACGATAAATTGTCAGAAGTATCTTACATAAAGTCTAAATGCAATGGATTTTGCGAGTACTTTCGGTATTTTTGATGCTATCAGTAAGGTTAATGTATCAAACAGTTAATACTCGAGGCAATGCTGCTTTAACAACATATATTTTGTACTTCTCCAAGAGGAAAAAATAACATATGGCGGAAAGTTTAACTTTTACAGTCATTTCATTTTTTATTTCTTTGATTCACTTGAAATGATGTTATGCTGACCTCATACCATATCTACTCAACAAAAAAAATATAAAAAAAGAATCTGAGGAAAACTATTTTTAGTTTGGAAAATCTATCTGAAGCTACATTAAAGTATTTTATTTTTTATTGTAAAATCAGAGTATTAAGTTACTAAAAAGAGCAACTAATTACAAATAAAAGATTTTGTATACTTCTTTACTTAAGTTGATACATCAAAATAATGATAAAAGGACTCTCACATTTTTCTCCGTCAAATCAAATTTCGTTCATTGTTATGAGTGGAATGTGATTTTTATTGTTGTCGTTTAAAGATTGGAATGTAAATTTTGTTACATTTAGTACGCGATTACAACGCCGTCTTTATTACTTTTCTTTTTGAAGTTTTGAATTTATATTTTAAATTGATAAGTTAAAAACAGTCAAATCATTAATCCCTTGTAATTTATTGTGTGTAAGATGCAAGACAGAAAACATTTGATATGTTGCAAATCTTAGATAAAGTATAAACTCCTAGTACTATAAAAGGATATAATCAAATCGCAGCCCAGGTACACATATTGTACATGGGGAAAAGTATGATTATAACTCTAAAATTAGAAAACATAACGTAGCAACAAGTTTTTTTTAATCACTAAATGCTTATTACATTTATTTGTATTTACTTTACAGATAACCCAGGGTGTAGGATTTATTTGTTACTTATGTATATGGTATTTTGCATTTTTCATAAATACATATATAAAGTCTTTATAGGTGGGAATGAGGTTTGAGACACAAAGAAAAATTAAGATTAAATTCTGTAAAAAAATCAAATTTTAATGTATTATATTTTACTATTTTTTTAATTCATAATAATCAGATAAACGGTAAAGGCAAAGATCAGAAGATGCTACTTCAATGTACTTCATTTTATTATTATAGATACATTCTTACACTATTTATTAACAATAAAGTTCTTTAATACTTGAAATTACTTAAGTGATGTTTTCTTGAAAAAATGTACAATTTTAAATTTAGGTTTCAGATTGATTTGAACTACTGAAATTGTTTCATTATATAATTTCTTTTCTTCTATTTTAATGTCTAGCATCCAGAATCAAACAAGTTGCAAGAGAAACACGAAAATCAAACCACAAAACAAAGCATATGACAATTTTAAGCAACATGAAATAATTTATGTAATTCCTTGTACAAATTCTTATTTCATAATAACTTCCTTCCGGAATTTTCAACCGTCTTTCTTTAATTTATTGTAAAGTATTCTTAAAAACAGACAATAGATGACTGTATTGTCCTCTATTAAGCTTGTTGAAATTTAGGTATAAAATGTCTTTCCATATTTAAGTCCTTGCTTTATATATATATATATATATATATATATATATATATATATATAATATTTATATATATATATATATATATATATATATATATATATATATATATATATATATATATATATATATATATATATATATATATATATATATATATATATATATATATATATATATATATATATATATATATATATATATATATATATATATATATATATATATAAGCTTTAGAAATTTTATTACATTTGAAAAAAAACTTATAATATACTATTGTAATGAAGGTGTTTCAAGTAATCAACGTCTTAAAAATTAATGTAAATTTTTAAGGTAAGAATGGTAAATGTTTCATATAATTTTTTTAATGGTGTGAACTCAAATGCAATCACTGAAGTATAGATAGAAAGTAAGAGAAAATACCCATAAAATTAGAAACAAATACAAATCAAATGAAAATAGAGACAGAATGGAAAGAAAACACACTCTTCTACAAAAGAACAGATATGAATGCAAAACCATTTTGAATATAATTTATCTAGCTTTTTACTGAGTAAAATATGAAAAAATAAATATTGTGTCGCAGAAACATTTAAGAAAAAAGGACATTTATAAATTAAGTTACATAATATACATACAAAAAACAAATATTATTCTTTCATATAATGAGGTCAATAACAATAAATTAAATAATTATTTTAAACTTTTAAAGTTACATAATTAAAAATAAGCCGACCGATGGTGGAATGGTTATGGTCCATAACATTGGAGTAGTAGGTCCTGTTTCGAATCCAGTTTCGAGCATGGGTGTTCCTTTCTTTCTGAGAGTGTGATTCTTTACTCTTTCACTTTCGATGTGACAATGTCACATCCACTGGATGTCTCACTGTATACTTTGCCATCACATTCGCCCCTTGTAGTGCTGAATATGTATATCCTAAATGCATTCAGGCATTAAGAAAGAAAGAAAAATATGTAAAAATGAATAACGCCAGATTAAAAAAGAAATATAAGAAACATATATTTACCAAAATTATATTCACGATGAGAGAATACCTAGAATAGATACGTTTTTGTAATGCTGACATCTAATAGTTCTAAAAAACTGGAAAAATAAAATATATTTAGAAAATAGTCAATAAATACACTAACAAAATTATCAGCGTAGGAGAGCAATAAACATTATTTGGGAAGCTATCGAAGTTAATGAGAAACTATATTTTTACATTTTTTTTGTCATTTGCATCTAGGCTGACAATATGGGGTGCGTTGCTCCACTTATCCAACTGAACCATATTTGGTGTGGAGACCGACTTCTTCAGTACACACACATGCCATAGGGACCCATTTATAGGGTAGGCAACCATTCACACCTCATTCATATACAGAAAGGACAAAGACAGGATAGATAGACAAGAGAAAGTACATCCATGCCCGAACCGGAATTCGAAATCAGGACCTCCCTATCCGCAGTCAGGCACTCTGACCACTAGACAGGGTTGACTTCATATGTTTACATAATTTATACATATAGTTATAATACTCAAACTATATCTTTATGTAATATATACATATTTCTTATCCTATAATAAATGATGTATGTATATATATATATATATATATATAGCGTACGTCACTGACATCTTATTTTACAGCGTCTTAACATGAATGCAAAGCAAAAACTAATCTGAACGCTAAGTAGTTGATGTTCAGTTCAATAATTAATGCATTCGACATTCACGTTCAGTGTGCTTCAGATTCACTTACAGCATATCTTCAATGAATTAGCTCTAAAATGAAAATGCAATCATTTGTTCTGCGATTAAAATTTTGAAAGAATGCTTGCCTTAAGAATGGTTATATATTATTCTGATTCTTTTTGAAAATTTTGATCTTGCATTGTGTTAAAAGCCTCGATTTTGTTGTAGTAATTTTCAAAATTTCGTAATCTTTCATGTGAACTTCTGCTTTAGCCAATGCTCTTTCATACACTGGAAATTTGGAGTTAAGAGAAATTGTTAATAATATAAATAAAATTATAAATAAATATAAGTTATATATAATTATAATAACTGAGAATATAAACACATTTCACAACAGTTGTTCGTTATATTTTTCTGTTATTTTCGATTGTGGAACTGCAACTTTAGCTATACTTCACAAGTATGATTTAACATTTCTTCAGATTTTTCTTACAAGAATAAGATTGAATCTTGAAGGAAAGAGGTATCATTGATAAATTAACCAATGTTTTGAACCTGATATAACATTTTAAGCACTAACCCAGGTAAAAATATGAGTCCCAATAGCTTGAAACTATGCCAAGATTTCTTTTAAAACAAATTACAAACTGATTATACTATTATAACAAAACAGAAAGACATATCATCACTCGTACATCACTTATAACATTAAGTGTTATTTTGTAGTACATGTAGTTTAGCAAATTATTTAATCAATATTTTCTGTAGGTTGTATGCTTTTTTTTATAGTTGTTTGGAAATAGTGCAATGAACGGTATCAAATTTCAGTATTAAGTATCTCCAATATCTGCTCCAATTTAACATATGTTAACGGTTAATTAGTTTGACTAAAATCAAAATAAAACCAATTTAATTAAGAAGTCTTCTTAACAAAATATAGTAATACAGAAAATTATAATATAAGATAATTACTAGATAAAATGAAAATACTAATGAACACGGGGAAAATTTTTACATTTTTTACTATGCCTTATCTATAGATTCCTGAAATTATATATTTTTTCTGCATTCCTCTGATAGAAGTTATGTTGTAAGTTGATGATACAAGTGTGGATAGTTTATATGATCACAAGCCAAGAACATTGTTTTAAATTAAGAGAGTTAAGTTAAATGACAACAAAAACAGCAAGGGAAAAGGCATTTTTTGAAAAGAGTCTAGATATGACTATCTTAACGACGATAATTAAATAACTGAAGAAAAACAATAAATTGAAAATGAGAATAAAAAATACTTAATTCTTAAATTAACCAATCATTAAGAACTCTTAAAATATGAAAAGATAAAAAAGAAAATGCTAAATTAAAACTTGAACCATCCCAATTGGAGCTCTAGGAGGAATTGTTTCAGAAAATAAAAAAAGATAATTAGTTAATGTTTGAGAATTAAACTGCGAAAGTTTAAAAGTTTGCTTATAAAAATATCCATAAAAATCAATTAATAAAATTGAAGATACATAGTTATTCATAAGAACTAGTCTGATCCTGAAGTGTAATTAAAATATTGAAATAAAGTCAGTTAAAATCGTTGTAGTTCCTCTTAATGATTTCAGTAATATGAAAATATGAATACTTTTTTCTTATCGCACATTTTAAATTATATGGGTGTTTAATAATTTCCACTTTATATTTTGACAATTGTATGATAATGAAACTATTGTTATGAAGAATTTATTTTTGAATAAATAAATTAGTTGTTAAGTTAAATCATCGAAGGACTTAACTGAGTAAATTTCTTAGTTATAGTACGTAATTAAAATTCATTGGTTATAAATATACTGCTATTTAAAATGACAGTGGCATAATTTTCCAGATATATCAACTTTTCTATACATACGAATAAATTGCAAATTGCGTTGGTAAAATTGTTCTATATCTCTTAAATATGCTTCTGAAACAAAAAAATATAAGCTTACAATTGTATGATGTATTTATATATTATAAAAATATGCCGAACAATTTATAAATTGAATAATGAAAATTTATTTTAATAAGAGAAAATTTCTCACATTGATGAATAGAAATTATAAAATAAGCTTATTTAAGAATAAGAATAAATTATAAAGTAAGCTTATTAGAAATTATAAAATAAAAGCTTATTTAAGAATAAGAATAAATTATAAAGTAAGCTTATTAGAAATTATAAAATAAGCTTATTTAAGAATAAGAATAAATTATAAATTAAGCTTATTAGAAATTATAAAATAAGCTTATTTAAGAATAAGAATAAATTATAAAGTAAGCTTATTAGAAATTATAAAATAAGCTTATTTAAGAATAAGAATAAATTATAAATTAAGCTTATTAGAAATTATAAAATAAGCTTATTTAAGAATAAGAATAAATTATAAAGTAAGCTTATTGGAAATTATAAAATAAGCTTATTTAAAGCCAAGAATAAATTTATGTAATTCACTGAACTAAATCTACAAAACTTTCCAATTGCAATGAAAATAATAAATGACATATTATCAATATATTTTACCCTTCAATCTATGCATTATTAATGAATTGAATATTCGGAATCATTCTGGTAGAATTAAGTGATTTATCATATTAGATCTCTACAAATCTCCCAGTCAGAAACAAAGAATGTTTCATCAGGAAATCGTGATAAATTAGGACTACCGAAATGTGTCAAAAGCCCTTTTCAAAGCGAACTACGGAAACGAAATGCAAGAATCGATCGAAATCAGACCCTCGTAATTAAACGAGAAAAGAGTTTCCCTTGCTTTTATTGAGCTAGCGCTATGCTAATAAGATCTAATGATTTAATCGATTGCAAAAATCTTAAACTATACTACGCATGTTTAAAATTTCATGAAAGAATTGGTGAATGTCAAATGTTTCTTTCATTAATAATTTTCTGTTTTATTATATTATGGCTTTATGATTTTTAATTTTAATCGATATAGAGTCTATTTTGTACACTTTACATGTATTTTTATAATAATTTGACATAGAAATTTGGGAATTTCAAATATATTTGATAAGTCTCATTTTTTCTACATAGTTCTTTCAAAAAGCTGTTTTTGCAATTCTTGATAATTTTTTTTATTTTATTTATAATGAATAGCCCAAGACACAATGGAAACGCGTAGAATGAGATTTAAACAGAATGTATTTTATTGAAAAAAAATTAAAGAAATTTACGTAATATGTCATGGTCATACAGTAAATATAAAAGTGTTAGCTATAACTCTATGGTCTATTTTTTTATCTTTTCAGGAAATTAACAATGAATATTGGTGTGCATTTTCTTGTTTTATCTTAATATAATGCAATTAAGTAAATATACTCTTTTAAATAATTATATTAAATTTGATATGTTTAATTTTTTAAGTTGATATTAAAATTAATTTTCAAATATTTATCAAACTTTGCTTGCAAATCCTTCTGGAAGACATTTTATTTATGAACAGTAAATCAAAGCTTACGATTATTTTTCCACCTTTGGAATGATAACTAGTAAACCTCTATTTATGGCAATTATTTTATTATTCTTAAAATTCTCATGTATAGTAACAACACATTTTACAGTTTACGAAACACATAGCAAATAAATCTGTTTTGTATAATATTAAATTCATGTGGTTATACAAATTCAATTTTTTATACAAATTCAATTCAAATTCAATACAAATTTTTTATTCAATTTCTAGCAAAAGTGAAAAATATCTTGTTTTTAAATATAATTAGATGTTAAATAATACAAGTTTGAAAATAAGAATACACGTAATTAATGTAAATAAATAGCTTTTGTTTGTTTGCTTCTAACAACAAGTTTTTTTTATTAAATTTTCTAAATTTTAATATTTAAATTTAGAAAATTTAATAAAAAAAACTTCCTAAATATAAATTTCCTAAATTTATATATTTCAAATTGTATATTTTGTAAACCCCATTTTACAAAATATACAGTTTGATTCTCATAAATATGAAAGGAGTGTTTCCTTACTTTCCTAAATTTAGTACTTTATATCATTTAAGTGAAAATTAATATAGCTCTGAAATCTTATTTTTAAAATTTTAAACGACACGATTTCCATTATTCGACAAGATTTTTCTAAATTTAAAATATTTTTAACTTTTATTACAACAGTTTGATACCAGCAATTAATGGTACATAATCTTACTTTTCTGAAGTTTTAAAATAGTCAAAAAAAATTAATTACCTTTTCCCACGAATGTTAATACACTGGAAAATATTAGTAATATGATTGGAAGTCTATCTGACAAATAATCAGACTACTTACAGACCATTGGTTGAATAAAATCAATCAATCAGAAACCACTGTGTTGTTAACCAATTATCTCTCTGTTACCGAAGGTAACTTCCACCTCAAATATTAGCCTTATAAAAGGATTGTGATTAAAAGATATTTTACTACTTAAGATAGTGGGTCAGACAAATATTGCGGGGAGGAGTAAAATGCGTTTTACTTTTGTTTAATACAAAATACAAATGAAGCATTTGCTTACTTACATAAAAATGGCTGCACACTGTGCGGCCATTACCAAAAAATTATCATAATTTCAGAAATTGTAGAGCAGTTCTTTGAGAAAACGTACGTGCTTGGAAAGCAGAAAAACAGTTAGGGAGCTAAAAAGAGCGAAAAATGTAGTTCAAAGAGAAACACGTACAGCTATTTTTGAAGAGAAAAATTATCGTTGGATATTTTTTTCATTTCCTTATGCAATTATTTAAGATGTAATTATTAAGTTTATTAAAATTTTACAGTAAAATAATTAAAAAATTCAACCAAACATATTTAAATATCTTAAATGTTTGAGGTACTTCATAAGAAATAAGTAAAATTTCCTTGTTTATATAGATATGCAGTTTATAAAATTAAATATTATTGACAAAACGTATGAATAAGTTCTACATAAATATCTTTATTTATTTGTTTCAATATTAAAATTTAGAAAATTTAATAAAAAAAACTTGTTGTTAGAAGCAAACAAACAAAAGCTATTTATTTACATTAATTACGTGTATTCTTATTTTCCAACTTGTATTATTTAACATCTAATTATATTTAAAAACAAGATATTTTTCACTTTTGCTAGAAATTGAATAAAAAATTTGTATTGAATTTGAATTGAATTTGTATAAAAAATTGAATTTGTATAACCACATGAATTTAATATTATACAAAACAGATTTATTTGCTATGTGTTTCGATAATACATAATATTTAATTATTATATTACAAAATATTGAAAAAAAGTTAATTTTTTATCACAAAATCAAAAAAATGCACAAACATGCTACTCAACTGACCTTAGTGAAATATCGTTTTATAAAATGATACTGTGATTGTTATTATAAAATTAAAACAGCCATTACAACAAATATTATTCAAAAAAGTATTTTATTTCTATCTTAAGATTGTTATCTAAGAGTATTTTACTTTTAGTATTTAAAAAATTAATAGAAATAAAATTAGGGGAAATTCCATTGAGTCTCAGATTAGTAGATTATTTTATTTCGCCATTAATTCTCAGTAAAATAAGTAAAATTCCACTTTTAATTTATTATATCAATCAATTCTAAGCACTTTGTTGTTGTTGTCTTGATTCCACTAGGTAGGTAATATGAGGTGAGCTGCTCCACTTTTCCAACTAATCCGTAATTTGGAGTGGATCCCAAATTCTTCAGTACTCACGCGTCATAAGTACACATTTATAGGTTAGGCAGCCATTCACAACAATACAAGTAAATAAGACATACTGATAAAATAAAATACTAAAAATCTTTATAATTAATTTTCTTTTCAAATTGGCATGTTAAATATTCACAAATTACAAGAAATATATATATATATATATATATATATATATATATATATATATATATATATATATATATATATATATATATATATATATATATATATATATATATATATATATATATATATATATATATACTTCTAAGCAAACCATATTAATATTTTCTGCAATAAAAAATAAAGTAAAATGTTATTTTATTTTACTTTCTTTTCATAACCATAAATGTGCTTGGAAAAAGAAATTTCGTTGTTTTGTTCAACAGTTTAATAAAACTATCCATTATCCAAAACAAACCCCTGTCAATAAAAGAAAAGAAAATACAATAAAGTAAATATTACTGAGTATAGACAAATATAAGTTAAGCTATTCTAATGGTTTTTATGCCATCTACGTGAAACAAATAGATGGTATTTATTGGTTGAATAGAGATGTGTTATAATAATGAATATTATACTTACAAAAGAAAAAGGTTATAATTCTCCTGAGAGAGTATATGCCATTATCTATTAGGAATACTATAATTTTGGTGGTTCAGTGGATCTGAGTTACATTAATTTATACTATCTTAACAATGAAAATGTGTTATTCATGTAAGCATGGTTTGAGTTCAGGCGATAAAATCCAGTCAAGTTTACTGTTCAAAGGAAGGAATAAAAGCCATCTTTGTAAAAGTAACTCTTTTTGTTATATTTAATTTCATATAAGCACAATCTCCATAACTATTGAGCTTTAATTATAAGTCAATCAAATTAACTTATGTGTTCAAAAAATTTAGTTTTCTACACTACAAATTAAAATGTGCTTGGTTCTGATAATTCAAAATATACCAGTTTGAAAAATAATAATACATTAAATAGATATTATAAAACTGATGCGATCTATGGATTGTTTATTTTGAATTTTACTAATTGTTGAATTGTAGGAATGTGCAAATAATATAAACCGCTTTTCAATTTGTATTTAACAAAAAATAACCACAATATTCATAAGAAAGTTGCATATTACAATACTACTGGAATTACTAAGCTTAAAATTTTCTTAAGTTCAAAATTTATGGTAAAAATTATTAATAAGTTAAATTAACTTGTTTCATCAAAACGCATTTATTTGTGTTTTAATGATTTGGCTATGAATTAATCAACACAAAATATAGGAAAATAATATTTAATTAAATTATGAATTTAATTATTATTAATTTCGTAAGTTGCGTGTCATGCTCGAAAATGCTAAGACTATAATCTAAATTATTTAGTCTCATCCTAGGTATTTATTGGTTCTTAGTCTTTTAGTAAAAAATGGAAAAAAATCATTCCAAGTTTTAAGATAAATGTTTCTTATTATTATTTATAAACAGATATGATTGCTCTTACACATAAGGAAATTCCATAATACATGTGACTATCTTACTATATAGTAACCATAATTAATATTATTTGTCGTAAGATGCTAAAGAAGGAACTGGTTCATTGTTTTGAATAATATGTTATTCATTAGAATTTGATTCATATATATACTCGCTTACATATATTTCACAAGAAATGTACAATAGTTTATTAGATAAAGGGTCATGTGTATCCATGAAGCTCGCACTTACACTGATGAGCGGTTCATATTGCTTCTGAAGAAACAAATTTATTGCTGATCTTATACCTACCTATTACAAACTACATACATAATTGTAAGAAAGTTTAAACATGAAAAAGTTAACATACTGAATTCCTATACAAATTAATTTAAATTAAAATTATTAAACTATTTAAAAATTATGACTCTTGAATCATTATGAAATCAAGAAATGAATAAAACTTCTGCAAGAGAGATGATTTGGCTAAATGGTTTATTACAGGTTAGTTAGTATTTCAAATACAAATGTATTAATATTTAATAGGATAAATAAAAGATATAAATATATTTATTGCAATAGTACAAGATTGATGTTTCTCATTAAAGTAATGTGTCTGCCAATACCTTTAATTACTAATATTTTATAAGGAACACGTTAGTGCAAAAACAATGTTTATTTAGATGCTTGATTCATTAAATGAATTTTATGAAATTAATCGCAACTGATGTAGCCTGTAATATACATCATTATTACATGTGTGAAATTACTGTTTTCCATTTTGCTTGCTTTCGAGAATTTAAATTTTATCGAATTTTATCATATTCTTAAACAGGAAAAACTTATCTTATATACTTTTAGAAAGAAAAATTTAATATAATTTTGGAAGCCTCAATGTCATTCTGAATGTAAAAAAAGTTTCATATATTTACCATTTTAACTTTTGAATAATACTGCTTGTATGTTGGGGGAACTTAAAATTTATCAAAATAATTAATTTTGTAATCATTTATAACATAAAAGCCAAAAAGAATTTGCTTAAAATGTAATACTTACTTCCATAAATGCAATCGAATTAAAAATTATACTTGGAAATTTGTATACTCGAAAATTCAGGTATCTCAATTGAAATTCAATTGACAAGTTTAGATCAACATATTTCGCTTCAGTGTAATGAATGACATTTATATGAAACATTTGCGATAACAGTTTATCCCGAAGAACATAAGGCTTTACCCATCAATCATATAAAGCACTGTCATATTCGAAATTACCTATAACTATAATTTTACTCAAGATAGTGATGATTAATAATTCAAGCACGTAATTGAAAAGCTCATTATATCATTGTTTACTTGGCATTATTTGTGATATAATGGGACATCGTTATTTAATAGTTTCAATTTTGGGACGATGAATAATGTTTCGATATAAATATGTTTATTAAAATATCTTTATTTTTATATTGTATGCATTAAAAATTGTTTTAAAGACTAATTTCCTTAATTTTAAATGGAAAAATAGGAACTATTTCATTTACTGAGAAATTAAATATATCTTATATATTTTATTAAGATATTAGTATTCAGGAAATAGTGGCAATTTTCCTTAAAATTTTATAATAACAGAAAAGGTGATTATGATCACGATTTAACTATAATTTTCCATTATAATATTTTAACTAAAATTCTAGTTTCATAAATATTTAGCATTTCATTTCTTTATTAAAAACAACAACAAATCAATAACAGACAACGGGTAGAGAATATAAATAAAATTAATATAAATCTAAGAAAAATAATTAAGCAAATTCAAATATTGTAACGTATTTTTATATACCACTGCTTAACAGGACACATATATATTTTATAAATAGTGTTCATTAAAATCTAATTGATTTATAGAAAGTAAATAAGCAAAATATATTTGATGTATTAATTTCATGAACTTCAAATAAAATTATCAGAAATTAAATGTTATTACTTTATCATTTGAATAAATCAAAATCTGTCTCAAATATATAACATAAAATAAAATAAAATGGTTTGCAATAATTGAAAATCATGATAATTTAGAGGAACTGTATAACACTTTATTGGTTTACAGCGTATAATCAAAATTGCCCGAGGATCTTATTTGATGCTGATTTTGTTAGCAAAGGTTTTCAGCTTTATCATTATAAACTGATAAATTCGTCTTATTATCAATGTGCACACACACAAAACTTTATCTCGTAGCCTTATGTTCATGTTATCATTAATTCGGTGTTTTAATATTAACTATTGCGTATATTATCTCATCAGGATAATTTACATTCACTGAATCATTCGTTTAATTATTTTTTCATTCAATCCAGTTGCCAAGTTCAAAATAAGTAAAAAAGAGCAAAATAGTTCTCAATTTTATTGAATAGAATATTTTATCAATACTTTTAAGCTAACATTCCTACTACACGTATCAAAATGCTTAAGATAAGAAAACCGTATTTTTAGTTTTAGTATAAAAACTTTTTTAAATTCAATCAATCTAAAAAATTGTATAAAGCGAAGTATATTTGTCTAAATCTCTATAAATTATAAAAAAAGAGGAAATTTTTTTGGCGCTCTTCAGTTAGGAATTTATACATATATACGATTTTCACAACTTCAATGACATTTTATTGCATTATATATATTTTTATTTTTAAATATATTTGGAAGTAAAATGTCGAAATCATTCCAGTGAATTCACCTTTAGTTATAGAAAGTGTTTTTATAAGAAAGAAACATCTCCAATGAAATATTTTTCTTTTAAATTCCATTTTCCTTTGTATTTAATTAATGTGTTATTTATGCAATCATTTGATCCGTAAAGAAATTAATAACAGTGAAAATATAACTTGATAAAAAATTAGGAATTAACTACAAATAAATCCGAATTACCTTCCTAAAAAAAGTATTAGTAAAAATAACAAAACATTCTGTGGGAACAACTCCATGTGTAAAATTAAGTGCTTTTAATGTAACTACTTTGTTTCTAAGCTAATAATAAAAGAAAAGAAATTATGAATCAAATAAAATAAAGTACAGAATAAAATTCATCAAATAGATGTTCTGTAAGAAATGAATTTGAAGTGAATTTGCTTAGTAAATGAACGAAATTCTCTTAATAAATTTGCTGTTTAATAAACTATACAATGTATAAAAAAACGTAAAAATGTGTAAGAGTAAGTAGTTCAAAACAAAATTAACGTATTATGTATTTGTAAAAAAAAAAGAAAAATAGCATGTTCAAAGAATGTCACAACGCATATTTTACGTGCACATTATAATTATCGATGGCGCAATCTAAAGTAATAAAAAATACTATCAGGGGTAAGAAAATACATCACGTTTAAAATACTAATCTATTTCAACGGTCTCTCACGCAAAGAAAATATTATTTTTTATTGAAATGATTAAAATTACTTTAAATTTATTAATCAATCCAAAAATAATTGCCATTATTTTAAATACTATATTATTTAATCGATATTCAAACAATGAAAATTAAATATCGAATAATAAAATATTATAAAATAATTATATTTTTTATTATTGCTAAAATATTTGATCACTTATTTAATAATGAAAAATGAGTTTTGGTTCCTTTATTTGCCCTGAATATAATTTTTAGAGATACTTAACATGGAATTATATTAAAATTTATTCAGAATAACAGTTAATTTTGAGATGTATTTGGAGAACGTAAAGAAACGATTGAATGCTATAAAAAGAGTCGTAGGTGTTTAACTCAAATCATTTCTTAAAATAAGTAGGTTATTTATTTGTCTCCCACTCAACGGTCATTTTTGTACATGAGGGTTATTTAGACGGGAACCTACAGTTTAATGTATACTTTAAATCACAATAAGAAAAGAAGCCTAAGTGAAGAATAATTATGAAGATTTTCAAGGACGTAATATTTTTGTTTATGAACTCAGCTACACATATTTATAATTATGCACGTTTAAAGATTAAATATCACAAGTTTAAAGTAATGAAGTTTATAAATAAATAGATTATTCAAAATACTCAGCTTATTCAGAAAAATTAACACCATTATTTCATAATAATGGGAAATTCACTTAAAATTAATGAAAATGTAAATATATGCATGAATATGAAATTTTAAATCTTAAAATCTAACTACAAATTTATGATTTTTTTATAAGAGAGTCTCGTATTAAATCAAACTTTATTTACTTTTGAAAAAAATTACTAAGCGCGGTGTCATTTTTAAACATCTTTTAAATATATTAATTTACTCTAATCATTTTTCTTTTCAATCATTTTATAGAAAGTAGATTGAATATTCACAAAACAATATTTGCTTTTATTTTTAGTGTAATTCATCAACTCAGCGTTTTTTTCAAAACCATAATTTAAGTTATTATGATCTTTATTTTATCTAATAATGAGACATGTTTTGAATTATTCATTGAAATGACTAGTTAAAACATGGTACACAAGATTGTTTTGCATTTTAATTGATAAAATTTGTTACGAAATCTAATACCTGATACTTAATAATTAAGGAAAACATTTTGAAGGCTTTTTTAGCACAATTAAGTTCACTTCTTATCAAACATGATGATATTATAAAATTAATTCCAGTTTATAATTCTTTAGACAATTATGTTAACTACATAAGAATAGCAATTGCAGCAAGTTGTTACTGATAAACATCAGAGTTTTCTTTGAAATATAAAGATTAATGTAAGAAAACATTCCTGGATTTAATGTCGTACCACAGTCAAATATTTTAAGAGTTACTTATTTGAATTTTTAATAACATTCAATTAAAAAAATAAATAAAAAATATAAAAAACATGAAATCAAGAATGAAGTACTCGATCCAATATATTTTTCCATTGACAATACAAAACAGTATTAGAAAATTTACGCATTTTAAGAAATTTCCTTTTGTGATTTTATCCTTTTAGTGTCTTTCGATGTAGCTAAAATTTAAGAAATGTTATAACTATCTACTTATTTTCACCAATAACAATACAAAACCAAAAAAAAAAAAAAAATAACGTGGAAATACTTAATTTGATAAATAAATATTATTAAATTTCTAATTACTTATATATAGAGAAATTCCTTATCAGGTTCTATCTCTTTTGAATTTCATTAAAAAAAATTATAATTAATCTATTAATGTAAATAAGTTAACAAGAAGTTTTTACTGATTTGCATTAAGTTTCCTCGTAAAAATTTATTTGATTTCTCTTATTTTAAAGTGTAAAATAATCCTCAAATTTCAATTTTAATGAGTAGAGCAAAAACATTTCTTTAAGAGCTTAATTTCTTTATTACTTCGTGTTTCTGTTTGATATGTTGTCAGAATTCTGAGAAACGTAAAATAAGGAAAAATATTATTCTTAGAAATTGGCATTCTTCCGATTAAACATTAAAGGTCATTATGAAACGAAAAAAAAAAAAAACGTATTGCTCCTAACCAGCTCTTTTTCGTGTGAATCCGATTACTTATTTTTTTAAGATAACATGTTCATTAACAAAATCTCTTGCACAACATTAAGAATATTATTGAGAAATAGCTGTTGCAGTGACATGCTAGAAAATTATTATTTTCGTTATTTTTGAAATATAAAATTGCTTTCTCTCATTATTAAGAAGTTATTTTAATTTGATATCATAGAGAGAACATTTCTTATAATTTTCTCAGAAATTTTTCAGAAAAAATTTGCTTTTAACGTGTGAATAATATAATAACAAAATCTTGAATCCCTTATCGAACATTATTATTATGGTACGGGCATAATTAAAGTATATTTTTAAAATAATTTCATTTCTGTGAATACCTATTTATATCTTTTTGAAAATTAAATATCAGTTATATAAAAATGCAATATACATTGTAAATAAAAAAAAAACATTTATTACCTTTAAAATAAATTTTTTTAAAGGAAGAATATTCACTGATAAAAAAATCTGTTAATCTATTAATTAAATATTCGTTTTCCTATATTTTAATAATCTTTGAAACTCAGTCTTAATTACATTTAGATTTTTTAAAGATTCGAGCGAAGATTTTCTATAATTTTATACATAGTTTTATTAATTCCTGCTGAATAAATTCTTCTTATTTCTATTCTTATGAATGTTTTTAATATTAAAATAAAAACAGACACTTAAGCTTTCTTTTATGCTTTACAAAAAGACGACTTATGTAAATTTTTAATTAAATTATCTTACTTGTATAAGAATGTATTCAATTTTTTTAATTAATTCCTTTTTTGTAGACAGAATAAATATCTAAGATTTTTTTCCCCTTTCCCTTATATAATCTAAAAAAAAACGGAACTTTTTATTGATTTTCATTTCAAGCGTATATTTATCATTCGAATACGTTTATTAAAAGTGAAATATTTAAGCAACTAAGCAGCATTAAGAAAAAAAAGAAAATTGTAGAATGATCCTCAAATTTATTATTCGAACATACTCATACCACTATGCTATATAATTTTAGGTATGTGTAGCATTTACATACTTTATGAAGCAGTAAATGATTTTATGCAAATGTGTTTACGGAAAAAGAGAATCCTGAACATTTTGTATGAATAGAGAATGATGTTTGAAATTAGTTATACAGAATGCTTAAAATTTGTTTATGAAATTAGAAATCTCTGATAAATTAATGATATTTAATTTCTTAATAGTTTATGATATAAATCCTTCTAAACGAAGAAAAATTTAAAGTTATATGAAACTTCTTTATACCGTTAAAGACTAGTAAAACTAAAATTATTTTGTGTATATAATATTAATGTGATCTTTCTCTCTCTCTCAGCAACACTCACTCACTCACTCACACACACACACACACACACACACACACACACACATATCTATATATATATATATATATATATATATATATATATATATATATATATATACAGAAATGAAAATTATCTAGCGATAGATATTCTAATAAAAATATTTGCTGAGCTATATTGATTTTCATGTCATGGTTTAAAATTGAAAGATTTACGATTATATAATTAAATGGGTTCATTTTTCACTTAACTTTAAATAAATTAAAAATTACTTACTTGTTTTGATTTAAAGTTAACGCGTGCGCGATTTAAGTCTTCTCCATCAAATCTGTAAAACTTAAAACATGGAGGAAATTATAAATTTCCAACTAAAAATAAATTTGCATTACATGTAGATAGTTTCTAAAGAATTTAATTGAAGAAAAGATGTCTTTAATTTATTTATTCTTCAACTGATTACTCCAGCGAATATAACAGAAAAGTTGCATTCTTTGTATAACTTGGTAAAAGAATGTCAAGATATAGAAAGTAGGCCCTTGTGTGTGAATTCTGACGTTCCATTAAAATTGTATCATTGACATTTTTCAAATATTTAAATTTACCTCACTGCATTCGTTTGCTCTTTAATTTATTGCACTTTAAAAGTTTATTTCCAATTTCATAGTTAATCTCACTAAATACAAGAAATAAATTTTTAATTTCTTTTAAGAAATATATTTTAGCTTACATATAATATGGAAACAACTAACTAAAATTATTGTTCATCTTCTTATAATCTTATGAAGCAGATATTTAAAAGAATATATCCCTTTAAATACAAACCATAGCGTTGAAGTTACTTTTTAAAAATAAAATTAATTTAAGTTAATGAAAATGTGTATATTTCCAGATTAATTTATAATTTTAAAGTTCGATTTTTTTTTTAAAATTACAATGTATAAGTTTTGCGAAATGATATTATCACAGTACTGAATTTATTTGAATCAGTTAAGCTCAAATGCTGTTTTTTAGTTTTTCAATTAGTTTTTCTTTGTGTTTAGCTGCGTAATACATATTTAACATATTTTTATGTTTATACGTTTTAGATATTATAAGTTTTTATATATGTTTGAATAATATGTGTTGTATTGTAAAACATATTTATTTTTATTTTGCTACGAAGCACAGTTTAATTTCACCGAAATAATTTCCAAAATATCCAGAAAATTAAATAAAGAAACCTATGGATCTAGTATCATTACTTGCAATACAAAAATAATAAATTAATTTTAATACTTGAAGATATTAAAATTAATAAAAAACAAATATATTCTAAATCATATATGAAAAAAATTGTTTTTTGCTAGTCTTAATGGAAAAAAAAAATTATTTAGAAGGGCAAAGCAGGAATTTCTTATTTACACACCTATATTTTTCCAATTGATTAGAAAAGCTTAGTTAACTTACGATTTGTTATTTCATACTCATACTTCATTTTAAGAATAAAAGTTTAGCATTATTATTTTACCAACAACTTTCTGAAGTTTATTCTAAAGTGTTAATCTCCAGTGATTTCTATTTAGAATTTTTCTATGAAGTTTATCAGGTTTTAATGAATTATTTTTAAAATATTAGAAAAATAATAAAAAATATTAAAAATTAGATATTAATTATAAAAAAATTAATTAAAAAAAATTATTTAAAGATTTATAACATTTAAAAAAACTATGTTAACGTTTTAAAATATATATATATATTTTTTTAAACTAATTTTATCAAAATGAATTCAATAATTATTGATTTTAATAAATGATAAAAATTAAGGCTTTTTATAAATTTACAGAAAGATTGCTAAAAATGAAAGGAATTTCATGGACACTAACCTATCGCTTGAAATATATATATACTTTCTACAATTTTAATTAAATATTAAAAACATATTTAGAATTATAGTTAAACTAATTTACATAACTATGAAAATAGTTGATAATTAAAACAATAGATTGATAAAACTGTGCAAGAATATAAAAAATTTAAAAAAAAAAAACTAATTGTTTATGTACTTTTATGTGTGGCGTACAGTGAGTGTGTCTTTGTCTAAACATTTTAATCTTCATGGCTGTTATATTGTTTACAATTCTTGGTTTGAACATTTTATTTTTCTAACACATTATTTATATAATTACTGTGTAAAATGAATGAATTTATATCAAAACAATAATAATATCAAAATTAAAATTCTGTTTTGTTTATATATTATATTTTTATTATAACATTTAGAAAATTTAACTATCATACGTAATACAAAAAGTGATCTAAAATATTACACAAATAAAAATAAGGAATTTATTTTCAATAGGGTATTAAATTTAATATCATAAGATATTTTATAAAAATAAAAATAAAACCAACATAAAATTGGAAACAAATGCAATGAAGATGAAAACTAATACAGTTAAGATATCTTTCAAATACGAGTAAATAGAAAGATTTTAGAAATATATTTAAATCGAAACAGACAGAAAGGAAAACAATACTCAAATAAATAGCATGCAGTAATTTTGAAAAAATAAAAATTTAAAAAAAATGAGAATGAAATCAAAATGACACGAAGTAATAAATACTGGGAAAGAATCCAAAATGATTATCGAAAATGAAATGGGATATACAGTGAATATGCAAAAATAAAAACATCATGCAAAAATTTTACAAAAAAAAAATAATAAATAAATAAATAAGTCATAAACTAATTGAAAAGAAGGAAGTTTAAATAAAATGAATATTTAAAGAAACAAAAATTTGAGTTTGAAAAAATGGCTTAAGTAAAAACATGTGAAATTCCACACTGGTGGGACTAAAAAAAATTATTAAATAATTATTCACATAGAGTCTTACAAAATAAGCATACAGAAGCTTTTATATTGTAAAAAGGGAAAAAGGTCAGATTACTCTTAAATTCTAATATTTAACAGTTTAGTCTTATGAAACGTATTGAAAAAAGATTAATTTACCATGATAGTCATAATTATATTTAAAAAATTAATTGAATAAAAGATTTAAATGTATAGAATTACTCTGTAATTAAGTAAAATATTCATAAAAATCAATTTCAATTTATTTAAAACAGTATCAACTAAGTATTACAAAGAGAATAAATAATGACCTTGAAAATATGTGAGACTAATTACTTTGAAAAAAGTTACATAAGACTCTAATTGATGATAATCAAATAAATGAAGAGTATATAAATGAGATATAATTACCTCATTATTTTATATCTCATTTATATACTCTTCATAATCAAATAAATGAAGAGTATATAAATGAGATATAATATAATGAGATTAATTAAATTTAATAAAAAGTTAAGAAAAACTTAACTTTTTAATAAATTTTACATAAATATTCAGTAAATATGAAAACAAAAAGGTTGAATTCAATATGAAATTCAATATGAATTGAATTCAATATTCAGTTTGAATTTGATATTATTTCTTAATCAAAATAGGAGTTTAAAAGACTTCAACTGGAAATTTGATTTGTATAACATAAAAGTATTTTTAAAATTGAAATCCATTGGACTGTAGTAAACTTAAATTTATTAGTGTGATCAAGTGTGATGCTCTGAACAGTTTTTAAATATTGAACTGAAAATATGAAATCTAAGCATATTTTTCATAATAAATGAGTTGATATTTAACTGAAGATAAGGCAATTCAAATTAATGATTTTTACAATTTGAAAATTAAATCCTTTTTAAAGATTATGAAGCTTAAGCGATTAATATTTGCGTTTATATTTAATGCGTGAATAAAACTCTTTCATTAATTTACATGGAGTAAAATGTTAGTAATTAATTTTGTCAACACAGTTAATAATTACTAAGACAATAATATTTGTATAAACATTTTCTGTTTTTGGAAATCGAAATGAAGTTAATTAAAAAATTTGAAAGCATCGTGTATGTGTAAGCATCGTATTTATTGGTTTGTGTGTGTAGTCATTATTTTTTAGATCATTACCGTTAGGTGACATATAATTTTCGGATCTCACTTTACCTAAATATATGAAAAAATTAAAATATTATAAGGGCTAACAATTCCCATCATTTTTGTCAACAAGGGATAGCTTAAGCTTTCAACCTCACATACATTTTTATTGTGTCAATATTACTGGATGATAAATAATTTATCATATCTTCTTTTTGCAAAAAAAAAACTGTGTTAAATCTTTAAGCAGTTGTAATACCATTACTAAAATTAAATAAAATAAGTCAGAATTGCATATTGAAATTGCTTGACTTTTTCCGTAAAGATCTTGTTTTTGTGCAGGGTGGAATTTCAACTGTTTATTAAATTTCAGTTTGAAACTATGGTTTGCGATTATATTTTAAATATAACTGTTTTAATTAATCTTAATTAAATCAGAATAATAATATTTTACTTTGGAAAAAGTAAACTATTCTAAAATATATATTTATTCTGTAAATCGGAGAGCAATATAAATTGAATCTCTCAATATCTATAGCCAAAATGTATTTAACAGATTCCATTAAATAAAAACATTTAAATTGAAATAAAGAAAAACTGAAAAAGGAGTCCCAAAACGAAGCTATAATTATCTTATAACATTACAAGCCAAATCATCATAATTCTCAAGAGCTTTTAACTTTTTCGTATTCTTGGAATAAAATATTTCTCTTTATTTACAAAACAAACAGCTAAAACACTTTGACTGCTAACTTACGAATTCAAAAGGGAAAGAGAACTTGGAATTAAATAGAGAAAACTTGAATCACCATCGAGATGTAACATTTGAAAAGCATATGAATGTATCTTACCTTCACCCAACTGGTAGAAGAGCTCTTTCAGCTAATGTTCGTAGTTGAATGATTCTAGGGGTTACTAACTGTACAAAGATGAGAACAACCAGGTGTTTAGACATCAATGAATAATATTCAGTGGAGAAGAGTTCCTTATTCGGAATTCCCCTCTCTCATAGAACTGTATATCGATTTCATTGAGATCAATACACAACTAAATTTAATGTACATTGCAGAGACACGTTCTGTTTTCTAAAGATTAATAAATATTAATATGTCTGTGTGTAGAGCATGAATCACCAGCTACTTACCTATTTCTGTTGTTGATGATTCATATTTTTCAAATGCAGGTGTTCATTTCAATTATGTTAAAAGCATAATTTCTCAGTCTTTAAATATTTCATATTCATTTTAACATTTAAAATATATTATTTTTTTCTTAATGTTGATGCGTGTGTCTAAGATTATTAGATCTTTTATTTCTAAAATAACTAAAATCTGTTAGTAGTAGCATAATTATTTCGTATAATTGAGAATTCTAAATTTCAATTTTCATTCTTGTAATCTCATTGCCAAAGAAGTCATCATGGAAATACAAATTAATTTAAAAATATGTCAAAAAATATGGACATTAAATTACTTCAAACATTAAGACATTGGTGAAGAAATATTTCATTCAATATTTTTATTTACATATACATCAGGTTGCTGTGGAACAAACTAGAGCTTATAAATTGTATGGAGTTAAAGTAAAGTTTTTACCATGTGTACGGATATCAAATGAGACGATTGCTAAAAAATGTCGCCCCTCATATACGCAAATCTAACGAAACCATGACACGTGATTTTTTTTATAGTTTTACCTTTGATACTCGTGTTTAGTTTACATTTGGATGAGTTTCAGCGTGCATTTTTAACTGTGTTGAAAATGTCGAATTTTATGCATTCCTAACATGATTTGCAGACAGCAATAATTTTTATTACCATCTGAAGAAAATTCTGCCGAATCACATCAAATGCTTGTAGAAGCATACGGTGGCAGTGCTCTGAGCCGTGAGCAGTACTACAGTTAGTTTGAAAAGGTTCAAAATGGTGATTTCGATGTGATAATCGAGGAGTGTGGCAGACCAGCAAAAAATATTGAAAATGCTGCTGAAGTGCAAGCATTACTCCATGAAGAGGATAGCCAAAAGCAAGAACATCTTACAAAACAATTGAATGTTGACAAGAGCACTGTTCCAAGTCGTCTCAAAGCAATGGGCAAGACAAGAGGTCGGTAGATGAGTACCACACAAGCTAACGGACCGTCAGCAGGAAAACCAAAAAAATTGAGGGCAAAATATTGCCTGCCCGTTACAAACGTAAGTCATATCTCTATCTTATTATGTCTGGTGTTGAAAATTATATTTATTTTGAAAATCCCAATTGTAAATGATCAAAATTTTGACCCCGAATCAACCGCAATGTCGTTTCGCTTCGGCCGCAAGACAATGCTATGTATTTTCTGGGATCAGAAGGGGCCAATCTATTATGAGTTTCTCAAACCTGGAGAAACCATTAATACTGATCACTGCAAGCAACAATTACTTGATATGAACGATTATATGCTTGAAAAACGCGAGCAATACAGGAAAGTTCAGAACAAAGTGATCTTCCTTGATGACAGAGCGCCTAACCACCGTGCTAAACCGACTAAGGACATTGTTAAGGTGCTTGGCTGGGATCCCTTAGCGCATGCGGCTTATTCTCCAGACTTGGTTCCTTCAAATTACTACCTATTTGTATCATTGGGACACATATTGTCTGACCAGGGCTTCACATCTTACGAAAACGTCAAATATTGGCTTGATGACTGGTTGGTCTCAAAAGACATATAATTTTTTGGCGTGCTATTCACAAATTTCATGAAACATGTAAAAAATGTGTAGATAGCGATGGATATTATTTCAGGTACCGAAATATTTTTAATATAACAGTTTTTGCAAATTTATTATGTTTTTTAAACAATCATCTTATTTCATTTGCAAATACTTGGTATTGTCTTAAAAAGAGCTATTTATAATAATACGTTAAGAAAATAACATAAAGATTAAAACACCAAAATGCAAAACTTTTCAATTAAAATGACTGTAAGAAATAGCTTAGTTTAAAATTCAAGTGACACAAAAGTAAAAATACTTTTTTCAAGAACTGGATCATTTTTAATGAAGCTTGTATTTATCGATAAGAAAAAAACAGCTTGAATGATATTCGAAAGTTTTTGAATTATGAATCTTGAGATAGAATCTTTTCAAAAAACTCCAAATGATTTTATAAGTTCGAATAATGTCTTCTGCATTTCAGTCCAAAAGAAGCAAATAACTAGCTCACACAACCATAAATTGGTAAAATATTTCTGATGAATTTTATTGCTAAATATTTTCTTTTCTCCCAGCTTTATATTTAAATTCAATCATATGTACAATGAAAGTGAGAAGTTAGTCATTTTTACAAAAATTTTAATCAATAATTGCTTTTTTCCTTTCTGTTTTTCAATAGAATCGAGTTGATTTTGATCTTTTGTTGAATTTAATACTTTTAATAAAAAACTACAAGCATTAAATATTTTTATTTAACTGTGTTAATTATATTAAACATAATAAAAAATATATAAATAAAATATGAGTTGGAGTATGATAAAGTTAAAAATGCCTATTTTTCATTCATTATTCACATTTCAATATTTCGTTTTTCATTTATTGAAAAATTGTATAATGTACCCTGAATTAACTTGAATGTCTTGATGATTTGACTGAGATTTTTTTTTAAATTATATCTGTTGAATATTACTTTCCTTCCACTTAATGTAATGTATATTTATGTTTAAGAAAGTTAAAAGAAATGATTGAAAGTTTCAATATATATAGCTTACAAGATAAAAAAATTGAGATAGTTTTCCAATATTATTCCGATAATTAATTGGATATGTCACATTTTCAAAAAATGTTAATATAAAAGAAAATTCAAAAAAAATTAATAAAAGAACTTGATGTAGTTTATAATTATAACTATAATATGTTCTTTAGAAAATAAAATATTTTGGCTAAAGATTAATATAAGATATTTTTGCAATAAAAAACAGTGATTTTTATAATTAAAGCTAGTAAAACAAGGGTAATTTCATATTCCTTTCTGGTGTAAATTATTTATATTGATTTTAATATTTATAATCTTCTGATCAATTTTAATTTTAAAACTGCATCAATATTTCAATTTTTATTTTGAAATTTTTGCTCAGTAAAAGTAAAACACATGCAGTTCCTTTTAGTTTAACAAATTATATGGATTGCGTATTAATAAGTGTTTCAATTTTGTTACTTAAAAACAAACCAGACGATGCAAGATTTTTTTACACGAAAATTTGAATTACAAAAATTCCTTTTATTAAATTCTATCTGCACGTGTCTTTTACTTGAAGCGACCGCACAAAAAATAATTC
The DNA here is from genome assembly GCA_030067965.1 of Latrodectus elegans. Classification (NCBI taxonomy): domain Eukaryota; kingdom Metazoa; phylum Arthropoda; class Arachnida; order Araneae; family Theridiidae; genus Latrodectus; species Latrodectus elegans. The sequence continues at coordinate 46,821,836 of CM057817.1, forward strand.
AAAGCCAAAATTAATATTTTTTCTGAAAGTTTACTAAGTTTATATTTTAAATAGATTCATTAATAAGTATGGCAATTTTACATTATGTTATATTAATAATCCTTGAGTTTTTGTAAAGTTTCAAATTTTTTAAGCGACAGCTTAATTTTTTGATGATTAATATTAAAATGATTTAGGCTTTTCAAGTAATTGAGTACACAATCCTTTATTTTTTCTTTGCTATTTTATAAAGGGACAGTTTTATTTCTTACAATATTGTTTTTTCTTCACAATGAATCAATGCTTGTAAACTTATTTTTCTCTCAGATATTTGTATTATGTCTGCTGGTTTTTGTAATCTTTTACATTGAAATATGTAAGATGTTAAAATTCTTATAAAATTCAATATTTTTTTTTAAAAAAAACATCTTTTTAATTTTATTGAGATTTATGTTGTCTGAGGAATTTTGATTTTGCCAACAAAAAGTGAAAAGAAATTAATTAACATGTTAATTTTTATTATTGATACTGTATAAAGACATTATCTTCCAGTTAGATATATGATAAGAATATACTAACTTTATAGAAGATGAAAATAGTAATATGGTTATGGAATAACGCATTTAAATTGAAATGAAATTATCATTTAAAATCTTGTCAAATTATGTGGGACTTTTTTAATTAATGACTCAATGAAAGTACAAATTTTATATTTTTGGTCACATTAATTTGATTAAAGTTAAATGTATTGCACATTACTATCCATAATTTATTCAATATAAATAATTAATATTGCTATCCATAATCTAGCTTATTTATTTGTATGATACAACCTGTTCCATTTAATATCTTGAGCCGATAAACCCATATAACTTACCAATCACAATTTGTAAAATAATATCCAAGTTCTTAAGGATATAAATCTAAAATATAAATGGAAAAAAGGATATAAATGGAAAAAATGTGAAAAAATCTAAGAAGGAATATAAGATAAAGTGGTAAAATTTTGGTAAAAGTTTTTAAAATCCACTGCAATATATTCAAAATGAAACGTCTAAATTTGCAGTTTTAAAAAGGAAGTATCAGTCAGCATTTATGATTGCAACTTCTAAATCGACTTGATTTGAGAGGGAAAGGTAATTCCTCAGTTTCAATCAATCTTTCGCATAGGATGTGACGATAATTATCAGCAAACGCGCGCGTTTTATGAATTCAATTAAATATACCATGCTTGAAGCATGCTGCCGAGAACATAGCAATGAAAGCGACTGATTTACCATCTGAGAAGTTATCATTGTGCAATAACTGTTCTAAATCTATGTTGTCATACATGTTTTTATTACAGGACTTCTTAGATAGTTTAGCGAAAGATTGAAAAAAGTAAAATATTTTATTATTATAATTTTATGTAAAAGAAAAAAAATTGTGAACTTTAACTATAATAATTTTATGAAAAATGTTTTTTAAATACCCCATAACTAATTAAATAATTGATAATGATAATGTTTATGAAGGTTCTTAAGTGGATATTTGTAATGCTACATACTCTTAATGAAGAAATACTATTGTTTTTCTTATTTATTCATGCAGAGGAATACTAACTAAATTAAAAATTGATTATTAAATTTAAAATTATCCCAGTTTATTTTAACTTCCAAATTAGATATTTCATCTTGATTAATTTAGTTTTATTATCCAATGTTAACTAATACTTAATATCTAAATTTTTGTCTATTTCAACAAATACTTATGAAGCATTTATATTTAAATTAAAAGTATAATTATACGACAGTGATAAAATCAACAAGGGACATTAACTATTAAAAATATTCCTAAATTTTTAAAATTTTATTTAAATATTTTGGGAATCCCCATATAAAATAAAATCAGTAATATTCATTTTTTATTCACTTTCATTGAGAAAGAAAAATCTGCTTAACAAAAAGAAATGTAATAAAAATATTCATCAAATCTAAAGACAAAAAATTAGATTTTAATTTAACTAGAAATATTAAATTAATTCACGTTTAAATATACAGGATTTTAATATAAATTTGTATCTATTTTTCTCAGCCAATTTCATTAAGATAAACATAAAATTGATTAAATGTGCTAACTTAAATTAAAATTATATTTTCTTCTTTTTCAATATATTGTAATTATTATATAAATTTTCTAAATATTGTCATATTATTTTCATAATATTTGTGTTTAAATTTAAAAGATGATTACTAAAAACTAATAAAACTTTCATTTATTACTTTTCGATATATAAATAAATGCTCAAAAATATTCAGAATGAATACTATCCCAATAATCCAGGCCATCATTATACTTTTATCATCAAAAGAAATTTTCACTTCAAAGCTTTTTAAATTGCTTTTACCTAAAGGCGTCAAAGTAGTAATTGATATTCTGCTTGGGTGCTTTTTTAAATTCAAAAGACTTGAACATGATAATACGTACATTAAACTCAAGTATCTAAAGACTCACTTCATTCAAACGCATTTCTAAGAAAAGATGTTAAAAGCAAAAGTGCTCAGGAAGAATCCTAAACATTTAAAATTTTGTGTCATATCGCATAATTAAATTATAGAGATGAAAGGTACATCATTTTTATAACTCTTCTGTAAATCTTTTTTTGAACTTTTCAACATATACATATATATATATATATAGATAGATATAGATAGATAGATATATAGATATATATATATATATATATATATATATATATATATATATATATATATATATATATATATATACATATATATATATATATAGATAGATATAGATAGATAGATATATAGATATAAATTAACAATTATTTTTTATTTAATGGAGAATATTTTAGGTTCATATTACAGACCAATAAATTTATAATTATTGAATATAAATGTTACTATTAAATATTAATAAAATTATGTCTAATTTTACAATACATAGGAAAAATATTTAATTATGTATTAACAAGAATATTTGAAAAATAACTCAATAATTACATTTTAATAATATTAAGCTTAATCCCTCACACACAAACAAAACGCAATGATATTATTCCTAACATTATGAATATCAAAACAAAACGTGAATATCTCGTTGTTTTCTTTATATCAGCATATATTTTCTTTATTGTTAATACTAGATCACCTCATGCATATAACAAAGGATATCATTCTTTATTTATTATTAAGGTGAAATAAAATACATGTTGTATAGTATTTATGGAACAATGATTCAAAAAGTTTTTTCAATACATAAATTTTAATTTAGTGATTAATCAGTTCGACTCTCTTACACTTATTTAATGTAAATGTCCATAGTTTACACTGTCAAAATTATGCACAGTAAAAATTTAAATATTTATAATTTATATATATATATATATATATATATAAATATATATATATATATATATATGTATATATACATATATATATATATATATATGTATATATATATATATATATATATATATATATATATATATATATATATATATATATATATATATATATATATATATATATATATATATATATATATATATATATATATATATATATATATATATATATATATATATATATATATATATATATATATATATATGAATACTTTTCGTATTTACTTGAAAATATGTAAAAATTAAGTATAAAATCAACAAAAAAAATGTGAAAAATTGTTAGTTGTAATCACATTTATTTAGAAAACTTAAAGCTACAGAAAAATTTAAATAAATCAAACGTAATGTAAAATATAATAATTCTTGGAGTTTTGTATGAAGCAGATATTGATAGGTTTTAAAAGAAAGATAATAATTAAGAAAATAGTGATTAATCAAGATCAAATTTCATAGTGGCTTGGTTTTTGGATAACAGATTTAAGAAAAATTAATGTTCTAAGCATTAACTTCAAGAAATCCTGTACTGCGTCTAAGCACACAGAAGAGTAAGCTACATATAACTAAAACTTTTCCTTTAATGTACACCAAAGATCAAATAAGAATCTATCTAATATTGCTAATAATATTAGAATATTTTGTTACTTTGTGTGCAATCACATTTTAATTAGAAGATTTATTTTCAAACATAATTTTTTGACTATCTAAACATATTGGTCTTAAATTTTAAACGCTAAGTTAATTTGTTAAATCCATGCTTGATGTTTGAATAATAATGAAATGAATTCATAGAAGTATGTATTATTTTTACGAATACAGATTATTGAGAATAGCTCAATCTTATTTCTAATGTAGGAAATTTAGCCTTTATTTAACTTATAAAAATTAGAATTTGTTACAGATAATAGCAAATGATTATATTTAGAAATGAAATATAAAAATATTTTCTGGATGTTTTATAAAAATTTATAATTTGTTGTCTGCTGTAAGTATTATCAAATTATAATGCCTTATTAATTTTGATTTAAGAAAAGAAAAAGACAATATGGAAATATCATCCTCTCGAAAAGTGAATCATTTCCTATTATTGCAATTTATTTTAATTTCTTAATAGTTTCTAACATCTACTAAATAAACTCAGAAAAGTCATCCTAAGCGAACACTGTATGTTAGTAAGAAATTTAATAATCTTGGACCATTACTTGAAAAAAAGTTAACGAACATTAATTAATTTTATGATTCTCTTAATTATATATTTTTATAACTGTTGGAAAGTAAAGCTCCTAGCAGCTATTAAAAATCTAATATTAATAAGAAATGGTCTTATGTTAACAATTAAAAATCTACTATTTAAGCAATAATAATCTGTAAATTTTTGCTTGTATAGAAAATATTTTTCAAGTAAAAATTTTAACTTTGTAAAACACAATTCTTAAGTAGTTTTGACGGAAAAAATTAATTAATGAATGTAATTCATTAACGACATAATTTCATATAATACAAAAACAATTTGTTTTTAAATAACTTTTCTGAAGGTACCTTTTTTTTTTTGCAAATAATAAAACACTTTTTCCATACACATGGGTAATTCCTCAGTGTAATCATTAATTATAAGAATTCCAAAAAATGACCCTCATTTCAATAATATCACATTTCTATCTTGATATTACATTACTTTTTCCTGACGTGTTATAAATATTAAATACATTTATACTGGGAAAACGGTATCCAAAACCATTCTTCTTGAATTGGCTCTATAGAAAACTTATTGATTATACTATTTCTCGCATAAATCAATCTGAAACATTAGCAGAGTGAAAAGTAAAAATAAAGTCCGAACTTCCAATTACGATATTTTTGTCGGAAGGGGGAAGTTTTTTTGGAATATTTTCTAAAGCTCACTTTTATATGACCAGCGGATTTTCAGATCAATAGTTATCCTTCGCAAATAACTTGAAACAAATATTTCGATCCAGGGTTATCTTGAGCTTTGGTCACGTTTACTGAATGTTGGAATTCAGAGATATTTCGCTTAACTGGGAATGGAGTTTAGCACGCAAGGGAGTCGTTATTTTCTATCGTACTTTTTGCTCCCCAAACTTCTTTTTGCATTCGTTTGTGAATTCATGATAAAAACATCAAGTTCTTCTTTTTAGCGGTTGAAAATGTAGTTAATATTAATTGAACTACACTTATATTTAATTTAATTTGATAAGTATTTGTATTCAAACATTTTATCACATTAATACAATTATCAATTTTTAAAAAATTTTGAATTCTATATTTTAAGTATATGAATTTTATAAAGAGTCAAAATGACTTTAAGTGCATCAAGAGAGAAGCGATTTTTTTAAATAAAATTTAAGGAGTGTATTTTAAGTTTATGCGTATGTTATAAAATCTTTAAATTACTTTAAGTGCTACAATTTTCACATGTTTGCCAGAAATATTTATATTTGGATTACTTTAAATATTAAGTGTAAATTGTTTTATCTATTATATGAATTAAACACCGCATTTTATATTATTCTATTCAAATTTAATCATAAAATAAAGCAATAAAACCTAATTAGTTGTATGATAAGCTTCAAAATGGAATATCATTTACTTGGATTTATATAGAAAATTATCTCTTACACAGTTCTATATTTTTTCACTGCATAAACTAGGTTAGAAAAAAAGTGTTGTCTAACATATGACTTGATCTAAGTCCAGTACTGGTATAAATTAAAGTAAGTGTATCAATAATTTATTCTTTAAATGCTTCAATTTTTATATTTCCTATATAAATCTATTTTCCTATATAATCCTATACAAACCTATATAAATCTAAAAGAAATCACTTTTTCCTATGGGAAATTTATTTATAAGAATAAAATGCAAATGTTTTTCATGTTTTCATGAAAATATACACGCATTTCATAAAAAATCACAATAACTCATTAATCGGTAATAGTTTACATAATTAAACAAATTACGTATTTAAATATACAGGGTGATTAATAGTTAATATCACAACTTCGAATAGTTATATTAACAAAATTATAAATGATCCACCATTTTGAGAAAATTATAAATCTGAGAATTTGCTGTTAATGTAAGTTAATAAATATTTTGTTTGATCACTAACCGCATTAATTACTCATAACATTTGCTCTTGCTACTTTCCACACACACACACACAAATATATATATATATATATATATATATATATATATATATATATATATATATATATATATATATATATATATATATATATAAAGCCTGATTAGAAATATCATTTTCAAAAATTGAAAAATACAAAAAGAGATATAAAATTCTTATGCTTAGTAGTACATTCAGCACGAAAGCACCTTAAATAGAATTTAGAATTACTAAAATATAATTAATAGTAAAGTTTTATAAAATTAATCAAAAACCAAATGGAGAATAATAATATATTTCCTATTTTTAACGTATTTTTCTCCATTCAGTTTTTGAATAATTTTATAAAAATTTAACATTAAATATATATATACATGAAAAAATGAATATTCAAAATCAATTAATTGTTTATTATTTAATAATTTTCATAGTTCAAAAAGTTTTTGGATTGCAAAAAAATTTATTTAAATTTATAATAGACTGAAAATATAAAATTTTAGTTTCAAAATAGTTGAAATTAAAATCAAAATAACGAAGAATTAAGAAAATACCGCATATGTAATCAAATAAATAACGAATGAAAAATATGAGTAATCAAATAATTTGTTCACAAATTCAGATAAAACAGAACAAAATTATAAATCTGTCCTCAGTGATTTCAACCAAAAATAGTAATAAAGAGACATATAAAACAAAAAATAAACAAATATAAAACTCATTTTATGAAATTATGAAATTGAAAAGAAAAAATTAAGCCTAATAAGCAACGTGATTAATCCAAAAATATAAAATATTAATATTTTAGAATAAACAAATACATTAAAATGGGAAATTATATAATTCAAAAAATTAGGAATAGTTTGAAATGATTTAATATAGAAAGATATAAGTTAAGTAAAGCTAAATATATTTATTTTCACTTACGTTTCTGTAAACGAAACACTGATTATCTATATCTTTAAGCGTCTTAATTTAAAACTTAATTTTTCTAACAGTATATGACTGTAATATGAAAACCTTTTCAATGTGTTTCTATTTTAGTCTATTTGGACTGAACGTAAAATTTTCTGTTTGATCTTGCAAGTGACCATTTACATATATTCTATGACTGTAACATTATTCTACTATATTATAAACATGAATTTATTTCTCCAAGTTTGTTTTTAATTATTTTATTTTGAAAAGTCGTAAGCCTTTCTTTTTCTAATTCTTAAGCTGATGTGATCGGATAAAAAATTTTGCACTTTTATGTCTTTATTGAATCTGTATATTTATTAAAGTAAATTAAATTCTATTTAATAATTCTTGATATATCTAGGGATGAAAAAGGAAAAATTTTATAAAGTAGTAATTAAATATTTGAATTTTAACTTATTAAACACATAGCTAGAAAAACTGTCAACAAATATAATAAAAAAAAAACATCTGAGACATTGTACGAGTGTGCAATAATATATATCTCTATTTATAAACTATTTGTTTATCATTATATATAAATATTAGCATATGAACTCTCTTTTTATACAAATTATTTAAAACATATTTTCCCTTTTCTGTACATAAATTATAGTATAATATAAATTTATTTGATTCAATAGTAATTAATTTAATAAATAATGTAGGTCTAATAAGATTTTTAAAGATTAAAGTCTTTGTGAGTCGCTTTGAATATCAAGACTTCTTTGCACACAGAATTACATATGAATTGCACATACATCATTTTCTGAAATAACTATTAAGGTAATAATAGTGACGCCTTTTCTCCGTTATTTACGCACTCATTTACTTCCTTAGTCGTTTAAATCATTTGTAGAAATACGAATGTTCTTTTTATTTAATTGTCTTAGATACCTGTTCATTTTAATAAAATAAGTGTGTTGGTTCTGTAATTATTGTCAGGGCGTTGGCAGATTGGATTAGGCAAGAGAAAATTTTGCATTAATAGAAAACATTAATAATTATATTTCTTGTGAAGTTTTGAAAACTAAAACGATTAGTGACTCATCATGAGAAGAAAATTTTCCACAAACTATTTCTATATTCACTTATCCTTCGATTAAATATTTATCGTGTTCGTGGAGTTAAGTTTCGTGTTTTGTGGGATTATTTAGAATGAACACAATAATAAGCAGATAAGTTAATGGGTATGTAACCTAAAATATGCAAAGAAACTTACTATAATTGATGTCGGAATGAACATTCAAGTCAAAGTATTTATTCCAAAGAAATATATCATAAGTTTCTTTGCATATCAACAAGTTGCGTAAAAATGAGATTATTTGTCCATTAGCATACTTAATCTAAATAATTCTGAAAAATATGAGAAAGTAATACATTATGTTTAAATAAATATTATATTGAATAAATTATATCTTCAAATCTGATTTTATAAAGAAATTTTTAAATTATAAAAATATTTACAATTTTTTTCAATAAAAAGACAATGCTACAGTAAACAAAAAGAAAATAAAAGCTCATATTTTTGCTTTTGAGAAAAATTATTTTCATATTAATTTTTGTGTTATTTAAACACAACTAACAGTAGTGAATGAAAAAAAAATATCTATAAGATTTAAATTTTTGAATATCACCATATGTGATCTTGAAATATAAATTCCAATACTCAGTTTAGTACAAAGTTTTCTTTGAATTTATTTAAAACTTTCTTTGAAGAAATACTTTTAATACTTCCTTTGAGAAAAAAATATAAAGAAGAAAATTTGATGTATTTTAAGTAAAATAATAAATTTTTCATATCAAATTAAAATCGTAATTTATTTTACTCAAGTAATTTTTATCATTAATTTAATGAAATGTATCTTTGACATACAAATCCGTACTTATAATGGCATTTTTAATTAATTTAGCTCCCTCAAGCCAGTAAAAAGGGAAAACATGCTGGAATAACTTTTAACTAGTCTAAAGAGTCAATCTTACTTATTTTCTTATTATAAACCAACTTTTTGAAATTGATTTATTAAGATTTAACTAATTGTTTTATTCACTAAGTAATCAAGTAACTTGGTATTAATTACATCTGTCACCAAAATCAATTCTAATTAAAGGTTGTTGGAACAAACTTAGTTGAATTCTAATTCTCCAATTTGCAGAATTATTTCTTAAAACTTGTCACACAGTAAATTTGAATATTTACTTAATTGAGGAAATTATTCTATAACTTTAAATATAAAATAGAGATGCTTTTTTACTCAAATTTAACAATTGAAAATTTAAAACTGATAAAATTCTTTTCTGTAAAAAATTCCTTATACATGTCACACGATATGGTATTTCATATTTTATACATCACAGTTGGTTCACAAGAGAAAATGTATAAAAATTAAGAAAAAGCATTTAGGAGAGAATATTTTTGCTACTATGAGTTAGTGACGGTTTTTTAAGTATTATTTTAAACGCAAAAAAAATGCCTTGACAAAATTGGTCGCTGAAATGTTTTTCAAAGTTAAATAAATAATTTTTTGAGAAATTTTTTTCTATAAATTAGCATATTTCAAACATATTACTTTCAATAGCTTAATTTTAATATTTAATTTTATTTAATAGTTTATTAATTCATTTAAATATAAGTTAATTGGAACATTAAACTGATATTATCTTATGCAGTTCTATATTATTTTTTAATAAGGAACAAGTAGCACAGTTTAAGTACAATTTTTTTAAGATTCTCTTTGCAGTTGTATTACACAAAAAATAAAAGTTATAGTAAAAATCTTATAAAATTCCCAAAAATAGAGCAACTAGTAGTAAAATCTAGATTTTTACACACACAAAATTTTAGCATTAGTATTTTGATGTGAGATACAGAGGGGATTATGAAAGACTTTATAATTTTACAATTTACAGTAATGATTAATTTCGCTTATCAGCTTTATTCGACCGAATGTTGAATTAATTTCTTTTATATTTTTAATCTTCGGAGATTCAATAACTGTAATCATATTTAAATCAATATTTATTGTTTATATATATATATATATATATATATATATATATATATATGTGTGTGTGTGTGTGTGTGTGTGTGTGTGTGTGTGTGTGTGTGTATGTGTGTGTGTTTGTACATGCTTTTCCATTACATTATTATTTAAATCTTATTAATCCATGTTAACAAGAACCAAAAAACTGCTTACTTCACTGTAATAAATGCATGGATATTTTTGAAAATATAAATAAGTAGTATACTCATCAAAACAAATGCAATCAATTATAGACTGAAAATATTTTTAACACACTGCAAGTTTCAAAATTAGTTATTCTCCAATTAAAAAAAGGAATTTTTGCTACGTTCCTGCTTGTTTCCCAATTTAATACTTTTCCTCTTAATAAAGAGAAAACATGATTTATTCTAACACATTTTTCAATTTTTTTTAATCTTAGTGTATCCAATTATTTTCGAGCATCCGAATATTTTCAAAATTAGAACAAATTAGAAGTGAAGAAAGGCAAATAATTAGTATTCTCTTGAAGATGAAACCAAATCATTATCGATATGTTCTTGAAGAATTTTAACAGGCAAAAAAAAAAAAAAAATTAAAAAAGAATCCAATTTAAATTTTTCAACTGACAAAATTCTCCGTCGTTTCTGAATTTGAAACTCCTATCTGCTTGTTATGACACAAATGGATTAAATGAAGATTTAATCTTTATCAAAATGTTTCGCTACCCTTAAGCTATTTTTGGATTTTTTTATGCTAACCTTATTAAATGTATCTTTATATAATTAGGAAATATAAAAATCACTTTAGCACTTCTTATTTTGAGAAATTCTTAGAAAGGGTAAAAAAAAATGTAGAATTTAGAAACACTTCTAATGGAATAAAGGAAAACTAATTATCTATACATGTTAAAAACTCTTAATTTATCTTTTATTAAATGCTTCATTATATTTTTGTTCCCGATATAATTTCCATGAAAAAACATATTATATTAACGGTTTTATCCACTAATTTGAAAAATATTTTGAGTCAATAATTATTAAAAACGGTAATTTGAATTTTAGCAATTCCTTTTATATCTTTTTAATTGTTGAACGTGAAAATTATAAAACTTGAATGATTTTTCTTTGAAACCTGCAAATTTCCTTATAATGTTTGTTAAGTATTTTTTTATTAGAGATAAGCCAAAAATTCTTAATTGCTTGAACATATTTCTCTGAGATTATGCATGTTATATTTTAAACTTGTGAATTTTCTTATCTGGTATTTCTATGCATAAATCTTGCAAACGTTTTACGCATTGATTGATATTGCACATTTTTCGAATGTGTCTAAAATTATAACGGGAGGTTTATTTTTTGGATAATGCTCCTCCAATATTTACGTACTGTTTGAACCATTATTGTACTGTTTCAGAGAGATGTTTAATTTATCTCTACAATTTCTTATAAATCCTATAAATCATTCTAGCTTTTGATGCTGCAGGGCACCTTAACAAAATGGTTGGACAATTCAAAATTACAAGAGTTCGAAAGCTGTGGAATGCAAAAATACTAAAATTTTTATTTTCTAAAACATTACACAAAATATTAATGAGTAAAAATTATATAAATATTAAAATATGCATAAATATTTTTCCCTCTTGACTGTTTTTAACTAATTCTTCTGCGAAAGTACTTTTGTGACTAATACTGTATCGATACGTGACCAACACAAATTCAAATGTAATACGACACGTTGCAACACAAAATGGATGTAGTGATATTTCTGCCATGGTGGTAACACTTTCTCCTTCTTATAAGTGACATCACAACATTTTTTCTAGAGTTAATAACGATAAAATAAAATTTGTGTTTGTGAAAGCTGCTGTATAATTTCTTTATTTAAATATTTGTAAGTTTTGTTACTCATATCATTTTTATATTGACTTCGTCAAAGCTACTCATTTACACATCGCAATATTTGATTTCTGCCTTATGAATGTAGAGCGCGTATAGCAAGCCGCTTTCTTCGTAAGGCAATTTTAATAATCAGAAGTTTTTTTTTCATTTATTGATGAATGCGTGTTCAAAGAATATATTTAATTTTTCAATTTATTAAACATTAATGATTTGATTTTGCATTATGCGAATTTTGCTTATGGTGATGTGTGAAAATGTTTTAATACTGTGAAAAATCTAATATAATGAAATAACTGGATAATTTAAAATAGTGAACATATTCACCATATAATAATATGTCGCGTACTACTACTTTTACATAATATGCAAGTAACTGTCATTAAATGTATTTTTTTAAAATCAATAAGAAGACCATATAATTATGATAATAATTAAAGAAACGAAATGGGAGACATTATCTCAATTTACATATAAAATTTCATAATTTCGATTTTAAATGAATGACTAAATTTTTTAAACCTTGTTTTAAATGATATAGATAATAAAAGAAGAAAAAGGGAAAATATTATAAGTAAGTTTATACTTTGTTAAAAATGTCACACTAGCTAAATAATCTTAAATGAAAGTGTAAGAAAATTTAATATTATTTCGAAAATTCTTCAATTTCAAATTTCCTTATTCCTAAAAATAATAAAAATAATTAAATGTTGCATGAACTATTCAAATAATAGTTACACTTGATAATCATATTAAACATACATTATGTTTAATATGATGATGAGAAATATTTTGCAATATATATTATTTAAAATAAATATTATTTTCACTCTCACCGTGCATACATGTATACCTAAATGAAAATTCTGAGAATTTATTTTACTTTATTATTACTTCCCGTATCCTTCAAATATTTAAAAAGAAAGCTTTCATATAAACAAAATAACTCATATTCAAGTGAATCGCAAGAAACAAATAACATAACAGAAATAAAATATGATTAATATGTTCTCATTTTTTTCATATTTTTCTTCCCGTTTTGGCTGAATCTCAAAATAAAACGTAATGCAGTCATGCACGAAAAATGAAAATACACAAACTGGATAGATTTGACTATAATTAAATACGCTCTTAACAGAAATGATTTTATTTTGGAAGACTAATATGTTATCTAAACAAGGATCAATTTTCATAAATATTTTATTCAATAATAACATAAGTAATTCCACCAAAATAAATGAATACATTTATTGGAGTTAGAATTAAAATATGGAATATATTTTCAAGATAAAAGTAACTAATGTTTTTCTTTTAAGATTGTTAATATTTTTACTTTACCATAGGATAAAAAGATTAGAATTTATTTTCTTTTTTCAGAAGAAAATTAGATGTGTATGTACATGTATAACTAAATCGAAAACATTGTGAACAAAAGAAAGATATACTTTCTTTCTTTAGAAAAGAAGTTATTTTTTCTTATAAAATAATGCGTGAAAGCAACTTTCATTAAAAGACGGTAAATCATCATTAGTTGCCATCTAATCCAGAGTAATTAAATACTTAAGGCATTAATCAATTTTAAGGTTGTATTTTAATAGATACTGAAAGCTAAAGTTTTAAACTCCCTAGAGAAGTAGCTTTTTTGATAGTTTTCTTAACGATTCCTCACGCTATTTAAAGTAGCTTTTAAACCTTAGCATGCGTCTAATGACTTCAATCACAATATTGAAAATGAAAAAAAAAATAGGTTTTATTTGATACTCATTTTTAATTAATAGAAACTATCAGAATGTGTGTGTAAAATTTAGTTACAATTAAGACTGAACATTTTACAAATATTATATTTCTCGAATCAAGTTGTAGAAACATCATTGAAGTTGGATACAAAATTCTTCTTTGATATGTTTTAACAATAATAAATGCTTAATTCACAATTTAATGTCATGTTTAATCATAATTAAATGATTTTTTCTACTAGATATATCAATTGAGTGAATTTATTATTACATATGAATATTTAAACTGTATTCCATAAAACAAATTTTATTTCTTACTAAATTTTCTAATATAAATTATAGAAATCATTTGGGCATTAAAGAATGCAAATTCTGAATTTCTAAATGCTATTGTACATATTCAATATCATAAATACACACACACACACACACACACACACACACACACACACACACACACACACACACACACACACACACACACACACACACACACACACACACACACACACACACACACACACACACACACACACACATATATATATATATATATATATATATATATATATATAAAGTTTATAAATTTAAATGTTGAGGCAAAACAAAAATACTGCCTAAAAATAAATTTTAAAAAATAGCTAAACATCTATACTAATGTTATTCTCTTGCACTTTAATGGTAAATAAATCTCTTAAAAGTGAAAGATATTTATTTCTAAACTTGTAGAGGTAAGATATCTAAAAGTAAATTTGAAAAGTTTTAATTTAATTAAATATTTTTGAATACTGATCTTAAATACAATCAAATGATTGTGAATCTTATTCACCCTAATAATATTAGCATATTTTAATATTAACGGTGTATCTGACAATAATGTCAGAATCAGTTATAGCTGGGATTTTTTTTAAAAATCATAGAAAAATTTCATGTTTCCGCATTTTATAAAAAAGTAATAAATCTAAAACACTTGATGGTTATTAAAATTCTTGTTGATTTCATATTCTTTCTGAGAAACTAACTAAAATTTAAATTGTATCAACATATTTGTATGGATTATTTCATCTTTTTGAGTTATCAGATGCTTATAATTTTTAAACTATATATTTGAGCACAATTTCAATAAATATATACTCAAATCTTTTTAAAAAGTAAATTGATATAATACTTAAATGTTTATTTTTTTCAATTAGTTAATATTCATTTAATGTAAGAAAATAGCAAAACAAGGAAATTTTATTAGAAAATTCGAGCAGGAAAATAGCTAAGTAATAGGGAAAATGTATCACAAAAAATTTTAATCTGTCAAAGTAATATATAAAACGCTGAATAAGCTTCGAATGCAGAGAAGAATATGAGAGAGATTTTTCTTTTCCCTTATTCATAAGTTACTTATATATAAACTCACCTTAATTTTTTTATGGGTAATAATCTGAAGTAAAAATTAATCGAGTTTTGATTTAATCGCTGAAGAATCCCATTTGGTGAATATGATAACTCAACATATTAATATTAAAAAAGAAGCAAACACTCAATATATTGTGAATAACTTAGATAGAGGTTAAGTATTGTACGAAATAATATATTTGTATGAGAAAAGCTATCTTTAGGGAAACGTACCCATTTGTATTTATTGTTGCGTATAACTTAGAATGGTTAAAATGTAGAATTGACACTCTCAACTCCACTGCACATTTGTATGGTGGTGCAATTGTCGATAGCTTGACGTGAAAATAATGCTCATTATCATACTGCTTTTTTCTAGTACCTTCTTGCAGAAAAAAATCCAACTTGTTGTCATATGTTCATTTCAATTTTAATAATTTTCAGCGCATATGGTACATTTTCAGAGATCATACTGCTAGCCTTTAATCAATTACTATATCTTCTATAAACTTAGAATTTGCTTTCTTAAATATCTTTAAGCAACAAGAGACGTTAGTGTGAGACCTGCTTGTTTGTTATGATTACACTTATTAAAGAGAATTGTGTTTATGTATTTTGAATTTAAACTTGAAATGTTATGCTAGTGTTGCTATAAAGGTAATGAATACTGCAAAACTTCTTTTTGAATTTCAGTTGCAAATGGTATAATGAATATTTCGTGACTAAATTAATGGGTTGTATTTATATTTTTCATTTGAAGTCATCAAATTTTTCATTTAAGATTGAAGTTTTTAAATCAGTACAAATAGTAAAGATTTGCGTTCAAATTTATGAGAAAAGATTAACCAATTCGCGCGACTCTATAAAGATAATTTAAATAATTTTAAAAATGTATTAGTCAATATATAAAATTGTTTGAATCTCTTTGCTTTTAGAATAATTATTATAACATTCAATTTATAGGAGTTTAACAGTTAATAACCGATGTGGTTTCCACTATTTTTATTGAGTAGCTCTTGAAATGTAGAAAGTTTAAATGGTCCACAAAACATGGTTCTCAATATAAATTATAAAATTCATTTCTTTACAACAATTTAATGATGAACTATTCCTGTATATGAGAAATTAAAAGAATACAAAGAAAACGTTCTTCATAAAGTGTCACCACTGTTATGAATAAGTGCTTTACCAGAAAATTTATAAATGGTACATAAATTCATGATTTGGTCAAATTAATGTTTTGAAAATATATCATTTTCACATAATTTAACTTGTAACTAAGACAAAACTCACACTTTATTAAGAAAAAAATATTTCTTATGATATATTGTCTATTTACAGTGAAAAGCTAAAAATATTAAATTAGACATTCAACATGAAAGGACATTTGTTATCAAAGTTGTATCTTTTAAAATACACAAAACTCTTCTATCGATTAGTCGTGCTTTCGAAGAAATAATTTATGATCTTCCCTATCTTCCTGATTGCAATAAATAACCCTTAAGCTATACTCTCAAAGCTTGAGAATCATTTTAAGATTTTGTTAAAACAATTCTCAAAATGCAGAAAACTTATTCAAATTCACTGAATAAGTTATTTAAGTTTCGCAATCAGCATTTCAAAACGAACAAATATTGCAATTTCATAGATGTCGCTTTTAAATTTAGAAGACCAAAGAGCTCTTTTTGAAGAAAAATAATTTATGCAGAATTCAATGATTTCATTCGCTTAACTTAGTACTGCAAGTTCATTTAGCTGAGGGTGTTTATAAATCGATACGCTTTCACTAGAGAGTAATTAATCATCCAGTTAAATGTCCAGTTTTCTGATGTTTGAAGGGTTTTACAAGGCTAAAGATAATCAGCAGATTCTAGACTTTTTACATCAAAAGAATAGTTATAAACATTGAGACTGCTGGATGTGATGCGCTGATTATCCCTACAAGGATTTTAATCTTGTAGATTTGAAAAATTGATTTTCAAGAATTGTTTTGGGCTCTTGCAAATTAATTTTGATTTTATTTGTGATCGATATTGCGAAGTAAATATTTTGATATATTTTAATAACAAAATATAAATATCTTTGAATTTATTAAGCTTTTTATACAATAGTTTCTACTCAATCGCTTTTGTAAAATGTTTCTCTAATATAATATACATTTTGATTATTTATTGTGATTTCATTATCAAGTTAGTGTTTTTATTTGCAGTTTAAGATGTATGATTGCTATTCTTATTGTCTTTTCATCTTGAATAATTGGTTCACAATATGAATTTCATAAAATGTAAATCATTGATGCAAAAAATTTGTTGGATTAAAATTTAATTTGTAAACTCACAGAAGAATCTTTTGACGTCATTAGATATAAAATAGGCATTAATTCAACATTTTTAAAGTTATCCACGTGTTATTCTAATTAAAAGTGTAAAGAATAATACTGACATTTTATTAACTGTTTTTTTTTTATTTTTATTAACCATTCACATATAAGTATTTCATGAAAATTACTTTAATACATTAGGTACCATGTAATCGTTGATTTAGAAGTTACAAGGCTGTTCTATGTGGAAGTACTCGAATGTGAGATTTTCTAGAATTTATAAAGTATGGTTAGGATTTTTGAGAAAAGAATCAGCTTAAGAAGGTATACTTAAATAAATTACAACTGCTTCAGATGAACTCTATATAGAAACAGAATGTGAGTTGTTACGATAACCAAGTATTCCATAAAAATGACTTAATATTTAAGAAGTTCTGCAATTGTTTGTATAGAAGCCATCAAAAGTATTTGCGATATTCGAAAATGATATTTTCTGGAAGCTTTTACACAGCAAAAATATGAATAACTTAGAATGTCAGTTAATGAATATGTTTACTTTATTTTAATGAATTTTGTTTACAAATAAATTGAAGAAGATATTTGTTCTTATTAAATTAAAATAATGTATTATTCTAATCAGAGTAAAGAAAAAGTAGATTTAATGAAGACAGTCCATATTTATGGTAGGTACTTCTTTGCATGATTATAATGAATTTCATATAAAAAAATTTTTAATTCCCAGTTATAGAAAGATTAACTTCTTGATCATGTCTTATTTTTATACAGATTCAGTGGAAAAAGTTATTTCATTCTACAGCCTATACTGATCATCATATTATTAAACACATATATTTTGGTGCTAAATAAAACACTTTTAGGTCTGCATATCTGTTAATTTTTGTAACACACATTATTGAATAAAGTTATCTTTTGTATTTAGAATCATTAGATCTCACTTTTTGCACTTCAAATTTATTTTTCACATAGAAACAGAGGGAAAAACACTCTTTCATTCTACAAGAGTATACTAACCATACAGTAATCAGTTGGTCAAAAATTGTATTTGAAAGGTGATTGCTTTGAATTTCGTTTGATTTACATATTCTCTAAAAATATAAAGTGATTCAAATTCTTTACTGGGACATTTTCTGTATCAAACACAAACACAAGACTATCATTAAAGTTTTGTGAACTGTATTGTTACAAGAATAGGTTGTGAAGCCTGTTATATTATTAAACACACATATTTTGACGCTAAATAAAACACTTTTAGGTCTACATATCTGTTAATTTTTGTAACACACATTATTGAATAAAGTTATCTTCTGTATTCAGAAACATTAAGTCACATTTTTGGCACTTCAGAATATTAGATTTTTCTTTACAAAATTTGGACTATTGAAGACACTCATGAGTTTTAGAGTTTTTCATTGCAGCTGTTAAAAATTTTGTATGATTTTGCAGATTCATTGTATTTGGGTCTTAGACATTACATGTGAACACACAACATTTACACTCAATGAAATATTCTATCACTGCACTGAGACATTGATTGGTATTGCCTAATAACATGATTACAAAGCTTCAGAATGTCATTTAATGAAATGCACAACATGATAAAATAGTTTTTAAGGATTAAGTTAAAATGACTAGCTCGCATTTTTATTTCTATCATACCATTTTTAATTGGGGAGAAATTTAAAATGTTGACCAATAAGTATATCCTAATTCTTATTAATTATGAAAAAGTCAAATATCTATTTTTAAGAGTGAAATGCCAGTGGACTCTTTATTTTGCTCATCACCACTGTATATATATATATATATATATATATATATATATATATATATATATATATATATATATATATATATATATATATATATATATATATAAGTGCAGGCAGAATAACTAAATTTATTTCTGATGAAAAAGAAACAGTCCTTTTTTCGTTCTATAATACAATTGGAAATGATAAAGAAAATGCAGGTAGAATATTTTATTTTTACAGCAAAAAGAATAAAAGAAATTCTATGGATGCATTTGAGAAACACGTCTAGCATATATAATGTACCCCATTAACAAATTTCTTTTATCTCGTTTCGCATTCACGAGTGCGTCTTCGTTTTATTGAATTCTGTAACTAACAATCACGCTAAATTTACATAAACACACCCCTATATAGTTCTAAATTTAAAAGGGTTTTTCTAGGTTTTCTTGCAGAAAAAAAACCTTTTTAAATGTATTCAGGTGTGTATGTTACATTTGGTTCCTCACATTTCTGAAAATTATAAATCCGAAAGCAATCAAATATTTAAGTGATAAACAGGGCCGTAGTTTATTTTTCAAGAGATGTGTTATATTGCTGAGTAGAAAAAAATATTAGAATAATATGGGTTAGCTTATAAACGTCACTGAATTTAATAATTCGTATCGTTTAGTTGTTTATTTCCTTGTTTTTCAATATTTAATATTGAAAATATAATTTCAGATAAGCTTATTTCGGATAAGCTTATATTGAAGCTTATAAACGTCACTGAATTTAATAATTCTTATCGTTTAGTTGTTTATTTCCTTGTTTTTCAATATTTAATATTGACAATATAATTTCAGAAATGTGTTAAAAATTAAGCACTTTAATATTAATGTTAAGAACATTAAACACTTCTTTAAGGAAAAAATTTTAAAGCAACTTTGAAATAAATGTAGTCCTTTCCTGCAATCGAGATATATTATTATAGTTAACCATATTTACAGTAACATTCCAATTTCAAGTATAATTACTTATGATTTTATATTTGATTCGCTTAAGACATTGAAGTGACATGAACACATTGACCTACTTTTTCTGCAATATTATTAATTTAATATTGCCTATTACGTATTTCAAATATTCTTATTTTATTTATTCCATAAATTGCTATTTAAAATATCCACCTACTTTAGAACCATTATCTAGTTTAGCTAAAACTAAGAATATGCAAGAAAATCTAAGATAAATACTAATGAACTGCTCTAGAAATTAACTAAATGAATTGAAAACATAGCTGTTATGTTTACCAGTTTATAATTAAGAAAAGAATATTCATGTGTTTTCTATACATTCAAAAGTACACTTAGCTCTAACACGTATAGCTAAGGAATTTTTATAACAATTTCTGAAGGTGTTGACTAGGATGGAAAGATTTTGCAACAATTAAATGTGTCTAAAAATGTCCTCAAATATTGTGCGTAATGTCGAATTAGGAATAACACTCTCAATGGTAGTGGGAAGAGAAAAATAGCTGCATTGATGATTGCATTAAGTTTCATCAAAATTATATGCTGAGTAACACTAAACAAAGGTAAAAAAAATCAAGACATAACTTTATTGTAAGCAAAGAAATGTCCATTGAATAGTTCCCAGACAGTAATACGAAATTTTAATTGATAATTTCCCGACTATGAGATTGAAACTGATAATCTGAGACTAACCGTTAGTTGTCAAGTCAAATATTTTATGATAATCGTTTTAATCTTGAGTTATTCTCTCATCATACTAATCACTATTATTCAAAATTTAATGACTACCGGTACGAATACTAGAGCGTTTGATTTATGACTACTATAATTTTGATAAAATTACATAATGCTACACTTGAGAAGTACAGTTGATATTAGTTTTAGAAAACTTTTTTGAATTGAATATTCATTGTTTTTTTATGTTTATAGTTAATTTCCTATTTGGACGTCACATTTATCTGTGGAATATATATGCACTTATTATTGTTTATTAAATAGATAAAATATTTTAAATCGTAAATATAATTTATACTCTTATTAACAATATACATTGTAAATATATAATGTAATTTTTCATGGAAGTCATTGATTTTCATTTGTTGAGATGTGTACCACATTCGTAAATGAGAGGCAAAATCAATGAAATATGCGTGTTTTTTATTTCTTGATTAATTTTATCTGGTTTAAAAATCCAGGAATTAGTTTTTAACTTTCGAAATTAGTTAAAATATTAAATTTTTGCAATAAACCTAGTTTTATATTACTGATTAAAGCCAAACATATCTTCTCAAGAAATTATTATCCATAGAACTAATAGCAAACTTGTCTCCAAATCATTTGGTATTACTTAATACCAAATTTATTGATTATGCACAAACATTAATAAAAATGAATAAAATATATTTGTATTCTTCTTACTTTTTTTATATAGTAAATCATGACAATAATTTTTTTCAAATTTTTTGGGTGTTGAACTTTCAGTTCAAAATTTTAAAAAAAGAAACAGGCATTTCCATTAATCGATGGATTCCTCTTTTATTATCCATATCTATAACAGAATAAGTAATTTAATTTTCTCCATACTTTTATGTACAATTTGCGTGTTTTACTTATCTACTTAAAACATTAACTATATGTTGAAATAACACTTTCATGGCTGGTGCTATGAATAAAATTTTAAACTTATATTTAATTTCTTATTTCAAGTAAAGTGAAGAAGTTATATTTGCTCAATTTTTTTTCATCCTTAAAAAGTATCCTGTTATTTTCACCATGATACAATTCTACATTTAGAAAACAATAATTATAAAATATTTATAAAAATATTTCCCTTTACAGGAACTATTTTTATACATGCGGTTCTCATTCACTGATGTTTTAAAATTTTTCCAGTATTACACGTATTTAGTTTTTCATAAAATTTTAGTCTATTAAATTTTATATACCTGGATTTTTTTAAAGTTATACTTGTCAATAAAATTACTGATCAAAAATACTTTATTATAAACAAATTTTTACCTATGATATTCAAATTAAAATATTTAATTATATTTGCTTATGAAAATTGACTTTAAGTGATAAAAGTAAGCTGGCTCAATATGCACTGATATATAAATATATACTTTACATTATAGTAATGACACTTGCAACAATTGCGTAGTGTTACATGAAATTAGATTTTGAGTGGTACAGTAAGCATATATGCTATGCTTTCTGATGAGCAAGTCTAATTTCATGTTCTAATTTCTGTATTCAAAATCCTTAGAGGTTGTTAAGATGACCATTACGTTAATTTAGAATGGACAAGAAAGGGTGACGCACTGAAGAGAATCCCATTTTAACTGTCTTCGTACGTTAAAATGGAGAGTTAAAACGTCAATTAAAAATTAATGAAATCAACCAAAAATTATAGGCAGTATGGTATTTCCCTTAAAAGTTGAGTGCACAGAGGCAATAAAAATTCTGTATTTAGGTTTCAAAAATATTTTATGCAAAAAGACTACTTCAAGCAATTAGAAGATTTGGGAAGTTTTACTAATATTAAGTGAATCGAATTCTTATTTTTCTGTATGAAATGGTTTTTTTTCCTATTTAGTCAATATATCTCATGAGAACAAACAAAATCAACTCCTAGTGCAACAAACATTCTCCTTGTGCAATAAACAGAATTATTGAACACTACTTATTGCACTAGGAGAAGTATTTAGGGCAATATTATATATATATATATATATATATATATATATATATATATATATATATATATATATATATATATATATATATATATAGATATATATATATATATATATATATATATATATATATATATATATATATATATATATATATATATATATATAGATATATATATATATATATATATATAATATTAAGTTATTAATAAATCGTTTTATTTTTATATATGTTAAAAAAATTTATACAACTGTGATTATTTAAATAAAATGTCAGTGGAAGAAATTATTTTATTTAGCCATACGATGACAGAAATTCTTTCAACTTTATTACTTTAATTTTATTAATAAATTGGCATAAATCGTTGTTTCTAGCTTCTTATATATTATAATCACACTGTCTTTAGTTTACAATATTTATTCTTTATTTATATAGGAAGCCGATATTGCCATAGCTCCGCTGACTATCACGTCAGCGAGAGAAAGGGTTATTGACTTCACGAAACCTTTCATGTCTCTAGGGATCAGCATCATGATAAAGAAACCGATGAAAAAGAAACCTGGCGTCTTCTCCTTCATGAACCCATTGTCTGAAGAAATTTGGATGTGCATTATTTTTGCCTATGTTGGAGTTTCAGTAGTTCTTTTCTTAGTGAGTCGATTTTCACCCCAAGAGTGGAAATATGAAGACCATTTTATGGGTCCTAACACATCAAATGACTTTTCTCTCTACAATAGCTTATGGTTCTCACTGGGGGCTTTTATGCAACAAGGCTGTGATATTTGTCCTAGGTAAGTCATTTTTCCTTGTACAAGAACTACCTTCATAAGAGAGACATGGCATATACTATGTGTTTGGGATTCTGCTTTTGTAATTAGAATCATAATTCTCATTTATAATAATCATGAAATGATTTAAAATTATAACCATTTAAATTTTTTTGAGATAACGATATAATTCCTTGGAATGAGTTCACTTTCATAAATATAAAAAATATTCAGTGATTAATGTTAAAAATTAGAATATTTAAATTATTCTTAGAATAATTAGAATTTAGATAAGGAAAACAAAGAATTTAATTTTACATTCAACTGCAAAATCTTTGAAATAGATTGCTATTTATATTACACGTCACTGTTACAGAACCTATTATGGAAAAGTAACCTCATGTTTCAGAAAAGAATACATATTTATTGGACAATAATTTTCAAATGTCTAAGATTTAATTTCTGTCAATAAATTTAGGATAGGTTCATTTCCTGCTCCTGAAACAAAATGCTCCTTTCGCCTTTGTTCAAACATATTTATAAAAGTGAACGCTTGGGAAATTTTATGGCATTCTCTTAAAAATATCAAATGCAATTCTTCTGAAATAGAATGTATTTAAAATTTTACTTCATTAAACACTTACTTACCTAATTAAAACCAATTCTGAAAAAGAATTGGAGTTAAATTAATTTAATTGAAATAAATCTTTTCTCTGAAATAAATACCAAAACTAGGATTATTTAAATTAGTAAACAAGTTCAGGAAATTTGACACTTATCAACTGCTGAAAACCCTTCTCTTTTTTAAGACTAGAAAAACCCTAGGAACAATTATGTTTAAAAGAATTGCGTTCTCTCTAAAAATTTATTTTTAAAAATTATATCCGTAAAACTTTTAAAATGTGTGTTCTTCGCAAGTCATTGACATAAGAAGGTAAATAAATATATTGTCATTTTAGTATATTTTATTTAGTCAACTAAATTTTATCTTAAAAATAAAATACGACAGTACAATTTCATAGGAAAATTGTTGTACTATTTACAGCATTTCAGATGGTTCATAAAAAAAATAAAAATAAAAATTGCTTTATTACAATATTTATAAAATAGACTTACCTATAAAAAAGACTATTGTAAAGAGATGAACACACAACAGCTAATAATTCCCATAATTCGTAGCTTTCAATAAATTATCGTCCATTCAATCATAAATAGTGTTAAACATTATTTCACTATTTTAAGTGCAGCAGAAACTTTGCTAGATATCTTCATTCTTTGAAGGATAAGAAATGTGTATACGGAAAAAGCTTAGAATAGTCTGAAAGAAAAACAAATCTTAATTGGAAATAATTTGGCAATAAATCTTCATTGGTGAAACCCGAGTGCACAATTGGACATTAAATGTCAACCTAAAAGAGATATATGCAGAATAGTAGGTATAAATCTGTTTGTCTAATATTCGTCCTTAATAAACTAAAGTAGTGTCACCGTATCTCCTTTAATTTCCTTATGTAGGCGAGAAAAGTTATTTAATTTAACAATAAATTTACTTATCCTTAAATAATTAATAGGGAAAATAATTTATAAATGTGAAGCATATAATAATATAAAAGATAAGAAATAGAATGAGACAGATATTTACTTTCGTGTTATAAATTTAAAAAAAGTGTTTTCTGATTGAATGTAATTAATTCATACTCATAAAAGGAAATGAAAACATTTAAGCAACTGAATTTTTTCACAAACTTTTTATATATATATATATATATATATATATATATATATATATATATATATATATACATATATATATATATATATATATATATATATATATATATATATATATATATATATATATATATATATATATATATATAAATTTTTATTGCTCATTATTTGTTTGAAAATATTGTACTCAGAAAATTATACAGTTTCAGAAAAGTGTGAAAAAAGAAACTTAGTATTTGAAATAAGTTCCCTGAAAAATGTTATTAGCATATGTGTTTTTTGAATTGTTTTTTTTTAAGAAATGCTTCAAATTATGAAAAAGTGAACAAATACATTCAAATTAGTTTAGTTTAATTTAAAAAAAATCTGCAATTTTTCTACTATCATACAAAGCAAAAATTATTTTACAATATATCAATAAATAAAATGAATTAGTTAAAAAGTTTAAAAAATTAATAATTAATAAATTAGTGAAATAATTAATAATAAATATCAATTATTTAACAGCATCATTAGTTAATAATTATATCATAGTTACATCATTTTACTTTAATTAAAAATAAACCCACAGCACTTCATTAGGAATCTTTTACTTATGTTGATTTGTTAAATGGGCAATAACTAATTTATTAAATGGTTACGATAACTAATTTGTTAAATGGTTTCTATTTTAATCTTCTTTTTAAATATAATATAGCTAATTTGTAATATAATATAACATATTTATTACTATTCTGATATTCTCTGACTATGAATATTAGAAAAATAAATAATTGGTTTTATACAAAATAATTAAGAAGCTATGGCATTGAGAGGCGTTTTGAAATTGCTATTATATAAAGTTCTTTGAAAGAAATACTGTTATATTAAGAGATTATAAATATTACTAAGTTAAGATTGATTTTTGTGTTTCAAATCAAGACAATTTTGATAGTAAATATACCTATAAAATGAAAAATTAAATTTATAAATTTCAACATTGGCATCGTAATCTAATAAATAAATAAAACAAGATAACAAGACTGTATACATGCTTTAAGTTGAACAATGAGTAAGAAAATATAATTTGGGGTAATCCAATGTTTTGAAAACAGTCTCGTTTTTGCAGTCAAAAAATAAATTCTGTGCCAAACTGGGTAAGTATTTTTTTTGTTTTTACAAACACAAATTAGAGTAATTCAGTTCAACACAGGGAATTCTTTCCTGAAATAAATTCGTCCTTTTCATGAAATGCATGTATCAGGAAAAAGGTGGGTAATTAATAATCAGATATATAATTCATATGAATGTATAAGTAGATGCACACGTGATTAAAAAGGCAAGAGATCACGATTGAATTTAAATTATCAGTACATATTTGTTTCACGCAAAGCAAATCAGAAATTGGTTTTAGTTACTAGAAATAAATTTTTATTATATTTCTCATCCCTAATTTCTACGATTAGAAGTTAAATATACGAAACATATATATTTGATAGAAATTTTCAAAACTGTTTGAACAGATTTAGAAATTATGTCATTTCCTTAAAAATACGAACTTAAAATTTATACACACAAAAGTATTGATATTAATATTTTAAATTCCTTTTTAGTTTCGTGACGAAAAATATCATCATAATCGGTTAAAAAAAATCACATGCTTGACAGTCTCTTAGAAAAATAAATACATTCTAGAGGAATTAAATAACGTCTAAGAAGCACGCTACATGTATAGTGTTTCAATATTGAGGAATAAATGGTAAACATATAGAAAAGAAAAGGTAGTTTATTAAAATCAGTTTACTTTAGTAAAAACAATATGTTTCCATTTGATTGTAAAACCCTCCCTGACAAATAATTATTGAGGTAGGAAATTATTTTAGTGTAGCAATGATCCTCTGTATGGACAAATACATTTAATTGCATTTCAAAGCTTGTTTTATTTCAACTAAGCATAATATTGATGAGCATCATCCATTGAGAATTGAACAATGGTGAAGTTGATTCTATGAATAGAGGAATAGAGTCACTACTGCATAATGCTAACAATACATGCCTAAAGTCATTATCAATATACCTGCTAGTGGCGATAGTACCATGTAGCACAATTGAGGCAAACAGAATATTCATTCCTCAGATTGTGACAATAAATATAACTGTTATGTGGTAAAATGATAAAAAAGCTGGATTTTATACTTGAATACTTCAATACTGATTTTCACAAACCAGTGCGTGAAAAAAAAATACTGATTTTCATAATTCGGTGAGGAATAATCGATTAGGGCTTACATTCTTCCAATCAGGCCTTGTCCATCTTGATTGAGGTATGTCTTTCTAGACAGAGCTAACAATGCTAGGTGAGTAATTTTTATTTTAATATAAAATTATAGTTCAGTTCCAGCTAATAATGTCTGAATGATAAAATTCTTCGTATGATTGAACTCCGATGATTTGACAAATGACATTAAAATGTTCATGGATTGCAAAATTTTGTGAGACCTATAACACGCGACTACTATTGACATTGGAAGATTGTACGTTACGGCTTTAGCAATTAATTTTTAAGTGATTAGACTAATCGTGTCATTGGAAAGTTTCATATAATATTTTTTGCTGAATCTGTATTGCTTCTAGGCAGTTAGTTGAATATTAAAAGGAAATCACTTGTCGGGTACAGTTATACATATAGTCAAATTTATATTTTCTTTATGAAGAAAATGTCTTTCAAATTCGAGGGCACTTTTTTATGAAAAAATATGGACAGAATGAAGGATATTTAACCTTTGTTTTTGTTATCCCTAAATTTGTAGACATTTCAAGCAAAAACACATACCTTAAAAATCAAAATTATCTCATAA
This sequence comes from Latrodectus elegans, assembly GCA_030067965.1. Lineage (NCBI taxonomy): Eukaryota > Metazoa > Arthropoda > Arachnida > Araneae > Theridiidae > Latrodectus > Latrodectus elegans. The sequence goes on from CM057817.1 coordinate 46,850,479, forward strand.
TAGAAATGTTATATCTTTCATGAAAAAATTAGAACACTATATTGTTAACATACTTTTAGGTATTCATTTGAAAGTAATATACCCACTCCTAAAATCTTTAAATATCTTATGCAAAGATTTGTATTTTTGAAATAGAAAATTGCAATTTAACAGAAAATAAAAATACAGAAAATTCATTTTTCGTGAATAACAAAATAAATGCGTATATATATTTCAATCATCAAAACAATATTCAAAATACAAATAAAAACTCGAAAAATATACAAAAAATCTTGAAAAAAAGTTACATTTTTAAGACAAACCATGAAACTAAGCAATTTTAAATTAATGATTTTTACGATAAATAAATTTTGCAAAAAGAATATATTGTTACAAATATACAGTGAAGTAATCTTATTCATTAAAAAGAAAAAGATATCAATATTCCTTAATCTTGATAAAAGAAAATCGTACTTATGACATCAATCCAGGGAATTGTTAAATTACTTTTTAAGGTAAAATAAAGATTCCCATAAACTTTCACAGCCATCCCGGACTTACAAGCTTAGAATACAAAAGGTGAGTAAATTATTAAGACTTCAATGATATGGTGTATATTTACATTATATATGTCTCTGCTATATATTTAAATATGTAGATATGCGTGACGCAAAATTAGAATACTCCACAAACCATTTTTCAGTCTCTTGAACTTCTGATTAGAAGGTGAAAGAAAAATATACAGTGTCTCATAAAAGTGATGGGACACTTGTACTCTTTACAAAAGGAAACTGTAATAAAATTAATTAAAATACATGTACGAATTTTTTGTTGGTGTGTTTGTTTCATATTTAAAGATAGTAATAATTATTACATAACATACATTTTGTCAAAATATTAAAATATTAATTAAATAAAAATACAATTGCTTACAATGGAACAAAAAAAAAAAGCTCACTTAAGTGATGGGACACTTACTTTTCCATCAAATGTTTATCCAAAAATTTTACTTTTTGAAAGGCTTTAATATACTTTTGGATTTTCTTTTACTTTTAAAACATGATTTAATCTTCTTGGAATGGATTTGACGAATTGTTTGTGATTTCTGGAGTGATTTTACTCCATTCTTCTTTATGCACTGATTTTAATTAATGTTTTAAAGAAATGGATTGTTTGCGAAATCTTGATTTCAATCCTTGCCAAATATTCTCTATGGGATTTAAGTTGTTAGATTGCGCTGGTGTTGTTATTTTTTCAGGACAGTTATGCAGCAGCCAGAGTTTAATGATGAAATCAGTGTGCTTGGTGTCGTTGTCTAGGTAGAATTTAAAATCGTTATGCAGGTTCAATTTTCGTGCTGAAGATTTCGAATTTTGCTTTATAATGTTCTGATCTATTTTACTATCAATAAAAACAAGATTACCAACTCCAGCGGACTTCTGCATGTGAAATTCTTCCCTTGGTTTTCTCCACAAGATTTTACCGTCAGAACCAAATTTATTAAATTTACTCTCATCAGCTAATATAATTTTATTCATGTAAGCAGAATTTTTGTTTAGGTTGGATTTTGCGAAAGTCAGTCTGAGTTTTCTATTTTCACTAACGAAGAATTTATTCCTGGTATCCAGAAGACTCTACCGTGACATCCAGCAGATCAAATTAATCTTTTAACAGTTTCAGGTTAAGAATTGCTCCATATAATGCTTGTAAGTAAGCAGCAACTTTAGGAGCACTCATTCTTGGATGTTTTTCTTAATAATTCGAATGACAATTCGCTTTATTCCATTGGATAGCTTTGACGGTCGGCCATGTCTTCTTTTATTCTGAATAATATGATTGTTTCTTTTATATCATTTAATGATATTGAAAACTGTTGAATGACTCAAGGTAACTGTTTCAGCAGTTTCTCTAACAGATTTTCTACTGTCAATATGCAAATGAGTTGCTAATTTTTGAATATCAGGCGAAGTTTCTTTTCGTTTAGCATTCATGGCTGCACACAGATAAAAAACACAAAATTTTCAAAACAATCTGGAGAGAAATACTGCAGACGTGATTTTATAAACTATTGCCAATTGCTCTTAAGTAAAAATAAAACGCCCAACAAAATTTTTATTGCTTATTTCAGATGATTTTTTGTTGTATATCTAATGGTGTCCCATCACTTATGTGAGCTATTTTTTGCTCCATTCTAAACAACTATATTTTTATTAAATTAATATTTTAATATGTTGACAAAATGTATGCTATGTAATAATTGTTGCTAAATTTAAGTATGAAACACACCCACAAAATTTTTTAACATGTCTTTTTAGTTAATTTTATTACAGTTTCCTCTTTTAAACCACAAGTGTCCCATCACTTTTGTGAGACTCTGTATGCTTATAGTTCCTTATATCAGTCTCAAATAGTCTAAAATAAAGGATGAAATATAACTAATAGTTATTTGAAGAAATGGGGATATATGGGTTTTATATATAATATTTTAAATTTAGTTATTTTCATTGTTTCTTGTTGTATATTTCATTTTTATCTTCCGCAATGTATAATAAACTCTTTAATTTAATTCGGCCCGTGATGGCCTGGTTGTTATAGCATTCATTATTGGTGTAGTGAGTGCAAATCCCAACCCATTCGAAGATCCGCCATGTTCACTAAAGACGGCTAGAGCATGTTCAATATGTGAAATGTTAATATCCTTCATGTGAATTGTTACATGTTGAGTTGACAGGCAATGTCCTGGGGCTTTCTGCTTGGTACCTTTTTCTAAATTACGAAGGCCTACTTTTGATGCTATGATATCACACTTACTGGCTGTTTCACTATATAAGGTGCTATAACCCGTCCTTTTGTAGTCCTGAAAGGATAAACATCGAAGCAGTCGGGGATATAATACAACAACAATAACATTTACATAAAATTTTCATTTTATTAATTTTTATATTACGCTACACTACATTATTTTTAAAACTAATTATTAAATTATTACTTTTAAATGTTTAACAATTTCTTCAAAGTACTTTAATGAATAGAAACCAAAAATTTACATTTACAATTCACAATAACTATTTTTTAAAAAAATATTCCTAACTTCATGATATATTTTTATACAAGAAAACAGTTTATTCTATGTTTATAATCATATATATTTGTAAAACTTCTAAATAAAGACAGATATTTGAAACAATTTTCCTAAATTCAATGCCTTCATTTTCATTTATGACTTTTTCGAGAAGATATAAGTCTTACCGTCTATTAATTTAAATAATTAAATATTGAAGTTCAAATATGAGATATTCTAGTAATTTAGACCTGGTAGATAAATAGTTAGTGATCAGATTTACAGTTCAAAAGGCAGCGGGTTCGTTTCTCTTTTAGGCTAAAAATTAATGTAATTTGGAGTTTAAATTAAACAGTACCTGGATAAATTAGAAAACATGAGTTAAAAATGACCTCTGAAAAAGAATTTAAAATAGTAATTTCGCATATTTTGAAATGAAAACAGAGTTTATTTTGTTTTCAAAAGTCAGTTAAAAACTTAAGTTAGTTCAATATTCAGTTAAAAACAATTTGATTAGAAGATATTAATCAGTTGAAATTGGCTATTTTTAGAATAATCTTTAAAACCTAGCAAGTAATTTGAATTTGTTTTATATTTAAGTTTTGAAATAATTATAGGTACCTAAGAATGTATGTTAATAATTTTAATAATGATTAGACTTTTACTTTAAACAAAACGTGTTTCATAGTCAAAGTTTGCTTTGCTTATAGTGATTTTCATATTATTTTTTCAATACCAATTTTTAAATGTGCTAAAGACATTTTATGCATGTTTTAGATATTGAGAAAATAAATATTCTCGCAAACATATTGATTGTTATTTTTAAATTCGGGCCAAATATGAAATATTTGGTAATTTAAATACTTCAAAAACATTAAATCAAATTTTAAAAAATATCTTGCATTTAATGTATTTTAAGCTTTTTTCGTTTTTTCATTGGTTGTTGCAACGCAAATTTGTTAACCTTTATATTTGTTTCTGCGTCTTTAATTATTTTACAATTTAAAACATTTATAATTCCTTTATTCAAATCATTTTAACAATCAGTTTTAAAAGCATGTACGCAATCTGTATTTTTTAATATATGTTTACCTTTTTCATCAAGAATTAGTTTTACTTTATTCTAAAGATTTTTTGCTAATATCATTATCTATTTCAGAATAGTTCAGAAAGCAGCTTTTTATTCATGTCATACAAATTATTTTCTCATAAAATTAAAGCATTGTTTAACAAATAGAATTTATTACTTTGTCCTTTCAAATAAACAATCTTTTACATTGCTATTTATCTCATGTGTTGAGATCAAAATTACCTAGGTGTGAATGAATTAAACAAATTTTTAATCTTAATTTTTTATTTAATTACTTACTAAAATATTCATAAACACCATTTGAATCTAAAATATTGAAAGCATTTCTTTTTTGATTACATACATAAAATCATTTGAAATTTGTAGTTTTGATTCCTCCTTACCTTTCTTTGTTAATTTGGATTAAACAACTGAAAGAAATGAACGTCTTTTTTAAAAAAAAATCATCTTCAAATGAAGAACAATAAAAAGTCTTTAACATATTTATATCATTAATGCCAGTATCATTGTTACATTTATACATTCACAGTGAATGTTTTTCTAACAGAAATTTAAAGGAATATTTTTAGAAATATTCTTTTTTATTCAGTTGAATTCAGCCAATAATGATTTAAATTTCACTGATTTTATGATTTGAGAATTAAAATCAAATATTGTACATTTTTTTAAAAATATTAACAATCTTGAATGAGATCTCTTTCTGTGTGTGCATTTATATATATTATTCATTCCTTCTTTTAAAAGATCATTAAGTAACCAATACTATTTTTTATTAAAAGCTGTTATATTTAGAAACCATTTACCTTATCAAACGACGCGCATTTTATCGTATCGGAATGGCAAAGCATTATGTTTCTATCCATATTCTTATTTTTTCTTCCTGTTGTTAATCGATATTAAAATCTTATCAAATGTAGTTGGAATAGAAATTGATGCATGCATTTGATTTATTTATGTTAAAACATGGTTAAAAATAAATTTTATCGGAGCACCCATGATTTCAATTTATTACTCGTCAGTATTACTTAACTCTGAAAGCTAACGTAGGGTAAGTAAATAAAATTGTAAGTCTTCAACAAACACCAACACAATAGGAGGGACTTTTTCAATCAAATTCTTGAACTTCTATTTTTATAAGAAAACATTAATTGCAATTATTATATCCATGAATTATCAAAGATACATTTCCGAAAAATTTTCATTTTTATTCTTGCTTAACCACTTGTAAATTTCCATCGTTTTTCAAAATTTCATATAATTTTTTTTAGAAATTCTGAATTTTAATTTCAGATGATGAAATAAAGACATATTTCAAAATATATTAATATGCATCTACATCGAATAATATTTTAATAATTTTTGAAGTTGATCAGCCAAGGGAAAAAGGAATAAATTCTGATTCAAAGTAGCTTTTTACAAATTGTAGATTAAATTTATTAAACTTCGTCGATTTAGCTGAATTATATGACATAATTTAATTGCTATATTGTTTGTTTTTATTTTTTCCTTGATGTTCGTAGCCATAAAAATATGTTATATTTCCGTTTGTATGTAGTACTTGTATTAAAATCATATTTTTGTATATCCCGAACGGTTTTCCATGCTTTTCGTTAAAGTATTTTGATATATTCATTATTTTTATAAATAAATACTGTTTATAAACTTTATCCTTTTTATTTCGAATAGCAATTTTCCCATGTTCATTCTCGCTTTTTATCTCAGGCACTAAAGACGACATTTTCCAGAAAATTTCATTCATATAAATTCTTTAGATATCCTTATTACACTAGAAACGTGAAACAGCAGAGTTGAGATACTTTTTGTATATTTTACTCATTCTATGTATTTCCTATTTGTTCATGATAAAGATAACTCTTTTCGGAGTAACAAATATATTTTATATTTATTTTCCTGTATCAGATTTTTCAGTGTTTACACTAACATAAAATTTAACCTGTAAATTTTAAAAAAAAGATTTGAAATTGTAAATGAGTAAGTTACTTACAAGAACTCTAATATATCACAGTGATATTATAATTTTTTCATCTATATTAGCTTACATATCTATATTCTAGTTCAAAGGTACTATAAGGTTTTACTGCATATTCTTAAATGTTATAAAATATTATTCTTAAAATACCATTTTTGTAATATTTTTAGTTTAATTGTCAATTTCTGAATTTTGAAATTTATAAATAATTAAACAATATTTTAAGAAAAAATAATTTTGTAAAATTAATGTATATGCAATATCAAAAAGCATCACAATTCTTCTTAAAATTTATTTTTGATCTTAATTATGTCATATAAAAGAAGTTCAGGAACCAGTAGATACTTTTGAGGTTGTATAAGGCTATTTTTAAATTTTATTACTTTTGTAAGTAATCTATTTATAATAAATTTAGCACAAAATTATTCATCATTTTGAATTATTTTTGCTATTACCTAATTAGATTTTAGAAGGAAAGAGATATATTTGTTTTTTGAACGTTTATAGCATCAAAATCTATAGTTTTTGGTAATTTTTACTTGGTAATGTTGCACACTTGTAGGTTCATTATTAAAAAATTTGTCAGAATTGAAATAAAATACGGTAAGCAGCTTTTTTCATTTTGTAATTAAGTTTTACTAATCCTCTTTCAGATTTTGCAGTTCTATTAGATTGAATTTTTTAAAAAGAATATATATAATATGTTTAATTTCATCAATTCATAAGGAAGATCCTTCGATTTATCAGAAATCTTTTATCAGTTTTGAAATAAAATTATTTTATTCGTCTGTATTTTTATTAATGTTGTATTTTCAACTGTTTTAATTTTTTTATGTTTTAAACTACTACATTCCTTACACAATTTCTTTTATAGGTTTTTCGCTTTCTCAAACATTTCATTTAACTCTTTTAAGCATTTATTAATCACAAAGGTATATATAAATCAAGTATTTTTTTTTTGTTGAATTTAATTGAGAAGTTGAAATGGAAACATTTCTTGAATTATTGCTCTGTTCAGCACATGGAATTACTTAATAGATCAATCAATTGCTATGATTTTTTTAATTTTTATTTTAACTGCATTTTTTAAATTTTATTAACTTCATTTTAAGTATCCTGTTTGAGTTTTGTACTAATTTTTATTTTATACTATTCAAATGATTGGGTAAAATAATTTTGATGCAGTTATTTTTGGTAAAAAGTTATCATCTCAATTTTAATGCTTCGAATCCCATAGCAAATAAGTCTGAAATACAAAAGATTTCACTAAATCCATTATATCCGTAGATCCACTTCAAAGTTATTTACTTTCAAACCCCCATTCAAACTTTTAATTGTGGGGAGTTTTCAACTGATTTCCGTCAATTAAAAGTTTGGAAAACTAGAACAACTAATTTACGATTTAATTTGGTATTTGAAATACCCGTTTCTATGTTTGCTGAAGACTTATTTAAAATAAATTATCAAGGCGGTAAGTGAGTTTTACAGGATTTGGCAGAAAAAGAATGAAATTACGAGCGAAAATCAGGAAATAAATATTTTGTAAGAATTTTTAAATATAAAAAGGAAAATGTATAATTAAATAAAGTGAAATTAATTTATAGAGGTAGATATGTTAGATTACACTATGAAATATCTCGAATATTTGATGATTATTTAAGATATATCATTGAAATACCTATTCAAAAAATAATGAACAATAATAAATAAATTATTTATCTCATTTACTATTCAGTTTCTGTCATGTAATAAAGAGTAATTAGTGTTATTTTTATTCGAAATTTATTATGCAAATTGAAAAACATTATTCAAAATTAGTTAAAACTTATGATTAATATAAGTTTGATTAAATCCTAAAATAAAATGGTAAGAATTTCAGTTCCTTATAAAGGAAGATTATTTGCAAAGAAATGCATTTACTCATCGAAAGAGGTATAACTATTACAATAAGATTTTCATTATCTGAGAACAAATTCTTTTTTCCAGCCTCAGGATTATGGGGTTTTACTTTTATTCCTTTATCTGCTCTCAGTTTAAGAATTGGTACTATTGAAATGACGGGTAGAAAATATAGTATTCTTACAGATATAATAAGTAAGATAGAAATAAGTTAATAATGTGTATGAGGGATATAATATATAATAAGAATTTAAATTTAATCAAAGTTTCAAATACTTATCTGCCAAAAGTATGTAGAACAAACTTAATTAAAATATATAAATGTAATAAGCAATAATATCACACCTACTTAAATGAGAAAAATGTTATTATAATTTTTATTGTTCTATCGATAAAACCATCATTAACTTAACATTAAAAACATATAAACTAGACAATATATTTACATATCTGAAATTAAATTATTATATCTTAAAAAGGAACGTAGTGAAGATTTAACTTATGAAGAATGATGTAAAATCATAGAGTAGTTAAATTATAGATTTATCACAACTATAAATGTGTACTAAATATATTAATTTAAAATAATCAATTTTATTTTTAAACCCCATAAATCTCATATGTAAGGTGTTTAGTATTTTAAAAATAAAGATGCAAAAATTCAGAAATGAAGTATTTTATACCAATATGTCAAATATCAAATATACTTCTGCGTATAGTATATCAAATATACAATTTATCCTGGAAAATGTTTTAGTTTAATTATTAAAGTAAAACATTTTCCAGGATAAATTGTATATTTGATATACTATACGCAGAAGTATATTTGATATTTGACATATTGAAAAATAATATTTAGGATATGTTAAGTAGCATGTTGCTTTATATATAAAAGCAATCAAAATGTAACTACTTAAGGCTAGTAGACTTATATTGGAAAGAATATGCACAATTTGTAACTATAAGAAGGTTTTTTTTATCATTAAATATACATACCGTAATCTAAAAGCAGCATATTCTAAAATAAAGAAATTTCGAAATTGAAATCAACAGATATAAGTGTACGCAAAAAAGTCAAATTTGCAATTATTAACACCTTCAAGATTTTTATATACACTATAAGTATTTATAAACTTCAATAAATTTATATTTCCAATATTAACTATCAGTTAAAACCTGAGTTTTACTACTTATCTATAAGTTTATAGAAATTAAACGCATAATGAGGGGACTAAATATTTTGTAGCCTTAATTGATTGTTGTAATGAATATGGGCAATACATCATTATTCAAAGTAATACAGGAGGGGAAGTCACCAAAGATTTAACAATATTTAACGAACGAACATGAAAAAATTCAAGAAAGTTAACAAGAGCATAAATTTGTCACCAAAGAAACGAAACTTAACGAAAAGAATATACTTTAGTTTAAAATATAAATTTTAGAGATATATCTATACTAATTTTTTGAGTGATTCAATAGGAATGCCACAAACACACAGTAGTGACAAGAAAACAATATTTGAATGATAATAACACTGAAAATGCATTGACATCTTATGAAAACTAGTTAAAAACTATAAAAATACGCATTATGGGTATTCATAGTATAATTGAAAAGGCTAAAACAATATAAACTCTTGTTTTTAAGTTAACATAAACAACTAATTTTTAATCCAGAAAGCTACCATGCTGAATTGACTTCAAATTTCCATTTGAATAGAAATATAGCCTCCTCAAAATTTAAATATTTGCTTCACGTAACTTTGGAGCCATTTTATACAATTGTAACTGTATTTTAATATTTCTTAAAAACGGAAAATGCATCCAATTACTTATTGATTTAAAGATTTAAAAAAAGGAAAAATAAAGAAAAGATTTTACAAAAAATGGCTAGTCATTTGCAACGAATATGAGAAATATACAAAAGTGAAGATACTCAAATGTGAAGAAAAAATAGTATGTTTTATTTCATCGGACCAGCAATCCAAGATTTTTTGATAGATGCGTTCATAAGAAAACATTTAACTAACATGAATAAGAATATCATAAGAAAATTTTTTATATAGTGTTTTCCTCTAAATATATGGAATTTTTTTTGAATCTTGTAGAAGTATTAAAGATAAAAATAAATTATATGAAAAAATAAAGTACTTCTATTTGAAAGATAAAAAAAAACTAATATAATTTTTCCAAATGAAGCAGAAATTCGATTATCTTTCAAAGATATTTATCTACAATTAAAAATACCTTAAGTACAAAATAAATAATTTTCAATATTTTTAAAAGGAAACATTTTTCAGAATAGGCTAATGCTAGGCTTCAAATATTAAATAAGCTCCATGATAAACGATTAAACATTTTTTTATTTTTGTTTCGAAAAAATTACTGTAACATTTCCTTTTCTGCCCATGGCTATAACTGAACTAAATTTTCAAGAATAAACGAAAACCCGTGAGATTTCTTTACAAATATAGCTTAACCAGTTTTTCGCTTATTTTAAGTCTATTTTACTATACGCATTTTGTTTTATTGTTTGAAATTTTTTTTAAAAACGCAGAATCAAGTTTAAGACACTTTTGACGTCATAGAAGAATATAATTAATAGGAATTTTCAAACAATTTTAAAATAATTTCTTTATGTAAAATAAAAACAGCATTTATTAAAAATTGTTTGTTTGAAATCATTTGTTTGAAAAATTATTATGTTTGAAATCAGTGTTTTAGAATAAAGTTTATTTTCATCACTTATTTATTTTGTTAATTAAATTTAAAAAAGTTAAACGTTGTAAAATGTAATAATTGCAGCCTATTTATAAAGTAGTATGCAAAAATATGACTTTAATAAACGAATTGTTTTACACAAGTTTTTGTTAACATATTTATTGGTATATAGTTACTATTTATTTAATTACACATTAATATTTAATAAATTAAAATTTAAATTTTGAGATTTAATGAAATTTTTAATTTTTAAATTTAAATTGTTCTAAACAAGCATTTACAATTATTACTGATTGAAATTTTGACATTTATATGCTTAAATATTCTTCTTAGATAAAGAAAAAAATTGATAAGTAGATCACATACTTGTTGAGGAGAAAAGCATATATCACTGTAAGCACACTGTATATACTGTATTATTATCACTGTATGCGTACATTTGCCACATCACTTAGACGAATAAGATTAATAGATATTACAAATTATTTTATTAGATATTTACAAAATTTCCTGTATAAATATAAAGATAATAAACATAAACAAAATCTGTATAAATATAATACATACATATGCACTGTATAAATATAAAGATTTCATCTCTGCGAGTCGTAGGGCATATTCCTAATATAAGTGCTAAAAATACATAAATTTACCTTGCGAAACAAAAATCTTTTATTATAACTTGTTAGTATAATAAAAGATTTTGAGATATTTCCAAATATTATGTAATGGGTTTTACTAAACAACTCATCACTAACGAAGGAAACAATACATATATAAATATACACCTTTTTAAGATAAATTATAACTACTAAAATCAAACAATGAAATTTTCCGACTTTTAATAAAAGAAATTAGCAATTACATTAGTATTATGATGTAAATGGAAATTATCAGAAAAATAATAATTTTGTTTTGCATCTGTAGATAGAATTATGTTTGTTTCATTATTCTTTTGTTAATGTTAGAATCTCTTTTTTTTAAGATTTCATTTTCGATGCCCACATGTTGCTATGGAATTTCATTTACAACTCTCAATTTAAGGTCACTTTTAAAGTAGCGTATAAAAATATGCCTATAGAAATTACATGCAATAAATTACATGCATATTAAAAAACATGCATCTGACATTTTTATATTCATAAAGACAAGACAACGTCTGGGGATGAAAATAAGATTCGCGAAGTTCATGGTATTGATTGTTGAACACTACACACGTGTCAGAATTTGTATGAATAGTTTTGTTCTGGATAAAGATACCCAATGTTCTGGTTGATCTTATGAAAATATAATGATGACAAAATGAAATTCATAATTTATTCGAATCGTTATATAACATTGCGAGAGATTGTAAAACAGTTAAATGTAAAGCACATGACAATTAAAATCATGTAAGACGTCTTGAACGCGTTAAAAAGATCAATATTTGTTTTCTGTGAGAATTGAAAGAAATTCATCTAATAAACCGAATCAATATTTATGATACTCATTTCGAATGTCATCAAATCAGCGCTATTCCGAAACAGATTATCACTGCCGATGAAAACGGGACCGTCTACAATGACGATTGTAGAAACAGATGGTTGACAAGGCAGGTTGAAGGAGCACAAACCATTTCAAATGTTGAGTTGCATCAAAATAGATCATGATGACAATTTGGTGGAAGTACAAAGTTTATGTGTATTGGTACTTGCTTTCTAACAAACAAATGATCAACTCAGATATTTACTCCTAAGCAAAATTGCCTACAAAATTGAAGGAATCAATCAATGAAAATATGTCAGAATAGGCAAATAGTACGAAACAAATTGTTTTGTTGGGAATGATGTCGCATACCCCATATAGCCCAATCGAAATAAATGATAATATGATTATATATATATACATAAATATATATATAGTAGGAAGTGTATATATATATATATATATATATATATATATATATAAAATCATATTATGATTTATTTCGAACTTCACTAAACACCTTAAATGGTCAATATTTTAGTAATAAAGATAACGTAAATTCGCATTCGGTTGAAAGTTTTTGCTATTAAGAATCAGAAATTCCATTAGCCCGAGATCATGAAGTTACCTGCAATATGGCTAGTTAATTTTTTGTATTGAAAATTTTTGATTTATATTTCAGACTAAAATTCTAAATCTAAATATATATATTCATATATATAAATGTGTGTGTATGTGTATATATATATATACATATATATATATATATATATTTGTGTGTATACATATATATATATATATATGTGTGTGTGTGTATATATATACTTATATATATATATATATATATGTGTGTGTGTGTGTGTGTGTATATATATATATATATATATATATATATATATATATATATATATATATATATATATATATATACAATGTCAGTGAATATGAAAATATATAAATAAGTAGAAACTTTTATCATCATATTATAAATAAGAAATAATTTGTATTTATCAGTTAATTATAAAGAAATTAAACATTTAAGAATTTAAAATATGTATTCGTTGCACTTCATTTTTGGTATTCCATGACGTCAAAAATATGGATAAAAACCTTTCTTTCTGTAGGTCTATAGCTGGTCGTATAGTAGGAAGTGTGTGGTGGTTCTTTACTCTAATAATCATATCTTCATATACAGCAAATTTAGCAGCTTTTTTGACTGTGGAAAGGATGGTTACACCTATTAATTCAGCAGATGATCTTGCCAAACAAACAGAAGTGGAATATGGGACTCTCATGTATTCGTCAACTCAAGAGTTTTTCAGGGTAAATAAATTATTAATTATTTTCTAAACTTTAAAGAGTAGATTAATGCTTTTTGGAAATTTTATTACAGAATACATTATATTTCATAAATTAAAAATATAAATATAACAGCCTACTATAAAATCTTTAAAAATTATTTCTTGTTCTGTTTTTATTTTATTGATGACAATAAAGGAATTTCTTCTAAATTATTGAATGCCTTGTTGAAATCTTTTGAATTCAACCTTCATCTTGAAATATGATTTAATCAAATGCTTAAAAAGAATTGTTTTATGTTTTTTTTTTATCAAAAATACTTCAATTTTGACAGGTTTTTGTTTGATAAATATAAATTACTGTAAAATTGGTTAACGAGAAAAATAAAAAAATTATATATATATATATATATATATATATATATATATATATATATGATTTGAAAAAAGAAGTCTAATTTTTCATAAAGATATAAACGAGCGCTTATACATGTATTTTAATCAACCTTTTTAAGTCTTCTTGAATTAGTATATATAAACTCCAAATTTTTTTAAAATATGATTAATCCAAAATACCACATTATATTAAAATAATTTTATTTTTTACAGCATGAAAATCATCAAGAAGTTAAAATTCAAAATTAAGTTAAACATAAGAATTTATTGTTTTAACATACCACTTCTAAGAATTGTTCGTTTTCTAAACGAGAAAACGCATCTTTTATTTGCCAATTAATTTTTATATTGCATGTATATTAAGGAATCTGCTTTATCTTTTATTGAGGGTATATTTGACATAAATTTGATTGATTGCACTTGTTTGTAAATTATCATCTAATTAAAAATTTATGTGCGCACTATCTCTTCAAAGGCGCAATAGAAAGTCCCTTCAGGTATTTTCCTGTTAAAAAAACATGTATTTGGACATTTGTATAAATTATCTCAAATTTATTTCCTAAAACTAAAGTACATTATATATATATCTTACCATCTTATATCCTAACTTATTCTTTTAGCGTATCGTGAATTCGGAGAGTTACTTTATTAATTCTTATTTCTTATTTATTTTATTTAAAACAATTTTAATTAATTTTTGTGCACTTTTGAAATTTTTGATGAAATTTACATGTGTGAAAAAGAATGAATGAAGAATGAAGAATGTTTGTTAATGAAAAAGAATGAAATTTTTATATATTTTTAATAATTTTTAGTTGTAATAAAAATTATTTTTCTATAGAATTTAAAAGAACTTTATGCCGTTATTGCTAACTCAAATTGTTTAATTAAAAATACTATTGTTTAAAAATAGTTTTTACTATTTTTTTACATTTATTGATAATTAATTTTGAAACAATAATCTAAAAGTGATATTCATGAATTTGTTTTCTTATCAATATATTCACTATATAGCAAGACATTTTTAATAAAAAGAAAACAGCTTCATTTATGTTATAATGTAATTTTTTACAGTGAATGAGAAAGATTTGGGGTATTTAATTATTTTTGTTCGCCATACATTTCACTGCATTTTTTCTTTCACAGAGAATGAAATAAAATATAGAAAAATAAAAATATAGGGTTAAAAACCAATGATTTCAGTAATACTCGTACCAATTATGTGAACTGTTAGATGAATTCTGCAAACTGATAACTTTTATAGAAATAGAGAAAGTGATGTAATGTCAACCATATTTCAAAAAGATACCCACATGTTTTATCATAACAGTTAAATTTCTATTTTAATTCCTTCAGTTTTATCATAAAACTACCTTTAAATGAAGTATAATATAAAATGCAACAAAATACCCAGAGGGTATTATTTTCGATAATTTTCTTATAAATTGCAAATCGAGTTATTTAAATTGTATCCTACTGCGCGGGGCCCATCATGAATTATATTGATAGGCTCATTTAGTGAACATCAGTTACAAGGAGACCGATCCTGATATAGAAAGTTGGTTACCAACTAATTGATGACACGGAATTGCAAGATATTGAATATTATACTGATATTTTTTAACTTATTAATTGCAAATAGTCCAGATTCGCTTTGTTCCATGTCATTATTAATGTAAGTATCTTCAGTATCTTTGACATTTACGATAATATAGTGAAACATGTAAATATGCCCTTCAAATAAAGATAATTTTACTATTAAAAATCATATTGGATATATTAATGCGCAAAATGTGAATGTAGTTTTAATTGCATTCTTAGGTTCCTGTGGTTGTTACCACTTATTTTTTTTTATATAATGTAGTCAAAAATATACATCATATTTCCGAAAGTAAGTAAGCTTTTTTCAAATTTTTAATTAGTTAAGTTTTTATTATATTTTTAGTTATTATTAACCAAAATTTCTAGGATTCATTTTCACTGAGAGTAAGTATCTTTTATAATTCATTTAATAGAATATTATATAGAAGCTAGAAGTGTGTATATGTGTTTATATTCTATAACCATTTTGATAAATAATTAAATTACGATGAAGTTACTTTCATATTAGGTCAATTTGTTATATTTGAACATCATTTTAACGAAATTAAGTTATTTGCAAACATTTCAAATCTAAACAAAAACTTAACGTGATTTTAAAAAAACCAAATTTATGACTTTCTTTAAAAATATTTTTCACCAATATTCTAATAATACTATTATACTAATGCTTGAATTTATCAATTATGCTTAAAATTATATTGAAATATTTTATATGTGTGTGTAACAGAAGCACTTTCTTCTAAATGCAAACTAATAGGAAACTAGCTTCATTTATTTTTAGAGCATCATTTAACAGAATATTTCTTGGCTCACATTTAGATAAAAGGAGTGATCTGTAAAGTATATGAAAACTTTTATTTTTTATCATTGTTAGTAAATATGTGATCTAAATTTAAAAAAAGAAAAAAACATTTCAAATTATAAAAGATTTTTTCTGATGTTCTATTAGAAATTTCATTCATATATTATTAAAATAGACTTAGTTATACGAGTTCAACGTTTTAATTACATATTATATATTTAATTTTAATATAAAAAATACTTGCATTTCCACAAATTTTGTGCAAAAGCAACTCTTTGCAATCCTATACATTCATAACTTAAGATATTTTTTAGATATCTAAGCAGGAATTATTAGACCTTAATAAATGAAAAAAAGTCATTTTATTAATTTTGAACACAAATTAACCAAGAAAATAATTATTATTTACAAATATATGTGAAAACCATATTTAGTCAAAAATAATTTATAAACCTATTTTCTTAGAAATTAGAAATTGCGTAAGTGTTTCATGTTTGAATATAAAGAAGAACTAATTCTGGCAAAACGGTAATTGATTTTGCATTGATAACAACTTATCCTAATTTTAAATTTTAAGGATTTGATTAAAGATGATTACGTTCATTTTAGATTTATCCCTAGATAATCATGATTACAAGTAGTTAATTTTACTAATGTTTATATCTATATATATATCTATCTATATATATATATATATATATATATATATATATATATATATATATATATATATATATATATATATATATATATATATATATATATATATATATATATATATATATATAAAGTAAATTAATAAATTTTCTGATTACTTTCTTTAGACCTTGTCTTCTTTTGACTTCTTTTGCGGGGTTTCACAGCATTTCTACTTTCTTTTTACTTTATTTCATAATTTTTGCATGATTAAGTAAAATTATATAGTTAAATCTGAAAAAAAATATTTCCACTAGATTGTGATAACAAAAAGTTTTTCTTAAAAAATAAATTTGTCTGAATATTTGTAATCTCTGATAAACAATCACTGTGAATATGATAAATTATTCTAACCATAACTCATTAAATGGTATTTCAAAAAAATTGCATTATCCTTTTTCATTTTAATTTTTATAATTTTGTATTACTACCAGCACCAGCACTTTTCTCAATTTCTGTATGATGAAAGATTAATAATAAATTATTCTTTGTTCTGAATCTCAAAAAGAAATTTCGCAAATTGATATCCTTATATGAAGAATCTAGGTTCATAATTTCTTTAATAAATATATATATATATATATATATATATATATATATATATCATATGAAAAAACGAGATTTTTCTTATAACACACTCCACATAGACACTAGCTTATTAAATTCTAACAAATGTTTTCAAAAATTATTTCCGTTGTTTTGTAAATTTTATCTGTCAAAGTATGCAAAATGATTTATTCATCTATCACACGCAGAAGCATTTAGATATGTCAAAGTTTAAGCTCTATTCTAAGCATATGCTATAAAAAAATTTATCCTACTGTGGCCACTATAATGAGAAACTATGGCGCTTTAGTTTCAATGTTTTTGGTTACGGAATATATATATATATATATATATATATATATATATATATATATATATATATATATATATATAACATTTAGAGCTATTACTTATATATATGACATTTAGCCATTACTCACACTAATAGATGTGGTATTTAGTTCATGTCTTAGCTTGTCAATGTCTTATTACTACATGTTAAAGCTGAATGTTACTATTTCAGAGAAAAGACTTATGGTCCATATTTTTGTGACAAACGATTGGATAAACATTCTTTCTATTGTGTTATTCCAATGTTTTGATCTAAGTTTACTACTTTAGGTTAAGAGATATGTGCAAATTTTTTGTTATTTAGATCTATTGTAAATATAGTTTTTATAATTCCTTTTAATTTTAATTTTGAATTATCTTAAAAATAGATATTTCACTAAAATATTGTGTAAATTCATATATTCTTAGAGCATATTTTATATTTTATCCTATTTTCATTCATGTACAAGAACTAAATTTGGGAGACGAATTTGACATACAATAACAATACAATTAATCTTTTATTAAGACATCAGAAGCCGACTGCTTGCCTATTCAATCTATTAGATGTCATAGTAAAGAGGTAAAATGTTGTCTACTTTTATCACTTCTGTTCCCCAGTGTGTCTTCACTAAGCTTCTGCAGCATGAGAGTTAAATTTTTGGTTAAATTTATTTTAAACAATTTTTATTGACAAAAAATATAAATGCTTTATAAGACATTTATCTACGCTAAAAATAAAAAACATGCACAGTGTATAACTTTAATATATAAACTTGTGATATTATCTATTATTTTGTACATGTCCTTTTGAAATCAGTTATTTTAAGTGAATCAGTAAAAATAAAGTTATACTTTTTAGTCATTATTTCAATAAATGTTCTAGTTATACCAGACTTAGTGTTTTCATTATCATGTTTGCACGTGATATGTCTGATAATGAAAACACTAAGTCACACACTTTTTAATCGTGTAAAACACTGTCATTCAGTCAAAAACTGATATGTTGTAAAAAAAAATTAAACCTATAATATTTTAAAAAATCTAACCTAATAAATATAATTGATATCTTCAAGTTATCGTTAATAAATATAGATTTTTTCTTAAACATTCATTTGAAAATATATAATTATCAGATAAATCAATAAATTAACCTAGTATTTTAAGTACCATTGATGTTAGGTCATCAAATAAACAAAAAAATAATATAAATGTAATTTATTTATGGAAAATACTTAATATCCATAAATGTCTGTAATGCAGTACAATGTATACTGAATATTCTAGTCATTAATAATCAGACAGAAGTACGTGTTATTGAAAGAGTGAATGATATTTGAAGATTTAAACTTAAACATTACGAAGAATTCCTGTTTATTAGGTTCAGTGCTTCTTCAATGAAATGAAAATCTATCATTAAAAATTATAATTTTACTATCACAGTCTTGCCTACCTGAGTATTGTGTACAGTAAAAGAAATTGAGTACAAAAAATAAAAAAGAATAGTTATTTAAAAATGTCGAATGTGAAAAATTTTATAATTCCAATACGAAGATAAAATTTGATTATCCTTTATCATTTTAATTTTAAAATAAAATAAACATATACATTTTAAACTCCAAAATGCAATAAATCTAAAAATTCAGGTTATTCCTTTTAAAATATACTTTATTTGGATCATTTTAACTTATATAATAACAGCATAAAATTTCGATACACTTATTCAGCTCCAAATATTTTTACAAGGCCTCTTTTATTAGTTTGAGCGTAACATCAACAAGAAAATTATCTCTTACCGGAGAATGTCTCAACACAAAAAGAATCCAGTAAGTAGTTATTTAGGTTAGGGGACCTCCTAACCTTGGAATGAAAAAATAATAATTGCCTGAAAGTAGATCGATTAGGAAAAGCTTAGTTTGGCAATAGCGGTATGAGCTAAATATAGATCAAACAATGTTCATAAATTAGTTGAGATATGGGCCGTCGTCTGCTTCTTTTCGAATCTTCTGACAATCACTACGACACGCACTTCTTCGTGTTCGCTTTTAGTATCTTCCAGTTATTTGAGATTATTCGACCTCGACAGATATAAAAATGTCTTCCGACACGCAACACCATTTGCAATGCTTCTAGTTAACGCTTTTTTTTTCTCTCTCTCTCTCTCTTTATGATGGAACGTTTCTTGATTTTACAGATAAAGTAATACTAAAGAGAATACACATTGAGGTAGCCAGACTTTCAAGGTAACAGTGATTAGTTGGGTGAGAGCTTTTGAATAGAGAGTTTAATGATTTATCTCAGTTTTTTCAATTAATGTTTGAATTATTTTCACTTTTGGTGTATTTAATCAGACATATTGAATAAAAAATTGATTTTCTATATCAGTGAAATATTTGAAGTTAAATACATTGAGTATAGGTTTTGAATGTATTAATAGAGGTATATTAATACTCATTCAAAATTATATGGTCATTCCACATTACAATAATGTTTTGCAAAAAACATTTAGCTCCTTAAAAAGTAAACACTTCAATGTCTTACAGAAGAAAGAATTATTGAATTAAAATAAATTTCATAAAAATTCATTGAGATATATTAATAAGGATAGGATTAAAACAGGTATTTAAAACACTGATTGTTTCTGTGTATTTAAAATAAGCAAATTATCTGTATTATTTAAAATCATGTAACTTCAGTGAATATCTGTCAAGTGCTGTGACTTTCTAAACATAGGAACCTAACTGAATTCAAAATATTGAAATATATTAATGCCTGACTATTAGTAATTTAGACATCTTAAGATGTTGACATACATCATTAGTAGTCGAAGACTATTGGTGACTTAATTGATTATTGATAATGTAAGTTAAAGTCATATTACACAACGACCACCGATGATGTCAATATATCTCTAAGAATGACTTATGCAATAGGTTCGCAAAATATATCCAAGCTTATTTTATACTAAGCAAAATAACTAGCCTAAAAGTATGTATTGAATTTAATTTTGTGAACGTAATCTTTTGAGGCAAGTCTTTCTCATATTGACCATTCAAAACAATTGATGTATTTCATAGCTTCCATACATTTCATTAGTTTAAATAAATGGTATTGTTATCTACATTAAATGAGTACATTTTCTACAAGTTACATATCTAAACTATCTCTAATCATTGTAATAAAATAGCATAATTCAATTAATAATATAATAAAGCCATTCTTCAAAGATAAAAACATGTTTTAGCATGTCAAACAAAAGGAACAATGATTCTCCAAAACTCATATTTTCTCTCAGAATTTATTAAGATTATTATCTGTTAGAATCTTTTGTATAAAAGTTGCATATTCAATTGTAGAATAATTTATTTCATCGCAGAAATTTTATCTGCAAGTCTAAATATCTTCAAAATAAAATGTTTTCCTTTATTTATGGCTGTCACAATCAATCTCATTTATTTTCACAATACATATAGCAATTTTCAATATCCAAGAAAATACTGCCTACAGGATAACAATAGATTCTATTGATGAATGGGTACTGCAGTGATTCTTTATGAATGGTTAAGTTTTCTTTTAGAAGCTTTCAATTAAATTGTTTTCATACTTGCATTTATTTTCTATGAAAAAGTTACAATATCGCGATTTCTATTCTTAAAAATTTTTTAGAGAAATTATAAAGTTCCTGGAAAGTGTTAAATCATATTTTTGCTTATTGATGCTCCAGTTTATGCTTGTAACTGTTTCCAGCTTAAATTTATAAAATAGAATATTCTCCATACATCGCAAGGACATTTAGATAACAATTTCTTCATATGCATTGTAATGTATTTCCTTCATTAATTTCAGATTTTGCAAAAGATATTTTCGAAAATATCACTAAAATGTCAGCACTCAGATTCTAATATTAACTCTCTATTTTAAACACTCGTACCAATTTACGCGTGCAATACTTGCAACAAACATGCATATTTGTAGTATTATTTATCGTGAATTATAGTACAAGTTCCTCGTCTTTGTGCTTTATTTTGTAATACTAGCCTGGATAAATCTATTGTAAAGTTCATTAAATTACTAATAACATTTACTCATGATATTTGAATTCAAAATGAAAATTGAATAAAGTTTTCTTTTTTATTTTATATCAAGGATTTTGATTGAAATACTTGTAAATTTTTCACAAAGTTTGAATGCAAAAGTTTTCTTATCTTAGAATATTAACAATATCGGATTAATTATTTTTAATAATCATACTAATGTATAGCTGTTTATCATGGAATTTATTATCTGAATTTAAAATACTTTCTTCCAACAGAAATTAATCGTTTTTAGTATACTCTGAGTTATAGAATAAATTATTAAATAAATTAATGTAACAATAAATTAATTAAAATAACAATTTAAAAGTAATTAATTAAAATGCTTGAAAATTGTTTTATTATATCATGGTTCAATAAAAGGCAAAATGTTACTGTCATATTACAAATTTGCATTTCCTGCAATCACGCCATATGTATTCTTCAAATTATACTTATATTAAATCTTTCATTTCTCTTGAAAATTTTTTAACAAACTGCCTAATTATTTTTATGGAACTTGATGAAAAATTATGATTTTCATGTCAATTTTCCCCCTAATACTTTTAAAATGCACATTAAATTTTAACGAAACGTAAATGAAGGTTGTAATTGGCAGATAGGTATTCATTTCCAAACCGCTGCTTACTAAGGAAACTCATTGAGCATTCCTTGCCCTCTTCGAGTAAACTATTATGAGCTTCAGTGAATGCTTATACCAGAATATTCATATCATTCGACATTGAAAGGGCAGATCGTGAGACACGTTCATTACCCACTCTTTGTGACACGCAATCTAAGAATTTCATTTGCCATAATAGCCATGTGATTTGAATGCTTTATACAAATGAATCTCTTGCATATAATAGCTACGTTTCATGAAATTTTAATCTCATGATCTAAAGGAATGAAAATATTTCTACAATAATATCTTTTATCAAAATACAATGTTAAGTCATTTGAGACATCGATAAATTATTTTGTTAGTGTCCATAAAATGAAACGCCGAAGTGTACAGTACGATACTTTTGTTCCCAAAATGATATAGAATTTTATACTTTGGTTTTCAGAATTTATTTGTGTTCCATTTCAAATTTACTTAAATTTAATTTCTATTTAGATGCTTAGAAACTCTTTATGAAATTTAAATAATGCTTAAACATTTTTCATACAATTAAATGAGAGTTGACTAGTTATTTTACTTAAATTATAGTTACTTAGAGGTTTAGCTTCAAGTTTTTAAACATGCTTGTTTTAAGTATGTCTATGGTGTTTGTAAAATTGGAACAAAAACTGAATGAGTTCAACTTTAAATTGGAACTTGAGTACTATCACTCATACATTGTGACACATATACACACAAAATCTAGGGAATTAAAGTACATTGCATCACAAACTCAGATCCAATTATATCTCATATGGAAAAAGTAAATTAAATTAGCATAGCAAAATCAAAAAAAAAAAAAATCTTTACAAAATTCATAGAATTTCACATATGAAGCAATAAACAACTACGGGTTTTAAAAATATATCTACAAACGCATTTATATAGAACAGAATATCTAGCTAAGGTACATATCCTAGTACGAAAATATTCAAAGACTCAAAAATTGACAAATTTTACACGTTAAAGAGAATTTTATATGTGTTGCATTAAAAATATATCACTTTTTTCAATTAATAGTTTTATTTCATTTTTTCTTTTAATTTTTATTTAATTAAACTTTTAACTTTTTAATTAAAAGTATCTTATTAAATGCTTAGTTAAAATTCTTTATAAAATAATAACAGGTTTTTTGTGAGAAAAATCCATTTATTAAAAATCATTTATTAAAATCCATTTATTATGTATATAGAGAAGGTTGAATTCATATAAGTTTTAAAAATTAAATAAAATATCTAATAAACAATACGAATTAATACATATACTTTACTGGCCATTAAAATTTCTACACCAAGAAGGCGACATGCTACAGACGTGAAATTTATACGAAAGGAAGAAGTTGCTGTGATATGCAAATGATTAGCTTTTCAGCGCATTCAGACAAAGCAGGCGCCAGTAGCGACACCTATATTGTGTTTAAATGAGGAAGTTGTTCAGCCGGATCCTTATACACAAATTGCATTTGAACGTTGTTGTCTGGTGAAAAGTTTTTGTGATGCCTCGCGTAAGAAGGAGAAATGCGTACCACACGTTTCTGACTTTGATAAAGGTAGAATTGTAGCGTACCGGGATTGCGGTTTATCTTATCGCAGTATTGCTGCTCGCGTCGGTCGAGATCCAATGAATGTTAACAGAATATAGAATCGATGGATTTAGGACGGTAATACTAAACGCCATGCAGGATCTCAACGGCCACCTATCACTAGCAGCCTAGAAGACAAGCATATTATCCGCATGGCCGTAATGGATCGTGCAACCACGTCATGAGCCGTGAGTCAAGAAACGGGGTCGTTTGGAAGACAACAAGTATCTGCACGAACAGTTCGACGACGTTTGCAGCAGCATGGACTCTCAGCTCGGACACCATGGATGCGGCTTCCCTTGACGCTGCGTCATAGACAAGAGCGCCTTCAATGGTGTGATCAACGACGAACCTGGGCGCACGAATGGCAAGACGTCATCTTTTTAGATGAATCCAGGTTCTGTGTACAGCATCATGATGGTCACATCCGTGTTTGGCAGCATCGTGGTGAACGCACACTGGCAACGTGCATTCGTCATCGTTATACTGGCCCATCACCTGGCGTGATGGTATGGGGTGCCATTGGATACACGTCTCGGTCACCTCTTGTTTGCATTTACGGTGCTTTGAACAGTGCACGTTACATTTCTGGTGTGTTACGACCCTGGTGTGGCTTCAACCTTTATTCGAGCCCTGCGAAACCTTACGTTTCAGGAGGATAATGCCCGAGCGCATGTTGCCGGTATTGTATGGACCTTCCTTGATACGGAACATGTTCGGCTGTTGCCCTGGCCAGCACGTTCTCCAGATCTCTCACCAATAGAAAACGTCTGGTCAATGGTTGCCGAGCGACTGGCTCGTCACCAAACGCCAGTCACTACGATTGATGAACTATGGCATCGTGTTGAAGCTGCATGGGCATCTGTACCTGTACATGCAATCCTATCTCTGTTTTACTCAATGCCCAGGCGTATAACTGTTGTTATTACTGCCAGAGATGCTTGTTCTGGATACTGATTTCTCAGGATCTATCCAGCCTAATCACTTGTTATTTCTAGTATAATATATTTGTCCAATAAAAATCATTTTGTTATGTGCATTTCTTCCTGGTGTAGCAATTTTAATGGCCAGTAGTCTATTTCTGTCTACTACATACATAAATGCAGATAGATACAGATATACAGATCGATAGATAGATATAATTTTTTTTCATGGGAATAGAGCGGTGTTTTAAATTTTTATTTTATCGAACATTATTCTACTTTTATACCATTAACGTAACTAAACGTAACATTTTGCAATATTATATCCAAAGAAAAAATATAACTGCATTGGTTATTACAGATAATATATAGTTTACTATATATATTTTTAATAAGCAAATGGTGTCTTGAAATATGGCTTCTAACTATTTATATAAATTATGTCACATTTATACGTTTTAGAAATATACTCTGGTCAAAAAATATTACTTTGAGAGTAAAACTGCTCGACTAGTTAACCTTATTTCATGTTGCTCAATTGCAAGAACGTGATTCGGATGCGGTGGTAGTTTGAAAATTCATGATATCGACTTCAGTCGCAATAATTCTTCTCAGCAATATTTATCTTCCACATAAAATAGTCTCCTACAATACATTAGGCTCTTTTTTAGCTTATTTTCTAAATTGTAGTGAATTCAAAAAGTATTTTTCCTGAAATAAAATAATCCCCTTAATTACATCGTTCATTGGAATGTTAAAGTAAGAAATAATGCCAATACTAAACTAACAATGTACCCAACATTTCCCGAAATCTAATATTTAATTCAAAATGTAACACAAAATGAGTTTGTTAGGGATTAAATATTTATATTTAATGGAATTCACATGGAACATTTTAATAAAATTGGAGTAATCATGCAATTTTATTTTTGTGGGAAATATTCGCTTGAAACTCAATTTATTCCACGAATCATTTAAACTAAATATATATATTAATAAAGTAACTTGTGCAATTTTTCATTAAAAGTGAAAAGCTTCATCCCAAGAATGCTTTTGACTTTTCCAGGAAATAATTTAAGTAAGCTGATTATTTCTAATTATACAGACATATTTAAAAGCTTATTATTTACTCCTTTTAAAATAAATTGCATTAAGCACATATTTGACCTGAGGTTGCCTTATGATTTAAATAAATCGCAAAAATATAAATGATTTAAAATAAATGAGGAATATTCTATTATAAAACTGTTTTCATATATAATTGTGTAAAATTTAATTATTTAATATAATATTTAAAATTATATATATATATATATATATATATATATATATATATATATATATATATATATATATATATATATATATATATATATATATATATTATCTACAAACAACTATGTCATTTGCACTTAAAATTAATATTTTTTTTTAATTGAATTGGAATTCTTAAAAAGCAGGTTGAAATATATATAAAATCATAAAATACTATTATGAATGCAAGAAATTTATTTTAAAATCTGTATTTAATGAAAATAACATAATTATATTTGCGCAGTGGTTGATAATAAATTTTAAAAATTTTATAAATAACATATTCTTAAAAAGATATTCTATGAAACAAACATTTCAATACATATATTATATAATTCGCTTCGGTTCGTTTCAGCTTTGTTAATTATTTATCAGATACAATACTATTTTAGTTGTATTTATTGCTTCAAATGAATTTCCATATTCATGGTAAAAGGCATTACCAATTGGACATTTTGAAATCAACATTTTAAATATAGTTTCTGTAAAATAATCTGCAAAATTGACAAATTGCTTTTTGATAATTTAATTTAAATCGTTGCAAATAAGATTTAAATACATGCATTTATTGGAAAGAAGAATATAGAAATAAACACTACGATTTAATATTTTTTATTTAATTATATATTAGCAGTGGAATATTACATTTTGATTTAATATAAGCAGAATATTTATTTGTAAAATTCTAGAATTAGAACTGATTTCATTAGTCATCAATTAGAACTGATATATATATATATATATATATATATATATATATATATATATATATATATATATATATGTATGTTTATGTATATATATATATATATATATATATATATATATATATATATATATATATATATATATATGTATGTATGTTTATGTATATATATTGGTAAATATACATCATTTTCATATAAGGAAGCATATTTTGTATGGATAATATCAAAAATGATTTTAATAAATGAATTTGAGATATCAGTTAAACAGGACACGAGACTAGCAAAGGAAAAAATAATTACCGCTTTAGCACACTCACAGTTTCTTGCAATGTCATGTAAGTAATTCGTAATAGCATACATAATTGTAAGCATAGTTTCTATATAATAAATTTTGCAACCATAAGGAGAATAATTTGTGATTATACAAAGTCAGAAATCCTTGGTTAATAATATGGTATTCGTCTAAAAATGACACAAACAAATTTCATAAATACTTTCAAGTCCATAAATTTACAAAAAAACAATAATCTCTGAAAGCATATAGGGATACAAAGTTTTATGTTATCTTTATGATGATGAAATATATTAATGTTTTAGTTTATTAGTAATATAAGGTTTCTTAAGAATGAACATGAGCATGATATGATAAATTTTATAAGCAAGTAAAAGACAAATAATATATATATAAAGTTGAAATCTTTAGTAGATAAATATCACCCATATCACTTCAAACAAAATCCAGTGCAATTGGAAAACTAAGCTGAGCTTAATCTTTGCATGTAATACTTCGTTGATTTCAAATTAATTAAATTAACTAACTTTTAAGAGTATGTACATATCTTTAAATAATTGCATTTAGCCAATTCAATAAACAATCATCAGAATTAAAAATTATTCTGACATTTATATTTAGAAAAATATAATTGGTAAATGACTAATAGAATATCAAAATATAAACAATAATCAATGTTAATAAATTAAACTTTAGTTTTTAAGGAAATATCGCATTCAAGATATTTTAAGAATTCGCTATTATTTATTTTTCATACTTCAGTTTGATCTTGAATTTTACAAAGGTACTGTCTTTTTATGCATGATACATTTAAATATCATTACTTACAAAAACTGTCACTTATGTAGCGAAAAAAACAACCAAAAATACAAAACAGTCTATCACTTTGTATTTAGTTGTTGCATTCCTTAACCGATTTATTTCATTAGATTTGTCACTATCAAACATCTCCATGCAGACATTACAGGAGACTGTGAGAATTTTTTTGTTTACTTTGACATTGCACCCTGATTTCAATTCGTTCAATTTTCTTCCAAGAATAAAGTAATTTTATCTGTCACATAATTCTTTTTTATTCATTCCCGAATTGTTATAAAGGGTTCTTATTGGCCATTAAATGCAACAATTCTGTGTACTTTTATTTTTCGGAATGTGTTGATTTATTTTTATTTAGCTAAAAATTCATGAAAACATATGAGGGTATTTAATGTATAAAAATTTTATTCTATTACTGTAATGGTTCAAACCTAAAATAAACTGAACTCTACACTTTTTAAAAATCACTGATGTAATTTAATAAAGATTTCTGATATATATCACGTATCAGTAAAAGCTTTTCAAACATTACTTAATAAGAATTAATATTGTAAAATCACATCCATGAATAATATTTATTCTTTTAATTTTTATTCAATTCGATATCATTATTAGAACGGAATGTAATGTAATAATAATTTTGTAACAGACTTATGAGTGTTCTCTAAAATAATTCTTACTTTATGTGGAAATTTATTATTCTGAATATTTCTCATTTACGTAATATTTATAACTACTCATTTAAAAATAATGTATAAGTTTGGTAATTAAAATTTCTTCCCTTATAAAATTGGAAATATAAACTAATTTTTATAGCAATTGTGGTAAGTTAAGAGATGAAAAATAGCTGTAATTTTATAGTAATTTTTGCACTTATGTAATAAAATAATTTTGTGTTTGTCTTTTTCGATATGGTTAGAAGTTATTGCAGAAATTTAAATTAGAGTATAAGCATAAATGAGTACAAATTATTCTTGTGGCTATTGTAAATGTTATTGGTAAATTCTATTAGTATCATCTGTTTTTATTTACATACTTTTTAATTTTAACATTTTTTATATTATTCTTATTATTTCATGCAATACTCTTATTTTTCATAAGGAGAACTATTTTAAATGTCTGCAATTAAATGCATTAGCATGTTGAAGGAAATCAGTTATTTACAAAAATATACCTAACTTTCAGAAAAAAAAATTACTATTTTGGAAAAAATAATTGCAATTTTCAATGATCTTTACTGTTCATACAGCTTTATTCAAAATGGTGTTTTGCATCATGAAATGAAGTATTTTGAATAGACAACTAGAAGCGAATTGCATATAAGCCTTTAAAAATTTTTTAGATGCAAATATATTGCATAGATGATGAGAAATCGTTTACTCCATTCCAATACATTTCAATTCAATAACTTATTCTGAAATACAAAAACACATTTGCTACTGCTGATAAAAAAACGCATTTTAAAAATTCGAGAAAATCTTATTTACTATGAAAAAAGCATTTTTCATTATCAAAAAGCAAAAAAGATTGCAGAAATATGAGAAATTCAAATTCAAATAAATTTTTTGTCTTCTTCAAGCAGTTAAAGGATTATTTTAAAAGGAAGTAAACAACCACTCTCTCCTTTCTCAAAGTAAAGTAAGTTGCAGAATGCTGAACATTGTGGCAAAAACAACATTTTAGTTCACTCAAACCTGCTATATATATATATATATATATATATCAATATATATATATATATATATATATATAGATATAGATATATATATTGATTCAATAAATTGCAAACATGGTAATCAATGTTTCAAAATAAGACCAAGGAGCTACTGGAAACCAACATACTGATATAAATTTAATTTCATTCCAAGCATCATTTCTCAATTCAACCACCTATAAGACTCTATGGACTAATAAA
Organism: Latrodectus elegans; assembly: GCA_030067965.1. Classification (NCBI taxonomy): domain Eukaryota; kingdom Metazoa; phylum Arthropoda; class Arachnida; order Araneae; family Theridiidae; genus Latrodectus; species Latrodectus elegans. The sequence continues at coordinate 46,880,641 of CM057817.1, forward strand.
ATAAGGATTTATTCATATAGATGAGGGTAATTTAGCAAGATTTCATTGAAATAATAGTCTGATTATTATTACTACTAAACTGGAATTTATAAAGGTGCAAAATATTATTTTTATCCAAGATTCCAATTATTATGTAACTTAAAAGCCAATATTATTTTTCATCAATATTTTAATTGGTGTGTAGATAAATTTCATGTTTTCTGCTTCTAAGATATGTTGGTTCTCATGATGAGAAGCTATCTTCTCATGAAAAAATAAAGCATTCTCAAATTCTGATTTACGATTGATGGTAGAAGGATTTACTGAAAACTACCTTTGTCTAAAAATATCGTAATGCATTTTTAAAATATTATTACCGAATCATATTTTATACGAGATATTATTGCTTTAAATGTGATAAAATATAAAAATACGTAAATTGTTAGTTTTCATATTTTCTGAAATTAGGAATATAATTCCATATACTTATCGCTTTATTTAATACATTCATAAATAAACTAATGCAGGACTGTTAACTTAAGTTAAATGTCGGGTTGACTATTATTACTGCCCCAATACCAATTATTTAAAATAGCTTTTTAAATAAAAATATTTTTGAAAGTTGTTAATAAATATAGAATATGCATTGCAACAAGCACATATTTTGATATGCTGAAATTTGAGTTTTGAAGAATGCACATACAAACTATAAAGAAAAATCTATGTAAATTTTGTAGAAATATTAATTAAAACAACTTATTAACTAATTTGTTTTAAATTCAAGCTTAAGCGATATTAAATTCGTATTTATCGGTATACAAAACTACACTGTCTGACAATGAAAATTCAAACCAAGAAGGAGTGGCCGGAAAATAAAGAAACTCTACAAACAAAGAGATACAGCAATAGATAGTAAGTGATCTGAGCTTTGAATTAATATACAAAATATACAGTGAGAACAGGGTTGGGTCAGTAGGTTGTATGACCACTGTGAGCCACAACACATTAGAGTGAAGGTAAAAATGGCTGATCAGTATGAGAACCAGTGAGAGTATAAATGGCGTCCTGAGGAATGGACCTCCGTTCCCTGAGAACCATTCCCCAAAATGCGTTTTCTGAAGAAGGCAGTGGCATGGTCTGCAAATGGCAACCAATCATATCCCAAATGTGTTCGATTGGTGAGAGATCTGACCAGCACAGTTGACAAAGAAACAGCTGTACACATAGCAGGGCACATTGGCTGATGTGAACAATGTTCGTATGGGAATTATAATGCTGATAATGCACCTCGCAAATGCTCCACATTTCCTTATTCCAATCATCTTCACCATAACTGGTGCACATGCAGGTGTCTGTCAGCTGCTATTTGCTGTAAGGATCATCCTGCCTTCTCAGTCTAATCAGCATGTTCCTCGTAAACTCATTTGTCTGTTGGAACTGACTCCTTCGATGACGCCTTGACATTTCCTAAAGTTACAAGTGTTTTTTGCGGCAAGAATAAACTTTCTATGAAGGAGCAATAACGGCGCCAATACTGCCCACTCTGCCTATTCCACACTTTATATCTTATCTTACATGCATTCTGCACATTTCTCATGATTTGCATAACTCTGTAAGATGCCTCTACACTGAAAGTTGCACAATTTTCTTGCCACTCCTTCTTGGTGTTGCATTTTCCATGTGGGGGATTGTATAACTAGCTCTTATTTTTCCCATACCATAAAAGTAAGGAATTTTTGGTATCTCAATGTGCTTTAAAATATGGCACTTTAATTTAAAAACAAACAAAACAATCTAAAAAAACAGGAAAAATGCTTCATAGATTAAAAAAATAGGAATCCTTACCAATTTCTTTCAGAAAGCAAAAAAATTATATACATTGTTATAAACTAATGAATAACTCCTAATGAAATCATTCCTAATGAATTGTTCTTAATGAATTCTTCCTTCAAATAATTAGCTGTTTATGATAAAAATGGCTAAATATTTTATTAATTAGGTTAATTAGACATTTTTTACTTTATTGGACTATTTTCAAGGATATGATGTTAAAGCATTCCAAGCAAATATGTTGTTTCATTCGAAAATTTTTATAGCTAACACAAATGTCTTTTTAATATGTAATAATAGAAATAGGCCATTATGAAAATATTATGTATACGATTTTGCATGCTGAATTTAAAATAGAATTCGTTTTATGATTTACTGTACAACAATGAAAGATATAATCTAGCTGTATTCACTGAAAGAAACAAATGCTGTAAAATTATTCTCAATATGGTTCCTATAAATTGGAGCAGATTTAATGTCTATATAGTTAAAAAATGTCATTATACAATGTGCTATTATTATTAAAATGTATCTCATATATTATATTTTGACCGTAAAAAGTACTACATTTGCATAATGAACATTTGACTCTCAAATTCTCATTACTTGTATCCTAAATGACAGTTAATTTTCATTTTCTATGACAGCAAGTTTTATTTTCCGCTTTTCTCTTTCGTTATGTTTTTGTAATTTATATTTTCATTATAATGATAACGATTTAACATGAATTTTTAAAATTCTCTCCACTTTTAAACAAAAGTTAGGTGATTTGCATAAAATATTAGTTTGCATTTATTTTTTAAATGTCATTGTAACATTCCTTTTATTACCAAATGGATTTTTGCCTAAAAACCCGTTAAAGTTAGAGGCGTTTTAGTTAAATAAAAATGCATGCAAATTTATTTGCTTAAATAACTGGATATATGTTGTCAAAAATTTAATATGTAATGTAATATTAAAAAGATCATTTTTAAATTACAAATTATCATTATGATGATGCATTAAAAGAAATTATTGTGTTGATAAAGGAGAGCTAAAAATAAATAATAATCAAATGTAGTTTTACAAAAGTTGGCAAACTTTATAAAAGTTTAATTAACAGAAAGAAGAATAAACTATTAAATAAAAATCTATAAGCATTCGGCTTCATTATTAGTGTTTTTATATTACCCTATCTTAATAAATATTTTTCACTTACGTTTTTGTGTGTTATTCAAATGAAGAATAAAAATTGAAGAAAATATTTACTGTCGTCATTTATTTTATGATATAAAAAGAAATCCCAGAGTATATATAAAAATATTTTCCAAATTGTGATATAATAACAATCATAAAATGATTAAAAAGAGAATATTTATAATGACTTAAGAATGTAAATTACTATATTATAAGACATCAAAACCATACAATAACATGAAATCGATTAATTAAATTTTAAATTCACACTCATATATCAATGTTTGTGAAAATATATAATATCTAATAGTTCATATCACACCATTTCAATTCTGAAGTTTGCAAATTAATTAGATTCACACACACACACACACACACACACACACACACACACACACACACACACACACACACACACATACACACACACATATATATATATATATATATATATATATATATATATATATATATATATATATATATATATATATATATATATATATATATATATATACATATATATACTACGTGTAAATACTGAAAGTGGTGCAACTTAAGTATTTATGAGGATATATACCTATTAAGTCTTTATAATTTGTTGCATTTTATAGTATATATATACATTCCATAGATAAGAATATACGGCTTTTATTTTGGTGAGTTACGCATGGCTACCTCACTATTTTCAAAGAACTGTAAATGTATCTTTATTGCATTATAAACATCATTAAATTATCTGTCAAAACTGAAACAGATAAAAACTTTTTTCACTTTTTAAAAACATCGAAAGTTAAGCTAAATTATTTACTCAGTTTTTCACATTTAGTTGGTATTGCTTAGAATTTTATAAAATATATTCTCAGTTTGAAATAATCTATTGCACGTGTTAAATCTGAATGCTTTCAAAATCTTTTTTTTAGTTTTCATTTTATTAATTAGTTAAATGATTTCATGAAATTACTTCATTTCTTGTATTTAAATTATTTAGTGTGTCTTTTATTCTAATTTAATAATGTAGGAAATAAAGTTTTAAAATAATTTATCCCTAAAAAAATATATGAACTAAAAATGCGAATAGTTTGTAAATATTAATAAACAGGAATTTTAGATTTAATAACGCACGACATCATATTTCAACGCATGGATTTGCAGAAATGTGACTCATAATTTCTGTCTATGAATACAGAATTATTTTGTATAAACTCAATTAAGTGTTGGTATAATTATGCTCTATGCAACTTAATGTGAATTACTCAGAATATTGAAATGTGAATTATGTATTAAATGTCTTAAATAAATGGACCCTTTTATGTGTGCACTACTTACTTAAGATATTGTTAAAAAATAATGTATAAAAGCTTTAAACGCTCGACAGAGAGAAATGTTCAATAGATGTTTTGATTAAATAGAACCACGCAATTATCATATCAAGTTTCTTATATACTGAACAAATATTTAGTTTCTTTTAATAGATTTATTCCGCTGTAAACATAAAGATTTGATGTTCCTTTTTAAACAATCTCTTAAAAATAATCTATTTTTAAAGTGAAAGTATGCTATATATTAGAAAATTACATAACTGTTCTTTAACAGAGTTTTCTTTTTTTTTTTTCTTTTTTTTTTTTTTTTTTTTTTTTGAATAATATTCCATTTTCTCAGTATGAAATGTCTCACAAATGACGCACATAATTTTAAAGATAAATACTTATATTATTATTCCTTTTAACTAGTAAAAAAATTTCCAAGATATTTTTTTAAAAAAAAACTAAATATGATATTTTATTTAAATTTGAATACACATACTCAATAGAAATATATTTCTTAAAATGAATTGTGTTTCAAAAGCAAATTTTTGCTTTACAGTTCAACCGAAAAATATTTATTAATTTTAAAGCTCGATATATGCATGATTAGGTAAAACATTTTTGAATAATAAATACGCCTTTTAATGATAAGGATTATACTTTTTTAAGGAAAAACTAAAAAAAGGGTTAAGCAATTTGTTTTTTTTAATCTTCAAATTTTGATAACTAATGTTATATTTCTATATTGAACATTTTCTTACTAACAACATGTATACATACCATAATTTGCATCATATCAGAATATAAAATAGAACAAAACCATTCAATTAGGTAAATCCATAGTTTTGTTTCTCATTCTAGCGATCTAAAATAACCGTATACTCTCGTATGTGGGAGTTCATGAATTCCCGGAAACATGTATTTGTCCAGTCATACGAGGAAGGGATACGGAGAGTCCGGGAGTCCAAAGGGAAATATGCTTTTCTTATGGAGTCCACTAAGAATGACTATATCAACGAAAGACAGCCTTGTGACACCATGAAGGTTGGTCGAAATTTAGATGCAAAGGGATACGGCGTAGCTACTCCTTTGGGCTCAAATATAAGGTACATCCAATTATATGAATTATTAATAAATACTTAATTAAGAAGCAAGAACCTGTTATTAGAAACTATGACTTAAGATTGTCTTAAGATTGCAGAAAATATTTAGATCTATAAGTATTTAACCATAATGTATTTCCTAAATGTATGGCTATGCAAAACATGAAAAAGAAATAAAATGCAATAGAAAAATGTTTTATACAATATATTTTATTCCATGCTTAATGATTATGAATGAGAAAAATATCAATTACCTTTCAAGCTCAGCACTGATTTTTTTAAGTAGTTAATAAATGAAGCATTTGTAAAACAACTTACCATTTTCCCCTCACAAAAATTTCACAAGATTCGCTATTCCGTTATTTTCGACATCTGAGGTGAAATATTGTCTTTAAATGTCATTCATCATTAAATAGGATTTATATATATTAAATGATTGCAATAAAGAATGTTAAATTCAAAATAAAACGTCTGAATTCACTGACTTTAAAAACTGAGTGATTTATAATTAATTAAATCAATTTATTATAAATTAATTAATAATCTTGAAATATGATCACTTATATATAAGACAGCCTTAATAGAAGCTTTCGAAAGCTTTCACTTATTTTAATTAGAACCAATCCTGAAAAATGATTAAATATTCTACACCTAAAAAGTTTTCATTGATTAAATTCGTGAGCAAATAATGTTGAATGAATTTTATAAGTATTTTAGTGATTGAAATTTAATTCGTGGTTCAATAGTTCATGGTGCAATTTAAGAATATGGCCATATTCATGCACGTATCGCTCTTGATAGTCAATCATATATTGCTGAACATCAGAAAGATGTTCCCCATTTACTGTGCTCAGGCTCTCTTAAAACAAGTAGACATGTGAGAAATTAAGTTTATGCGAAAATCTTTGAGAATAAGATGTGGGTATAATGTCTACTTTTAAATCCCCTCAAGTTCTTGAATTACTTTAACACGCGCATCACAAATAATGGTTATATGAGAGATTTTTGAATAGTATTTAATCATATGCATAATTCTTAGATGATTATATGTACATATATGGGTATATATTTCTATTTATTTGTGTATATGTATATTAAAACTTTGCCCATTCTAAGAAGACATTTACTGCCGTATTCGTAAATAATGAGCATAAAACAATTGATGCATGTTTTACTTAATTCTATATTTTGATCATCCTCCATAATAAATATTTGAAAATTTAAAAATGTATACAGTTAAAAATACTTTGGTTTCATTTTCAAATATATTTTTGCTGTTGTTTGCTATTCAAAATGCTACCTACATTTTTCTTTAGTTTAAGTTGAAAATAATGCTTGTTTACAAAGGCATATTTGCATTAAGTTCTTGAAGCGAGGGCAATAAACTCTACAAGAAAGCGTCTGCAAATATAATGATATCATACATAACTATACAAATTCTTAATATAATTCACATTTTCAATCTTTAAATAATTTCTTTTAAGTTTAAAATAGTAAAGTATGGCAAAGAATTTAAGAGTCAGTATTTTAAATATAGCTTTGAATAAAGCCAATTAAAAAATCTAATACCTGATGGGATTTTTAAATGAGACTCAGATATGGTTGCTCTTAATTTTATGATAGTTTTACTGAATACGAAACCTTAACAATTAACAGGACATAAAACTATTTTATTTAAAATAATGTTTCCTTTTTATATTCCAGTGACAAATGTTAAGTAAATAAACAATATGGGGATTTAGACCTTTATATGGAATGATGAATAAAAATAAAAATTTATTCTATAAATTTTTAAACTTTAACAAATTAAATAAATAGTATAATTACATATATTAAAAAGTATAAAATACGACTTAAAATAGCCAAATAAATATTACATTTAAATTCTTAAAATGTTACCAAACTTAGGTAAATATTTGGTTAAGTTATAAAAATCATAAAACATGTTCCTATAAAAATAAGAAAAATAGATGTTTTGTAAATAATATACCACTACTGCAAAGACAGCTTATATAAAGTACTAAATCAAACTCAGATCTATCTCAACTCAGTCTTCTGTCTCCAGTCCATTAATCGTCATAAAGCATGTTTTGGTCAAAAACAACAGACAAGTCTTGACCCATGAAATACACACAGCTATCAATCGAATAAAGGAATGCGGTGAACAATCAGCTAACATAATCGGATGATAAGTAAAGGATAAGGTAAAAAAAAAATTCTGAAAACATATCAGGGTCAGTTCGACACTTGAACCATTAATCTACTTTTTAAACAGTAATGATTTTGCCAAATTCGTATTTTTTCAGCTTTTCGTAAAAAAAATCCATAAATTATGTTTAAAATACTGGTTATATTTGAAAGTATTTTTGGAAACCATTAAGTTCTATGAAATGGATTTGAATTTCCTACGGTAGAAAAATAGTTTCTACTATAGTAAATTTTGAAATGAATTATGCTCTCAAAATAATTAAATTATGCAATGAGAAAACAAAAATGAATTTCATAAGAAGATATATAGCTCTTCATGCAAAGATATATAAAATTATTATTAGTAATAACTTTATTATATAACATTATTATTAGTATAATAATTTTGATAGTAATAACAAGAGACATCAGTTTTTGTCCACTAGTGTCTAAGTATGTTTCGTCTAATGCTCCAAATATATTTATATATATATATAAATATATAATTTTTAATGATATAAACTATTACTCAACACAGCTCATTTAAATAATTAAATTTTCTTAAAATTACTCTGAAATTATAATGAATTAATGAATGTTTTTAAATTGAGATCAAGTTTACTGATATACATTATCGTCACAAAAATAAAATCAGGTAAATTATAATTAGACCGTGTTATTAATGTACACGTAAAATTAAGCTTGGGTGAAAGTAATATGCTGAAAACTGTTATTAGTGAATTGATATGGCATTATCAGAACTTTCTGATGAATAAGAATACCACTTAATTAATTTTAAGAAATAATGATAATAATATAAATGTAAAATCCATGATAGTGTTTATATGAATATAAATTTAGACTACTAAGGCTGAGCAATCAGTGTCCCACGTTTTAATGAGAGCATTGAATATCAGTGAATAAATGTAGATAAATTTATTTATAATAAAAAAGAAGTTTTCATTTTTTTGAGGAAAGCCATGATGCACTTTACTTACACTACGTATAGTTACTTACACTATGTATAGTTACTTACACTACGTATATCAAAATTTATTTCAAGCTTAACAGCCTGAACTTATTTATTTAAATATATTTATATGTATTCCATTGTTTGTTAAAATAATTGGAATATCTGTATAATTCCGGAACAGTTTTCGTTCAAAATATTCCATATTTAATCGTAATAATGAAAAGTTCACCAATCACTTTTTCTGGTCATCAAGCAAAATCAAGATGAATGAAGCAGAAATTACATCCAATTGAATCCATTAATACTTCAACTGAGTTTTTCATCTGACCCCGTTACATTATTCTCTGGGAGTTTTTCTATGACACACAGAAGAGAGCTTGGGGAAAAATTGGATGCAGTCAGTCGTGTCTCTAACATACTCTTCGATATTGGAGCTCTAAAAGAGAATTTTGTCGAAGGCAGTGTAGTTAATCTTTCATAAATCGATACTGTCACAAAGTGCTTAAGTTGCGTTCACTAGTTTTTCTTTCGAATACCGCATTCTACGAATAGAGTGATTTTTACCAAAGGTTTTCTATAGAATTCAAGGGAAGTTAAGCAATTAGAAAAATATTTTCAAAATAAAAAATTCAATTTAATCATTAAAGATTTGTGTTTATTTTACCCAAAATGTATGTGTTATCTTTCCAGGGATCTCTTAAATTTAGCAGTGTTGTCGATGAAAGAAAAAGGTGATTTAGCCAGATTAGAAAATAAATGGTGGTACGACAGAAGTGAATGTAGAAATGCAGACAGTAAGGTACGCTGGCTATTAATAAATGTTAATTAAGGAAATTTCTTTAAAGTTTGCTTTTGTTTCAATTTTTATTATTGTTTGAAATTAAAAATTAGTAATAAATTAAATCTGTAAGTGTTATTTATAAAATTAATTTCTTAATGTATACATTTATTTTTAAATTAGAGCTATTTCTCTTTTATCGTACTGACCTATTAATCATTTACAACTACATTTTACTTAATTCAAACTCTTACCGTAAAATTTTTAGGAGATTAAATTTTCAGAAAATTAATTTTGCACTACGTATACTGTAAAAATATGACACATAATACAAACAATACGCTATTTCAAACCATTCTAAGGCTAAATTTTGCAAAAAGTTAATTTAGATTCTGCTTAAGAGGAATTTATTAAACCATGACAATATTTATTGTTTTTCTTTCCTTTTTTACTATATATTGAATGTTTATAAGTGTTTCAGAAGATTATAAAACTCAATTAAATGAGTTTGATAAAATTCAGAAAGTTGATTTACCTATATTTATAAAAACGTTTCTAAATTATTTTAATAAATGAAACTAATAAACACAGAATTTCTACAGCAATGGAAAAAATGCTTTTATCAGTATATTATTATAAAAATTATATTTAATATCGTATAATTTCTTATAAGAATATATTTATGTTTTTATAATAATATAAACTAAAATAATAATATTTGCGTTTAGGTATAATACTACTAAACAATGTCAGTTGGATAAAGTATTCAATAAATATTATGAAAATAATGTGGACCTTATAAAAAATTAATATGAACCTTATAAAATTTTTATATATTATACAATATTCATATCAATGTAGTCTTTTTTCTTCAAATACATAAAGCCTTCATACTAACGATTCTCTAACAATTCATTTTCTTTTTTTAAATCATTTATTTTTGATCTGAGAACAGTTTTCATTTTCGGTAATCACTTCTATGAAATCCTGTTAGGTTTGTGAACAGGCTGTAGTCTCTGGAATTGAGAACTCGAAAAGATAGGGGAAATAGAATAAATGAAAAATAAAATTCATATAATTTTGTCTCATTCTTGCAATCAACTTGTCAATATTTTTTAATCTTTCAGGAACTATTTTTGCAACATCTTTCTTTTAGCACCTGAATATTACCACCATAAAGTATTTATTATTGTTTATTCTCCATTTTCAAGTTAAATGATAAATAAAATACCGTGTGAGAGAGAATTCCAAGTGTAAACTCTAAAATCGTGTCCTTTGGATTTTTTCGGTCACTTTTAAGTCTTTTTTTTTTGTTTTTTTTTTTTTTTTTACAAATTGCTGTCTACTCAAAATATTTCCGAAGAGATTGGGGGCTGAAAGGATTAATCCATGAGTTAAACATTGTCATATACTGCATCATGAAACCAATTTCACTGAACAAAAATTTATCCAAACAGCTCACTGATATATTGGCGCATTGTTTCTTTTTTTCTTACGGTTATTTGTTAAATGTAAGCAAATGCGGAATTCACTAGAAACAGGACTTTTTCATGGATAAATGTAAATTTTCCATGAAAAAGTCCTGTTTCCATGAAAAAGTCCTGTTTCCATGAAAAAGTCCTGTTTCTATCTGTTTACAAAATTGTAAACATACAGTTGTCTGATATTTTAAAAATTCCAGTTACTCACACAATTTACGATCAGAAAAGACAATTTTTAAAAAAGTTTCTGCAACAGCTTTACAATTTGAGAGACCAGAGTTTTCAGCATCATACGTGTCTGTATGGCAGCATTTAAAATCAATAAAATTATTTTATTTTGTTTTTGTAATGGAGCACATTAAAATAATATTTTACTAAATATATTAATTATAAAAATGAATATATAATTATAAAAATGAAGCATAATTAAAAATGCTTTTTTCATTGAGAAACGACAGAAAATTATAAAACTTTGACACTAAACACTTGAAAGTAAAATATTTTTAAAAAATATCATTTTGTGAACAGTGTCATTAACTGCTTGTCAATCTACAGTATTATTGAGGGATGGGTTTGACTTAGATATTTTAAAATAAGATAACAGTAAAAGAAAGCTAAAAGAAAAATATATGAGTTTAAAAATTTAAAATCAGTGAGCTCACAATGCTGCAAATTTGTTCTGTGAATATTTATTTTTAAATGTATTTGAAATGTTTCAGAATTATAATTTGTTAATGCACATCAGCATGTACTGTTTTGCGAAAGGAAATAAATATTTGACTCAAATATTATCCATTTATGAAGTTTAGAATCTAACTAAACGTAGTAGAACAACTTATGTAAAGCTTTATAAGCGTTTCTTTCTGAAATGTTAATTTTTTGTCATAAATTACTATAATAAAATAAAAGCGTAAATTACTATAATAAAATACTGCAAAAATACTTCCTAGTGGGTCCCCTCTCATGTTGGTTTCTTCGGAAATGAGCGAGCTGACGCAGTGGCGAAGGAAGGCTCTTCCTCTATTGCATCTCCAGATCTGGTTCTTACTTACTCAGAACTATACTCTTCTTGAAACAATGCTATTTCAAATACTTGGCAACATCCCCCTACTCATGCTTGGTTCTGCCGTAGGCAGCCATTGACTTAGTGGGTTCCAGAGCTGACCAGACTACGATCAGTAGATTTATTAGTGGACACATTAACTGCCTATCCTTTGACTATTGTACTAAGCATTTACCTATCTGTAAAAAGTGCAACTCCAACGAGGCTAGTCCTTAAAATTTACTAGAGTGCATTCAATTCTCTACTGATGAGCTCCTTGGAGACACCCTCCTTTTTCTTGATTTTTTGAGAGTGTATGGGCTCATGGATCTGATGTAGCTCCGCTATTCTGGATGGGATTTGTAACAACAACACTATAATGAAATAAAAATACGTGATTTAATTGAACGATAATCAAAGGATGCACATATTTTCCTATTTTAAATCCCTTTTATATTACTTAAAACTTGAAAATAAAATACGAAATAACAGTATATATTAAAGTAAAATACATCCATTAATATTAGTTATTTAACTTTTGAATATCATTGTAAAAATTAGTTGTAATGATTAATTCTCTTACAATGTTATATGAATTCTGATTGTTAAATAAAATTATATCTTCTTTTTTCATTTATGAATCTGCACGTGCCTTGATCCTTTTGAAGCAACGCAAACTCAGTTTTACATTTGTAAATGAGGTTACTTATTTCTACATAAGTACATATTACATGTGACTGGCAATTTTTATATTTATTCATAAAATGCTCATAGTAATGAAACATATTAAAACATTGTGTGTCTTGCCTAAATACTTTGATTCTATGCACAGGAATCAACTCAAAATGAACTGACTCTGAGCAATGTAGCAGGTTGTTTTTATATCCTGATTGGTGGATTAATATTAGCAATGGTTGTGGCACTCATCGAGTTTTGCTATAAAGCTAGACTTGAGGCACACAGAGCAAAAGTAAGTTGAATATTTTGATTTAAAATTTCCAATTTATATTTTTGAATTTAACATTTTGTATATGTTCTTTTATTCAAAAATATTAAATTTAAAAGCAAAATATAGATTATTTTTATTTATTCATTAATTTAAACATAATATCGAATTTTCGAAACATTTATTATTTAATTAATATTTATTTTTAAATTAGCATATATTCGTTATGTTGATTTTGTTGAATATGCCACAATGTTCAATATTGAAAATAGATAAATTTAAATATTTATAAGTCAAGAACTTATCTCTGATAGCTTTATTGCGCTACGTAAATAGTAAATTTAGCGTTAAATATTTACTGTAATTGTAGGATATTAACTTTATTAAAATTCTAATGCTTACTGTAACTAAAAATAATGGAGATGAGCGTCTAAACTAGTCAAAAGTGTCGACTGATCAATTTAAAGAACTAAGTAAATGCTCAATTTTGGTCAACGTTTTGAACAATATTGTTCACAGAAAGATTTCACCCTTTGCTAATACATTTTAGATAGATTTTCTGAGATAGATGTCATTGTTTTGTGGAAAAATAGTTAATAGAAGTATTGTCATAAAAGAAAATGCAAGTACTCATATAAAAGGGAATTATAATTTCTATCGAATTAGTACTGTGGATGATTAAAAAAATAAAAATATATAAAAGAACGTTCTATTGATATTCAGAAAGAGAAGAAGTTTATCACACTCAATTAAAGAGCCAAAGTTTAAATATTCATCTTTAAGATATAAGGAAAATGTAAAATGCCGATTTGAGTTTAAGATGAGTTTGAATTTAACAAAAAAAACGAATTGTACTACTATTTTTTGATAATATTTAAATAGTTATATTAAAATTCCATGATCAGCGCTTCAATCTTACTTTACATGTGATACAATTCATAGCTCCTTCTGTTGAAGGATTGTGCTGAAAAATATTTGTTTTAATTTTTGATTACTCTCTTAAAAATGATTTGAATGATAATACAACTTATTGTTTCAATTAATAAGTTTTTAAACAACTTTTTTCCCATAGATGTTTGGACATACTTTCAACATTATGATGTTCAGCAGCGGTAAGAAAGATTACCTCAAAAATAGTTGTTAGCTATTAAATTTTTTTAATATACAGTGTGGGCTCTAATTTACCCTTAATTTAGTAGTTAAATGATTATCTAAAACGTTTTGTTAAAGTAAAGTGCTTAAAAAATTTAGAGATCCAATTGCAGTTTCTGTTAGCAGGTATGTTTCAGAAATATTACAGATAAAAGTTCCCTTTTTTAAAGCACCAACTAAATTTTGCAACTGCGTTAGTAAGGAAACGAAAGCATTTTAGAGAAATCATTTCATTTGGTCCAACCATTCTTCTCTCGCGCATATTGATAGTGGCAATATTTTTAAAAAACCTTTAATTAAATGAAGACAAAAGATTTGACTTGCACAATTTCAGTAAGAAGCAAAATATATTAGCTTTTTAATTTTCATTGGTTTATTTATATATTCTCGTTTAAGGATCTATATATAAATGTTGCACATTTTTAATAAATGCGATACAGATTTTTCTTTTAATTTACATAGGAAATATCAAATTAATTCTAAACACAGTATATTTTTCTTTTTACTTGATATTAGTTATATTTTCTACGCAAAATATATTAATAAAGTCAACTGATATGCAATAAGCAGATGGAGAGAAACTTGTTTTTAAAATTAAACTACAATTTTCTTTGTTATGTTTAATAGTCACATTTACCAAAAAAAAAAAAAAAAAAAAAAAAAAAAAAGGAAATCTGTACATATTTCTCACAGTATTTTTTATTCTTCTTGTTTACAGGTGAGTTTGTTTGATGCAATGAAAGCGAAAGTGAGACTATCTATTACTGGAGATCCAGATCGAGATAATGGAAGGGTACGGACAGGCTCTGTATAATTGGTACTTCAAACTTACTGTTTTGTATGCAAGTATATTTACGAAACATTTTGCAAGTATATTTACGAAACATTTTGCAAGTGATTTTGCGGAATTTCATCAACTTGCGAAAATATTTGCGTTATTTTCATTAATCATAGTTATTTAAGGTTTCCAAAATTTACCAAGAAATTAATTTTTAATATGCACTCAATTAATGCTTGCTACTTCAAGAGTATATGACAGAAAATTAAAGAGACAGACAAATGGTATTGCAAATAAACTTACTTCGTAAAAGAATTAAGAAATATCACAAGATAGTACTGTTGCATTCAACCAAAAATCGGATGATCTTAGCTGGCTTGATTTGCAATTATTCTAAGCATCATATATCCGTACAACACTGAGGAATTTGTTGAAATGCATTTCATTCATTGGATTGTGTAAATAGATTTTCATGCAGAGATTTTCTGTATATATTTGATTGCCAAACATTAAAGCGCTTTCATCGGGTTATGAGTGCCCGTGAATATTTAGGAATTCAGACGTGATACGACATAGGAAGATACCAAGCAGTTGGTTGAGTGGAAGAATAAATATCATACATGTTAGGGAATAATTTTTTGTTTATAACTGAGTGATAGTTGGGCATGCACTATGCTCTGCAACTGTTTTGAGAACTTTACATTAAGATGGAGCACATCCGCAAAATTTGAAAAAGTTTGAACAATTATCTCAATCTATTACCGAATGCCTTTCAGCTTTGCCCAATACTAGTTATAGCAAGCTCTAGACAACCTAATGATTTTTGCCAATGATTTTTATTCACTGATAAGGTTACCTTTACTTAATCAGATATGCTTAAATCCCATATTTCTCACTTTTAATTTCATAGTGACTCATGTTCAGCAAAAACACATGATCACTATCAAAGGTTCTCTGTTTATATTTGGGAAATTACTGTGCACAGTAAATTCTGAGACCCTACATTCTATTCTGTCATTTGTCTAATATGTCATACACCGTTTTCCTACAAGCAGTTTCGCTTGTATCTCTGTTTGATGTTAAGCCTCTTGTTCTCATACGAATGATATTTCAATGCTATAAAACATCGGCTAATTTCAGCAAAAACGTCTAAAATCGCCTATATGCTGCCCAAGACAAATTTCTGTTTTGAAGGAGTGAATTTTTTCTATGGCCATCACGCACTACTTATTTGATGAACTTGAATTTTTTAATTAGATCAAACTAAGAGTAAAAATGGGATGGTTTCAAAACATTTGAAGATCTGATAATTCGATTGCCTGTGGCTGTTAGAAATATTTACTAATGCTTGCCACTCAAATAATCACCGTTGAGAGCCTTTTATCATTTCAGGTTCCATTCTTAAAGACTCTAGTGTTAAATTGTAGAAAAATTAATTGTTGCTTTCTTTTTTCACTCATTATCACAGTGTTGTGAATACTGCTTTATTACGCCAATACTATAGGAATGATTTTTCGCACGAATGTTCCATTACAAAATATGCTTATTTAGGTTCACTGTACTTTAATTTACATTTTTTATGCATAGTTTTGAAGTCGCGTACACCATACACTATAAATGTATTTTTTTTTCTAAAAATTCTATCCAATTTCCTTTTTTTTATAGTTTAAATGTTTAAATATGAACACGCCTAGAAATTTTAAACGTTACTGAAGTACTTTTACGACTTGAAAAGGGACACAAGAATGAATTTATTCGTGTAATTCTACCTTAAACACAAATAATAAATGAAAGCTGAGATAAATCTTAAGCAAAAAGTTTTTACTATAAAAATGTGCACTTTATTGCTTAAGAAGCAGCTGTTTGAATAATCAGTTATGACTAAATATGTCTAAAACATTGTTCTTCTCCAAGAAAAAATTTTAATTGCTTTTTACTAAACAATAAAATATTTTTAAATAAATTACTATTAGAAATAAAATTACACAGTAAATTAAAAAATATGAAATTAAAAGAATAGTAATAATACTCGTATTACAGTTTTAAAATTATTGTTTTATAAATCTATACAAATATGTTATTCACCTTTATTATGTGTTTTTTGTAAGAAGAAACGACAGTTTTGTTTCATTTTAAATTCAAAGGAGATTAGATTTTCTAAAAAAACAAATATTGATTTTTAAAATTTTGTTAAAGAATAATAAAAAATAGGGAAATTCAAGCGAACATAATTCTCAAAATTTTAAGAAATTGGTCCAAAGTTGTTAAAATTTAAATAGCAAAAATACTAAATTATTACGATTTTAAACATTTAAGTGTGCATTTTGAAACACATTTCAATTTCTAGTTTATATGTAAAATATTTTCAGATTTTAGTAGAAATATACGATGAATTTGTGCAGCAATTGAAATGGAAATCGAAAACTTCAATGAACGAAGTTTTTTAAAAGTGAACTATTCTCAGTAATATTGAACAAATATAAGAAAATTTATTAATAACTTTGGAAGAAATTGGATTCTAAAAGTTATTCTTCGAAATGCTAAAGTATATTTTAAAGAACTTTGAGCTGCTGGTAGAATAATTACTTTTAGGCAGAAAATTGTTTTTTTTTTAATATATAGGCTTTTATAAGCAGTTATAGTCAATATATATTGTCGCCAAATATTATTCACCTTCCGGTTAAATATTTAACAACAATAAAAATATAATTAGACACACTTAAAATACCTAGAAATTGTTTGTAAATGTTTATATAGCTTCATGCATCATTTTGTTATGGATCTGCTTTCTTGTATATCTATTAATATCACAAATTGATAAAAGACCCTAACCTTATTTAAAACAAAATATTTCAAGAAAATCTTTAAACATGATTTCATTTTGTAGAGGAAGTATTTGTTAATATATGCACATAACATATAATAAATATTTAGTAGCTCATTATAGTTATTTTTCTTCTTTTTCTGCATTCTTCCTACCTTCAGTTAAAGCATAATTTCATCTGAAAATAAAATATCGAAATATGAAATTAATGCAATTAAATTCATTTGATAAGCCAGATTTAGTTTTCAAAATTGCATAAAAGTATTGTTGTTTTAAAAGAAACGTAGTTAAAAGTATTTTTGAGAAGAAAACTTGCAATATAAATTGAAGCACCGCTGAAAGGTTTTTATATACTATAAAGAATAAAAGTATTAACACAAAGTAATAAAAAATGAATTAGTAAGAGTGTGAAGAGAGTTTAATGTGTTGCTACATTTTTTAAAAAAGTTGAGCATATTAATCTTCCCAAGTAATTATAATAATAATTATAATATTAGTATAAGAATAATTAAAAAAAATCACCTTAACTAACCCATAAAATGTATCTAAATAAACATTACATTAAAAAAGTGATAGAATGTGAAGTTCTATACATAAAATATTAACAGTAAGCATCATCACGTTATGTTGCGTGCAAGATACCTACGCTATTTAGAAAATTGAAGATTGCTATCCAGAATTTGGAAAGTTGCTTTATAACAATTACAGAGGTCGCTAGTTTCGTCTTCAACGATATATAGTGCACTGTCATTATATGACACGAAACTGTTATTTTATATTCACTGCATGACTATATCAGTCACAGCTGTTGGTAAATATTATAAATTAAGAGAGAGTCTGCAGAGATAAAGAGATTTTACTTCCCATATAAAAATTTTTGTCACGTCTCTTTAAAATAATATCACAAACCTTGCTAGGTAATATCTTCATATGTAGAGTAGGAAAAAATGTTTCATAACTTATAAAGGATGCCGGTACAAATTCATATATTATGCAGCAATGTTTATTTTACATTGCATTAACGTTATACAGCTATGTGTTCTATTATTAAATACACACACATATATATATATATATATATATATATATATATATATATATATATATATATATATATATATATATATATATATATATATATATATATATATATATATATATATATATATATATATATATATATATATATATATTATAGTTGTTTTTTATTCACTATTGATAATATAAAGCAATCTTATTATTCATAAAAATATAACTTTTCTTTAATTGTCATAATGAACATCTTTTTTTAAAAAAAATTTAATAAATATATATAGTTTAAGTTATATTAGTACAGAAGTAAAATAATAATAATAGTAAAACTATAAATAATATATTAACGTATATGTGGGATATGCTCAAGTTACTTACACATGCTTTTATAATTAAAATTTAATAAATTTATATTTTTAGAAGTATATTAATGTATGTTCATTTGCTTTAATGCATTGTCCCTGAAATTACTATATTTGTTTTCTATTCGAAAGTTTCTTTTTGCCCCTATGATATAAATCGTGTTCAAAAATAAATAATATATTAATTCATTATAATTAAACGTTAAAATTTCCGTGATAAGTGAATTAAATAGGCTATTCTATTAAAAACATGGAAAATACTTCTATATTTGTTTTCTATTCGAAAGTTTCTTTTTCCCCTATGATACAAATCATGATCAAAAACAAATAAGGTATTAATTCATTATAATTAAACGTTATAATTTCAATGCTAAGTGAACTAAATAGGATATTATATTAAAAACATGGAAAATACTTCTATATTTGTTTTCTATTCGAAAGTTTCTTTTTGCCTCTATGATAGAAACCATGTTCAAAAACAAATAAAATATTAATTCATTATAATTAAACGTTATAATTTCCGTGCTAAGTGAATTAAATAGGCTATTATATTAAAAACATTGGAAATACTTCAACGAGAGGAAAAATGTTCCGTTTTATACGAACAAGAAACAAACGCTTTACTCGTTTTTATTTATTTATTTTTTTTATTTGACTTAGGAAATAGTTTGATGCATATCCTTTGTAACACATTTGTAAATATGCAGTGATATCTTAATCGGAATATTTTTCAGAGGTCTTCTGTTCTGGAAAGAGTGGTCCCCACTGATGGCTTAACGGAGCAACTACATCCAAATGATCATACTGAAGTTTGAAGCAATACTTAATCACAAGATAACGTCCATCAATCTGTAGAATCGTCAAATGAGAGATATATTTGGAAACTCGAAGCTCGAGATTTGATAGAAAATGTATGCAACGCAGAGACGTAGCTTCTTTTAATAGAAATTTTGCAAGCAGTATTCATCTGTAAGGGAAATGAATTCAGAACTATTAAATTCAAAAAAGAATAGAGAGGATTGTAGAGAGAATAGATAAGAGTAGATTTATTTTAAAGGGACATTTCTTAGGTTCTTAAGCGTGTATAAGATCTGTTTAAATACTTTTGCCTTTTAAAGAAGTAGACAAATAGCATCATTATATGATATAATCTGGAAAACAAAACATTGTATTTAAATGTTGTTATGGTATTATTTACTAATATATTTATATATTGTTGTTATTTTAACTACATACGTGCTGTTAAGCGGTTAATAAAATAAGAGATGATATAAAATCTTTTTGTGAGTTTACCATACAAATTAAACAATTTAATTTTTTTATGAGATATTTAAGCATTGTAATCATGATACTTCAACCGTAATCCCCCAAACACTTCTATAAGATTCATAGAAAGATATTAGGTACAGCTTTACTAATAGCAAACAATCTGAAGGAATTTGAAATCATTCACATATCGATAGCAGTTATAAAATGATAAAAATATATATATAACTCTACATGTAAAGAAGGATATTATGAGAAAATTAATGAAATAGCATTAAGCTGTTCATAAAACATCATTGATATTTCTCTCTGGAATGATTTTCAGAAATAATTGTCACCAGACTTTAAATACATTAATTTATATATTGTTTTAATGTAAGTTTAGAATTTAACATAAGTATTTAAATTAATCAATATTGCATCAAATATATATTATAGTGTATTATAACGCATTATTACGAGCATTTAATGATATAAGCTCACAAAATGATTTATATCAAAATCCATTTTCCCTAAAACATCAAATGAATCCTGATTCACGGCAATCGTGTTAGCTATAGTTTAAATTTGACAATCTCTCTTTGATTCAAAGTTTGTAAATAATGAATGACTCTTTAATACACATTCTCACTCTTAAAAGTAATGAACATTCTTTTTGCCATAGAGCTTTACAAAGATACAGAATTTTAGCGTTGACAATTATTGTTCTGGTACTTCAAAAATTATAAATTTTAGAATTATTAATAGTCAAATCCACAAAGAATGTTATAAATTAACATTTTAAAATTTTTAGAGACAATGTAGTAAGTATTGTAACTCTATAAATACTCTAAGGAATCTCAATGAAATTTCGTTAAATCTCGATATCGAGTAAATAAATGAATTGAAGTACCATTGGGTAAAACTGCACTTGTTATGCAATGCAAAGCATTATAGTTACACAATATTGGCTTGATTAATAATCATCTTATTAAAAGCTAATCTAGAGCTTCATGAGCTTTGCTTGATTTCAGAGATTGATTCTCTAAGACATAAGCTATTTATAGCCACCTGGTGTAAATTTAACTAGGTAAATTAGCATCTATTGTCTTCGGTAACTAAAGGCCAGTACATTCAACAATGTTTTAATAATTGAATGAAATGTTTATGCTCTCAAAATTTTAATTTGAAGTAATAATTATTTGATGTATTTAAATTTGTATTTATGTTGAGTATTCTTTGATGCATCTGAATAACATATATATTATATAATGAGTATATTTAAACTTTTATCAATGTTAACAAGTGTATACGTAAGGATATTTTATTAAAATATCATTTCATGAAAAGAAATGGGGTCATACAAAACATTTAAAATTGTAATAGTACGTATCATGATAATTGAATTTTACTTATGTTTTTACTTAAAAGAATAGTAAGCATTTTTTTCCATTTATAATGACATTTTAAGGATAGAATTGTATCTCAAATTGTTATGCTACTGTGCTGTTTATTTAAAACAATTATTAAAGAATGTTAAAATTTGCTCTTATCACAGTTACTTAAATTAGTTTTCCTTTAAATATAATAATTTATTTTAGTTTGTTTTGTTAAAAATTATGCTTGTGTATTAATTATTTTATTAATTATTTTTTAAAATATTTGCCAGTAAAAATGAAAGAAACTGTATGAACAATGTATACTCTGATTTAGATGTCTGTACTGTTAATTTATATATTTAAGGAATAAAGTAAATAGATTTTATGAAAGATCAAGTGTAAAATTTTATTAAATTTGTTTTGCGGAAATAAAACTTCAGCGTTTTGTTGTAATTAAAACAATTGGTAATAAAAATTGAATTATTGTTGAAGACGACTACTGATGAAGAAGAACTATTGATGATTTAACTATTGAACTATTGATCAGATCTATTGATGAAGGATCTAATCAATATATCTGATCTATAGTCTGTGTATAACCATGTTATAGTTAAATTTTGCATTTATTAATTGTACTATTTGATATAATTGAAGAAAATTTAGTCAAATAGTACAATTAATAAATGTAAAATTTAACTATCAAATATTTAATGAATTTTACTAAGTATTTCAATTATATGGATAAAATAGATTTTCAAACATGTAAGGCTCTTAAGTTTGCAAGAAAGTATTTTGTTCACAAATATTTAATTTATTAAATTCACACTCAGAGCATGTTCTCAACTATACATGTGAGCTCTTGGCCATAAAGTGTGCTTTGGGTACTCAACTGTCTAAATTTAAACAAGTATCTAGCGATATCGTTATTTTTTCTGACGCAATATTCTTACTACAGGTGGTACATAGGGGTAAGTGTCAACTTAGTCATAGAGCTAAACCACAAAATCATTGATGTCCAAAAATCCTGCACCTTACAAAGGATACCAGCGCACGTTGATATCCCTGGAAACCAGATAGCCGATGATCTTGCTGAAAAGGCCCTTAATTCTCCTCAGATATCCAAATGCTTGATCCTCCTTGACACCAATTCAATTGCCTGACAAAAATTAATTTGACAGCAAGTTAAAAAAAGTTTTCCATTCCAGAACCATACAGCGACATTACCATTTCAACTATTTTTGTCAGAACAAAACACTTCAAAGCCATGATAATTTCTACTGATGGACAAAGGAATTACACCAGGCTTTGTTCTCACTACCCGGATAACTCCCAGCTGTTACCACACTTCTTCAGCTGTTCTGCAATGATGGCCGATGTTTTTAACATCACCATAGAGGGTCCTGTGGAGATTCTTTTTACAGATAAATCTGTATAGATCACCAGGACTGACTTCCACAGTTTTGTGGACATTTAGGGTTTCTTCACATACTCCATGGACACGCTATCAACATCTCACTCAGAGCCTTAATGCCAAAAAGCGACTTTCAAATTGGTTAAGATAAAACTTATACAGTATAATTGTATCTTCTGTATCTTGATATCATTCAATCAAATTATTTAGCATGATAAATAATTTTTTTTAATCAACAAGAAAAACAGAAGTATTTTAAAATTAGTATGTTTCATAAAAGTTAAAGAATGTGAGTAAGATAAATTTCTATCATAAATGTATTGTAAACATGGGACATTGAGTAAAATTGGTACTATGTTTTAATAACAAATACACTACTGGCCATTAAAAGTGCTACACCAGAAAGAAATGCAGAAAACAAAATGATATTTATTGGACAAATATATTATACTAGAAATAACAAGGTTTTTCGGAACATGTTTGACTGGCCAGGGCAACAGAAAAACATGTTCCGTATCAAGGAATGTCCGTACAATACCGGCAGCATGCGGTCGTGCATTATCCTGCTGAAACGAAGGGTTTCACAGGGCTCGAATAAAGGGTAGAGCCACGGGTCGTAACACACCAGAAATGTAACGTGCACTGTTCAAAGCACCGTCAATGCGAACAAGAGGTGACCGAGACGTGTATCCAATGGCACCCCATACCATCACGCCAGATTATGGGTCAGTATGACGATAACGAATGCACGCTGCCAGTGTGCGTTCACCACGATGCCGCCAAACACGGATGCGACCATCATGATGCTGTACATAGAACCTGGATTCATCTGAAAAGATGACGTTTCGCCATTCGTGCGCCCAGGTCCGTCGTTGATCACACAATTGAAAGCGCTCTTGTCTATGACGCAGCGTCAAGGGAAGCCGCAGCTTGGTCTCCGAGCTGAGAGTCCATGCTGCTGCAAACGTCGTCGAACTGTTCGTGCAGACACTTGCTGTCTTCCAAACGACCCCGTTTCTTGATTCACGGCTCGTGACGTGGTTGCATGATCCCTTACGGCCATGCGGATAATATGCTTGTCTTCTCGGCTGCTATTGATAGGTGGCTGTTGAGATCCCACATGGCGTTCCGTATTACCGTCCTGAACCCATTGATTCCATATTCTGCTAACAGTCATTGGATCTCGACCGACGCGAGTAGCAATACTGCGATAAGATAAACCGCAATTCCGGTACGTTGCAATTCGACCTTTATCAAAGTCAGAAACGTGCTGGTACGCATTTCTCCTTCTTACACGAGGCATCACAACAACTTTTAACCAGGCAACAACGTTCAAATGCAATTTGTGTATGAGTATGCGGCTGAACAATTTCCTCATTTAAACACAATGTAGGTGTCGCTACTGGCGCCTGCTTTGTCTGAATGCACTGAAAAGCTTATCATTTGCATATCACAGCACCTTCTTCCTTTCGAATACATTTCAAGTCTGTAGCATGTCGTCTTCTTGGTGTAGCAATTTTAATGGCCAGTAGTGTATATAATTTATTACATAGCAAACACAATTATATAGTTCTTGTTTTCCAATTGAATTCTTTTTAAACAAACATCCAGATATACTTATTACTGATTATTCTGATATTTCAAAATCAAAATTTGAACATTCTTGATTAAAAAATTCATAATATCAGATTAGTGTTCTTAAGTTTTTTATAACTTTATTCTGAATCAAATGACGTATTTTCGCAATTAATATTCTTTATGATTCTGGACATGAATTGTAGATTCTTCTTCTTCACAATATTTGATATTACATATATATATATATATATATATATATATATATATATATATATATATATATATATATATATATATATACAGAAATGGTGCATTCTGTGTTTGTTTCTTTATAACACGCGAATGAATTTTAAAATCGTCTGCAAGATAAATGGTACGGAATTATCATATTTTAAAGCTAATATTTTCAGATTCATTTTTCATTAGAACGTTCATACATATGAATTTGAGAGTTTATGATAATGATTTCTTATATATCAGATTTTATTGATCCTTTTATCACGAAAATTTTTTTTAAAAAAATATTATATAAATAGGGCGAATGTAAATTAAGTAGATATTTTGAAATAAAAACAAAATTAATCATTCAATAAATTTTAAAGTATTACTAATCATTATCATTCCATTTTAAATACGTAACATGCGTACATATTGCATTTTCTTATGTATAATTTATTTCTGGATTCTCTTACATTTTCTATGAAATTGGTGATTTTCTGTTTGTCTAAATAGGCGAGGAAGTATCAGCAAGTGTCTGATTCTTCATCTTTGTATTGCCTTTGGCAAAATACACCTTTATGTAAGCAGAAAATTCAGTCATATCTGGAAAATTTTCATTTGGGGGTAATAGTACCTCTATATCTTTTATGATAGACAGTAACAGGGCAAATCTGCAACAATACCTTATCCAATTTAGTATTGCTGCAAAGTATTTGAATGATTAACAAATACTATATCAACATGACTAGAAGTGCAATATAAGCCAAAATGTCGCCCAAGCATTATATATCAGGAAATCAAAGCTGGAATTTGTAATGACATTTGCCTTCAATGACATGACGAAATTTTATTAATTTAGTGGAAGCTTAAGAAAATGCTTGTAAAATATTTTCAACCACCTCGAAATAATATCAAGATAAATGGTGATTACGATTATCGTAAATTCTTTCAAAGAGTTTTAATATTAACACAAAAGGTTTCACATTTAATCAGTTTGTTAAACTGCAAGAATTTACAGCTTACAAAATTTAAAATGTTTTATATACACGTAAATATTTTTATTTTGAATTCAAAATTAATTATTAATTTGCTAATTTTATATCCATGTCAATATAATACTAATTAATTACATGTGTTGATTCATAGTCATGGATCAATTTAGTTTATTCACGTTTATTTTCCAATTTATAGTATTATGTAGATGGCAATAAAATGGAAAAACTTGTTTGTAAAATGCTTCATTGACTCTTTAAAATATTTAATTATTGTGAACTTTTAATAATACATTAGAGACTCTAAATAATTTTTCTCAGCATTTGAGAAAATGAAACATTAAAGAAATTAAACATATCATTTTTGCAACACCTAAATACATGAAATGTTAAAAAACATATTAACACAAAATAATGCATATTGAAGCTATTTTACTCTAATGACTAATTAAAGTGGTTTGTATACATTTATACACACAAATATATGCATACAAATATATGCATATATATATATACCTACTTATCCTAATTAATGTACTATGCCAATTAAATTGATGCAATGGACTTAAAATTTCTTCAAATATAAATATTTTTAATTAAAGTAAATAAGCTTTATTTATACGATATTAAATTAACCACATACTAAATATAAGCAAATCATAATTATAGTAGATTAATAAAATGAATATTTTACGGACAAATTTAAATTAATTTTATTTTGAAAATCTATTTTCATTGTTATCGAATTTTAACATATTTAAAATAGTATTAAAAATTCTATGAAAGAGAGAAACTATCTTATCAGTGAATTTGATATAAAGTTTAAGAATAAATGTGGATATTTTTGTATAGGACGAGATACCAAGAAACTCACATGTGCACTCACATGTTCTGATTGTATACATTTTCCTACTAATAAGTATTGAAGAAACATAAATATACATGTATATTGGTACATACATATAAAGGAAATATTTTACAATAAGAAACTTAAATACATATCATAATATTTTATTTTAAACTGATTTAATTGCATGACTGAGAAATTAAAAAAAAAACACATATGAGAATAATATATGAAGCGCGTGAAATTTATTTCGGAAAGTGTAAAATATATTTATACTTAAATAAATTCTATGTAAGCTTAATAAAATGCTATATAAACTAAGATATGCTATATAAGCTAAGATATACTTGAAAAGGTAAAAAAAAATGTAAATATGCCAGAGATTTTTATACATGCAGCAAATTTGATTAATATTGTTAGATGAATGTAATAAAACGAAATTTATGCCAGGAAATTTGACTTCCTTATCAAATTTTAAAAAAAAGCTTATTTAAAATTAAAATTTCAAGTGTTTAGCCACTAATAGCTTTAATTGTTTTGATACTTTAAAGAAGCAGATATGATTGTAATCAACAAAGTAGTCACCAAGTATTGGGCCATCATCACCCCAAAACAATTCTCGTAATTTAGAAGTTAGGGCCAAGAAGACCAAGGATCCATTGCCTGCCACCCTTAGAGTTTTATTAGGATGAAATTGGGACCTACTAGCCCCAGCAACCAGTGGTTTAATTGCTAAATTATTTTTGTTTTATTAGGATGAAATTGTGACCTACTCGCCCTAGCAATTAGTGGATTAATTGCTAATCTATTTTTGTTTTATTAGGATGAAATTGTGACCTACTAGCCCTAGAAATCAGTGGTTTAATTGCTAATCTATTTTGCTGTTTTTGGCCAAGATAATATTCAAACCCACAAATATGCTACCACCCTATCTTGATAGTTTACTAATGTCCCTTATAATTAACAATGGTTTCATATTACCTTGCATCCACATGTTTCAAACTCTTTTTTTTATATATATATAAAACTAGCAAGAGATATTCAGTAAGAGAGTTTTTTGAATAACGCAGTTTTTGTATCGAAATTTTATAAAAACAATTACATGAAAACTAATTCCATTAAACATTAATAAGCAATTTAATCTGTACATTGGAGAAAAATACATAGTTTTAAATATTTTACGATTTCTCTCAAACTTTAAAAACATTTGAAAGTGCCAAAAACCTACTCAAAGTTTCGTTCAGTAGTGTAGTGTGATTCATTTCCAAATATTCTCAATTATGGAATTGAATATTATATTTATGATTGATTTCATATTTTAAGCGATTTAATAAATAAGCTGTTGTTTTATTTATTTTAATAATTTTATAACTAATTTTATTTTTTTTTAAATTTGTGGCATTTAAAAGTATATAGTAGTAATCAAGTTTTACTAATTATGTAAAGATAATTAGATTCATGAAAATTAAGCATATCATCTGCGGGGTAATGAATTATATTTTTGTTTTATTATTTGAACTTATTTAACAACAGGAATATCTTTAAATGCAAATTAAATCAAGGTTATTACATACTAAAAATATACTAAATATGAGAAAATAAACAAAATATTTAACATATATGAAAACAGTTTTTATGAATTTTATCAGCGAAAAATTAGATGTATGCTAAAAAGAATATTTATAAAAATTTGTTTCAAAACTGGCCAAAATAAATAATGAAATATTGACCTCAAATACTATAGAAAAATATTAATCTTCCTTTTTGAGAATTATATTTTTTAAATTTTCTTTTAAGAGTTTAAATTTGGGAATCATTTTACATACCTTGGTTTTAAAAGATGAATAATTCATGTCCACAAAATATACTCTCAATTTATCGTTAAATAAACTTCAAATTAATAAATTTCAAAAACAAGTCAACATGCTATTAGCCTTTAAAAATCTTCTTAAACGATAATGTGGCGTCTTTTAGGTAATTAATTCTATCTTTGGCGATGCAAATTGGCGCCTCATTTCCTGCACTGAGATCATTTAGTTTTGTAGTTCTTGTAAAGGGTCACTGAAGTGCGTTGCTGTTAACGATGAGAAATTCAGATAATGGATCTAAAAATATATATCCTCAAATGGGGAGCTTCGTAGGAAAAGTCTTTTAAAATGATTTTGCCTTTTATTACGATAAATTCACTATGAGACATTTTTGTGCGTTTCAATTTTTCTTCCCAAGTGCTTTAATTAAAGAGTAAATAGTTTGTCAAATAAAAATAGCCCATTTTGAAATGTCATTTGATTTGTAATATTTTGATAAGAACAAAAAGAACCAAATTTCATGGATTTAAACCTCATATAACTAAATATAGTAACACTTTTTTCGGCACCAGAATCCTTATTTCTTTATGAAGTTAATTATTATTTTTATTTTTTAGGTATTAATTTAATCGTACTCAAATGTTGCACTAAATAATATAAGCGATATAACTGTGGCTCTTTCAATTTCTTTTAAATATATAATTTATTAATTTTTAATCTAAATATATAGTCTAAATATTTTAAATTAAATTGGAATTAGAATAACTTTTACCTCCTCACTATTTTATAAATATTTTTAATATAATTCAGAATTGATATAAAAACATTTTACACTACCAAACATATCTCTAAAAATCAGCATTTTCCTCTCCTTGGTTCCTTATTTTTTAGTTATTATTTTAAAGATGAATAATAAATAATGTTTAAAATTCCTTTTATCAGTTACCAATAATTTGTATCATAATTTTATATTGCTATACTCTATGAGATTTTCCAGTTAACATGCAAATGATGAATATTGATAATAAAATGCCATTAAGTGATTAGTTTAAATTTGAAATTTTATGTGTATCAACACAAATTTCTTACTAAATATTTTTAAATGACTAATATAATTCCTTTCTAGAAAATTATGAAGTCTAGCTTAAAAAGAATGGGCCAATACTTTAAAAATTCTTCACACAAGGCTTATAATTAAATTTTTTCTCTAATATCTGAGGAAGAAAATTTTTATATCAGTTAAGAAAACTCCTTTTAGATGTATAAAATATCACTAAGTTATTTATAATTATAATATAATATCCATTATTAGAATATATTTCATAAAAGGCATTTATGGAAGATTTATATATAAAAAATGTGACATTGTTTTAAATTGCTAAATCAAAAGTTTAACTTACTTTATACATTATTTAATAAATGCTTCAGTCTGTAGAAACTTTGTTTCTTAAAGTTCAATGAATAAAATTAAAATCAACAATTCCACAAAAGGAGAATTATTTTCTTTTTAACTGTATAAGCATATTTGTCATACCCAGCAAAATATATTAAGGTTTTTGAATACTCAAGCTCATTCTATACAAAAAACATTGTCTTCTGTGAACAGGAAATGTCAATGAAGCATTAATTAACGCATGTATTAATATATACTATATTAAATAATCAACTCCCATTGTAATTTTATTTATAAATTCATTGCATTCAATCATCCAATAAACATTCTAGTGTTTGCCGGGTGATTTCTTCTACCTGAAGTCTTCTGTTCTACCAGAAGTTATACATATTTGTTTATTCGTCTATGAATATTTTTGCTGTATAGAAGAGCCAATTAATTGATTCCTTAATCTAAAGAGTAATCTATAATCATTAAATGTACCCATGTTTGAAGTGGTAATCAAACCGAAGAATATTATTTTATTTTCGCACATAGAGCTCTCTATTTAACTCTAATTTGTCAATTACTTAATGTAAAATATTTAATTATATATTTTAAATGCAAATTGGAAAAATATTTGATGAAATAACAGTATTTTTAGATAAATTTTGTGCGTATGTGGAATATATTACTATAAACTTACTCATACATGATTTGTACATTTTTTTTACCTTATACAAATTGTTTTATTGATTTCATTCTGCTTAAATAAAATACTGCTTGAACGAGGTTTACAATAAATTAACACCGAATAAAAATTAAAATGACTAAAATTATGTAAAAATGAAACTACACTGCATACGTTTATAAATATTTTCTAAGCTATATTTATAATTTCAAATAATATTCGTTATTGTTAATATTATTAACGCTCATTTTTCCTTCTTAAGAGTTAAAAATGTACTTAAGTTGATGGCATAATACAGTATTAGTCTTTTTTGAGTTTATATAAATTTTTCCTTGCATAAGGAGTTCATGTAAATTTTCTATTTGATATTAATAATTGTAAAATATTTAAGTGTGATTAAAAAGAGCTAGTTTATTTGTATATTAAATCATTTTAAGCCTTCCAAACTTACCTTACAAAATAAATAAAAATTAATTTTATTATAAAAACATATCCAATTTTATGTATGATTAAAATATTTTAATTATGACATTCAAAAACTAAAATTTCTTAATATTATATTTTTTTAAATGAATATATTTGGTTGTCATATAGTATCAGTCATAGCAAGGGCTTAAAATGTAAAAGATTGTATAAACTTTTCATTAAAAAAGCAACAAATGTTTAATATTCAAATCATTTATTTTCATTTCTTAGTAGTTTTATAAATTTTAACTATTTTTTAGCAAAATTTCATATTTTAGCTGTTATATTACAAGGAAACAGCAAAAGATGTTGGATTATTTTCCCAAATTATTATAATTTTGTGTAAAAGACCTTTCTACTTCTCTGCAGCAGTATTCTGACGAATAACTTGAATGACTTCCAACAAAATAGCACATTGACCTGGTTTTTTGGCAACCGAAATATTTACTGGACCATGAAACAATTTAACTAAGGCAACCTAACATTAATAATTTGTTCCATTTATATGACTAAACCATTTTTTTTAATAATTTCACTTTTAGAAACCTAAATGTGGTAAAATGTAAGTTCACCAAAACATTTTACGTAACAAAATAACACACTTAAACAAACATTAGTAAATCTTACTCAATTTTAGAATAAATCAAATTTTTGAAAATCATAATATAAAATTTCACAGCAATCAAAATTTCTTTCTAAAAAAATAGTCAATTATAGCAATTCTAATTTATTATTCAATTAATAATAGCTATTCTATCAATTCCTTAGCTTACGACTTATTTAAAATTTCATACCTGAAATATTAAATATCTATTGTAGATTAAATGTTTAGTTATCATATGCAGTTATTGTTAATGGTTATAAATGCAAAATTTATATTCATAAATTAGAAGAACTAATATTATTATTTCTCTCCAATTTCTTAAATTCATGATCAAATATATTATATATATCATGTCTTCTGATGTCAATTATTAATTATAGTTAGCTTGTAATTTTCAAACAACTTAAACAACACATTAAAAAATCTTAATTTATAAATTTTCGTGGTGTAAGTATATTCCACCGAAAGAATATTATAATGAAATCAATATTTAAAACTTAATAACATATTCTCATCATGAATAAAATGCTCAAACATTATTGTTTACAATTAGAAGATTGATAACGTAAATGTTTATTTTGGCTCTTTTTAAAGAAGTACATTTTTTCATTTATTAGAGTCCCTAACATTGGCTTGTGCTGCCCTCTTTAGTCAAAATCAATACCCCATGCAGCCAGCATACATTTATGCGTTTGATGAAATGTCATTAACTGTGTCAAATACGTAACTAAAAATATTGTCGTTATGAATCATCTTCAAATAAATTATCCATCTGATATTTTATGTTCATTAAATAATCTTCATTTTATGCACAAAATATTCATAAAAATTTAAAAACTATGTATTGTGAATCAATATGGACATTTTAGACCCAAATTTAATACAACGTACATGATTACATCTTAATCTTTAACATAACTCTTATGTAAACTGATAAAAATATGTTAACCTTTTTAAAAGGAAGAACTATTCAATAAAAAATGAAGTTTAAAGATTAAATTATTTCACTATATTGAATATTAAATACTAAAATTATAAATTGTCATTAGGAAAACAAAACTCTTAAATAAAACACATTATTTTATTAGAGTTTGTTTTACATTGAACAATGCGCAATATCCGTCTTAGTTTTAAACGTATGTAAATTACTTTTAAATATCAGATAACAACCATGATGCTATTGATACTCAAGTATAACATTTTAACAAAACATTTCAATCACTGAGGTTTTTACAAAAATTTAATTCTTTTTTTAAAAGAGTACATTAGCGTGACTTGCATAAATAGGTAAAGTGTGATAGACAATAAAAGTTCTAATAAATGAAAGTTTCCTACCCCATATTACAAAATGAAAATTACTTAATTTTTCCAAACATAATTTATAAACTATATAATAATATAAACGATACACATATATTACATGAACTTGAGTAGTTTAACTACAAACGTATGATCTAAAATCATCCAAGTTAAAACAAATTAACTAAACTAATACTTTTAATTGTGTGTAACTCACGGAGAAATATTCTCTTCTAAAACACTTAAATTAATTGATTCTTTTTGATGCAATAATGTAACTTTGTCAGGAATAATCGGATAAATATAAAAAATGAATGGAAAAGACGATTTCAATTAGGATTTAATAATCTGAATTTAATTCATATGTTTTGAATTATTGTAAACGAATGTTCATCCTATTTTTCTTTATTTTAAAGTTCCAAATCAATACTATCCAATAAAATTTTATTTTAAAATAATTTTATAATTTTTTTGAATGTCGGTTGACATTTCTAAATCAAAAAACACATGAAACACAAATATAGAAACAGTGAAGGAAAAACAGTGAAAATGCGTTTCACAAATCACTATATTTATCAAGCTAAATTATAATCTTCTAATTCCGCATAATAAATTATAATGTCATAGCTCTTTATATAATTGATACTATATATATATATATATATATATATATATATATATATATAATATATATACATATTATGTATATATTATATATATATATATATATCATATTTAATAAAAATAACAAAATCAATGCAATATTGAGAATCATATTTTGGAAAACTAATTTAGTTTCTATCGTTAACTTCAATTTCTTTTTGCTTAAAAAAACTATTACAGTGTACAATGAAGTTTCTTACACATTCATTAATAATATATATATATATATATATATATATATATATATATATATATATATATATATATATATATATATATATATATATATATATATATATATATATATATATATATATATATATATATATATATATATATATATATATATATATATATATATATATATATATATATATATATATATATATATATATATATATATATATATATATATATATATATATACATATATATATATATATATACAAAAGAAATTGAAGTTAACGATAGAAACTAAATTAGTTTTCCAAAATATGATTCTCAATATTGCATTGATTTTGTTATTTTTATTAAATATGAACCTTAAATTGTTTGAAGAAAAACATTGATTATATATGATAAACTCCCCATGTACATTTAACAATATATTGAAACAAAACTGCAAAGTCATCTATTTTCCGTTATGACTCCAGAGATTCTCATCTAACTATTTTCAAAAAATTAAATATTTTTTAAAAATTAAATCGATATATATTTTTTTATTAAGTTCTCTCTCTCTCTCTTTCTCTCTCTCTCTCTAAAGATTCACAGAAGGTTTAAAATTGGAAAATATGAATTCACTTACTTAATTAAATACTATTTACAAAGTAAAATTTTGCATTTTTTTAATTTCAAAACTACCAATAATGATAATGAAAAAGTTGACTAATCAATTAATAAAAATATCACAATATGAAGTTTACAAAAAATAACATTATTTTGAATTAAAAAATATCATCTCTCTTATATACTTTATCACTATAATATACTTTTATTTTGTGATGTGAATAACTGTCAATTTCAAAAGGTATTTGATTATCAATCATTATTACTGAATTAGATGAATAAAACTTTTAACGTGAAACAAGATTTACTTTTCCATACTTCCTATTTAAATACACAAAATTTTAAACTTAAAAGTGTAAATTATATAAATAGAAGTTTAGCTGTTAGAGAGTTAATCTTTATATGTTACCTCTTTTTAATTTAGATTTTTTTGAAACTCAAAAATAACTTTACAGAAAAAAAGATAATGAACCAATAATACAATAAATTACTTTTAAATTGACCACATCAAAATATGTGTCTCACAATAAATTCCATCGATTTGCCTTTGTGTTATGTCATAAATATCCTTCAAAGGTAATCTTGTTTTTGCTGATCTATCCACAATGTGTCACATTTTAGGTGATTTGTCATCTAAGAAAGATTCGTTGACAGCAATCGTTTCTTTTTGGAATGATGTTTTCTTTTATTTTGTGAAGGATCGAATGTCTTATATTTTCAGTAAATAATTTTTTACGAATAAAATGAAAATAATACATTAACTAAAGATTATGATTAAAAAGCACTTCGAAGAAAATGGTTGGTTGGTTTTGTTTAATGGCGCAAGGTCTCGAAGAAAATGGTTGGTTGGTTCGGTAATGGCACAAGGTCTCGAAGAAAATGAGTATCACTTTTTAGCAAAGTTTAATAAATTAAAATAATAGTTATATAACTTACAAAAATAAATCTATTGAAAATATTCAAAGAATTTTTATTGGAATTGAACGATATTTAAAACGCATAATTATGCAATAGCTCTGTCTCTCTTCTCAACACTATATAGCATTTAATGTAGACGATATACAAATCTTATGAAAAAATAAACCTTAAATTCATTAAGGACAGTATATATTTATGATTGATTAGTTTGAAATATTCTTTACTGTATCATCAAATTATTCAATACTTTCTTATTCAATTATCATCAAATAAAACCAAAGGTTTAAATTAATATTTTATGTTGTTTACAAGGGTAATACTGTAATAAGTTTTAGATTAATTTGCTGAAAATTATTTATAATAATATACTATTTAGTTTATGTCATTTGAGTAAGTTTTGTTTTCATTACATCATTCATTGCTGCTGATAAAATTCGCAAAGTCATTCATTTCAGCCAATCATTCATTTCAGTTCTGCATTACTATGTATTGTAAAGTTCTAGTAAAATAACTTTAATATCTTCCTTTTGAGAAAATAAAATGTTGGTTTAATGTTTCTAATAATTTGTTAGGTCAGTTACTCTAAAATCTAAGAAAGATTCCCAATTTAAATTGCTAACTATGAAAATATGCAAACGTCATAGATATTTCCTGAATATAGTTCATCTAATAAAAAGAAAATTTAAACGTTTAGTAGGACCTAGCACAGATAGGAATATTTTATAAATTTTTAGAAGATTTTATAAAAAGAACATTTTTTACCAGTTTCAAGCATTTTAATTACAATTTTCTCATTAATTGTTACTCTAAAAAAAAGATCACGTTCTGCTGTGTTGTCATATCGTATTTGCATGTTGCAAAATATGAATTTCGTTTGGGAAATAAGTGAGATTTCTTCGAAATGCATACCTATGAAATTTTTTTTTACGTAACAAATGGAAAATTAAATTTAACTGTGGAAAAGAATCAAGAAAATTTGATTAAAACAATAACGCAACTTTAAAAAGTGGATTTAAATGTAAATCTAAGAAGGTCATCTATCAGAGAATATTTTGTGGTAACATTTTCCTTGTCTGGCTACTTTCTATACTCTCATCTATCTTCATCTATATTTTTCTCTATCTCCGAATTGAATGAAAGATATGAAAATCGATTCCAAATGATAGGTCATTTTCTACTGTTCTGGACACTGAAAATCTCCAAATATCTTGAATAAAGCCGAAATTCTGAAAGAAAATAAATTCTACCAAGCTATTTTCTGTAGTCAGAGCAATAACCCCAATTATGTCAGCACTATTTGTATCTTTTTTTGAAGTATAGCAAAAGAATTTTCAAAACATGTTCTTTTTTCTTCTACATCAGTTGCTATAAAAATACTTTGAATTGATGGTAAATTTACATATTTAAAAAATGAATACTCTTTTGTTGAAATATTTTTAAGAAACAAAAATTCAGTCATAAAATATTTTATGATTTTAGCTCATTTCTTACACTATTTACTTAAATATTCCCATTTGTTTAACTGCTGTTTATATCACTGTGTTTATGATACATTGTAAAATTGCTTTTCAAAGCCATTGTAACATTTTTCAATAAATTTAATATATGAAACTAATGGAATTTAAAATATTGCACTAAAAGGTTTATATTAAACATAAAAATATTCACAAATTTATATTTATAAAAATGATTTGTAATGCATACAAGATAATATATTTGTGTAAATAATTAAATTAATAATGTCTCTTGTCTTTACTTAAGGTACTTGTCATTTAGTTAGTAATTATTACATATTTCTCAATTACAATTCAATAATTATTCATTTTCAAATAATAATTATTATTTTAGATATTAAAGGACATGTATAATTATTTATATACAAAAATTTATTTGCTATGGGAATAAAACAGAACTGTTTAAAGCTATATTATACCAGCCATTGAAAAATGGTTTTTTCCTCCTGAAATTTTCTTTATAAAAATTCATGATTTTTAGTTTCTTCTTAAGTAAAAATTTATTGAAAATAATAATTATAAATCAATGATGTAATTATTTCTTTTATATATATATATATATGTAATTCTTTTGAATGATCATCATCACATACTTTGAAATTGTGACTATTAAAATATTTTAACTGTACATTAAGGAGCTCCAAAAGTGTTTAGGCTTGAAAGAATTGCATGTACTATCCGTGTAAAAATTATTATAATTTTTTAGTATTAGGTTCAAATTGTGTTGTTCATGAGAAATTGTGTTGTTGCCATTTATATTTATTTTATTCATTAATATTTACTATTCACTTGTCATATAGATCAATAAAATATAATAAAATCATAAAAATACAGATATTACAAATAATGCAATGGTAACGATATAATGCATTATTATAAAATTTAATTAGCATTATTTTATTATAATATCACAGTTATTATATCATGCACTGTAATTTAATTCATATTTTTGGACAGTTATTATTTTGAAAATATATGATTCATTTTTATATTTGCATATATATATATATATATATATATATATATATATATATATATATATATATATATATATATATATATATATATATATATATATATATATATATATATATATATATATATATATATATATATATATATATATATATATATACATATATTAGAATGGTGTATAAATATTTTCATAGACATTTTTTACGCAGACTTTTACCTTTCAATAAAAAATGAATAACATGACAAATTTCTACTCATATTTTTCGAAGACTGTAATAAAAAATTCCTTTCTGTGTTATTCTTTTTTCAAGTCATGATTTTAATACTTCCTCTTCATTTGGAATATCAAAACATCCTGAAGTTGGGTCTTAATTTGGAAGTATTTAATTATTCAGGAAGAATTAGCTTATTAAATTAAGGAAAAATAATCAAATTTAGATACTATACTTAATTATTGTAATTTTTTTTTTATTAAATATTTCTCTTGCGAAATTACAAGAGAAAATTCCCTAATTTTCTTTTATGTAGTTTCTTACTAATAATTCATTGTGATTCTTTTGTATGTGCAGCCACAAACTATTAATTCCGCAAATTTCTGAAATATTGTATTTTCACGGCATTAAAGCAAAGAAATTATTTCGCTGCAAGAGTATTAATATGAAATGGAATGACAGTACATACGACAAAATATATAAAAGCTGAGATTCCAGCAAATTTTCCTAAGGAAAGTAGTATCACAAATGAATTCCCACTTTGTTCTTACCCTTAATCAGCAAGATTTCCAGACCTGAAACCTTATGATTTGCAAACATAGGGCTTTCTGAAAATTGAGTTTATGAAGGCTATTACTCGTCATTAATGAATTGGACTTGAAAATCAGCATCTTTTGGAACTCTTTTATTTCAATTGATACATTTCATCCCTATAGCGATGGTACAGTTTCACTAAATTGTTGAATTAAAAGGTTTGAACGTGGAAAGTGTTTGATTGTAAATTAATAAAATTTCCTACTATCCATTAAATTATGAGTAATATTTTCTTGTTGATATTTTATCTGATAATAAGACCTCAAACTGCTTTTTTCAATCGAAATATTGGACGTATGATAGACACATAGGTTTAAAATTTCATTCCAATTCATTCAATAAGATCACAGCAGCAAGACTCTGAGTATTGTCTTATTGTCTGTTAATTCTAATCGTATTAAGCCAAACAGTAAGAAACAAGGATTTAAAATAAAATAAAAACTACGAGTAATTTATTTCAGTAATATTATGTAGATAACTGTTAAATTTTATTTATCAACATGATGTTTTTATTTGTTGCTTTTTCAGTTCCATGTAAGCTTATTTATAATGAAATTTTATGTTAATTATAATATTTTTAGTATAGAATTTCTTATTTTATAAAAAAATCTTTAAAATACAGATTGAAAAATTCGATGCATTTCTATAAATTTTATATAATATTATAAAAATTAAAATTTGAAATAGATCTCTAAATAAAATAGTAGTCATTTTTAATGCAATTTTTTTAAAATTTAAAACTAACGCAATTTCTTAAATAAAAATCCTTTCATGTAAAATGAAATGATTTAAAATTAAGGGAATTGCTTAAGAGCTGAAATATTTAACTGTTGTTTCATAATGGTTCATTTAAATAACTCCTAAAGAACGTATATTCAATTGAAAATACTATTTTATGTGTGTTTCATAAATTGCAAAGTACATAAGAGGATTGTGTGTGTGTGATATTTTGACATTTTAAGAAGCTTATCTTTAGTTTGTAGCAAAGGGTTACTGCATCTTTAAAAGACAGACGGAGAAATTCTGCCTCCACAAAATGATCAGATTAGAATTTCTGAGTTACCATTCATAAATGCAACAAAAGGGTTTATGTGTACCAAACGTAACACAGAATAGAAAATTGCAATCTTTTTGTAGCTGCTGCAAATCATATGTATGAATAAAAATTCAAAGGTCAAATGTTCTAGTAATACAGAACAATAGTGCTATTTCAGGGCTTATATAGTGAAATTTCATTCATTATCTCTGGATGAAAATATATTTATGAAAGAAAATTTTGACAAGATTGTAACATGGGATAACTTTCTCTTTATCAACTATTATTCGTGATTTTTTGAAATAATCAATTATGAATATTTAAATAGTTGAAATAATATAGAACTTCAAAAATGTAATATAATATTACAGTTTTATTTTGTATATTGCTTTGCAAAAATATTAAGAACTCTTTAAAGGTATTTTCTTAGGATATATGAAAATAAACTAGGGAAAACAATTTATTTACATTTTTTAACGATAGTATCCATAATAATTAATAAGAAATCAAAATGTAGCTAGCATAAGTATTAATGGCATAAAGTAAAATTATACTACATTAATAAAATATAAAACTTCAAGTCAATACATAATAGTATTAATTAAAAATTTTAATATTATAAAACACATTAAGATCAATATTGAACTCTTTCGAGTAACTTGCTATTAATTTTTTATTTCAAATAAAGAATAAAATAAGATGTGATTACCAAACATGACGTTATCTTAACAATAAATATTAGGTATTTTGTAAGAAATCCTTTAAAAAAATCTCAAATACATTTTTGAATTTTGATATTTAAGGAAATGTCCCAACTATACAAAATAAAAATATAAATTTAATGCTATAGCAAAATGGTAAATATATACCGTCAAAAGTTTTATACTTACCCAGTCTGAATGCAATTTCGTTGGCTCAGGGAATAGTATAGGCTATTGTATTGGTAATAATGGTATTATGTTTAGATAACAGACAGTTAGATTCTGTTTTAATTAGTTATTCAAAAAAGTATAACAATTCACCAACACCAGAACTTAACAATGTAAATTTTCATAATAGATATTTCACGAGGATTCTAAATGTGCTCTATTGTTCTCTATAACGTTTTG
Source organism: Latrodectus elegans (assembly GCA_030067965.1). Lineage (NCBI taxonomy): Eukaryota > Metazoa > Arthropoda > Arachnida > Araneae > Theridiidae > Latrodectus > Latrodectus elegans. The sequence goes on from CM057817.1 coordinate 46,921,308, forward strand.
TTCTCCAAAAATGGACTGTCTTAAGAAAGAAAGCAATAAGACTGTAACGACTTAAAGAAAAAGCTGAGTAAGACAGCCTTATTTGGACTACAGAATTAATATATGTCAGACTCTAAAATCAAATTTCTCATTGAGTTTGACCAGTTAAGATAAATATATGTGTTTTTATATGATGAAGAATATGGAAGTTGCGCTTTCTAAATAAAAATTTTATTCTAGATATGATGAATTACTGAATTTCTGGAATTAGAGATGTTACTAAGATATTATGATAAAATTAATTATTAAGATATTCTGATCAAATTTTCCAGTATCAGTATATGTTTCAAATCATGTTTGTTTAAAAAGCCAATCTGACAAATGGATGGTAAGCACGCTGGCATACAGTTCAACAGCTTAAGTTCATTTCCCATCTTCAGAATGTATAATTATTGTAGATCCAAATCAAATTAAAAATTTTGGTTCTATTTAGAATAGCCTTCATATGGCCGTGACAAAATTCAATTCAAAATATAATGGAAAGCAGTAAAATGCAATGAAATATCTTCAGTATTAATTTTGCTTTCTAAAAATTCACTTTACTGGTTTCGTTTGAAGTCTTACTGTCTTTCATACAACAGCAAATTGTGCTGGTTGCAGGTCCACTTAACCTTCAAATTAAAAGAGGTTTAAAGTTATTAAAAATCTATTCTATTTTTCAAGCCGCATCATATGTCATTCATTAGAAAAAGTGCAGCAATAAACGTCTTCAGAATTATGGAGCTCTCAGATTATATCGTTGTAAATGCTTAGCTATAAAATGAGCATATAACTAGTGTTAATGACTGTTGGTGGTAAGCAAAGTGTATTAATGAAGGATTATTTGTCAGAATGCCTTGTTGATTGTTTTCATGATAATCTTCCCCATATGGGATTTCTAAAACATATTTCAGGTACTGTAATTTCCAATTTATCCTCTACATTTTCCTTAGATAATAGAATATTGCCCTCAAAGAAATGATTTGATTTTGTGGATAAAAAGAAATTTCATTAATAAAACATTTTACTTCTAAGAATATTATTATGCATCATTTTGAATTAAAAACTCTTGCTAAAATATTGCGTATTTTCACAATTGATCACATTGCTTTGACTTTAACACCAAATAGTAAATGGTCTAATGTTGTTGTAAAGTTTTCTAATATCCAAATCAGGAGTTTTCTTCTGGGAAACATTTTATAGATAGGTGAGCCGTATTTAGTTTACCCATATAAAAAAAATCAATTAACATCCAAGCATAAACATGACAGATGTGCATGCAGAACTTAGAAATTCAATATTCAAGAGAAGCTGGGATTGAATTCAAGATCTTTTGCTCTAAAGAAAGAAAAAGGTTTTGGATTCATATAATTATATGGTCCACATTGAACAGTAATTTGCCCTGATTTGAAATTTCTGTAAATAGCAATTTGTAGGTGTTACATTCTATTTGTTGATGAGTTATGATATATTTTTAATTTATAATACATGTGTGATAGAATGATTTAACTTGTTTTTATGTGAATTTTAAATTATTATGACCATAAACAAATCTATGCTACACTCTGTCCAATTTCATGAAACATAAGTACTTTTTCTAAAAACAATTATTATTTTTTTCAAATAATATTAAACTTATGAACTGTCTTTAAAAAATCCTTCAAACTATCATTTTTAAGAAACGAATCATCAAATGAAAAAAAAAACTACTAAGAAAATCACTTAACAAGGACGAGATGTATGAAAATTAATAGATTTTTGTGTGTGTTTTCCACAATATTCTTATTAATTGGTTGAGATCGTAGATATTTTCAGCCCTATCTTGATGTTTTAAATTTTCATATTTCAAAAAAATTACTAAGTATCTTCAAAATAACTGCAATTAATGGTAGAATGTTTGAAGAAAAACTGAATTCATTTTAGGCAGAATGTAAGTTTTGTATTTTGCTGAATGTATACAGATTTTCATAAAGTAAATACTGAATGCTTAACATTGAGAATTAGGAGAAATTTAAATTGCTCCTACATAGTTTTTATAATCAACTTTGTAACTGAAATAGTTTACTAGAGTATTCTTAAAATTGGCAGTTATAAAAAAGATATAGTAGTTACAAAATAGTTAAAAGGCAATTATGAAAAAAGTGCTATGATATATGGTACTTTTCTACACTATATGTGTGCATTTTCTGCATGAAAATAACACACATGAGTTTCATATAATGAACCATTATATTAATTATGAAAAATATCACTGTTAAATACAAATCCAATAAAAATCAACAAAATCAAACACTTTTGAATATAATTTGGTCAAATAAATTATCTCATTAATTTCTTCTAAATAATAGAAATCTGTTTTTATTTAGAGAGAGAGGGAAAGACCGGTACAAAACTCATAGAACATATTCTATCAATCAATATACAACAAAAATATTTATAGCATATTTTCCTCTAATATAAGACAGAATTTATGATTTTTGGTGGATGCGTATTTTATTTTCAAATTAAAATATTTCACAAAAATATATTCAAAAGTAATGTATTTTGCATTTAGTGTAACAATATATTTAATCGTTTTATGTGTAAAGCTCAAATCTGTGTTCAAGATAAAAATACCGGTATTAATGTACGCTTAAAATATATGTTTTTATCCAGAAAATTTTATGGCATAATACAAATGAAGAAATGAGAAAAATTTAGGTCGATTTGCAAAAACCAAAAATTGAGAATATTCCAAGATTTAACTTTTTATATAAATAACATATCTTATCAAGTCCTGACTCCTAAATGCTCAATTTCTTGCTGAGCAATTCAGTTGCTCGTATGCTTAAACGAGAAATAACAAAAAAAGATAAATATATATTGTCTAGAAATTCTTTCTCAACTCTTAGAACATATTTTGAAGATTTTTTACCCACCCCATTCCAAAACGCTCATAAAAGTTTGAATAGAATAATTTATTCATGAGTCTATATATGTATTGTTTCAGTGGACTTCTTAAAATTCTTTAGGAAATGTTTCCGCTGTTTTTCGTCCAAGAAATATGGCCATTGACTTAAATAATTCATACGAGACTTTCATTTCATAGCGAACATTCATCTTATGCGAGTCATATTGCAAATTATTTTTATATTTAGCTTCACTTTTATATTTAAGTGACATTGTTTTATAAGATAAATAAAAGCACGTCTTTCATCAGAAGATAGAAGGGAAAATATGAATGAAAAATAGGAAATAGTATTTTAAAATGAAAGATGCAATATTAAAAGTAATGAATTTTGTTATCAGTATTCTTCAAATGTACGAGATTAGAAAGTATATCAAAATATAAGCTGAATAGTAATTTTTTTGACCTTTTATTTCTTTGCTGGTTATTAATTCTTTTTCATAAATTGTAAAATCCTACTCATTTTTATTTGATGTAAAAAAATATGAAATGCATACTTTTGATGATGAAATAATACTAAATATTTAGATTTTCAGGAATAAAATTAAAACAAAGATATGAGTTTAATAGATTTTACATACATTTTTAATCCAATCAATTGTATTCGAATTTTCAAAAAAGACGAAATTAATAATTATAATAAATTTATCATAACCTAATTATATTTAATTTTTTGTTCAAAATTAAATCATATACATCTTATCTATAATTATAGAAAACAGTAATTACAAAAAATTAATACCTTAAGATGCGAAATAGATATTGTTTACTATTTATGTGTGGGCAACCTGAAATTATTAATGTCTAATCATAGACAGCTGTATATATATACATATATATATATATAAACTTATAAAACCATACTGAAACAATAAATTTCCTAACATCATTTTATGCTGAATTTTCTCCAGAATACAAATTAATGTTTTCTTAATAGTTGCTGCATCATTCTGAAATTTATGTGTATTAACATTTAATGGAATATTATTTAATAATCTGTAAAAAATAGTTATTATTTTTTATCTGGCTATGTTTTCTGTAGCCAAATAAAAAAACACAATTTTTTTAGCGTGGTAAAGTTTTATCAATAGTTTGTTCATAAGATAATAAAAATATATTGAGATAGTCAGAAAATTCTAATATAATAATTACATCAATTTAAGTAAAACAATTAGCATTTCAGGGATCTTATGAATAGCAACTTTATAATTTGCAAAATAATCAGTTGCAAGAAATTATAATAAAGATTAAAAGTAATTTATATTAAGTTAATTGAGATATATAAAGATATTGAGATAATAAGATGAACAAGAATTTGCAGCAGAGGCATTGCATGTATGTTATTAGTATATTCGTAACAATTTGTACCTCTTTGGAAAAGAATCTCATTTGATTGGTGGAATCATGTCCAACACAAGAATGGCGTATTCTAAAGATGAAGAAAAGCCCCAGTCGCCAAACAACATTCAGACAGAAGATTAGGCAGCAGTAGATTCACCACATCAACTTGATTACTGGAGAGAAATCCGAAGTCTTTGGAAAAAGAAAATCTTACACCAGATTGCATTTGCCTATTACTGCAAGTGACACTTCTTTTCTTCCATTTACGAAGTGTGACGTAAGAACAACTCTGTTTTTCTCTAGGGCGAAATAAAATGAAAATAAGCAAACCTTACTGAACTAATATTGATATAAAGGACAAAATCTATAGTGTAGACTCTTTTCTCATGTCTGATATTATAATTAAAATCGAGGATTCTCTGTTGTTGGCTTTAAGTTAACGAGCTTTCAATTAATTTAAGACAAGAGTCTTCTATTATTTTGTAACTTCATTATTCACATACATTATTTAAGTATGTTATTTTTAAAACTCGCATTAAAATTGAATCATATAATTTTATAGAATGCTGGTCAGTCAGAATTTAATCTATTTTATATGTATTTCAAATTAAATGGTTCACTGAACAAAATGCATTAAATTTTATTTAATTTTTAGAATACATTAAGAATAGTGCTCAATATGCTAATAAAAGTATAAATATGCAGTGTGTTGCAAGATTAATTTTATTATATATCTAAAAACTTACAACTCTTTTGTTCTGGCTATCAGAATTGCAAAAAAGCATTTATTCTCAGGGATCAGTAAACTTAGGAAGCAAATCTTTAAAAATGACTTTATTTAAAAGTCTTATTTTAAATTTAAAAACGCATTAAGTTAATAGTGCAACCGACATTAAACTTTCATTTTCTTTAAATTCCAATGCAGGCATTTAAAATCAGTTTAAATAATTTTAACCCCACTATTTTAGAAATTCATATGTAAATGCTAGTAAATATAACATTTAATTGAATGAAACATTCAAATCTTTTAGCCAAAAAAGATCTGTGATTATAATTTTATGATTATTTTTCAAAAATAATATATATATATATATATATATATATATATATATATATATATATATGTATGTATGTATATATTTAAATGTTCTAGTTAATTATAATAATCATCAGTTAAGTACAATAGACATTTTTTGTTCACCAAAAGTATAATATTGACAGAAAATAATATCGTAATGCGTTATAAATTATATTTATAATAAGTCATTTAATAGGCAATATACAGAACATGTAATTAGTCTTAAAACTTACAGAGCCATGATTGATTAATAGATAAAATATTTTTTCTACATTCAAACATCATTTTGAAAAAAAAAATAAATTTCAAAATTTATTTTGCTTTTTGTCATTTAATTATATTTTATCAATATGAGCACCATAACTTGTCCATATTCTTTATCTAATCAAACACACACACATCTTATACTTTTAGAGAAATATCCTAGATTATTAATCTGTCACTAAAACTTATCTTTTAGTGAAAATCATGTTACAAATATATGCATTTTCAGCCTTATGTTAGTCAAAACTCTTTTAAAAGGTGTGCATGAGAATGCCTAATTTCAAATATTTTGACAAACTGATATTTGATAAGAAATAAATTTATATTGTCTCCATAGTAATTTGAAATTATCTAAAGCAGCAATACATAGATTTATTGTTAGATTTTTGCTTCTTTCAAAGAGTCTTTCATTTTTTCATTTGATGATAATGAAAAAATAAAATGCATAAGTATATACATAAGATAAGCTGTAACTCTGAAATATTATAAATTAAATGTGTTTGACCGGAAATAACAGTTTAATATACTAACGAGTTTTAAAATGTAAATTCTATCGTTTCAAGGAAATATTTCAGCCAGTTTAACTCTGTCAGTTTTCATCTTTAATTTTTAAATTTCATCCAGAAAACTAACAAGTTTTTCTTAAATTATGAAGGATTCAAAGAACTTATGAAATTAAAGATTTTTAATATTTTTTTAAAATCTGAGTTTATGAAAAATCCTTCCAAATTTAAACTATATGAAAAGTTCTTCTAGATCTGTTCTACAGTTGGTCAAGAAAGATTTTTCTCATGATTTTAATATGTTTGCTTGAACATTTTAGAGCAGTATTGTTTCGAAATTAGGGTATTCTATTTCAAAGAGTCCGTTTTTACTTCCAAGCTATTCTTAGAAGTAATTTCAAATTTCTATGATAAACAAGAACATTATATGAAATATTCTTCTCATATTTTCCCATTTCTTTTCATTTTAAGAATAAACAATATTTGATCAATATGAGCACTACATATTTACTATAATTTCTGAAACTTCTGTGATTTTCAGTTAAAGAATAGTGTTTAAGTGCAAAAAAGAGGAAGTTATGAGATTGGTATATATTTGATCATTGACCAAGATTATATCAGTCGGACATAACAAGAAATAACAAAAATAATTGGCTGCTTAAAAATAAAATTGTTTAATTTTATCAATAGACAAATTGCGCAATGAATGTTTTTTAGAATCTAATTTAATTAATAATGCTTATGATGCAACAAGCTCAATTTTATATACTTATCAATCAATCAATCAATTTATACAGTTTTCAATGAATTTAAATAAGCTTTTCATTTTTGTGTAATTTTGTTTAACAATCGTCTAAAAATTATGCATGCATTCAGCTTTGTAGATATTAAAAATAAAATGATCAACTTATCTATTCAAGTTTTTCCAGTGATGGAAAATTTCTTTGGAATCAGCAAATAGTATTGTTTTTCAAAAGCAAAACAAGCATTCTTTGAATCGGGTTATATTTTTCGTCATCATATTAGAGAATTTTATTCTTTATTAATAAGTCCCCAGACTTATTGTATATAAATATTGAAAGTTATTTCTATCAAGTAAATTAGTACATTAAATCAGTTACTTGCATATTAAGCATAATAAACAGTTTATCTGGTCATAAATTCTTACAAATTTTGGTATTTACTGATCTGCAGAATATATCATTTAAAGTAATTCATGGATTCAATTAATAAAAATTAACTTTATATCTCCTTAAATAACAATTACATAAATCATACAAATTGTTATTTGTTATTATTCTGAACCAAATAATATTTACTTATAAATCAATAAATCAACATTTTTATCTGTTAAAGTAATTCATATTGAAATATATTAATGTCTCCCAAAATATATAATTAAAATCTTAGATTATTACATTTACAAGCATTGTGTATGGATATGTTTCAAACTTACATTTAATTACTTTGGCATTCCATGTTCAAATTCCTATTTTAAGTAATTGTTAGAACAAAACGATAAATAAAAAATTCAGTCAAACTTAAATACATAATTTATCATTGAAGTATATTTTATATTTTCTATACTCAAACATTTATTCATTATTTAGATGAATAAATATGTGGCATCATTTTTTTCTTGATTAAAAGAAATACAATTATGCGAAATTAAAGTTTTTAACAATTTTTAAATTTTCTGCTATAAGCATTCATTAACAATATCCTTCAGTTAAAATCGGATTTCATCAGTAATTAAAAATCCTTTATATAAACTTAAATGAATTGGAACAATTTCAAATATTCGAAATAATTGAAACAGAATTTTATTTAAATTGATAATTTCTCTGGAAGACATGAATTGGTGCATTTTAATCGAATTTGAAAAGATTTTCATTTTATAAAAATATAAAGGTAAAATACAATTCATTCACCCACCTCATTTTTAAGTTTAAAATACAGTGTTGAAAGAGATTAAATTGATTCGATAATTACCATCACTTCGTAATTAAAGTCAGACAAAAGAGCACGAGAGGATTTTTCTAGAGATGTGAGACGCCATTACCACCAGCAAAATAACCGTTTTAGCTCTATTCCGCTTAGCATCTCCTTTCATTAGAGTTGTAGTAATCAAAAGTGACAACGATTATTGCCATCGTAACCTCTTAACGACAAGAATTCTCTGCGGATTAGAGAAGAGACTCACAGAGTTCCGCCCAAGCATCAGAAAAGGGTGGAAAAGAACAAAAACAGTACTGCAGGCACTCTCCTTTTAGCTTCTTGACCCCTTTACCGCCTTCTGTCGAATTCTTTTCAGAGAGTTTGATCACACTGCTATTTCCTTATTCCGATGGAAATTATGTTATTCAAGCCATAAACTTTTATAGAGAGAGAATAATAGCTACCTATCTCGCAGGGAATCTATTCGTATTTCGCTTATTCGATAGTTGTTGCCAAAAAAATAGATTTTAATAACATATCTATTCAAATAATTCCAAGTAACGATATATTAATTTAAATATTTGCATAAGAGTTTCTCCTCGTAGGTTCTCCGAGATGAATGAAATATGTTAATATTACTTTTTCTAACTTTTCCTTGAAAATATACTCAAGAGCTTCCTTTCTGAAGAGTGGTTCCATATCGCATGACCCATTTCAATTAAGACTCCGTCGATGGAAGTAGTCACGGATTTCTGGCACAGCTTTTAATTACTTTTGCAGAGGAGGTGAAGCGTTATTAGCATAAATATAAAATGATTTTCACAGGCCTAGTAAATTTTTAATGCTTCTGGGCGTATGAGAAAATTGTTATCCTAGGCTTCAGTCGTCGGGTTTAGTACGTACTAAACCATTTCACAGCCGACGAGAGAGAAGTATAAAATTATTCTAATTAACTGGAAGCTTAGGGTAACACTTTCTGAAAACTCTTTCTCTCAGATCAACTGCATGAAAAAATGAAAAAAAAATGGTAAAGTAATCTATGATTGAAACAAAAATATCTGTTTTGCGGAATATGAAAGTATTGCAATTTCTTAGGTACTAGCATTAAAATAAATTAAAAATTATGTACTCGCTAATCTGAAAAATATTGTATTTATTATTCGCTTATACATTACAAATAAAAATTACACAGACTGCTTAAAAACTAATGAAAGTGGAAACTAAGCATAGTATTACTCAAATTAAAACCTTCATAAATGCTTTTATTTTGACAATAATTTAAGTGATATATATATATATATATACAAATTCTTAACTTAATGCTATGGAAAATAAGGAAATGTATGTTCTGAGAAAAACCGTGTTAATATAAATATTTTGTATCATCAAATTATCAAATTCAATGATCAGTAGCATCTCTGTTTTAGTTATAATTCTATAATCTGTCAAAGCTTTCGATTAGAGTTGTGTCAGAAAATTCACCTTCTACTATTTTTCTTAGCAGACCTAGTGACTTGTTTGAAAGTTTGCTACCAATTTCATGCCGATATGTTAATGGAGTTCTTGTTTCGTTCTCAGATAACTAGAGATTCATAATTACTCTATATTTCACCAAGAAAGCTATATCAGGTGACATTTCCTAAAAAAATGGAATTCTTTCAGATGTGATTTTATAACATCAAAGAATTTCATCCTGATCAAAAGTGCAGTACATGCAAATAAATTAAGGGATTTTTATAATATTTCTTTATAAGTCACTATTCATTTGTTGCATTACTTACCATCAAATATGATGTGTAATTTTTTATTGATGTATTTCGTGAATTTCATTGCCTTCATATCACTGTTATTCCCTTAATTTATCAGATAGATTTAATTTCCATCCATCAATTTAAAATAGTTCATTACAAGTGTAATATTCAGAATGTAGCGTTGACACACTGATATTTCTTTTGAAAACATTTATATACAATTAAACATTATAACATTCATGAGATATATTTTGATTTTGGCAGTTAGTTATGCCTTCAGATGAGATGAAACTTAACAATGATTTCCAACTAGTAAGTTCATTTCATTTAATAGTGTTTAACATAAAACAATGAATTAAATAAAAGGATAAATTTTATTTTAATCCAGACCTTAATTTCTTCTTACAATCTCGTTGAATGGCACTTTGCAACCAGATATAAACATTGCGTGATATAAAACTATTTCTGTGAAATATCTTTATAATTTTTTTTCTTTGTAAGATTGTCTTAGGGAAAGCTAAAATTCACAAAATATTTATAGAGTGCCAAATATATGACGTACAGAGTTTAAAAATTAAATAAATTAAAAATATAAAATTCAAAGGAAAAATAACTATAAGCTTCTTGTAATGGAAGTAGGAATTTAACTCAACAATAAACTTTACATTTATTAAGTTTTTAACCTACTTTTAAAATTCTTATGTAAAATCATCATACTTGAATTATATATATTACTCGAAGTTATTGATTAGCATACGTAAAAGTGACTTTTTCAGTAGTTTTATTGATTAATTTACTGCAAACTGGATTTAAATTAATCAGGATAACATAAACAGGTAACATCATTAACAACCATCCAACTATCGTCAAAGAATTATTTACATTTTGGCAAATTATAAATACCATTCATATTAATATCATTTTAGAAATTCCATCTAAAACTTGTAAAGGCATTTAGGATACTACAATTGTTTGTTTGATTTAATATGGATTCAAATGCATTAGAAGTATGCATTAATAGTACAATAAGAGGTATACTTTCGTTCATCATTTATAAAACAATCTTATAAGATGTTGCAAATTATTCTCATCTCAAAAGTATCATCTGATAAAAAGAACAAAATACAATTAACAGCCCATAAAGCAGCATATTCCTAATGAAATAAATCATCGAGGCCAATTTATTGTGATTTGGTTACTAGTTGTCCAAATCCTAGCTTTCACTGCATAAAATGCTTTAAAATAATAAAAACGGAGAATCCTATATTTTATGCTCCCTAACCAGTGTAGAAATATTTTTTTCGCAGTACGAGCTCTATATTTAGTACTGAAATTTTTGATTCACAGAAAAAAGCAGAAGAAATTTATCAACAAAATTACAACTGAAAATCACCTTAATGAGTTTAATGCACTTTTGTTATTACTCGGGAAATCTGTTCCCTTTTACTTTGCTGATTTGAAAGCGAGTGAAGTGTATGTTTTTTTTTATTTTTCCGGTGTTGTTACATAGTAAGATTAAAAATGTTCCGTTCTTTCAAGAGTGATATAAGATAAAGCAACTGTTAATTCGGAACACCAGTATGATCAATCATTCACGTAAGATCAGAATGATTAGTAGGGTCATATGGCCACATTCTCTGTCACTTGGTGTCTGCAGATCCTTTGGTTGGGGACGTGTCCACATTAATCGGTGTAATCCAAAGTCTTTCCACTGGTGTTTCTCTGATGTGACAGATCAGATATGATTTCGTCACATGACCTTGGTTCAAAATTACCGAGCACTTGGTGACAGCTGGTATTTCAACTTTGTTAACTGAAATATACAGTCCAGGGCTCGTTTGCACATGTATGTATGATTAGTGAGATTACATGCTTTTGCATAACAAATGATGAAAGCCCACTCATAATCTCATTACAGTACTTAGATGCATGAGATATAAGACAGTAAACGGCATTACATTATACAGAATGCAGACAACGTTAACTTTTCTAGGAGTTCGATTACCTGACATTTTGAAAAAGATAAATAGGGAATAATTCATTTGATGTTTTCAAAAAAAATAATCTGAATAAAATCAAAACAAACAGAAAGTTATCATCAAATTAATATTTTCATTTATATCTACAGTAAAAAATATAACCAAATCTGTATTTACTCAAAATTTACGTCCTCCCTTAAAAACACTTAATTATAGAAAAAATATCTTACTATTTTTCTGTTTCAGTGAAGCAAAATGCGATCTACATTTGTAGCACTAAAAAGCAAAGATTCATAAAGAAGATGTATCATTTCTTATTAGAATTATTGTGTAAATTATAAATTTATAAGTGTAATGGTGTTTTCTGAATAAGTAAAAAATGTAAATGAGCATAAAAACAATAATTAGGAATTTTAAAATGTAAAATAGATTTAACAAATTATGAACCGTTATGGTTCATAATTTTTATCGTTATTGTACATTTCCTTTATTATGTCATCTTATTATTGTTTTTTTCAGTATTTACACTAATGATTTTAAAGAAGTCTGTAGAGTTGATTCTGATACTTGATCAGCAATTTCTTTTTGTATAAGCATTTCTTTTTACCTCCTTTTTCAATATTCAATTTTATTCAGATTGTTCTTACTATCTCAAGATGATTTATTCAGATTATTCTTACTATCTCTAGCTTTCTTTCATTCTTTAAATTAAATTTTTTAAGCTCATAATGAACATTAATTGTTCCAATTAATCCCTTTTTGTGTGAATAGCTGCTTATCACATTCATTATTCCAGTATTCATTAGTAATGAATGTAATTGTTGTCCAGTATTCATTAGTTATGAATGTAATTTTTTCGCACTGCAGATTTTCATAAATTTACTTAATTCAAATTTTTTACTTCAATTTAGTATCATTGTTTATATCATTATATATCATTTATCATTTCTATTATATTCAAATAATTACTTTTACTTCATATAAGTTTTATATAAGTACACACTCTCATGTAAGCACATTAAATACATGTTGGAAAATGTTTCCGACTTTTACTGTTAGAAGCAAATTATAGTCATTGTGCTATAGTAATAACATACGTGAATATCTATATAATAGATAATATATAAAATATTACATATGCTTGCATAATTGACTAGACTGTATTCAACAATATAACAAAAACTTTATAATTACACCCAGAAAATAATTATATTTCATACTCTTAGTTGTTTTTAGTTTTTTTTTTTTAATTTTACCTCAAAAGAAAACCATGAAATTAAAATGTTAAAGGTTTTAAAATTAAAGTAGAAATAAAAACATAGTAAAAGCAATTTTGCATTAATTAATTAGTCTATAAGAAACTTTTATACTTGAGAAAAGTATTTCTTATTAACGTAAAAAAATATTACAAAAGAAAAAACTTTTAATATCTGTCAGTGTGCCGCCTTAATACTTAAATGAAAGTGATAAACTTGGGTAAAATATAGTAGACATTATAGACTGGTGTTTCCATATTTAAAAGAAAAATAATGATTTAATATCAGCTTTTTTAGGGTGACTTTTAATAACAAATTTTTCAGCGTGGTTTTTAATTAGATATATTTAAAATTGCTTACATATTAATTGGATTCGAGAGACGTAATGTAATTTTAAAAAATTCTAATTATTGTTTCTTTGAACTTTATATTTCAAAAAGGGGAATGCTGAAGAAAAAAATTAATTACGAATAATATTTATTACGTTATGATGTTGAATATTTAATACAACTACAGCGTTTAAAAATGAATTTGTATTTTTACTTTCTTCCATCTAACTTAGATATATTATAAAAAAGTCTATTATATATACATATATATATATATATATATATATATATATATATATATATATATATATATATATATATATATATATATATATATATATATATATATATATATATATATATATATATATATATATGAAATTAAGAAATCTGCAGTTATGAACTCTTAATTAATTTAATAATTATGTATAACTAATTTATTATTTTAATGAATAAATGAATAAATCAACCTGTGTAAAATAATATCTTTATGATATTGAAATCTCATAATAAATTGTAAAGAAGATCATAGAAAGATATATTTAAAACACTGTTTTATTAAAAATAAATGGTATACCTTAACTAATTATAAACGATATGAAATTTTGTAAGAATAAACAAGTGATTTCTACATCAGTTTAAGTGTTTAATTTTAAAGCTTATATATGGATCTAAATATATCTTATTATAGTGATATTTTAAGCATATTTTATGTTAGATTTATTGAAATATCATATATTTGTAGCATTTTTTCATAAATGCCTTTTAAATTGATACTTTAACGAGGACAAAAACGAAAATTCATGCATTTATCAAAAATGTACATCAGAAAATTACATCAAATGCACATCAAAAATGTACATTTTAACTGTACATCAGAAGTTATTTAAATTTTAACCTTGATCATTTGAAAATGTTTTAAAAATTTTATAATTTTTTCAGTAAATAAAGGAACTTTGTTGAAATTTAATAACACTAATTTGAATAAATTAAACGTTTATGAAAAATCAATCGAGAATGAAATGAATTAAACATGTATATGGTAATTAAAAAATATTTTAGTAAATAAAAGCTCATTTAGAAAAACTAACTTAAATTATCATTAAATAAAATTATTTCTGACAACTTAGAAAGGAAATATTCATTTCCATTCATATCACCTTCCGTTTTATTTTCTCTAGATTCTGAAAATACCATAATTAAGGCAGTGAAGTTTTCAACGTTAATAAAAAAAAGAATGAGTTTTAAGTAGATAAGTTTCTTATATAATACCGTCGTTCAACGTGGTGAAATATATCCCTGAAAATATTGTACATATTTTCATCTTATCAAATAATTAACTAGAGAAAATTTGTTCTTAGTGTAAGTATATCTTAGTTTACTAATAGGAAACTTAATTGAATTTTCATTTTTATTATCTCAACAATTGCTTGTGAAAACTGAAGTGTTGTTTATGAGGGAAAGCTCAAGTGTAGGCCTTGTTATATGGCCATCATTTTTTTTAATTGTTCCAACTAAGAAATAGTAACCTCTTCTCCAGTATGACATGAAATTTAATCAGTTTGATTTTGAAATTGTTCTTCAGTTGAATTGCTGCAATCAAATTGCACTGTTTCGCAAACTCATTATGAATGTATAACTGAAAAAATACCGCAAATTGGCAACAATAAACATAAGAAACACAAGGTTTTTTATGAAACCACATGAAGAATTGTTATTTTAATCCTAGTAAAACTCTAGAAGAATGGAAAATAACAAAAACATGCGTATCAATTAAAATTTTACATTCCCAATTAATCAAATAATAGCCGAACCACCTAGTAAGAACAACATCCAAACAAAGTTGTTCAAAAATTCCATGTTAAATTTGCCTTATTTCTTGAAAATGAAAATTTAATCTCACAGAAGTTAAATGTGAGACAGGCTGCATTTTTAACAAACCATATTATACTTTACCAAATTAAAAATAATTTCAAAGTAACTGAAAGCAGTACACTCAGGTACCTTAGCCAACATTTACAAAATTAAAATTCATCAATAAATTTTTATCGGAATCATTTTTATGCATCGGTATAATTTTAAAAAAATTCAGTGTTTAGGAAGGATGCCAATGATTAAAGAAAAATTGAATATTTTCGCCAAAGATACAAAAATTAATACTGCTAGATAGGAAGTTGCTAGTTTGATAAAACTCCAATGTTTTCCATTAAGTATATTGGAATAAATCTCAGAATCAATAATAATGTGTATACAGCCAAATTTCAAAGATATGAAACAAAAAAAGTTTACCATCAAGAAAAATTTAATAGAATTTAAATTAATGAACCATTTAAATAATGAAGATTTTATTGATTATATCTGTAAGTTATCATGTATCATTTTTTTTTAAATTTTAGCATTCCCATTTTAATAATCATAATGTGTTAAGAAGGAGAGTAATGAAATTTGAACTCTCAATATTTTAGAAAAAAATCTATTATAAATTTTAGATTTTTCTTTTAATATTTAAGAAATAATTTCATTTTGAATGAGTATACCTAAGATATATGCAACACTGAGATACTTATTTAAAAGTAGAAATATTAAGAAATCTAGAAATGATTTATTACATTAAACTTTTCTCTGATAATTAATTAAATTCAATAAAATAAATTGCAGTATATTTATTTCACTCATTACTAATATATTTCCATTTTTTAAACGTTTATCGCAAATAAATTTTGTAAATACTGTAAATTATTCACTGTTGTGAAATCTTAACATGATAATATAGTTATAAAAACATTTTCATGATAATATATCTATGAAACAACTATATTATTACGTAAAGTCATTAAAGGAAATTTAAAAAGCATAAAAATTTATAACCTGCTTTTTAATAATGATTCTCTTACTGATACCCGAATATATTGAAAGGTTAATTTGTGGTTCTGCATTAACAATTCCTTTATATTATTTTAAAATTTTTTAAAACAATTTAATGACAGATTAATATGCTTATAAACCTGTATTTATTTCTGTTTTTTAAGAATTATCCTCATCTAGAATGAAAAGAAAATTTTATGGATCTTTGCATTTAATTTTAAAAGATTGCTTTCAATAGTGTCAAATAATGTATTACCTGAATTTTTTATGATGTGTTTTATTTCTTATTTATTAATTTAAATAACTACTATTTATTACTCCAGCATTTCAAAAGGATAAAAAATACGTAACTGTCTTAGTAGAAGATACACAAGGTTTTATTATTAAATATGCTACGTAATTATTTCTTAAATGCACTAAAAACACGCTCTCGTAAAATCATAGATATGTTAAGCACAAAGTCTTCAAAAAATACATTAGCTTTTCAAATTGCATACAAAACTGAATTAAAAAAGATATGTTTTAAGTATAAAATGTACATAAATATTTGGTTTTTTCCATATGACATATTATGCAATTATTCCGTACGACATATTATGCAAACAATTTCAAACAATATTCTCTCTCGCTTTCTGAGGAATATAAAATGAAAGGATACAAAAAATATATTTGCAACAATAAAATAACAATTCTAACTATGTTTAGTAAAAAGTTCATTGTAAATTATCGTATGCTGAAGAGCTTAAAGTGACTGTATTAATAAATAATGAATGACTGAATATAATATGAATGAATGAATATTATATAACTTATGATGAAACAATTGGTACCAATTTTTCAATTACTAATTATTAAAACTTCAGACAGTGGGTGTCCAGAATTTGAAGCAATACTATGTATGTACTTATTATTCGATATGATTTTGGTATATTTTATGAAAATATTTGTCTAGCTTAGTTCCATAAGAAATTGTGATATATTACATTAAATACCTTGTATGGTACAACACAAAGGTCAGGTAGTTGTACTGGAAGATTATAAGAAGAAAATTATAGGAAGAAAAGTTAGAACAGAAAATAGTTAAATAAAATTTAATTTCCCCTTACTGAGTGTCAATTTAAATATACACAGTAATAATATGTTACAAATGTAATACTGTAACGTAAAATTAATGCAAGTTGTATATTATCTAATTTTTGTATATTTTCTAAAGAGTGCAAAAGTGTATGAGCCAAAGCTGCATGAGCTAAACTTTGAACATCGTGTTAACTTTTGAATAAGACACGTTTCGTAATTTTTTAAACCTATGCTAATTTTTGAAAAAAATTTAAATGCTTTTTAAATTTGTAAAGAAACCTGAAATTAATACTAATAATTCCTGAGATAAGAATACATAAGAAATAAAAATTACTGAAAATATTAATATAAAGTAAAATAAGTACATAATAACAAAAAATAATAACTAACATGTATAGGAAATAATGTTATTGATATTTAAAGGAATACCAATTTTAATCAAAGATATATTTAAATAAATTGATTTTAAACAAGAACATACATTTATTTGTATTCCTATTCCCTGTAACATTTTCTGAATTCATACATAGTCTAAATTTCTTTTGATAATCAGTCACTAATGAAAAAGTTAAACTTTAAAATTATTGAATAAAATATATTCCTTTTTTACCCAAAATTATTTACAAATATACCCTTATCAATTATTTATGAAAATATAAAATAGCTGATTTTTTCGATATAGTTACATTTCAGTGTAGCAATAGAGTAGCTTACCTACGATATTCTGTAGTATTTTTCAGGTAAGCTCTGATATTGTGCCTCGTAATTTTGAACCGCAATAAAGTGACGAGTTCAAAGCTGAGCTGAATACACTTTTCAGCTTTCACCGTACACATGGGAGAAAATCTGGAACATTTAACTTCTTTCGGCAATTTCAGTATGACGGTTTTTGGAGGAGATTGAATCTACTATATTCCTCGCATGAAAGAAACACCATTACCAACTACGTTAGGGAAGCTGAAGGATTTTTCGCCTGATGTTATTTTAGAATTTAGACACATATTCTTATAAATGAATTACTTTTTCGTATAAAAACAAAACCCCACTTAAATATCTTACAAAATTCTAATTAAAATAAATCAAAACTGTTAACTAAATTAATTTGTTACCAAAATAAAAATAAATTTTAAGTATTATATCAAGAGAGGAATTTTAGTTAAGAGTGTGATCAAAAGTTTAATATTCATAAGTAATAAGATTTTCAACATATTTAATAAAAGGACAGATTTTGATGATGATAATTCTATTTTCTGATTTAACATTTTTATTCATTTAAATAGAATTTCATTTGAGTGTTATTAAATATTAATTTTTGTGAAATTGAAATTGTGTCTTAAAAATATTTAATTATTCTAATTTATCTGTAGAATTAGATTTGATTCATTAGGATTAATATCTGTAAGAACATCACTTAACTAACAAAAACATGGAAGTCAAAATTTATAAAAAAAACAATAATGATATATAAGTAATAATATCTTTAATTACAAACATCAAATATTCCTAGTATATTCAAAATTGTATGCTCCCATTTTATCAATAATTAAAATACAAATATTTAGAAATAGTTCTATAGCAAGATGTTGAGTCAGTAAGATAAAGTAAAAATATTTTCATCTTCAAATCATCAATGGAATACGGATAAAATTTTTATATCTCAAGTTTACTATGGGCTAACAGTAGAAACATGTTCTTCTGATGGCAGATCTTGAATTCTTTTCCTGCTCTTGTCATGAAACGAAAGTAGAAGTTGACCTTCTCTCTAAATACTGTCTTAGGTTAGGATTCTTTTGAGTTTTTGTCAAGTTTCGTACCACTCAAAATTTAAATGTGGTCCATTACCTATGAAACACCTTTTTCAGCAGAGAAAAATTTACATTGTTCAAATGCTTTAAGACGAGACTTTCAACTATCAAATATCGATGAAATACCTATATAAGTTTTATTCAATATGTGGTACAATTTTACAAAATGAATAACTATCTTCACCTATATCTAACATCCGTCCAATCTCAACATCATATTCTCATATCAATCAGTATTATATTCTCACACCGTGCAAATTTACTTACTTATATGAAGTGGCAAAACCTCTATTGAATTAAAATTAAAATAATTAATATTGTATTGACTTTTAGCAGATAATTTTTATATATTTTCCAAGTTTCATATAAAACTATTAAATTTTTCTAGTTGAAGTAATATTTTAACAAATACTTTTAGAATTAGATCTGCAAAATATTTCAAACATTTTCAAATCGTGTTCACAATGCAATAAAAGGATTATATTCTGATATTTTTTTACTTTAACCAGCATTTATAGTTAACAATTAAATGACCATATAATATACAAATAATTATATATGCAATCATTGAACAATTCATATTTTAGACACACAAAATACCTTTATAGATTAAATTTAAATATAGTACTTTTATAGACAAATATAAATGTCTCCTTTTGTGGTTTGTGATTAATTTTGTACAATATATTTATATATATATATTATATATTATATATATATATATATATATATATATATATATATATATATATATATATATATATATATATATATATATATATATATATATATATATATATATACATATATATATATATATATGTATGTGTGTGTATATATATATATATATATATATATTACTTTAAAAATAAATTTAAATAAATTTCAAATAAGAAACATAATAGAACTTTATCTAACACATGTACCAAGCTTCAGCATTTTATCGTTGTTTCCAAAATAAATTTTATCATGATTTTAAACAACAAATTTACATTTGCTTCAAGAATTAATTATAAATAAGTGCTTGTTGTAAAAAATTAAAATCGCATCCAAACATCGTTGCAACATTTTTCTCATGGCAAAGTGTCATCCATTACTATTATCGAAAAGTAGAATCATTGTCAAAAGAGCTATTTCTAATCAGACTAGTTTATACACATTATACGCCCATCTTCCAGCTATCACATTTAAACACCCCACTATATCCATCTTTTTCACTCGTAAATGATATATTTCACTTCTCTTATCGGCATTTAAGAGAAAAAAAGCAAAACGTCATTTTATCGCCAAGCCTTAGCAAAAAAATGAAATTATCAGTCGCATCAAAATTATTATTCTTTACATTCACCAGAGGCAAGCCCCAAGAATATCGAGCCATATTTTTTTGTGTGCGTTGGGGAGCATAATAATAATTTCATAATGTATCCCCGGTGGGAAAGAAAATGATCATGACAGATACTTTTAATATATTAAAGACAAAGTTTAAAGGTAGAAAATGGAGTTTATGGAGTAAAGGGCTGCACTAAAAATTATTTCTCCTCATATTATTTGCAATATATTATTCCAGGGGGGCTCCGTTATTTTATATATGCTATTTTAAATATGTCTATTCATTTTGTAATACATTGCTGAGAGTGTTTTTAGAACGATAAGCTAATTTCATTACAATGTAACTTGGCAGACTAATCCATCAAGTTTTAATTTTTCTAATTTATCATAGATAATTTTATACGCTCCTATAATTGGGTAGTGCATTTACTAATGCCACATTAGAAAGACCAAGAAATATCTTAGGCACATCACTTATTATTTAAGAGTGTTTAAGTTATTAATAAATAAATAATAGTCAGTTCTTTATTCGTGAATTTGTATTTTACATACCTCAGTTTCTGGACCTTTTGTAAATATATATTTAACCAATGTCATAAGATAAAATAACTTTTCTAAAGTTTTAAAAATTATTGCAAGTAGAAATTAAAATGTCTAACTGTTTCTTAATTTAAAAGAGTACAGCTTTAATGTCAGTTTTTCTGTGTGTCGTTTTTAAGCACATTTACAAACACAGTTTGTGATCATTTATTTTTAAATGCTATGAAAATTATTATTTTAAAAATAATTATCTATTCATGTTTTAAAATGCTTAGAATGATTTAGTATTACCTATAGTATTATGAGTACAATTTAAAAATGAGAATAACTTAAAAAAAATGTTTATAAATCCTTCCTAAAAATAATTTAAAAACTAAAAATCTAAATAATTATACTTGATACATATTATTATCGATATTTTTTTCTAATTTTTTAAAATACTTGATTTTCTCTTCCCACTATTTTTCATATATCACATTTGTATTCATTGTATGCATCACTTTATTGGCACAATTTTCAGTTGAATCCATTGTTCTGCAACGGTCAATTTTCAATAAATTTGTGATTTATGTCTTGAAATCGCTTCCTATGAAACTGACAAGTTAAACATTTTTTTAATGTTTTACTCAGATTTGACTACATTCACTGTTATTTTTTGTAAATTAGTGTTGATTAAACAAATAAATTAAATTTTATAAAAACTAACCATTGCGCTTTTAGAAAAAGAAACTAATGGTTCAAAATTTTCAAAAATATTTTTGAGCGTAAATAAGTAATTTGGATAATTTAAAGCAAGATATTTTAACTTAAAGATAAAAATTAATAAGCATTTTATTGCTTAAAAATATAGACATTTTACAGTAAATGCTGATTTCAGGAACAAGAATTTTGTCTGAAATAATTAGCTTTAACATCCTACAATAACACGTCTAATATAATCATCTGAGTCCAAACAAGTTTAAAGTTATTTTTATTGTTTGAAATAAAATTCAGATGCATCAAACAAAACACTTACATAGATCAATATTTGATAAGACGTATATACTTCAGTGATTTTAAATGAATATCATTTCTTGTCAAAATAATCAATGATATATTCATCTGAGAACTGACATAATTAGCTTTAATGTGTTTTATGAAATTTATAAATTTTATGAAATACAATATTTAAATACAGATAAAATTCTACACAGAGCATCCAAACATTTTAAATATGAATACTTAACAAATAGATGTAGATATTATTCTTTTGTATGCTTTTCGGTTAATAGGAGATATAATTTAGCAATTATATCTCTGAAAATGAAAATTAAGCATTGATGAGCAAATCAATAAAATCTAAAAAATAGCAAATAAATTGCTCTTAATCAAGATATTTCAAAGACATACATTATTTACTGTCATTTTTAAAAATGCTTTAGACATTTTGTTATGCTTCACCATATTTATTTTTCAACATACAATCTAATTTTTGTTCAAGTACTTGAAAATTCATATCTGAAAAGTAATTGCACATGCAGATTAAAAATTTTTTTTGATTCTTACAAAAATGTTAGAAGAAAATAAATAATAGTATACTATCATAAAATAATTTAATTACTTATGAACAATTATAAATTGTAAAATTGACATTGGTTTATCAAAAATATTCCTTATTAAAGAAAGAAGAATACACAATTTTACGATTCAATTCTTTTTAGTTTAATGAATACACGAAATTTTATATAAGATTTAATATAGGATTTTGTTTTCTCATAAATTTTACGAATTAAAACTATTATTTTTCGTGTATTCCTGCTTAATTGTATGAAATATATATTTAATGCAAGCATGTACATTTTTATATGCATATATAATATAAAATCAATTATAAAATTTAGAATTAATCTTTATTTCCAGATATTCTAAATATACAAAGGAAACATCAGTTGATTATAAAAAATCATTTTTTTAGTAATTTACTGGCTAGTGATTCCTAGACATTTGATGGTTTGTAATATATATTAACCAATAAGAATACGCATTCATTCGAATTTATTATGCAATGATTGCATATACTTCTGCTTTTGATATTAGAAAATACTTCTATTATGTAATGCATTTGCCTCCTTAAATGTTAGGTTTCCTCATAAAATAACAGTTTTATTCAAGTTTTTATTCTTTATATCTTTTCACACCACGCAGTTCCTTTGTTTATGGTTGCTAGATGTGCCTCGGGAATAATAAGTATGCTGGAATAGTTTTTTTTCTCTCGATTTATGTCATTCTCTTCCTTCATATCCAAAATCCTTTAGCTTCTTTTATGTCACATTCACGCTTCTTATTCACTTAAAATATTTACTTAAAATATAAATATTTCTGAGCAACCTTCAAAAACGCTTCAGTTCATGAAATATGGAATAAAATTTCCATTTAAAATCAAAACAGCAAATGGCAAAGGACGATACACTTATTTTTCCAAAGTATTTTGGAGCTGAACTCTACTTCGATTATAGTGTTCTCAAAGAAATATTTTAAATGAAGTTTGATCATTTTGTAATATAAAATAAAATTCAATAATAGAATATATCTGTCTTAAAATGTAGCATTAAAGTTAAGTAATTCTTATAAACATTTTATTGTTTCCTTCATAAGTTGTAGAACAAATTTCATCTATAAAATATTTTTTATTATTAAGATAATAAATTTATTTTATAAACATATATTTTAAATAATAATTAGAAACTAAGCAAGAATTTTTAAATATTATGAAATATATTTTAAAATTAATGCAAATCACAGGTAACACTACTAAAATTTTCATATAGTTATGAAAATATTTTACACTTTATTTTAAATAGTGTTACATAAATATTTACTTCTCATTCATTTTCTGCCTATATTAATTTTAATATATTATTTAGCCAATTATATTTTATTACTATTAAATATATTTTAGTAAAATTTTAATAGAAAATTTTGTTATAAATAATTAAAGAAATATAAATATTATGTTACAATTAATAATATGATATTTGTATCCTAATAAGTTTGTTTAACTTATTTCATATAAATTTATAAATATAAAAAATGCCGAACAATGAGAAAATATAATAAGATTTCATCACAAAGCCAAATAATAAATTTTTATTGTATTCTGCTTGCTGAAATTTGAGAGCTTTTACCTATTTTGAATAGAATGAAAAATAAGGCTTCAAACATTTATATTTAATTGGAAACATGATAAATTCGAAAACAATTTATTATAGAAATTTATTATAGAATTTCTAATATATTAGAATTTTAGACAAATATATAAATTTTAAATGAATATGTTTATAATCAAAACTTTAAAAAATATTCTTATAGTGGCTAATTAATTTATCAAAATAAACATCAAATATTTCTTAATTGAATTTGAGTAAAAATTATGTGTATATTCATATATTTTGTACTAATTGTAAGTAATTAAATATTTAAACTTAAAAAAAAATTTTAAAAATAAAAACTAAAACACCAGCACTTTTGTTCTTAGAATTTCAATTATATAACTAATTACTTTTACAAAAAAAATTCCGCAGAGGAACTTTAACGGTTTGTTAATTTAACATAATAAGATGCATTTGAGCGATACTTTTTCATGGAATTGAAAGAATGCAATAAGAAAACTTTTTACTGCAGTGCCTTTTTCAATTACAAATATCATTTGCTTAGTTTCGAAACCAATGTACTTAAGAGAAAAAGTTTGTAATTTATTTAATGCATTTTTTATGCAAAACCTTTCTAATATCCTGGTTTTATAAACAAAATTTTAATTAGTTTTGTTATGTATTAAATTAATAAAACATTTATTTTAAATTTATTCTAAGATTCCTTTGATGCTTTTCTCAGTCTTTTATTATTTCCTATTTTTTAGAAAAATAGAATTTATTTTTATAATTCCCTACGACAAAATAATTATTTAATGAAATTAGCAATATCTGTATTGATATTCAAAATTAAATCATGATTATAACTCAAGATTCAAGCTGGTAAATTTATATAATTCTCAAAATCTAAATTAAAATTTATTATTTTTGAGAAGAGACTATGTTAAAGTTTACATCTCAGAGACAAATTCACTGATTACAGTTACATATCAAATAAATTAGTGATTGTAACGAAAAAATACAAATTTATTTTCAATTTTTTTAAACTGCACTTATAATTTATGTAGAATATTAAGCTAAATATTTCAAAACATGAAAGGCTTTAATTCATATCTATAAAATTTATGGAAAAAGACACATTTAGCAACAGAAATGGTTCTTCGTCATATATAAATTTTCCACTAAAATTTTATATTTAATATTTTAAATATATATATTTAATATTTTAAATATATATATTTAATATTATAAATATAGTATCGGATTATATTGGTAACAGTAATAATATCTATGCATATTCAAATTTACTTAAGTAATTATAGTTTTTCTTAGCAAAATAGTTTCTTATTATATTAAAATAATTGTTAAATTTTTTATCCTACTGATGAAGTTTAACTTCGAATTTTCTAAGAAAAAGAGCTGAAAAGGATTTTAACTGATAAATTACAAAAACGTTTTGTTTTTTAAAAAAATGTACCTCAAATATTAATATAATATGGAATTTTGGGACTTATACGAATAAATTGCTGAAAGTGAAGTTTTTATAATGAGACTTACCATTTTTAAAATATTTATATGAATTTATTTTTTATCTGAAGTTAATATTTTATTTTAGTTGACTCATTAAAAGTATACCAAAACATATTTTATGCTATAAAACAAGCATCTCTCATAAACTTCTTGCAAAAATTATTTATTTTTACACATTGAAAGAAATTCCTAAATTATTTAAAATTCAAACAGTTAAAAAGGATTTATTATACTTTTGTAAATTTCTAATAAATATTTTCTTAGTAATTTTTGAGAACATTTTTTAGATAACATTCCATTATCAATTTATATTTAACCACAAAGACATGTATTTCAGCAATGAAATTTGTATTTGTATAAGTTGTTTTAATAATTAAATTAATATAAAATTGAATATTCAATATGTTACATTTTCTTATTCTTAACTGGGGTAGCATGTTTTTGTTTTTCATTTCATCAATTGAAGATTTTTGATGTATCCAAGGCCTTTTAGTAAATTAAAAATCTTTTGCTTTGTAAAGATTTTATGAAATGTTACCATATTAATTTAATTCAAAATAGCATAACTAAATTTATGAATTTTTAATTGATGAATCATTCAGGCATTGAGTTCTTTTATTTTCAGTATATCTTAGTATTAAATGCCGAACTATAAATTCTCTATGATGCATATTTATAATAACATTTATTATGAATACTTTAAATATTTCAAATTAAATTTTAGATGCAGGAAATAGCTATCCCATAAAATTCCTTAATCTGTGCATACTAGAAAATATCAAATATAGTTATTTGAGTAAACGTCTTACTTGCTCATATATGACAATTTAATGTAACAAGGTATGGAAATCATATGAAATTAATAAAAAATGTTTGAAGGAATTATTTTCTTTTCAGCTTTTTTAAATCTATTATCTCATATGGCAGTGTGTTGCATTTCAAAAAGAGAGGTATTTAGAATCTCTTAAATACTATGGAATATGAACCATACTTATATTACTACCATATAACAAAACTGTAATAAAGTTTTTATTAAGTACTTTATTTTAATTCAACCTTAATTTTTTTATGTCCTTGTTTAAAGAAAAATACCTATTTTTTTAATGTTGTGAGCTAAGAATTTTTTTTATAAAACCCTAGTTTGTTCAAAAAATATAAATATTAAATTTTTATTCCCATTGAAAAACTAAAGCTAAATATATTTCACTAGGATTTGTAAAATAATTTGAAATTCACTAGGATTTGTAAAATAATTTGTAGAATCATGAAATTTTGAGGAATCGACTGAAGAATAATATATATATATATATATATATATATATATATATATATATATATATATATATATATATATATATATATATATATATATATATATATATATATATATATATATATATATATATATATATATATATATATATATATATATATATATATATATATATATATATATATATAAATATATATATATATATATATATATATATATATATATATAATCTTTAAAACAAAATTTATCAAAATATCATTGTGTTAATATGACGTTGTTGATGTGTCACAATACCTATTTATAATTAAATAATTTTAATTCAATATAATAACATCAGTGGTATATAAAGAAGAAAATATTTTAATAAAATAATTAAAAATATAAATGTATTTAGAATGATGTAGTAGATAAAATAATAACATTATATATAAATAAACAAGGTAATAAGTAAAAGATATATACGGAGATAAATCAATAAAAGTAAAATGTTATATAACAGAATGCATGTTTCTATGTATTTTGTACCAAGGCATATTTCCAATTTCAGAATAATTGTTTTTACGAAAAGTGAATATATTTTGATCGAATTTAATGGTATAAGATAATTTTCCTTTATTTAATTTACATGTAATTATTGATAATATTCATTTAAAGTTTCACTTTATTTTATGTAAACATTTGTGTTACAAAATTTAATTATGTTTGTTAAAAAATTGAAAGAAAACTAATATTTGATTAATAATATTAAATTAAACTTAATAAGCGGTGACTTTTGTTTTAATGGTTTTAAAAAAATTCACTTTTTTGAAAAATATATATAACCCTTCTACAAAATATTATTAACAAAAGAAATTTAATGTGTAAAAAATGTGTGTTACATGTGATCACGTGATTTAATAAATATTAACTACACACTGTTTTGTATAGAAATGATTTACACAAGTTTATGAAACAAAAGAAATGTACACATTTTGAAACACATTTGAAAATCCCAATATATAATAACAATAATAAAATTTTTACTTTGAGTAAATTTATTAAAAATATGCACTTATTTTTGATAATATTACATAATTGAAAATACTTTTATATAAATAGTTTAAAAACGATAACTAATTTAAATGTCTATATTTAAAATGTTTGTTATTTTTTAAAGAAACCCATGAATATTTAGTATTTCAACTACTTTTAACAAAACCCAATAAAAGGAACTTTAGTTAATACTTAAACCATTCATTTTTATCATTTATTGAACGCATTTTGCACACGAGAGCTAATGAGATTAGAAATTGCTCTTTGATGTGGATTCCTGATAACTATTGACATCCAGGAATGTGATTAGAGTCGGAGCCAAAACCTATCCAATTCCGGAACTTAACCTCCTCAGTTGATAGACTATGGAGATTGTGTTGTTACTTAGTGATTTATAAACATGAATTTATCAACAGAACAATACCAATCAATTTTTAATAAAGCTATCATTTTATACATTTGTAATTATTTAATGTAGTACAATATTATATAAGTTCTTTAAAAAATAATTAATATTATTTGAAGTTATATATATAGGAAATAGGGAGCATTAGATGGATTTTAAGTTTCAAGTATCATTTAAAGTGAACATGATAAGGTGAATTGAGTGTTTCTCCAGAAATAAACTTTTTAAAGATTTTGTTTTCTCATAAAAAAAACTGTTAATTAATATTGAAACATAAAGTAAGGATGGAAATATAACAAAGTTACTGTCAAGATTATATCTGAAATGATATGTGAAATGTTAACATTCAGGGCTTCTAACAAAATGGAACTAATGAATTTTGCTAGTGAATGCGTGACTCATGACTGATCACATACACTGCACTCCCAACAATGTCACTCAAAGTGATCGCAAATCATAGCTAATATTCATCATTTAAAAATGAATCTTCATGCATTTAATGTTTGCAAAATATAAATCATTCTTTCACACAATTCATATGCAAAGTTTAATACAGATTGGAAAATTTAACATTTAGTATTCAACTGTTATTCAAAGTGATCAACATTGAAAATTGCAGTATTTTGAAGGAATGCAGCCCCATGTCTTTAAATTTATTTGAAGAATTGTTTCATTGAACATTAAAATTTAAATTTATTAGTTGTAATTGCCAGTAATTTGTTGATTGTGGAAATGACAATGTGATATTTTGGTCCTCCAAACCATAACGCTTGTGGTAGCACCACTTGTTTACTTAACAATGCGTTTTATGAAAGGTGCTCTCGTCTACTAATGCAAAGCAATTTCTAGTCAACATTAATCCATTATCCCACCAAAAAACCTAGATACGCTGAAATGATAATCTGTTTATTTTGAACTCGAATGCCTTTTTTCTTAATACAGTCTTAGACGCCTCAATAGCACAGTGACAAAAAGATCCCAAAAACGAACATCTCACTGCATAAGTCTTCAGTGAGCTCTGTTATTTGACATCAGACTACGTTTAATATCCTCCAATTGTTTGCTAAATTAGCTGATTCATCGTCCATCAGTATCATTTGTACCAAATATTTATCTTACCATCTTGAAGTGGCTATTAGACGGATTTGCATTTGGGCAAAAAAAGTTGCTGAAATTGATTTAGTCAGATGTCTATATTCAGGTTACTTTTCTGCATCTCCCATCTAACCCGTATTATTAACACTCATGGTTTTAAAAACTACTTTTTCTCTATTTTACAATAATTTCTTTTTGGAAATTTAGTAGATGATTGTATTTTTACTCATCTATGTGGCACACTTGTGAATAGACATAGCAAGTGATGTTTTTTTTTTTAATTCAACATTGGCTAAAATTGACTGTTCTCATTTACTGATGACTTTTTATTCTCTTGCAGGTTCATCATGTCCAAATAATGTACCAAATATAGAGTATTTGCTAATGATATTTATTTTCAATGTGGATTTTTTTTTTGCTTTAGAACAGCAATTTATTTTTTTATGCCGAAGAGTTTTATAATAGCATTACAATTTACTTACGTTAATACACTTTATCTATTTAACAGAACAATTTGTAAATTTTTAAAATAAAATTAAAAATGGAAATTTATCAAATGTTTTTCAAGGCACTACATTTAATAGATATTTAAAGCTAATGTGATCATAAAATACTTGATGTGCACAAAAAATTCTAGCTTAAAGTAAGTAAGGATTTTAAACACAAAAAAATTTTTAAATTTCACAAAATATATTTTGAAAATAAAGTTTTTTTATTCTTCTAAAAAATGATACAATATGTTTTCTATTATAATGATTTATTTCTAAAAGGGTTTTAAAGAAAACTCAAAATAGTAATCTCCATATAAATTCAACAATAAATTATCGCTACTAATAATTCTAAAAATATTGCATATAGTCACGTTTTTTAATGCTTATAGTAATATAGTATAATATTTTAAAATTTTCGACAAACGGGGTGGTAATATCCAGTGAAGTAAAAAGCATTAATTTTTTTAAAAATTAATAACAATTAAAATTCTTTATACATTATTTGTAACATCGCAATCTAAGCCATTTTTGTGATAAAATATATCAATATAAATGTTTTTCTTAATTTATCTTTTCGCTAACTTTAAGGAATTTATTGTATGATTTTCTCATATTTCAAAGTAAAAATATCAATTACTATGTAACTGTCATTAGGTAAGAATTCTGTCTTTGAAGAAGAACTTCCCCATTTAACGCCACGGGAGATTGGGAGATTTGCGGGCACACGAAATCATACCAACTGGGGTTGTTCTCAGGTTAAAAAGAATAAATTTATGCGTTCAGGTAGAAAATATGAACATGCACCACATGATAATAGCCTTGTTTTCTTGACAAGGTTATTATTTAATGTTAGGTAGCTGCAGATGTTCCAGTTACCATCTTGGAAACTATGACATTAACACATGGCATGCAATAAGGATATCCTCAGAGTTGTCAAATATAAAATTTAGTTTACTTTAATTTTGACAATATATTAAGGGGTAAAATAGGTTATTTTTCTGTAATTGATATTGTAAAATAAATTTTTATACTTATACTTTATGTTCTTTTTTATTTACTTAATAAATGAAATAGATCAGTGCTCTTAAATTAAAATTTATTTACATTACAACTTCATGGTTTTACAATGAATCATTTATGTTGACAAATTTAACAATTAATTATAATTTAAAAATAAAGCAATATGTGTGTGATATTTATACTTTGGATAAATTATTCTGTAATTGTATTTAAAATTTGTTATACTGAATTATTAATACACAGATTTCTTGGCATAAATACATATTTAATGTCATCTGAATATTTTGTTCCTACGAGCCATAAATTAGATATTTAAATTTTGATTTCCTCTTCATTCTATTAGATTTATAAAAAATATTAAAAATATTACTGACATAAATCATTTTGGAACAAGAAAAATTCTGCTATGAGTTTCTTAAAGATAGTAAATATAAAGTATCAAATTTCATTACAATTTCCATTCTGTTCTTGATATAAATATTATATTTAATGTTTGAGAATATGATATACACACAAATATATATATATATATATATATATATATATATATATATACATAAAGATTTGAAAATATGAATGAAAAGATATTTTTTACGAATATCATTGAATATTTATACTATTACATGTACTGTTTTTATATATAATACCATCAAATATTCAGTGATAAAAGTATGGGTATTTAGTACTATACTAATGTAAGTATTCGATTCATATTTATATTATTTTTATTCATTAAATATAATGGGGTTATATTTAATGAATAGAAATAATTTTTATTATGTAATACCTTTCTCTATTTTAACAAGTTCCCCAAGAATTTTAATTCTAAATACTAATTTTTGATTAATTTTACAGAGGATAGTTATACATAAATGTATGTTTGATCAGGTGAAAATTATTTTTAATAAAATAGATAACTTTTCATAGTCATTAATAAGGTTATTGCTTGACTCCTTCTAACTCAGCTTAGAACTAATTCTTAATGTACAAATAATATATATTCTCCGGCAGAGTAAAGAAATTTCAGGGAATATTTCTTTAATATTTAGATACCTCATCATAAAACGTTATTGATTAAATTTACATGTTTCCAATGCATTATGATACATTTACTTGTACAAAACATAAAAAAGTGAGCAAAGCTTTATTTCCCAAGGAATGTAGATTAAAATAACATTTTCTTAACCTTATATATAGGAAATTATTATGTATCACTTTAGAAATATAATTAAAATTTTCCATATAACACAGCACAACACTTATTTATTATTTGAACACAATAATAAAAAATACTCATTTAGAAATATTGATATTGGTACAAATATGAATACAAAACAAAAATTCAAATATTATTGAATTGTTTATTTTAATAATTAATATCATGCGTATTTTAATATTTAAATGATGTATTTTAATATTTAATACAATGATAATTATACCTTAAATTCATTTATAGCTTCCAAAATTTTTTAAGCCAATTAGTAAAAAAATTTTAACTTCTTTAACTAATTAACATGCATTTAATGATATTTTATCGTAGAGAAATAATAGCTGCAAACTTTTTGGACAACAATGAAAAACATCTATTTAATAATAAACATCTGTATTTTATTGTTTTTAAAGACTAAAGGTATCCAATTCGGAAATTTTAGCGAGATTAATTTAAACATTTTTCAAAAGTTTAATAATTACAATTTGAAATAAATTTTTTTAGGGTCATATATCAAATAAAAATAATTTTGAAGATTGTTTCAAACAAATCTTAATCTAATGGTTATGTGAATAAAATTTATTCTTCTCTATATTCGTTATTCTTTTATTTTTAATGATTCTAAGAGAATTTACTCATCAAAGCTTATGTTTCAAAAAATCTTATTATTTATGTTAAAATAAAATTACGTCTTCGATTTTGTTTATTCTTGACATCGCTTTCTATGCGGAAAATTTTAGAAATTCCTTAACACAAAATTAATGAATAAAATTATGAATTTCGAATAGACACATAAGATGACGAAAACAAAATAAAATGAAACTTATCTCAAAATTATTTAAATAAGTGAATAGAAATTTTTTTTAAAATTTTAAATGAAAATATCGTATTTTTTTTCATTCAAAAAACCCTTATTTAATTTATTTTGATGATATTTTTATGTTGTGCACGATATTTTCCTTAAAACGTTGCTCCTTTCAAGTCATGCTGCTGAATGCTAGTGGCAAGTAAATAGAAATATGACTTATATTCAGGTGATAAAATTGAAATTATGTATATATATATATATATATATACATTATTTTAATTAAAAAAAGAACCGATAAAACCGTATGCTATATATATATATATATATATATATATATATATATATATATATATATATATATAAGCATACGGTTTTATTACTTAACTATATTAGCAAGCAGCAAAATACTTTTTAAATGAATAGTACTAAAAATATTTTAAGCAAAAAATAATATAAAATACTCTTAATAACATCATTTTCTTTAGTCCAAACTTAAGAAGTTCCCCGTGAAAAGTATTACTCAAGACTATGCATGAACTTTTTCTGACACTGATAATTGGTTTTTTGACAAGATTTTCCAATATCTTTTAAGTATTCTTCAACTATTGATAATATTTGTATATTCCTAAGAGTATCTATTTTTATTAGAGAAAGTAACTTACTGCAGTCTTTAAAATGATTACGCTTTATAATTGATTAATGAGTAATTAAATTGCAAATACTTTTATTCTTAAAACAATAAATATCGTATTTTTACGTCAATAACTTGTATGTAATAATCTCGAGTTAAAAAACACAATAATGAATTATATTAAAAATTGCCTCAATTTCTTTAATTATATATGCAAAACACTATTACAAATATTTCATTCGATAATATTTTCTTATATTATACACCGTATTTACTGTAGGAAATTTCTAATATCTTTTATTAGATTTTCTTTTTAAGGTAACAGCCTAAGAAAATTTCTAGTCACAATCATATTGATTGAAAACTTATAAAATTTGCAAATTTTTCAAGTTTAGTTTCTGTAAATTACTAAAAAAACTCTAAATTTTTAGATACTCACTAGTTTTAATGAACTATATTAAACCATGTAAAATCCTTAATATTCTGCTAATAATTCAAATATTTAAAAAAAATACTATCATTCAATTTAGATAAAAATTCCCATTGAATGTTGATTAGATATTAAAAACATTTATAAATTTTACAAGTCATAATATATGTATTCGCCATAAACTATAGATTAAACATAATTTAATATAATATTAAATTTTGTTTGCTAGGTAATATTTAATTAGGTTATTCGCATGGATAAACGGAGGCAAGTTAATTATTTTAGTCTATTTTAGGTTGTAAAAGCAAATATAAATTTTATTTTTGTAAATAAAATACAGTGTCCTTTTTAATAAAAATAAATTGAAATTCCAAAATTATTCTCTACTTTAAAAAAAGTTTTCCTTACATTATCAAAATTCAAATTCATACTTCTAAAGATTTCATAATTATCTATAAAATGATTTAATAAATGACTTTTTGAATAAAATAATTTGCTTTGATCAAAGAACTCAGAAATTCTGTATATAATGCCTCATTTTCTTTAGTTACTCTTCTTTTTCTTAAGAAAAACTTTCGTTTCTCTGTTTGTATTATTTTAATTGGCTGCAAATTTTACTCTAATATTTTATTTTTATGTATGAGAAAATGTAAATAAATAGACTTATTCCCTCAAACAAGTATTCCATCTTTGTGAATCTGAGAAAAGGATTTTTTTTCACTTGACTAATCACGATATTTTGAGATTCGCAAACGCATGGCCTCCGAGCAAGTAAGAATACTATCCAAAAGAAAATCATAAATATAAATATTCAAGTTTGAGAATAAATAAATATATGTATACCGGGAGATGACAGTATTGCTTTCTGGACGAAGTCATTTCCTAATCGTGGGTGATAGCAAAAGTCAACCAACACCTTGGAGGCAAAATATGTATACATATATGCACAGGAAATCACCAACTGTGTCGAACTAAGTTTCAGCTGACGTTTAACTCCTTTATAACAAATGTTCGTCCGTTAGTAATTTTTCTGCAGCGTGGTGCAGAAAAAACTTCACACATAAAGCCATATCATGTCTTTATTGAAATTTATTCTGAACTCAGAATAACATTATAATTCAACTAGTTACAGATGAATAATTGCATTTCTTACTCATTTTACAAAATTTCCAGTATTTGGAGAAAATATGAAAGCATATTGTTTATGCTTGAACAATTTCTTAGCTTCAAAAATAATATTTGCAAAAAATAAGAATTGTGTTATTAAATAATATATTACGAAAGATAAAACCTTAAAAATTTATATTTCAATATTGTTAGGCTATAAAGAAATATTAATAATTTAAATGGATTGGAAATTTATATTAGGTATTTAATTTTTTTTTTTAAATCAAGCTGAATACTTTTATGTGTATATCTAAAAATTAACAAGACTTTTTAATTAATTTGAAATAGTATGAATGAAAGCAATTTTATATTTTTAATACGTATAATTATTAAATTAATTAGCAATTGATGTCATAAAATCTTAAATCAATAAATTAATTTCTGTGTAATCTGCCATGTATTTTAAATATACAAAAATAAGTATGAAAACTTTTTAATAAAACTAAATTTATGCTTTATTTTAATTTATTTTAATAACTAAGCAGAAAATCTTAGAATAAGCAGCAAAAATACACAAAATTTGTCGTTAATCATATTGAACTTTTAAACTTGATGAAATTATTTTTGATAATTTTGATAAAAATTTCATTTTGACAAATTTGGCATAAAAAATTTCATAAAGGGTATTACTTGTGAGAACAACATTGTATAATATGTTTAATCAATAATATATAATAAACATCAATGAATGTTTTCTTGTTAGAATTAAATATTTAGTGAATTATTTTTAAACAGTATGAAGTATGTGATCAAATAAAAAAATCATTTTTAGTTTTCGATTCCTTTTTTATTTCTTAAATTAAAAAGTTCAATTTTACAAAGACTTTAGTATAACATCTCTAAAACACAGAAGATTAAAATTTAAATAACAAAAATAATATTTGTATTGATAAAATGTTGGCAATGTTTATATAGTTTCTAAAAATATCTGATTACCTTCTACGTTTTGCCAACTAGAGATTTTCTCAGTCAAACTTTTCATCAGCTCTGCAATAGTTAAAATAAGTATAAACCACTTATAAATTTAACTGCCTTGAAAGAATACATGCGTATTATGTGGCATAATTTAGCAGTACCTAGAAATGGATCTTGAATAATCACTTAGAAAAACTGATCTTAGCACATGTCCACTATGTGTCCACTTTTGTTCTGAAAAGCAACGGTGTGAATGAGATTCATTTTTCGATGATTGAATTTTTGAAATACCTTTTATATTTTGTGATTTATTTTCAAATGAAAATCTATTTAACATAAAGTATCTAAAATAGAAAATCCTCTTGTCTCTTAGTAAATATTACGTAAGAAAATTTATGTTCAGATCATAATTGGATTCATAATTCATATTCTTATAGTGCTTATTAATTATGAATACATTATGTTTATTTGTCCTTTTAAGCCCATATATTATCCACTATAGTTCTATAAACTTTATGTAGTTATAAGTCAATTATATATGTTTATTTCTGATTTAAATATTTATAAAATACTAATATATATTCTTATTAAATATTATTCTATTATCCTACTACCAATAAATAAAATTTGTTATCTCAATTTTTAAGTCATTATAGTTTGAGTTAATTTATTTTGTTAATCTAGCTTCCTCTTGCTTCATATTTACACATGGATTATAATATTAACTACATAATCTAAGACTTTTTAGTCCACAATAATAATTTCATGGAAATTTAATCAAAATTTATTTCTTATCTATAAAACTAATTTTCAAAAAATTCTTAAAATTTATCTGTAATAATGAATATTTACATATTTATTTTATTTGTAAATGATAAAAACGCTGTTAAAAATCAGGATTTTCTTCGATTTGTATAATGTTACTCTTTTTTATTCAGATAACTCTTACAAGATGGGAAATTTTGATAGTTTACGATCAGTAAATCTTTATTCTAGAATTTATAAAACTAGTCGGAAAAATTCTCCTGGTTGTTTGAATATATTTTCATTTTAATACACCATTACAAATCAATTATTTCTGACAAAAATGCTATGAATTTATTTCCCTAAATAATTGTATTTATAATGTATATCTGTTTCTTAAGGCATCTATAACATTTAAAATTTCCGGCAAATAATTTGGTTCTGATGCAAAATATCATACGAATTTTAATTTCAAATTCACACAGGAACCTTTAAACTTAAAAATGTTTTATATGTAATTTTAGTCAAACTCGTCCTGGTGTGCAAAATTAATATTCAAATAAAATTTAATCTAACCTAAATAAATTTATGTATAAATATGATGATGTATAATTTATATTACGATTATATATATTATGATAATTCAGGAAACCCCATAAAATTCCATCAAAATATTTTATTTTTGCCATACAAAATACCTATCAAATTTTTAAAGTCTGTAGATAATAGATAATTATAATTTGAGAACTTTTTATTAAATTTTTTGGTACAATTTAGACATTAAACAATATTTTATGTGTGTAATGATATTTCATAAGCATTTATATTATGCAACTGTTTTCAAACTATAGATTAAATTACACTACAAGAATACTTCAGATAATGGTAAGTTATTATTTATATAACATATATATATATATATATATAGTTGTTTGTCAGTAAAAAAGTAACATTTAAAAATGTTCTTCATCATTGTAAATTTTGATACATAAATTAGAATGACAACAATTTGTATATTCAATTTTGTGCGTTGATATCAAACTGGAGTTTTCAAATAAAAAGTCAGAAATAACTGCTGATTTTGAAAGGAAGTAAAAATCATAATATATAACAAAATATGTTTTAAATAAATTCAGTTCAAAGTTATTAAATTTGAATAATATTATTTACTTTTATTGGAATGCATAGCAAGTACATTTATCTCGCAAATATAAATTAATATTTAAAAAATCCTATTCTAAATATTTCAGATAATTTCCAGAAATATCTGAAGAATACTTTTAAATAAAATCAAATAAACCTATTTTAAGGAAGAAAAGACAACTCTTTCCATTTCACGGTAGAAATGATTTCAATACTTTTAAACATGGGATCCTATGACATAAGAAAATAGGGAAACATCTTCAAGCAAATATTTAATTCTAGGTTATGTCCTTACTTTTTTGGTGAAGTCTACGCTATACATTCGAAAGAATGAAAATAACACAATATTATATAATGAGAGTCATAAGATATATGAAGTTAATTTCAGGTCGGAAATAAACCATATCATAAATAAAAATGTATTAATAAATATTTTTATATATTTGATTTCATTGTTATCTATTAAAAAGCAAATAATTTTATACATTTAGACCCTTTACCAAATAATTCACTGCAGTTTGTTTATTTTAAATGAGAAATTCCAGATTTAAACCCTTTTTCTTTTGAATTTCGTACATTGATAGAATCCAATCTTGCCTTCATTCTTCAATTTTATAACGTTTTGCTATCGTAGAGAAAATTATTTCTTTTAAATGAAAATATTTACACTTGGGTAATAAAGTTAAATATTGAAATACCATCGTGTTGATTTTTTTCGGTAGTCTTTAGCGGGGCTGTGAAGAAAAAATATTATCATAAAAAGTAATATGTTTTGACACCATGTTGTAGATAGCCCAAGCAAATTGCAATGCATTTTAATATACTCCGGGTAAATTTCTGTCTGTTAGAAATTTACTTAAATTGTGGTTATTGATGTGTGAAAATGGAGAAAAATTATTAAATATTCCAATTACAAATACACGTCAATTGTGCATGCAGAAGAAAGAAGCACAAAACAAATCTCGTTGTCCAACAGTCTGTGAGGTCCCATTGTTCAAACTTTAGCTCTAAAGAACACAGTACAATATTTTATACAGGGTAATTATTGAACAAACTATCTTTACATTTGGGACAATCACTATCATACCATTCACACAAAGTGAATGAAAATTTTTCATTAGCCATTTTAAAGTTTGCGTTCAAGAATGATAGAGAAAACAAAAGTGTCATTCTGACAATAACAGTTATAGTGAGAATATTTCAAATGACACCACCCAGTTTTTGTATTGGAATGGGAATACTTCATAGTGAATACTGAAATACTAAATAGCGTTGGAATGGCAACTGTAGCACGAAAATACTCGGAGCTGTTCAAGGAAGAAGTAAAAAGGACTATGCCGTGCTCCAGAGATTAATGTTAGTTTCATTTATATCACACAGTTTCTTCTGTTGAGATCCCAACCTCCTTAGTCCTTCACAAAAGTGAAGAAGAAATCAAGGAACTATTGCAAGACACAATCATGACTGACTTTGTCATGCTAGGTGAAGAAAGGTCACTTCGAAATGCGTGCACGTATAATACCTTCTGCTATTGCGAACAAGATGCCACTTTCAGGGAAAGAACAAAGATTCATTACCAGAATGGAAAAAATGCAGCAGAGACTTAGCATGTTTACCGCAGAAACCATGGATTACGGTGAGGCCCGTGCAATGTCAAAGCTGTAATTTTTTTACAAAGGTTTGAGTTATAAATTCAAAGAAACTGGTGTCACCTTCAATCTACCTCAGTCTGGACTACCTTCCTTTCATGTGGAAGCTGTTGCAGAATTCATCAGAGGATAAGAACAATTCATCCCACAAATGCAAGCAGTATTTTACGTGTTCTAAATATGACGAATTCAACTGTCCGCAAGATTCTGCGCTCTCTTATAAACATGTTTCTGCATTGATATATATACTCCAGATATTGAGAGTGGGAGACTTCTGGATTATGTGAATACATTCCTTATCTGGTGCAATGAAGATAGTACCTCGCCTTAACGCTCTCTGTAGACAGATGATTTCTAATCAACTGGTAACTTGAAATTGAACAATTGTGTAGACTGGGTAGAGATTAATCCAAATGATTTGCTGTGTGCTGTAGTAAAGAGAGTACCTCGGTGCTTAGTTTTTTAAGAGGTGTCTACAGGTGATCTGCAAATGTATACACTACCGAGTGCATACTATCTAGACACATTGACTTGTTAAGCAATCGCCGCATTGCAATGACAAAATATCTATATGAAGTTGTGTGGAAGCAATATGGCACTCTTCCAAATGTATGGTCTTCAGTCAAACAAATTTTAAGTCAACAGTTTGGTGATAGAGTTATCTCCAGTCACTTCCTGTTTCTGTGCCCATCAAGGTCTCCTGATCTAATATTAATGGATTATATATATATATATATATATATATATATATATATATATATATTCAGTATTATGTTATATTTTTCTTTATTTATTAATAAAGAGTTTCTCAACTGTTCAATTCAAAATGAGTTTATTTATGTAAAAATGCAAGAATCAATATTTTCAAGGTTATTTCACTGGTACATTAATTTTTTTAATATAAGAGTGTTTAACCATATTGATTATTTTCCTTTACGCCTACAAAATGTATACATGACAAGAAATTTTAAATAACCAACAAATAAAGTTTAGTATGTGTTACACTACAAAATTGCATAACGTAAGCAAGACTCTGTTTGTCATTATATAATGAATTTTATAAAATAATAATTTCATTAGAAAATTTCGCATTCAAAATATTTAATATAGAAAAGAAGAAAAAATATCAAATTGAATACAGAAAAGAAATTTGGAAAATATTCAAAATACTCACATTTCTAATTTCCAGTTACTTAATTTATTTTAATTATTTTATAATTTCTGTAATATATTACAATTTCAAAAAGATTAATTTTGCCTCAAGTAATATATACTTTCATTTTAATTGTAAGTTTTGTTTTGACTAATGGAAAAAAATATTTAAGAAAAAATTTTTAAAATGGCATCAAAACTTAAGTTAGAAATATTACAACGGAAAACTTTTAGCAAAATAAAAATATTGTAAGATTGACTTCCACAAAAATCGAATACGTGACCAGAATATTCTGTATTATAGTTACCATTTTCAAAAGTCTCTTTTATACTTTTATTGATTCTGTTTAAAATATCATCCCGAGGTCTCAAGATCTATACAATACATTACCATATATCGATATTTTTTATTAAAAATATCTTTAAAGTGAAAAAGATGTGTTTCTCAACCATCACGTCTCACGTCATATTTAAAATACATACTGGGCTATTTACGAACAATTCAATCGCTCCCTCATAGCAAATATATATTTCACATCATTATTTTTTTCAACATTTTTTTCATTTCTTTCAACATTAATATATTTTTCAAAACTAGAATGTTTGAAAGCCAGGGACCATCACTCTGTGTTTGTAAATATGAAAATTGTTCTTCATCTTTGCTTTTGATTTAAAAACTAATCGATATTCCATATTTGATTTTAGAACTGTCCTAGAAACAATATTAATGCAGAATATTTCTAACAATTGTATTACTAAATTCATATGGATAATCATTTAGCTAGTAAGGAAAATTTCTTGATTTAATTTTAATATTCAGAATAAAACTAGCAATATTTTTAAAGAAATAAATTTTAATTAAAATAATGGATATATGTTCTAATATTAATTTTATGTTATTTAATGATTATTTGGTTAATGGAATTTGAAATTTTTTACATTTAAAATAATAAATTATTACTTTTAAAATTTGCTATGAGTTTACATTAAAAATTCCTGTGAATTGGTTGTAAGCAATATTTTAAGTAAAAGATACCTTAAAAAACATGTTCATTTTCATTTACTTTTAAAAGCAATATAATAAAACATGCATTAGTATAAGCCTTTTCAAAATATCTTTATGATGTAGTAAATAAATACACTACGTAAGTCAATACGAAAAGTAATTATTATATTACATTAATATGCATGAGAGATTTGCGTAAATTCATTCGCATGAACATAAGTATATATTTATAGTGCTCATAATTAATAGTTCCAATATTATATGATACTTTTTTCTTTCAGATTAATAATGTAATTTCCAATTTGACATTAGTAAATAATATAGCTTATCATTGATAATACAGCAAAAAAAATACGCATACATCATAATTACTACATATAAATTATATATATATATATATATATATATATATATATATATTATATATATATAGATAGATAGATAACAAATTTTTAGCATATGGATTTTGGCTTATTATAAACCTATTATTACATTTCTTTGGAATACTCCTGATGAAACAGAGATAAAATAAATTTATTAAATTTATTCCTTCGACAAAATCTAAATTCTTAAAAAATTTAAATTAAATATTTTATTTAAAATTAAGTATTGGCTATTGCAGAAATTACTTCTTTTAAGTTGATCATAATGTTAATAAACTTAAAAATTATTAATTATTTCTAATAAAAAAATCGTTAATTGTTATGTTCGCGATTTTTATCAAGTTATTTACGATGTGGCAGCCATTATTCACATTTTGACGTACTTCTCTTCCATTGCTACTTCTCGCTATTCAGAAAATATTTTTCGATTCAATTAATATCCTTTAATATCCCCTAATAAAACTACAAATTTAGATTCTTAATTTAAACAAAATTG
This sequence comes from Latrodectus elegans, assembly GCA_030067965.1. Lineage (NCBI taxonomy): Eukaryota > Metazoa > Arthropoda > Arachnida > Araneae > Theridiidae > Latrodectus > Latrodectus elegans. The sequence goes on from CM057817.1 coordinate 46,964,037, forward strand.
TTTTTTTCTATCTGTGTCACATATTTGATATTTGAAAATGCATTCCCGAAACTTTACAAAACTGTCTAAACTTTACTTATATTTCACAATAATTGACTTTGGTATATCATGGATTTTGTAATGGTTCTCTACATATATCATCATTATGCTTTTTATCAATTACTTTAAAAATTTAGACATTTTTTTAATATGTACATGGTTGGTACAAATCACTTTAGGTTGACAAATTTAAACTAATTTAGTATTTTAGTATTTATTAAATTAGTACTCATCGCATTTCAGTTGAGAAAAATAAACTAATTTTATTTTTATCTTTCTCATATGAAATGGAATGAATACTTCTACTCAATTTGTAACATTTTATGAAGTATTGCTTAATCTAGAAAAAGGAAGAGTTCTTGAAACGAAGGAGGTTTTTGAATTGTACTATGATGAAACAGAACTTATTTATGTCATTATTTGAAGTTTATAATAAAATAAATAATGATTATAAAATATTTTTGGCTTATAAAGTTTGAATTAGTGTGTATTAAATTAAAATTTTTCTTCAGAGTTAATTTTAATTAAAGTATTATGGATACTCAAAGTAATTTATCAAAGACATTTTTATTTACTGACACTATACATTTATATTCACAAAATAATTTGCATTAATTATTAAATATATATTTCTTAGCTTTTTATTTTATTAATTTTATGACACTTTTGTAAATTTAATTATTATAATGAATTTCTTTCCTAAGTTGTGACATGTAGTTTGTATGAAAATTTGCTTAGAATCAAACAGTGACAAAGATGTCATCACAAGTATATTAAAAAACAAAAGTTGTTGAAAAACTTTGAAAGTCTTATTATTATTCTTAAAAGATTAAAATTCTATAGAGAATAAAATTCCAAGTAAAATGAGATATGAAATGCCAAATATTTCTCAGCTCCTTTAACACGAAATAAATATTTTTGAATATTCATTGTAATTTATAATTAACATATTTATTTTACTCTATAGAGCATGAAGTAATTCATTAATGAAAAATACGTTTATAAGATCTAATTCTGAGAATTCTGTTGAAGCATTCTGACATTATCTTATTTAATTATTCAGAATATAACACATCAATGTCTGTTTGCTTCCCATAGGCTTTTATCCACCTTTCAAGAAATAAAGAATATTCATTTATCTTGACTATGCTAGTAATTTTAAATTTGAGAAACACCTGATCATATAAAAGGAGACTGATGTGTCTATGGAGAAAATAATAAACGTAAATATTTAAATTAAAAGAGGAGACTGCATATTGTGTGATGACAGCTTTTCGTTCTCGACTAGGTCATTATTTAATCTTTGGTTGTACCAGATGTCCCTGTCAATGACTCGAAATTTCTGATGTTTGTATAAGATACACACATAGAGGATATTTCCAGATGTTCCTCACGTACATTAAAGTTTATTTTAAAATATTTTCAAGAGATAAATGAACGGAAACATTTTCTAAATTAATAATCCCGGCTATTTACAATGTATGCAGATTTATGTAAACAAAATGTGTTAAATTTATTGAATGATTTGATAAAAAAAAATAACATTATCAAACAGTAGCTGAAAACTGTACAGTAGAAAAAAAAATTAAATTGATATATTCTCAAATTTAATTTCTCCTCACAAATTAAACATATAATCTCATTACCCTCTAATTTACTTTAAAATTCAATGGATATATAATTAAGTACAATAAATACCTAATTAATTAAACTGCGAAATTCTTAACTAAATATTTTTGTATATTCATTAATTTAATATATGGATGATTTATGGTAAAAATAACAGCATGAAACACATAATCCATGAATTACGTTAAACTAATATGCATATATATATTAATAAATAAATAAACGAATATTTGAAACATTACTGTGATACTTTTTATAGAAACATTTTAATTAAAATGCATTTTTCCTTAAAAAGATTATTAGTACACTTGAAAAGAGTTTTTCTGTAAATATTCTTCTGGTTTTAATTTTAGATTTTCTTAGTTACTGATTAATTATATTTAATAAATCTATGATTAGAATTTTCTTGCACAAAACAAATTCCAATGATATAACAACATTCCTGAAATTCTTTAAAAATAAATACTAATAATGAGAAAAAATCCAAAAACTTTCACATCCATTCATCTTTAACGCAAGGTATCAAATTAACATATGCAGAATTTAATATGTTTAATTTATGATTTAAAAACATAGCTTTTGGTGGTGGCATACGTTAGAAATAGATGATATATGAGAGCATGTATATATATATAGATAGATAGATAGATAGATATATTAGCCATATGACACATACAAATGTTTTAAATATATAAAACATGTTTCCATATAATGTGAATTCATATTTTATTCCTCACGGATAAGGTATCTGCTATAATATTTGATTACGTTGATATAAGCACGAGTTGAAAAAATTCTAGATGAAAGTAAGCAAACTGGTCATTGTTTTTTAATGTAGCTAAATTGTGACATGTCATAAAATTAGATATGTAAAACTCTGAAAATTTTAATTACTACACACTACAATACTGATGCATATTTCATAAAATATGCTGTTAATTAAATCATATACCATATTTTGATTTTGTTGAATTAACACGAACTAGAGAAATCTATATGGAGTTTTACGTGAATTGTCACTAGTTCGAATTTGATATTGTGAGACATAAAGTAATGTATGTTGCATTTCTATTTTATACACGTTTATTTTAAATTCCTAGAACTTCCTTAAGAATGCTTTCTTTTGGGATTTAATGTACTCTACAAGTAGTAAAATATCCATCTTTAAACATATTAAATGACAAATGTATACTTCAATATACTTATATTACTTTGATGGTACTTGAATTAATCATCTTGTATTACTTTGATGGATACGTTACGCTTATTTTAACTCATATAAATTTTAATACGAGCTGAATTTTTATTTCTTTTTATCTTTTAAAATAAATCATGGATTTATCCCTCAACGTAAGTTTTACAAGTTAAATGCTACAACACATCTTTTTAAAACTAAGCACTTTCTAAATGTCAGATTTTAAATCACAATAATAGAGAAAAAAAGTTAAATTAAATAGTGAAAGATCACATAAAGATTATCGTTTATCTCCCCATTTTTAAGAAATCCATAGAAAATTATGATAAACTTATATGATGTATGTTAAATATATATAATGCTTATGCATATATATGTTCTCAAATTATTGTCTTTGCCTCAACTGGTGTAGGAAGTCAAGAATTTAAAACCTAGTCTTTTATTCTGTCTCTACAGATATTGTTTTCTCTCATTTCGCTCTCTACATAGCTAGGTTTACCTAGTAAGCTCTTATTATTAAAGTTTGAACAATTGAAAATATAGAACACATGCATGATAGAAGGAAATTTAATATATCGTTTCTCGTACCATTTCAAATATCTTTCATGACTTTCATTTTCGAATGGGAAAGTTATTTTGAATGTTCCGGGCTCTTGTTCGTCTATTGTTTCGGTATTCATCAAATCTGTTTATTCACCGAATTGCTTACTGTCTTTCATTTCAAGATAAAACATTACTATATTGATTTGTTATGTTCTCTGAAAAAAACTTGGAAAAATTATATTCAAATAAAAATAATAATTCTAACAACTAAACTTTAATCATTTTAATGATTCATTAAATTATTAGTGAAATAATTATTCGTTCGCAAAAAAACATTTTTCTTTCATGTGACCTCGGAACTAGCAGTAGATTATCTATTTATATTTAAAGATTTTAGTTGATTTATTAATTCTTTAATATTTTTCCTTTTGTTTTTATCATTTATGTATTTATAATTTTACAATATTTAGTTACGAATTTCTTACTTTTTTAAAAAAATATGCATGTATTATTGAGTTGATCTATTAAAGTTTAAGAATTTTAAAATAATCATTTTTTTTAAATGGAATGTGTATTCAGGTATGACGAAATTATATTCTAACATATTTTAGAGACGCACGTGCACTTCTTTTTACATTTTAGCCTGATTTACAATTTATTCACGTAATGATATTTTTTAAAAATATAATGAAAGTATGCTGAAGTTTTTAAATAATTTGTTCAATTTACAAAATGCATGATTTAATTGCTTTTAAAACTCAACTAATAAAGTGAAGGTTACGAAGAAAGTATCATGTTTTAAAATAGTCATTTTTCTAAATAAAAAGGATTTAATGGATAAAATTTTCATTTTCAAAAATTATAGAAGCTTTATTATGAATAATATATATATATATATATATATATATATATATATATATATATATATATATATATATATATATATATATATATATATATATATATATATATATTTTAATATTAGAAAAAAGAATTATATATAAAACCTCCTTTACAAATAATTGACTATTTTAAAGTATAATAACATACACAATAACATACATTCTATATAGTAATAATACTTTACAATCACCCTTACCAATGATACTATTTTTTATGGTGTGTCCCTATTTGGTGTGCGTGAGAAAGAACAGCAAGCAGAGGTAGAAAACATTTATTAACGAGGACTCTAGAAGTAAACAGAAAAATGAGCCACTTACTTTCGAAGTATGAAGATCGATTACAGGCAGAAAATATGACTTAACCCTTCTTTTACATCCTTTTCTTATTCGGGATTCGAACCTGAGTGCATTCGACGAGAACAGAGGGTCATAACCACCATACAGAATGGGCAGAAGTTACACCAATAATATACTGACTTATACGAGTTCAAATTTTTGAGAATAAAAATGCTAAGTAGGAAAATCTAATTTGCGAAAGTGTTGATAAATTTGTTTTAAATGTGAGTCTTAAGTTTGATATTCATTAGAAGAAACTTCAGTGGGATTTAATTACAATTTCTTGAAATAATATTTTTTAAAAAAATAACTGTGATTGAATTCAAATTTTTTAATAGTATAACTGAAATAAACGATTACCTTTATAGCATTATTTACCATAATGTTTGAATTTAATAGAATTTTTTTACCGTAAATATATTTTCAAAGGCAACCACTCATCTTAAAATAATTTTTTACTGCTACTAAAATATTAAATAATTTTTATTGTTTTTAGCTAAAATTAACAATGATAATTAACTTTAATTCATTTGGATAAAATTTACAGTGAATGTTTGAATTATATATTTTGTCTGCTCGAGAAATTAAAAAAAAATTACTAAAATACAACTTCAGTTATTTAACTCATATTTGTTTAATTCATTGTATTGTGTACTCATATTGTCCGCAGGTTTTTTTTTAATTCTGCAAGGATTTAAAATTTTAAAAAAGTATATTTTCTATTTAAATATTTAAAGCGCTTTATAACTCTCCATTCTGAAAGGATCAAATAATTTAAATTGCATAATAGATTTATAATTAGATGCAACTGAAAACATAGATTTATAATTAGATGCAATTTAATTATTCAGTCATTCCTTACATTTCTGTCTTCAGTCAAAATTATTATTTTTGCGATGCAGTGAGAAAGTATTTCACTTTTACTACATAGCAGTAATTGCTTTCTGTTGCCTGCCTTGCCCAAACTAAACGCATGCCTATAGGCTTATTAATTCAGTAATACACAACCACTAGAGACAAACATGCTAAAATCTTATACGATTTTTATTTAAACTAGGAACGCAATTAATTAAAACAAACATGCGAAACTATTATTGTTTTCGCCTTAAGCAATGCTTAAATTCGATGTCATACATAAGTAAATATTTTTCTTAGAAACTCTCAAGTGACAGTAGACAATTTTATGATCACTCATCTTCTTTATTTGCTTTAAACAAACATAATTCCACTATGTACTATTAAAAATTAATCTGAGTTGCCTTTTTTGAAATACCCTAGAAAATATAGAACTTTTTTCATTTATTATACCACATTGCACTTCGCATGTCATATTATCCCCTTTTTATCGTTCTTCAGCAATCTTGCATTTAACCTTTATCTCTATAAATATCAATTAGAGATAAAAGTTAAATATTAATTTTTATTTTTAATTATAAAATATTTTAAAAATAAAAATAATAGTGACATAACTAATTTTTGATAACTCTAAAACATAATGAAGTTGCTATGTATGTTTAAAACATATTTAAACTTATAAAATAGTTTAAACAAATATTTTTACACATCTCTGATATCATTTTAGGACTTACCAATCACACATAAGGATATAAAAATTTACATGACTGTTCAAATTGGTAAATGATTAATTTCTATCAACCTAAAAATTATAATTTATAATACTGATACAATGACGAGATTGATATCTGAGTAATTTTTCTATTCCCCAATATAAACCATCAGCAGGACATCGTCATATTTTAGCATTCACTGGCATAAAAAAAAATCCCGCACTTTGTTAATGAATTAAGGAAGATCAAATAGGATGAAATCACATATTTTGTATTCGCTGCTGTAAGAAATAAGTAGTTCACAATAATGGCTTCCTATATCAAAATTATTCAATATTGTGTTTAAGATGATCAAGTAATCTCAGTAATATATTTCCATATTGGAATCCAGAATCAGGGAGTAAAAATTGAAATAATCACCAAATAAAAGTGAAAAAATATCAAAGAGAAGAATATTTCATAGACAGCTTGCAATTTAAGAAATTGATTAAATTAATCAAAGTTTGTATGATGTAATAAAAATTTTGTCTTTTTAAGCTGACAGTGGAAGTAGAATGAAAATCAATAATATCAAAAATGTATAAATTTATCCTTTACTCTCCTTACTCTCCTATTAGAAAAATGTTTATATTGGAAAATTTTATTACGGAGAGTTGACAATCATTTCTTAATAAATATGAAAATTTTAGTATTCTTTAAAAATTTAATATTTCCTTTTTAATTTTTAAAGTTAAAATCAAGATTATTACTTCACAAATAAATTAATTTTAATATGGCGACCATAATGATCTATTTATATTGAAGTCAATATATTTAACTATGAATAATTACAAATTAGTGCAATACTAATTTCGTGAAATTCTGTATTCTGTACATATGGATTGCATTAACTTTTCTACTTAAGTTTTTATTATTTGACTTTTACAAATTCATGCTTTCACTGTAAAATTCCTTACCTAATTCAGTTGAAAAATCAAATAAAAACTTTTTCGTTAAATCGATCAATTTTAACCCACACATAGATATGTAAATGAATTATATATATATATATATATATATATATATATATATATATATATATATATATATATATATATATATATATATATATATATATATATATATATATATATATATATATATATATATATATATATATATATATACATGTATATATATATATATATATATATATATATGACATAACTTACAATAAAGGATACCGAGGAAAACTGTGAATAAATTTTATTTCAATTGTTATTGTTTTTAGTAATTTGCTTTTCATTCAAAATAAGTATCATATTCATAAAATTAGTTGAAAATATTATCCACATAAAATAATGATTAATCACTTATTGGCATTATAGTTAATCATTTCTATTTATACATTACGAAAAAAGTGTAGTGCATTAGATTTTTAAAATTTCATTGATCATATTTTTCTTAAAATAAATTGCAGTTTTAATAGTAAAACAGAATTTTCTGGATATTATTTCTTATATCAGGGATAATAGAAAATCCAAAAATAATATCAAGAGTTGATATGGTTTGAAAATAAAGATTTAATTTTATCAACTTTCATGTCATTTCAACTCTGCATGTATTACTGGAATTTAATGTGAAAGAAAAAATAATATTAAAAGTATGTAATCTATCTCCTAAATAATATCCACAATCAGAATTTTCCTGATATTAAAGTTTTCATGGATATTGTTGCAAAAAGTATTTCCCAGAATAGTCTTGAGTGTTTCAGTGTATATATTAATAATAATAAGCAAAATTTCAATAATTGTAACAAATATATTTGTTTTATTTAAACTAAAATGATGTATAATTTATCATTTTCCTGAATAATCCACTATACATATTATGCTAAAACTTAATCTTTTTATTTCGAATATTATTTCGCATTTAAAGAAGGATTTTTCTTCTGTATCAATAAAACTAATTTGTATATTTTATGCAAAGTTAAATGGAAATTTAGTTAATTGCGTTGAAATAATTTTAATTTACCTACTTTATATACGATCTAGGAGAGATATTATAGAAGTTTTAAAATTTGTTATTGAACCAAATATAATTCAATATATGTTAATGCAGAACCAAATACATTTTGGAATAAAGCAAAATACTTGCAGTAAACAAAAAATTAACAGAAAACAATAAATTGTTCATCACTTATATATTGAATTTTAGACAAATCATTGATGTGAGGTAATTCCTCTGTCTGTTATATATATTTTTCTGTATGTCTAGACAAAAGAGTAAACAAAAAATGCAATCATGTACATAAAAATGTTCAAGGTTAAAAAGTGTATTTTCCATATTGTATAAACTACATGCACTTAAATGTTTCCTGTGCCATTTAAATTTTAAAATATATGTCTAAAAATATATAAGATATTGCGTCAGAAGCGATATAGCTTTAGCTTTATATATATATATATATATATATATATATATATATATATATATATATATATATATATATATATATATATATATATATATATATATATATATATATATATATATATATATATATATATATATATATATATATATATATATATATATATATATATATATATATATATATATATATATATATATACATATATATATATATATATATTATAAGGAAATTATAAATTATATACTGTTTATACATATATATATTTATATAAATTCACATGAAAGCAAAATGTTTTTGAAAGTAATTTTATCCTTTCGTGACCTTAGAAAAAAGAAATCAGTGAAAAATACTATATCTGAACAACTGATAAAAATCATTGTTAGACAGAGCAGCAGAGAAAAATATAGGGTGTGAATAAACTATTGGGGAATATCATACCTTGTGCTTCTACATAGTATCAGAAGTACAGTGATTGACATATATTTCTGTTCAATCAATTTTCGAACTCAAACAAGATATGCTGAAATGGTGAATTATCTTAATCATGAGTACATAAGGAAATAAGAGCAATTTGACAGTCGAAGGAAATTGTTTGAACATAGCATGTTTGTGAAGGAGAACATTAATTTGTTGAAATGTAGCTTCATTCAATGTCTTTTTGCACTGAAAGGAAATTAATTTCAGAATCTCTGGGATATCTCTTAGTCTTATAAATATTGCAAACAAATCTTCCCATGGGGAAGGAATGAAATTTAATACCACCACGCAAACTATTATACAAGAAGCATTACCAACATGAAGATGGATGTGACAACAGTTTAACAAACTAGTTTTACGGTGTGTCAAAACATTTACATATTTGATGTGAGGTTGTTGGCAGAAGTGGATTATCTCTTCCAAATATTGTTACTTTTTGGGTGACAAATCGATGGAGGCATTTCTCTATGATGTAATCTAAATCCATAGATTTATGTTTACAAATATTATATTATAAATTATATTCGTTGTGATGTATTTTCAGTGTGCCAAAGTCTCTTTTAAAGTAATAAGATCAAGCAACAACTCCCTATGGTTTAGGTGTAGAATCAATCTTTTCGAAATGGAAGGTCTAACGTTTGTCCTCACTCACTTTCGAATAACCGGGAATGAATTTTGCGTTTCTGATATCTTCGTAAACATTTTCTGGTTAAGTATTTGCGAATATTTCGTTTCTTCTCTAGACGTTTGAATGCGTTCTAATTCAATTGTATTACTTTTTGAGTATTAAAACCTTGCAAAAGTTTGAATACCTAATTACCTTTACGTATAGTGATGCGAAAATAAAAGTTAAAATGAAACGATACAATTTATTTTTCAACTTTTTCTCTTCATCCACCTTTTTCATATTCGCTTGAAATTCATATTGCAAGGCTACATTTACCATAAAATTATTCTTCTTGGAAAGACTAATTAGTGCATGCACTAACCATTCAATATCCTACTATTGCGTATATTATTTCTATTGAAGTTAATAACATAGGTAAGAAAATTTGTTCTTCGTTTACGCATCATAAAATCAATCCTAGATTCTTAGGGTAAAATAAATATACATTTTAAAAATAAGATAATTGCTAAAATGTGTACTTTTTATTAAGTAATTTTTAAAATAGGTAATATGATTGATTTTTACATGTAAAAGTAATCATTGTAATTATTAAATATATTTATCTTTTTTAAGAAACATGAATGTCTTGCATAAATATATAATGTAGCATCATTATTTTAAGTAAAACTTGGGAAAATAATCACTATCCGTTGATTTTCTTCTTTTCAATGAATTCATTGATTTAAACTAGGGAAGGAGTAATGTCTAAATAATACAGAAATCGAAGATAGGCTTCAGAGAAGAGGATATATTGAATTTAACAAATAATAGCAAAGCGAAATTCAATTTATATTCTTATATTCTGAAAGAATATGGGAAACTTATCTCCTTGCTTATTTTTTCTTGTTATTTTAAGATGAACGTACTTTCCAGATTTTGATACATCAATAATCTTTGAAATTTTATCCAAAGATTGATAAGAATCATTTTCACACACAATAACTCTTCTCAGAATCTCATTTTCAAATGCAACGTATCCTTCACCTTCTAGGTTTAGTTCTTCTTTTCAATATTTTAAAAACTAACTTCGAGATTTTATTAAAAATATCTAGATATTTTTTCAGAACTTCGTCCAACGTAAATGTTAAATAATATTCTTCATTAAATTTATAATTTACAACAAGTCTTATATGAATTTTGATTTAAAATTTAAATAAATTTATGGGAAAAAGTCAGTTGATTATTATAGTCCCATTCTACTAAAAACTGGTAGTTTCATGCTTATGAAAGCAATTATGGATTTATGAAAAATTTAATTTACATATTTGTTATTATTTTTAGTTAATTTTGATAAAAATGATGAGATTAGGAAAAAACATCCCAATAAATGACTATTACTCAAAAAAAGCAGAAAATATCTTCAAACAAAGCAACGCTCCAGGAATGCAACATATATTATAAAAGTTCAATTAATAAAATCTGTAGTATTTTATATACGTATATTGTAGACACAACAACTTTATTAAAATTTAATTTAAATTATATTGATGATTTATTGGGCCATTTTCCATAATGCAGAATTTTTCATAACTTCATTTTTCATAATGGTAGATCACGCTGTATTGGTGGCTAGTTTTTATTATATTTTTACTGCAATTTAACTCAAAACAAATTCTGAATCATTCTTAGATGTTATATTATAATATTTTTCAAAATTTAATTGCTTATTAAAACACTTGAAAAAATATTCTTTCATATAAAATGTTTTAACCTATTTCTATATAACCTTGACATCAATAAAAAAGAAATAGAATGTTCATATTTACTCATAAAAATAATTATAAAAGATAGCCTACTTATTTATAGATGAACTGATAGCACCTCATTACTTTGAAAATAAAATATTGATAACAGATATCAATTTATCAAATGAATTCATTGGTGTAATCATGTGATCTTCAGAAATCGAATAAGCGATCAATAAGTAGTTTTATAATCCTTTATTCCAGCACATTTAATCTAAGGTCATTACCAAATCAACGTCAGCAGAAATTTCGACACGTGAGAAAATTCTTGCTGCTGTGTGACCAATAAAATTATTGGCTCCTCCCAGTCCTAAAATACACACAGCGTACACATGAAATCACCAAGGTGGTGAACAAAAAAAAGTCTTGCAGACCTTCGGTTGATGGATAGACGGGATACGAAAAAAAATAATAAAGAATTATAAAGTAAGTGTAGTGAAAGGTGTTTTTACCGTTAATAGAATGGAAAACGTAGAACTTTGTGAAACATTATTGTGCACTGAAAATAGTTCTTGCAATCGGGGCCTATTTTTCTGCTTCGAAGTTTAGTTTTCCAGTTGACACTTCATTTAGGATTCTCTTAATGAGTGATTTTTATTTTTTTCTGAAGAGTTCTCAGCATTTTTAATTCCTAAATTATTTCTATTTATTTTAAGTGCTAGTGCGTCACACCCATACAAAATTTATGTGTATGTTAGGATATTATTTCTTTCAATTCTTATATTAATTTTTAGAACAATGAACCAGATTTCAGCAAAATTTTGTATACTGAAGACATAATATCTAAAATATGTCTTGTTTTTAAATTAAAAAACTTGGACGTGATAGAATATTTTAAATTTTTTAATTTTCAGTGCATATATCACGTTAACCTTTAAAATTCCAAAGGCTAAAATGATAAGGAGTAGATGGTTTTCTTAATAAACTAAATAAATAAAAAAATGGTGTTATAAAATATTATTGATAAATATAGTTTAAAGCGATTTTCTTATGTATTATAGTCATCCTTAATAAACATAATGTTACATTTATATTATCATCAGAACATAATGCTTTAAGAGGTAATTTGGTAATTATTTCTTAACTTCAGAATAAAATATTTTTGGTTATTATTTTTGCTATTTTAATCTTTATGCAACGCAAAATCACAAATTTGTTGATTTTGAATACTAATTAGTAAATTTATACTAATTAACAGATTTTGATACCAAGTATTTGGTTTCAATAATCCCTGTGAAGATATTCTAATTAATAAAAAGTTGTTGTTTCACAAAATGTTTAATAAATTTTACTACGAACTGTGGAGTTGGTGAAGACATTGCTAAGAACTTTTGAATCAAATTTAAATAATGTTATAATCTAAACTATATGTAATTTTTGCAAATTTAGTGACATTGTTTCAGTTAAATTTAAATCCAGAAGTTCTTTTCACTCTTATTATTCATATGTTTTATATTTTGATCATTTTTTAAATAAGAGGCCAAGTTTCCTCTAAACGGGTACTAAACATTATATTTACTATTTTTGAGACAAATTTTAATCAAAGATGTTTTAAAATATCTAATATTTTTCATGCATGCATAAATTAATAATAAACAAATTGCTGTGAAATTTTAATCAAAGCATTTATACTTCAAAAACTATATTCTAAAACATTTTGTAAATAATGGATGATCGCATATATTAGACAATAATAGACGTTGTAAATCAATATCAATACTCGTTTCTCATAAAAAATTCCCACATAAAATTCTTGCAAATAATTAAACATTTATGACATGAAGAAGTTTTATTTATTTAGATACTTTCAGTTTATCAAATGATAGGTAACTCTTAAAATCATTATCTCTATTATTCAGAATATTAACTTAGAATGTTTTTATTGTGCCCTTATTATGTTTTATTTAATCGCAATTTCATAGTAGTCCATTATATTTACAAGCTTTGAGGAAGTAGATAACGTTAACTATTTGAAATTATTAGAATAGTAATAACAATTTAATAATATTGCAGTTGCAAGGATAAGTTTATTAAAAGCTACTTGATGATAAAACTGAAATTACTTGGGAAAAATATCTGAAACAATATAAAGCTCTGTTACCGATGCTAAAATTATTACATTTGAGTTGCATTTTACTACTTATAAGCGTTATACTGCACATTTTGAGTTACAAATTATTACTTATTTTATTTATTATATAAGGTCCCATGACATATATACAATAGATTTATTTTCACCAAGAGAAAGAAAACATAAATAATTAATATGTTAAGACTCAGTTTTACAGGAAAATATGTTCCAGATCATATCCCATATTACGTAATTCATTTTCCAGCATAGTTGATAGAATTATACTTGGACAATATCAAATCACTCGTAACTAATAACCGAATGTCTCCTGTCTTGAAAAAAAATGTTTTTGATAACAATCTTTCTTTCCGGTGCTCGCAAATGGCACATTTCTCATTGTAAGGCTTGGCTGGCACACATCTCAATTATCTATCAGCTTTTTTTTCTTTTAGTAACCATTGATCCAATGTACCCTTTACCCTGAAAAAGACATATACCACATCTCACATTGCGCTGGCTTATCTTTCTTACTCAGAGTTTCAATTTTTATATATATATATATATATATATATATATATATATATATATATATATATATATATATATATATATATATATATATATATATATATATATATATATATATATATATATATATATATATATATATATATATATATATATATATATATATATATATATATATATATATATATATATATATATATATATATATATATATATATATATATATTCCTTTTCTGTTATTTTGCTGTAACGCCAAAAATGTTGTTGGATCTTGAAAAGATTTTGCCCAAATATATAATCATACAGATATGTATAGATACTATTGACTAAAAATAAATATACGCATGAAAATTTCAACACATGTTTGTTTGGAAAAGAACCAAATTTGACTACAACTCTATAAAAAGAGTACACAACACATTCACTCAAATGTTGTGCATAAAATATTTTTGAGCTTGTTTCCTTTCAAAATATAAGTATATATATTTAAATTTAATGTATTCAAAGGATATAATGTCTTCATTTAAGAATCTGTTCATTATTTGATATTGATAATCATAATTAGCATCCAATAAATAACTAATTAATTTCTATCAAAAGTTAAGAAAGTTTTGAATTTTTATTTAATCACAAGAATTTATTTCAATAACGTTAGTGTTAAGGTAATTTTTATTGTAATTATTTTGATTTTAAATAAAATGATCTTGAGATATAAAGAAAAATATTTTCAAATAATTTAACAATTTTTTTTTCATATTTGTTGAATAGCTGCTAATCTAAGCTGAAAATGTGTCCTGGATATATAACTTAAATGGTGGACATTAATTTAAAGTATACATTACCAAATTATAAAAATAATTCGACTCATTAAAAGAGTATTTAAGTTCAAATTAATATTGTTCATTGATATTAGAAGAATGGATATTTATTCAAGACATAAATTTCATTTTTTCTTATTATCGTTTTAAATGTAAATGATATTTGAGCATAACTATTAAAGAATTACTTATTTTATAAAATAGATAATGATCCAGTAACTTAACAAAAATACAAATGTCACAAATTTTACAAAAAGAAAGATTTTAATTGTTTCATTTTATCTTTTTGTTTAGCTTTCATTTTCATTATTATTCTATTTTTCGAAATGTTAGATAAACATATTGGTTGTGAAAACTTTTGTCTCTATATTGATGTTGCAGAAGTGTAATTTAATTTATTTTTACTTCAGAAGGAAAGTGGTATGCTTAATAAGTAATAATAATAATAAAAGAAGAATGAATATTTATTCAAGACATAAATATGATTATAAATTTCATTTTTTCTTATTATCGTTTTAAATGTAAATGATATTTGAGCATAACTATTTGAAATATAAGAATGTATGTAATACTGTTATCAGCAACATTGTTTCCCGCTGTATACAATTTCCAAATTCTATTTACTTGCTTATCAAAACTGCTCTATTTTACATTATCGCATAAGGGATACCGAATTAACATAATTAAACTACTAAAGAATTACTTATTTTATAAAATAGATAATGATCCAGTAACTTAACAAAAATACAAATGTCACAAATTTTACAAAAAGGAAGATTTTAATTGTTTCATTTTATCTTTTTGTTTAGCTTTCATTTTCATTATTATTCTCTTTTTCGAAATGTTAGATAAATATTTTGGTTGTGAAAACTTTTGTCTCTATATTGATGTTGCAGAAGTGTAATTTAATTTATTTTTACTTCAGAAGGAAAGTGGTATGCTTAATAAGTAATAATAATAATAAAAGAAGAATGGATATTTATTCAAGACATAAATATGATTATAAATTTCATTTTTTCTTATTATCGTTTTAAATGTAAATGATATTTGAGCATAACTATTAAAGAATTACTTATTTTATAAAATAGATAATGATCCAGTAATTTAACAAAAATACAAATGTCAAAAATTTTACAAAAATCAAGATTTTAATTCTTTCATTTTATCTTTTTTTTAGCTTTCATTTTTATTCTAATAAATAATAAAAATAGCGTGACTTATTAAAAGGAAATTTGTTTCATGTTCATATTTTACACAATCAGGAAAAGTAAATAAAAATTGCTCTATTTTGAGATAAACATGGAAAAAGTTAATTCTTATGTCAGATATATATATTTGCAAATTTTTAAATTTAAAAATATAAATTTATTTAAATAATTCATAGATTTGTCTACCTCTGGGAATAATACTTCAATGCGATCACGTTGCTTACAAACATAAAGTAAGAATATGATCTATATGTAGGAAAATTTATACACTTTTTGTACTTTTTCATACATTTCTAGAAATTTTAGTGCAAAAAATTTATCTTTATGAAAAATTTAGATTTTGTGTTTATTATTTTCACCCATTAATAATGATGATGTTATGAAAGATAATTTTTGCAATTTAATTTTGGGAAAGAATACAATTCATTGAGCAAAATGGTATATTGCATGAAATAAAACAGATTTTGCATAAATTATACCCCCAGTTTGAAGCAATTTAAGATATGAATTAATATAATTAAATCACTAGAAAAATTTAAATTAAACTATAACTGTGTTTTTCATTAAAATTACATACTATTGTCAAATGTGTTAATAAAAATATTTTACGTAAATAATGTATAATTTGAAGATATTGAAGTTTTAATCACAATATATACAGGATTTAAATCAATTGTTTCCTTTTAATAATAATTAATTTCAAATATTTCAATTTGTTATTCATTTATGGAATACTAAAATTATTTAATCTATCATTATTTATATTTTTCTCTATTTAAGAAGAAAATGTTTCTTTGAAAAATACGTATCTATTTGACATATTTCCTTTACTTTATTGTTAGGTTATACAAAATGAAATTTATAAGAATTTTTAAAGTTTTTTGATCCCTTTATGAAGGATTTTCCTTTTTACACTCTAAAAACGGAATTTAAAAAGAAAATCAAAGTTTAAGAGATCAAGAGAAGTATGAATTAAATAATATCATCTCTAAAGAACTGAAAAAATACTTTTTAAGATTCCATTCAACTTTTGAAAGATTAAAATTTGGTATTTACTAAGTTTCTTAAAGTAGAACTATAAAGCATGAAAGAATAAAATTCTGTTCTGAAAGTATTTCATCGATGGATGGAATAAAAGGATGAGTCTTTTTGTATTTCTCATTTTTATAATATTTTGCTTGACAACATGAAGTATGCACCCGAAGAAATAAGGTTTTTTTTTTCATTTTACTAGGGCTGGTTCTTTATTCTGCTTTTCCCTACTTTAGGTAAATAACGTATATTTAAGCCAACATACGAGATAGTATTAACTTTTAGGAAAAATAGAATAATCAAATAGTATTTCTATGTGAAACACACACTCACATTATTCTTTTTAAAACATTGTTTCCATTCATAAACTTATTTTTCTTAATAATTCTTATGAAAGAAGTTTTTTTTAGAAACAAATTCACAGTTTTATACAAAAAGAAAATCCACAAAGAATTTAAAATATAATTTTTGAATATTTAATTCATACATTTCAAAATGAATTTCCATACTTATTTAATAATTGTATTTTCAAGTCAAATAGCGTGATTTATTGAACTGTAATATAATTTTTGTTTCACACTAAAACTCCTGTGTATGCATCAACGAATAGCATTTTCATATTAATTCATATATAAAACTTAGGACTAATTGTAAATGAAACAACTACACACGATACATTCAATATTCACACAAAGTTTTTAATTTAGATCAAAATATGAGTTTTAAAATCATTTTTTCATATTTTTAAAATCAATCAAGTTTTTCACAATATTTGAAAATATTATACACTTTAATTAATTTTCTAAACATTTATTTTCTCAGAATTAAAAATCATTTGAAAAAAAATATTTGTTTCATAAATAAATGGAAACGTTTTTTTTTCTTTTAAATGCAATAAAATAATTCGTTGTATTTGTTTTTAATCATTTATCTGTTATAAAAGTGTTTTCATTTTTGATTCTAAGTGTATATTTAATCTCTAATAATTACATTTCATTCAAGTTATTTGAAAATACCCAATAATTATTTCAAAAAACATTTTCTCAACAATTTATTAAACTTAGAAACATGAAAATAGTATAAATAAATATTAAAAAAGAAAATAGAGATAGCATGCTTACTCTCTCTCTCTCTTTTTTATATTTAAGCTATTTCAGTTGTTATTGGTGTTAAGACTTGTCCCATCTTCAAAAAACAAATGATTAATTTAAGATTAAATATCAAATGAACTATTAAAAATTTTAAGCATGAAAATAATTGGATATGGACACTTATTATTCTCACCCTTCCTAAAAATGTAATAAAGCAATATTTTTAGAAATGAATCTGAAACATATGTGAAAAGCTTTCAAATAATTTTATTCATATAATTCATTTGACCTTGCAATAATCACTAAAGTAATTTAGTCTGTATGTAATTGATTCGTTATATGAATTCACCCTTTTTGCATAAAAATAATATTCAGCTATGTATTCAAAATAGAATAAAATTTTGAAGCTTTCCATATTTGACTTCAAATTAAACATGAGTGCATTAAAGTACTCATGTTTTAAGATGTACATACGATATTTAACCGAAATATAATAGAAGTACATAAGATTTTTAACCAAAATATTTTACAACTTTTCATGATTACAAATTCACAATTCCAATTATTTTATTTAACAAATCATAACTTTTAAAAAATTATCAATTGTATACTTACCTTTGCCTTTCATTAATTATTGTCAGAGGAAAATAAATTACTTTCATTTTTGGAGTCAATGTGTTTTACACACATTGATTCATATTGGAGCATTGTGCATAGTTATTACAATCTTTTGCAATGTTTTGGAATATTTACAAATTATGGATTTGGAACAACGCTTTTTTCTTCCCATTATAATTGAATATTATAGTTTATTAATTAAAATTTTAAGTAAACTTATACCATTTAAAAATTCGTAATCATTTTCGGTATATTAGATTTTAATCGGTTGATTTTATTTTTAAAATGCATAGTAGTTAAATTAAATGAGTTACAGAAAGTTTTTGCATAATGTATACAATAATGTAATATATATATTATATATATATGCGAATTTCATTATTGCTTAAGTAAAGTCTGAATAGTTTAAGGAAATTATGTATTAAAGAGTACATTATTATTAAAATTTTATTCTTTATCATATAAGTTATCACTTTAATGTACTCATAAAAAGCTTATTTCGGAAAAGTTCCTGATAAATTTTGTGGGAACTGTGATATTAAAAACAGATTTTTCTTGCAACTTTTTAAGAAATTAGAAAAGGAGGCAACGGAGAAATGTTACACTGTTTGAGAATATGCATCATCTCGATGTTTGCTTAGTTTCAAGAAATCTCTTTTGAAGGAGAGTTTTCATTCGGGTATCATTTCTAGGTTGCACATTTGGAGTATTGCCAGATACAGCAACGCTCTCAAGGAGAAGGCTCATTTAATACAATTTTCTTTCATCCATTATTCTAAATATGTGGTGTAACACATCGAATAAAATAAAGAACCACATTCAAAACCACTTTGAGGTTTTATTTTACAATAAATACTCTAGAAATGTATCTCTTTGAAATAAGATTCTGCTCAATTCAATACAAATTTAAATGCTTTATTCTTAAAATGGTAAAGAAATTATTCTTTTGTTTTATATTTTGTTGTATGTATTTCAGTTCTTTTATTAAAAAATTCTTTCGAAGTAAAATTTTTTTACTTGTCACCATTTTTCAAAAGTTTAATATAAGAATTATAAATATAAAACTTATTCCTCCTTATTTAAATATTATATTCTTAAATTCAAATGCTACGAAACCTTCATTTTAATGGAAAAAGTAAGATAGACAGAAATATAAGAACAATAAGGAAATATTTTTTTTAAATACAGAATTTAATAAAATAGAGAACAAAGATTAATAATATTTTTAAATGAATTCTTAAATTGACAACAAAAAATGACGTAAAATGCTTTTCAATAAAAGTGAAAATAATAATTAAATAATACACAGTTTTCCTGTAAATTATAACGAAATAGATAATAATGCCTTAATGTATCGGTGCAAAGTTAAAACAATATTACGAAAAAATAAAGAGATTAAGAGCTAAATTTGAAATTGGAAAAGTAACTAATATCTGAAAAATATTGTTCTGTCAAACCATTAATTTTATTATATCTCTTCTTTTTTATCATTTCGATGGGAAAGCAAAAAAATGGGGCCGAAAAGTGGAAAGATAATACTTTTAGAAAGTTTGTAGTCAGTATTCGCTACCTGAACAATACACGTAACCCGTATCTCTTACAAATGCAAAAGTACTTCAGAAATTCGAAACTCTATTACTTTCTTTCACAGAAAACCTATTGATCTGTCATCACCCTCTTGCGCTTCTCCAATGCTATGAAACAAAGAAGAATAAGTTTTCTTTCCACAGTTACCGTATATTTCCCAAATAATCATTACCTCTCTTTCATTTTTCGGCCTTCGAGATAAAATTACTCGCGACTTGTTTCAAAAGTTGTATGAGACATTTTTCAGCTGGGGGAAGTACATTGAGTAAATTTTAATCCGTTAAAGTAGATGCGCTAAGGTGGTTAGTCAACGAATTGAGCGGGGGATAAAAAGTGAAAGGGGGGAAAAGGCAAGTTGGCGAATTGGGGCCTAGTATATCTATTGATTTTCTTCAACGTTCTACTTCCATCTTTCGTGTTCCCCTACATCCGGGACCTTTCCCTCCTAGCCCTTCCAGTTTCTCAGCTGGTACACAATTTATTCTTCCCGAACGGACTAGGGAAAATAAAATGGGAACACAACAAGGTCTTTCAAGGAGTAAAAAACTTTTTTTCAGCTGACATTTTAAGCAATGCCAATGTAGGAAAGTTTGAGACGAAAATTTCATCTTTTTTTTTTTTTCTTTTTTTTTACAATTCATATTTGTTTAAAGTAAAGTGTAGAAGATTTTCATTCCGATTTGTTGTTAAAATATAATACATGTTCACGAAAATATATTCATGCCGTAAATAAATTTAAATCAAATTTCAAATCGATTTAGAGTTCTAATAAGGTAAAGAATTTTAAGCCAAGACATTTCTATTTATTTGTTATAAATGAGTAGTAAAAATATTGAATAGTTATTCAGAAAAGTACACACACACACACACAAAAGGAATTTTCGGCTTAAGAGTAAATTGTATAGTCAGATAATCTGTTACTTAAAAATTAATTTCTGTAATTTAAGAAAAAAATGTTATTTTCCAGTTCAAACAAAACTGATTATGTCATTTATTTTGAAAAAGATGATCAAGCTATTTTGTCTTTATAGCCACGTCATTTTAACTAGCTTTTAACTACCCTCTAAATATGCAATTTTATACCTTTAATCATTTTCAAAAATCAAAATGGAAAACTAAGGTTATCATTTATTCCAAGCTCAATCATCACTAAACTAACTTTGTAATAATTTAAAAATGATAAGTCTGGATTGCTTATTTTCACAAGAAAATGAACTCAACTTCTTGGACATATAAGCATTATTTCACAATGAAATAATGCTTATATGTCATATTTCCAAGAATGTTGACACTTTGCTTTTCTTAAATTGAGTGATAAAAAAATTAAATGAGTAACGAGTAACATAATTTTTGACATAAATTTACAAAAGTAAGATGTAAGAAGTGTATACAGTTAGATTCATCAATTATTCATTCCTTAAAAATTTAAACGTTGTTGCATGAATAAATAATAATGGATGGGCTATATAATAAACTTATTGTCAAGTCATTGAGATTAATCTAATTTTAATTTTTCCATTCATCGAGTTCATAAATCATTCACTAATAAAAGTTGTTTTGTTCAGTAATACATCTATTCTTTTTCAAAGCATAACGAAAAAAGCTGCTTTAGAAGGTAATGAATTTTTTTTTTTTTTTTTGAAAAAGTTTATTAAATTATAACAAAACTTTTCTCGTAAACTAGATGTCAGCGTGCGGATGTTGTCTGTGCAAACATTTCAGTGTTCTCAACATACCATTCGGAATCATGAGTAGGAATGTGCAACCTCAAGGATTATTTTATGCCATTTCTGTTTATGCCATCTCGCCTTCAATAGAAACTAGTTCAGTGTGATTTAGAGGAGTATATTATGTACCAGGTCTAAAGTAACTAGGACTGTGTCATTCGACCAGCTTAATCGAAATTTATCGGTTGAAGAAGTACATGCAGTTTTCTTCCATGCGGGCCAGGTTTTTTTTTCCCGAGCTATTTTATCTGCTTAATTTTAAGTAATCTATATTTGATTAATTTTAAATAAGTTATGCTTAGTAAACATTTGTTAGAGATATGGGTAACATTGATTTTAAGGAATACAATCTGCCAGCAACAAAAATTAGATTGCATATATTTCGATTTAATCTAACATATAAAGCAAAGAAATAAATGAAAGAAATGTATGACAACTAATCTAAAAAATCTAGCACCATCATTTCAGAATTTTCATGTATTACTCAATAACACATTTAAAGAAAATTCTATAAATTTAAACGACAGTAGAATAAGAGAAGCATTAATGGAGACAGGGGGAAAATATAGCTTGTCAGTCTAAACAAAAAATGTGAATAGATCATTAAACCATTAAACCATAAATATTAAACCAAATGCAAGTAAAAATAATTTAAAACGTGTACTATACATGAAACCTAAATAGAAACACAAATCAACATATGATTATTTTTATATCTGAGTAACAGAAAGGCAGAAAAGAAAAAAATTATCGATATATCAGAGGATATAGCGAATGGAGAATGAAAAGTACTTTAGTAATAATTTTTACGAAAATTTTTTAACATACTAAGTCACGTCCTTTCATCGAATAAAAATTATTTATATTCACTTTTTTAATTTTTTATTGATCATTTTTTCCTATTTTTTAATCTATTCATTTTATCTATGACGCATAATGCAAATCACCAAACTGATCATATAATTGCAGCAAAATTACGAATTAAATTTTACATTACTTTTGATTTATGATATGATGTAGCGCACTATTTATAGATTTTTAAAAATTAGCTATACCAGCCAATATAGTTCTAAATCTACTTTGGAATTTATAATTTAAATCTCTAGATTTGATACTAGGTATTTTAAATATAATGGTAAATTCATTCTATGTCCCAAATTTCTTTACTTCTAATCTATGAAGCACTTAAGATTTCATCAAGGTTTCTTCTTTTGTGAACAAATAAATGAATATTAAAAAAGCTTACAATCAGAAAGAAACTAACTGGTGTTGCAATAAAAGTTTCATAATAGCTTTAAGCAGTCAAGTTATCAATTTAGGAAGATAAATATTATTCTATTGTACAAAATAGAGAGATTTATTTGTGAATATTTGGCTCATAAAAATTTAGCACTTTGTTTTAAAAACTCATGAAACATAACTTTTGCGAATCTTTCTCACTTTAGGATTTATTTTGCTATATCCCTCAGAGTATAAAATTCGGGTGCAGTTACATTAAATTTTGTTTATATTCAGTCACGATAAGTTAAATTTGTATCATGAAATATTAATCCTTGTGTAATATATATATATATGTGTGTGTGTGTGTGTGTGTGTGTGTGTGTGTGTGTGTGTGTGTGTGTGTGTGTGTGTGTGTGTGTGTGTGTGTGTGTGTGTGTGTGTGTGTGTGTGTGTGTGTGTGTGTGTGTGTGTGTGTGTGTGTGTGTGTGTGTACACTGCTTTATACATACATTTTTTTTCTAACTATATTGATTTTAGAAAATAAGATTGGTTATTTTTTTATTTTTTCAATTTGTTTAAATAATTAAAAACTATTTCCATGAAAGTAGAGATGGAAATGTTTGACGCACATAAAATAATCTCTAATAAAAATTTAACTAAACTATAAATTTAATCATTATTTCATGCGATCAACAATTTATCCATGTTTGCAAGAGCATTATATTTCTGTCAAAAACATAAATATTTCTTGGCTGATAATTTGAAAAAGTTAAATATTTATGGCATACTCCTTTATTATACAATTTTTATATTCATTTAATTCATGTAACTTTGTATTAAAAATAAGAATAAAAAATACTGAATACTACAACGTAATACTGATTTTAATCTGAAAGTTACGATTCATAATATGTGTTTGTTCTCATTATAATATAGTAAGATTGGCAAAGGAATTTAAATTGCATGTTTTTATTAAAACTTTTTGAACCGGATAAAATTCACCTACACTGACTTCCAATTTAAAATAAATGCAAATAAAATTATGATTTTTTAAAATTTAAATTATTAATATTATTTGCACATGATCGAAAAAATTAATTAAATATAAATGTAACTGAAAAAAGGTATTAGATCACGAAGATATCAAAAATCTCTTGTATATTTATTATAAATTCTATCTGTGCATTTGAAGCACATAATATCATTTCCTTTAAACAGATTTTAAATCAAAGAGATTCTAACACATACTCAATTATAAGAAAATTAAATTGTATAATTCAAATAATTCTATAAAATTTTTCATATAACATATTAGTTTTCTTTTAATAAAAAAATGTAATGCAATTTACTACACTGTCCAACATTCAAAAGGGATTATTAAGAAGGAGTCCTCAGAAAATTGTGCAAATTACAGGGTAGAGGTACCTTACGAGTTATACAAGTGATGTGAAATGTGCAGCTCTCTAGCGTACATAGGCTAAGCTATAAGGTGAGGAATCGGCAGAGTGGGCAATATTTAAGCCATTATTGCAGCTTGAAATATAATTGTTGAAAGTTTGTCCTTGTTGTGTATAGAATACCTATTATTGCAGAGACTGTCAGGCCATCGTCGTCGGAGTCATTTCCAGAAGACCAACAAGTTTACCAGGGTGATCGGACTGAGAATAGCAGGTTTGTCCTTACGATAAATTGAGGCTGATAGACACATGGATGCTTTCAAAGCACCGGCTGGGGAAAGATGGTTGGAACAAGGAAGTGTAGAACGTTTGTAGGTTGCCGATGCAGCTAGAGTTACATCAGCATATGTGGATTGACATGTCCAACATGAGGCGGTGCCGGGCCCTACGAAGCCCCTGGACTGAAATTCTGCAACCTGCAAGAAGAACCATTTACCTTCGATTAATTGCAAGTGGCATGCGCTCATGGAATAAGTTTAGAAAACTGGCATTGACCCTGCAGCGTATTTACCAACGTCTGGAATGACGATGGGTTAGAGCAATATCGACGATTGTGTGGCACAGGATAGTTTTCTCAGATGAGTCACGCTTCTGTTTTTCAGTGATAGTCGCCACGCATGAATGTGCCTTCGACTTGGAGACAGGTCCAGTCCTGCAGTAAATGTGAAAAGCCTCACAGTGCTACAACGTGATATCATGGTTTTGAGTGCCTTTGCATACAATTTCAGGTCATTTCTAGTCCCTATTCACGGCATTAGCGCAGCTCAACATTAAATGGATGATGTGCTGCTTCCGGTGACAATCTCCTTTTTTCATGTGCTGCCCAGTGTTCCTTATCAACAGCATAACGCTCTACCGCACATTCCTCCTATCAACCAACATCCCCTACAAAGTGTACAGATGCTACCTTGGCCACCATTGTTGCCATATCTTCAACCAATTGAACACGTTTGGGATATGATTGGACACTCTTTGAAGAACCTGTCTCCTTCGAATGACGTTTTTGAGCAAATGTTTCCAGAGAATAATGATCCACTCCAAAGGACACTATCCGTACTCCCATTGACTCTGTACCTAGAGGTGTTGCATCTTACTGATCCGACTCTGATCTCGTTCTGTATTATGTATATCATTTCGAAATACTGATTCGAAATTGTTTGTTACTGCCTATCTGTTTGCCGAGTTTCGTTACTTTCTAGCAATTCTTTCTAGGTGTTGCATTTTCAATGTTGTTGACAGTGTATATTTGTTATATTACTAAATGCATTTTTTTTTCAGTCATATATGTATAAAAATGGATCGCCATAATATTACAAGAAACTTTTTTTAAAAATATAATTTTTTAAACCAATATTACAAAACACTTTCCATATCACATTTTGTCAAATATGCAATTAAAAATAATTATCAAGAAAACATTTAATGTGCTGACAGTATTATATTTATTGATGGAAAATAGTAAAAAATTTTACTGTTATTCAACAAATTTTCAACAGTGAAGCTAATATAGCAGCAATGCTCAGTTTTTTTTTTAAATATTTTTATGGTAAAATTAAAATACAAATGAGATTAAAAAATTGCTCTAACTATTGGATTGCGCATGATGTTAGTGTGACTTCATTTAATATGGAATTCAAAACATAACTTTCCGCCTAGTTACCACAAGCTCATTAAGTGTGGCTCAATTAAAAGTTAAGAAACCAAGATTTTTCACATTGTCTTTAAGTCTGAGGAGAAACATATTTCTGACACTCGTTAGCGCTCTACTACTTTTAGACTGAATTTTTAAAACAGAAAAATTTTCCTGGTGTTTAAGTAGAAGGAAGTGATAAATCCTAAGTATAATTATAACGAACCACTTTCTAGTTACATCTCAACTTTAAGAGCCTCAAATTGTTGCTTTTTTAAGCAAAACAATATAGTGGGATAAAATAAGAAATTGTGAAGTTCATACATAATTTTAACAGAAATAACTCACCTATATGCATATACATGCATGTCTATATGTATACACTACTTATATTTTGAAGCTGGTTAATCATAACCAATTCTAGGGGTTTATTAAACGAAATAATACAATCTAATATCATTCAAATAATTGTCATTTATTATCAATATTTGAAAACATAATTCATGCTAAGTTTAATTGTTTGTAATATGGTAAAACGTATTTTTATAATTTAAGATTAGTGAGTGTGAGAAAATTATAATGAAAAACTTATAAGCTATTCTGAAAGCTTAGTTTGTTTCAGTTTAATGGGTGAAATATTTCATTAACAGAAGAAAGTTATTTTAGTGTGTAAATGTTTATCACATTTAAAAAATAAGTAATGTATTATATTATAATAAATACTATTTGATTTTGGATTTTTACTACAAAGTTTTTTCATTCTTTTAAAACAGAAATAAATTATTGCAAGAACATTAACTTTAGCTAAACATTATTCATTTTATTTTTAAATATTCACCTTAATACGAGGGTCACTCTGACATTTTTGAGATACAACTAAGTTTTTAAAGTTATACTTACAAAATTGTAGGTGTGTTCAAAGTAGTCTCCTCCAGCATCAATGCACTTTTGTAGACGAATTTTTAACAAATTAAATGCTTCAAGCCATTCATTTCTTGGATTAGATGAAAAAATGCATTTACAGCCACATCAGTCTCTTCTGAATGAAAACGACGTCCTCATAGGTTCTTTTTTAGATTAAAGAATAAACAAAAGTCGCACATATCAGGTAAATGCGGTGGATGTTCGATCACTATAGTTTGTTTTTGTTTAAGAAACTCAATTGTTAATCCGGATGTATGTGAAGATGCATTGTCATTGTGAAGCATTAGCCCCCTAACATTCAGTCCTTGCAGAATTTCTGGAAGATATTTAGTGGTATCCAATGTTAAGTTCATTCTGTATCATTTGATAGGTACAGCGATTATCATCCATTAACATTTTTCGTATGGCAGACACATTATCCGGGATTACTGCCGACAGCAGCTTTCCTGTGTGTTCTTCATTCTGAACATATTTGCGACCTCTTCTAAATTCTCTAAACCATCTGAATACAGTAGCACGAGCTGGAGATTCATCACCAAATGCTAATTGCAACCGTTGAACGCATTGTTCTTGATTTAATCCTGCTTTAAAATCCTAGAAAATCATAGCGCGAAAATGTTCTCGCGTCAACTCCATTTTCTCTTCTGTTTAAAATTTATTCTACGCTAAGCAAGTTGAAGTAAGTCAATAAAAAACCGTTTTCTGTGTTAAAATTATTTGTATTTTAAAATTAAACCATTATTTTTATTTTGTTAATTCTCATCTGCGCGTATTTCAAAAATTTCAGAGTAACCCTCGTATGTTCTTTTTCATGAAAATAAATATTGCTTTCTTAATTCCCGAAAAAAATATCTAGTTCAAAGATTATCTTATCATTCTTTCAATAAATGAAGTTTCAAAAAGATATTTTATATACATGATTAACTGTTTGTGAAAATTGATTTAGAAAAGTTTGTATGTTAAACAGCTAGCATACTGCGCTCAAACACAATTTTTCTTAAGTGTTTATATAAGCTTTAATAAATTGTATAAGAGAGAGAGAGAGAGAGAGAGGTAGATGATGTCTGGAGAAATATTCAATTTTAATTTATAGGATCACAAGTACTACTTAATAAAATATAGAAGATTAATTACCATATTTTTCGATTTCATTTTTTATATTACTAACATATAAGCAAATTTTGTAACATAATTTTGGATAATTTCGAAAACTATCTTTTGAAATAACTCTGTAAATATTTTATTTTACAAGCTTTTTTTGTTCTTCAGATATATAGTTCTCATAACATTGGTTTACAAAAACATCTTTCCCAGGGACACGACAAACAAACAGAATCTTAATTTTTTTCCTGCTGAATTTAAATATTTCCTGAGATATCCTCCCTCTGGCAGGGATTTCGTTATAACACATTTTAAAGCTCTAAAATTAGATATTTAGGAAACATTAAATGATAAATTTTCAATTAATTGTAGTTTACCAAAAATAATTTATAATTCGATTTTATGCCTCGTTTTGCATCAACAATCGACTTTTCTAGTAGTAGTGCTGATAATGCTTAACTATTAATCTCTTCTAAGTCCATCATTAGTTGATCAGCAAGCTGAGACATCAGTTACCTTGGTATATTCTTCCATGGTAGCAATCTCCTGATGAAAACGCTCACCATGGTCATCAGAGACAACTCAAGATTTTCAAAAAAGTCTTAATGGGAGTCCAAGAATAATTTTTAAATGCATGTAACTATTCTTTCCTTTGTACGAAGCCAAAAGATCACTCACTATTTCCTTAAAGTTTTCTTCTTTATTATTGCCAGAAACTACATAACAAATATCTTGTTTGATTTTCTAGCTGCATTTTCCGATGGATTCAACAGTTCCAGAAAATGTTCATCATGTGATATTATGGATATTATTTGGGGTTCTATAAATATGCCTTTCTTCAATTTTGCATCAATTATTTTAGGAAATTTAAATTTCAGTTAATGAAGACAGTAAAACGTTTGCCCAAAGCTGTTACAAAATTTTTCAACAGCCCTATTTTAATAAAAGGAGGTAAAAAAAACCTTTACCAGAATCACTAAAAAATATTTGATACATTTTTATAGCCTGAAATAGTACTGCTTTCATATGTAATTAAATTTTTATCTCTTCTATCCCATTCACATAATATTCTGCGCACCCAATTCTCTGAAATGTAAAAATTAAAGCTATTTATTTTAAGTCACCTCATATATTCCAGTTATATTTGTTGTGCTGTCTTTTTTCCTAACAATTTCATATTTTAATGTTTCTTTCATATCACTAGCATGGGTGATAGGTATCAATGTTAATTATTTTTTACTGTGCAAAAATGCAATCTTTAATATAATTTTTGATGTGTCTGTGAACAATCAATCCTTAGGTGTCTGGTGCCGATATACAAGAGCCTCCATTGCTTAACTAGTGCTATTAAAAAAACTACACTACTTTCTTTATAGTAGTCTTTAAAATCCCTAATAAACGCATAACTGTAAATCTTCTTAAACAAAATTTCCACGTTTGAGTCTGGAACTTAAGGTCTCTTCTGATTGCTTAGCAAAATTTAAATTCCTTATAGAATCATAAAGATCTTGTTGAGGTAAAAGATGAGGTTCTGATGAAATAAATTTATCAAAGGTAGGGTCACTTCTCTCTTTTCCTTCATCTTCTGCGTGAACTTGGCCAGATTCAGAGTTATCACTTATGGTCATAAAATTTGGGCATTTTGGCCAAATTATATGACCATAAGTGATAACTCTCACCATGAGGCGCAGGTCTGATTGCCAAATTGGGATACTTTTACTGTATATTTTGTGTCAGATTTTTTTCTTTTTACATTTGTTATGTGTAAGTAGCTGTCAGTTGCTCAAAACTATGAATGCTCTCCAAAATTATGAAGACTGAAATGGCATATGATAAGTACCATTTTTCTATTCCCTCAGAAGCTAAACACATGATATATAACATATAACTGGGGTTGAGTCTTTATCAAAATCAGCAGCTTTGAAACCGAAGCCGCTTATAACATTTTTTCCCAAGTGGCATATAATTTTCTGTTTCACACTTGAATATCAATTCTTAAAGATGTATCAGAGGTTGTTTGATTGATTTAAGCACTTTCTAAGCTGTATAAAACTTTATAAAACTTAAAACAAATAAAAAAAGTACAACGCTACAGCGGAAATAAAAACAGCAATCATTACATACGTGTTGCCAGCCTCACTACCATTTCAATACAGACTATTGGTATTTTCTTATGAAAACAAGTCAATACCTTGCATGTCAAACTATGAATAGATTTATAAGCATTCATAAAGCATATTTTGCGATGAATATCAACACTAGGAGTCCAATTATTCTGAAGAAATTTATCCCTAATTTGCAAGAGTCAAAACAAAATGCAATTACATTCACAAAAAGCATCACCTGATGAAAAAAAATCTGATTATATATTTGAGAATTACATTAGAATCACTATTTAATTTTCTTATTAAAAATTTAAGCTAATGTGTATAATTGTTTACAGGTAGTGCAATAAAAATTGCAATAAAATTTCCTCTTTTTTTTCTGGAGTTTTTGTCATGCTTTGTCAAACAATTTCACCACTGAAATCATTGCTTACAACAAAATGTAATGGATCGCATTGGTGCCAAAAACTGATCAAGATCTATATTTCTAAAAATACAAAAAAGATCATGAGAAAGTATTATGTAACTCTTTTCATAAATAAATCATTTATACTTTCTTAGAAAAAGTTACTATTAAGACTAACAATAAATGGAAACACGTCTTCTTAATCTATATTACCGAAACAAATTCTCATGAATGTATTTATAATTTCATATTTATTATTTTCCTTCTTTATTAAATAAATTTTGCTGAAACAAAAAATAAGTGAATTTATTTCATTTATTTGTTTCAGCTTTGCTTTGTAGAAAATTAAAATATTTCTATAGCAACGATTATTCTTTTAGAGAGGCTAGAAATTTCAATGAGATAAGTAATAATACAATTTTCATTATTTGCTTAAGCGCTTTCAATGGAAACGTGAAAATTCTTAATTCATGTAAAATGCAAATAACTGATTTCATTGTGTAAATAGGAGTACAAGTTTGAGATAAAATTTAAGATAAATTGCCCATCAAACCTCAATTACAGTAAAACATCTAATATTTTACAAATAATAAGAATAATCAATAAAAATGTAAATACGGAATCGCGTTAATGAAATAAAACGAAGACATTTAAATTGGAGGTTTGAAATATAAAACCATAGAATTTGGCAGACAAAAAACAAATTCTAATAAATTTTTAGAAAACATTTTAAAAGGAAGAATTTATTAAAATTAAAAGTTCTCTAGAAACTTTTTAGGGAGGAGCTATGAAATTGTTCACTGCGGATAGTTATTTGTATTATCTATCTGTGTATTTTATAATAATAATGATTTTGATAAAAATATATTTTTGTACTCAAATTCTAAAGGAAAGTAACATTAAACCGAATATTTAGAAATCAGTTTTCAATAAACTTTATGAAAATCCTTTATTTACAATTTACCATATCATTATCTATAACAGCAAATTGTTATTTAATTTATTTTGCTTAAAATGGATAGTTGAGGAAACAAATTTCTACTTCTTATTTATTGAAGTTTTTGTTCGAAATTTTAGTAAACATCAATGGAAAATGTAATGCACTTTCAATTAAATAAGATTCTTTTTATAGTGACTGATATTATAAATCACTATTACATACATATAGTAATTTACAAATAATCTTAAGCAACTTTATAAAGAGGTCACCCTAAGTTTTCATAAATTAATATTTATTTTAATATATTATTCTACGATATTTCAAGAAAGCTGAGTAAGCTACTTTTACTCAAATAAGTAAGTGTCTCTCTCAGTGTGTAACTACTACTATTAATATCACTTTTTATTGTATGACTACTTTAATATATATACATATATATATATATATATATATATATATATATATATATATATATATATATATATATATATATATATATATAAATATACCCGCTCAATTCACAATTATTTATAATTTAATATTTAAATAAAAGTTGTATATAGTTTTCTTGTAATACTTACTAGCAAATGTGCACCAAACTTTGAAATATTATAAATTATGACGTAAATTAGTATTTATGCTGATCTTTTCAATAAACATTTTCAGAAAAGTGTATTAGGCAATTTTTACGGGTTTCTCATACATTTATGAAAATAGAATTTATTTAAATAAAAATAATATTGAAAACTACAGTTTTCTAAAATTTCATCAGAATTTTCTTATTAATCAATATTTAATTCGATAAAACTTTGTAAATTTAATTAAATAACTCAATTTAAACTTCTGAGATTTAAAACTAACTGGCATTGAAATCTGCATTTAATTGAAGTTTCGAATGAGAAGGTAAATTATCTTATTTAAAAATAGATAAATGACTTTTTAAAGTAAAAATTTACGGTCAGTTGAAAATGCAATAATTAGTGGGGATGTCAAAGTGAGATCTGACGGTTAAATTTAAAATATTCTGAAATATTCGCTTTAGTTACAATACCGTTCTCTTAAGGAAATTAATTAAGTTTACATTGCATTAGTAGATAGCACTTTATTTTTTTTTCTTCCTAAATATTTTCATAAATAATTCTATATTTGAAAAGTATTAAAATAAATTAGAATTTATGGGATTTCTCTATTTATGAATAGTCATTACTTTTTGAATATTAAATAATGTAATAAATTTACATTCGTTAAAATTATGCCAATTACAGTGACTTTAGAAATCATAATAATTGTGTTGATATTATTATCAAGGGGTCTCAGGATTCTATTTTGAAAATACTCTCTTTTTAAGTGAGTCCTATTTATATTCCTTTTCGATGCTGTATTTTTTTCTTCAAGAGATGTGAATTATATTTGTAAATATAATGCGTGAATATAATATAGAGATGTGAATTATATAATGCAATAAAATTACATTTGTTAAAATTAGGCAAATTACTGTGACTTTAGAAATTATAGTAATTGTGTTGATATAATTATCAAAGGGTCTGAAGCTTCTATTTTGAAAATACTCTCTTTTTTAAGGGAATCCTATTTATATTCCTTTTCGATGTTGTATTTTTTTCTTCAGGAGATGCGAATTATATTTTTGCAGTATTGGGTAACATTTTGAAACTCAATGTTTGCTCTTAAAATACTTTCATCAGTAATTCAGAATTTTGAATCGACTAAAAAAATATAAATTTTTTTATTTATGAATAATTAATATTCAGTGAATATTAAAATATATAAAAACAATTTACATTATTTTTATATCTTTCCTGATTTTAAATTTATATATAAATATATATATATATATATATATATATATATATATATATATATATATATATATATATATATATATATATATATATATATATATATATATATATATATATATATATATATATATATATATATATATATATATATATATATTAATAATATTTATATACATGCACAATTACATGAAAAATATACATCACTATATAAATAGAAGCTTGATTTTATAAAATAAATAAATAGCAAACTGTCTTTTATTTAACTTGTTTTGTCAAACTAACTATAATCTTTGGCCTGAAATAATGAATAGGTTTTAATAAATTCATATTAAAATTGAAGCAAAACATAAAATATAAATAGCATTGATAATAGTTATAAAATACAAAGTAACTTTCAATATGATTTTGTATTTTTAACTCTTAAAACTAAAAAGTAAATTAAACAATTCTTTGATATGAATAATTGTGTGTTACTGGATACTAAATCCTTTAGTAATAATACGCCATTATTGAATAAAGCTTTTTTTAATTGAGTGATTTAAAAATTGTTTTAATTTCTTACTAAATTAATAGAATCATAAGCAAATATATTGGTATCTTTACTGATCTATTATCTATAAATATTTTTTCACTATTCTATAAAAAATAATAATCTTTGTGTATACAAAAGCTTGAACATCCCTTTCAGTAAATACAGAGAAATCTCTCTTTTTCTAAAGTCCTTTTTATCAAACTAAACATAAACTTCTTTCTATCAAACCTAATGAATATGTATCATAAATTCATATTAAAATAGTTTAAAAATTATGAGATATAAATGACAGATCAGCCATTGAGTCCCCAACCAATCTGCATGAATCGTAATCCAAAAATCACGTATCCTTTGGGAAGAAAACTCTTGAGTTCTCTTAGCGATTTATCTTGCGCCAAGTCTTGCTTTTTAATACTTGATAGAAGAGTCTTGATTTCCTTCTCTTAGCTCTCAAACTTACAGAAAGCATCCCAGTTAGGCGAAGAAGCAACGGCACTCTTATGTCCACATCCAGGCCTTTAAATAAAGAGCTGTCAATGAGGTACTTGCTTCTGATTGGTTGTCTTTCCATTCTTTTCACAAACGTAGTCACTTAGCATCGCTCCAAATGATAGAGAGGGAAGAAAAAAAAATGAACAACGCGCCCTCAAGAATCTCCTAGATTTTAAAAGAAGAGGTGAAAATTTTTATTCACCCCGTAAAGTATTCAAGGTTCGATTATTTTTAGTGATGATGAATGTGCAGACGTTTAAATGTCAAGAGAGATTCTATTTGTTTAAATTAATGGACACGCGAAGGGGAGAGAGAAAGAGAGACTTGAAGAGTTTTATTGGGTGGCTATTTATCATTACTGAATTGGTATTAGAATAAATTGTTCTGCAATCGAATAAATTTTGTTTTTAGATTTGTACAATACAATAGATGGGCAAATAAAAATAGCTACTTTTAACAGTTGAATTTATAAATCCTCTACACATTTTGCTATAGCAATAACGACAATTTAAAATCCCACAACTATATATGGTTACAGAGGCTTTAAAAAGGTGGTTATTTAAAAAAATTATTTATATTTTTAGTACACAGTGTAATATAGGATAAATAATTATTTAGTAAATGTATAACTCATTGAAGGAATTTTCTAATACGATGAGAATGTAATTCTGATTTTTATACATTTTAATTATTGTCATTTTTTAAAAATATTTAATTTATAGAAAAATATATACGTAATAATTCAATAATTGGAAAATATTCCATTTTACGAAATTGTAATATTTTATATAACCTAGGATATAAGAGATAAGATCATAAGAGATATTTCTCTACATTAATTACATTTTAATAAAATATACTTTATAATAAGGTAAAATTGACATAGTGAAATATATCTCTGAAATTCGTGAATTAAATATCATAAAATGGCAAGTTAATTTCTTGTGTCAAAAATTGGCATATTAAGCTAACATATAAATTGAGTAATATTTTAAAAATAAGTTTGTTTAAATATCGTTATATATAAATACGTTTTTCACATGAAAAACAAAAAGAATGAATTAAAATCTATAATTTTAAATTTATATCAATTTTTATATGCTGCATAATACTCACTGTTAATAACCAATATTTTATTTTAACATCTGTAAATTTATCATCATTTTATTTCTTCAAATAATTAATAAATATCCTGAAACTTTATAGTATTCATATCTTATTTTTCTGCTAACATTTAGAGTAATGTTCTATTGACATTTCAATTACAAAAGATTATTTTTTACAGTGCGTCTAAGATACCGTGTGTTGAAAACAAAATGTCTTGTTTAAAACAAATGTGATTAAAGTTTTGAAGGACAAGTTCTTCAGATACCATAAACGAATATGATATTTAATTCTAGAAAAATTATTTTTGAATTGCTTATTCATTTGGATTATTAATTAATATGCTATATTTTTAGTCAATCTTATTTTACTATATTTTAATTGATGAACATTTAAAACACTTGCTTTGTACAAGTCATGATATGTTATTTTAAAGCCATGTGTAAAAAGTTAATAAATAAAAATATATATTATACTTTATAAAATTTAATTTTATGCTTTGAATATTCAAATTTCAAGAAATATAACTTGTACTTAAATCTTTGTATTAGCATAAAAATTTACTGAATGAAACTAACGTAAAACATTTAATAATAAATTAATTAAAAATTATAATTATTTTTACAAAATTCAGTAATAAAGAAACAGAATAGAGCATATATTTATATTAAAAGGTAAAAATGTTCCAAGTTTGTTGCATAATTAATTTATTTATATATTAATAGCAACGTTTTCAAAATCAAGAGAAAATTTAATTTGATCTTTCATTTTCCTCATGTTTTTCATTCGTATAACAATTCAGAATTATATCAATGATAAAATAATAAATTTGATGAAAAATAAACACACTCGAAACTTCTTATTCTCTTTTTTCGTGAGCTCAGCTCAATTTTTATTTCTCCTTATAATAAAATAGGAATTAAATTATCGTTGGACGAATTCATGATTACATAAATTTACAATACAAGTAGACTCTAAAATACATATCACGGGTATTAAAGTATAGACCTATTTAGAATTGAATTTTTCAATATTATTTAAGGAATTTAAAATAAATCTGAATTGTTTCAACAATTTAAATTCATATCTCTAAATTTAATAAATTAAATAGCATTCATAAATTTCAGTTTATCTAAGTATTTGGAAACTAAATTCATTCATCCATAACTATGATGATTAAGTTCCTTAAGTTGCTATAACTAATATTATTTCAAATGACATTAATATAAATACAATATTATAAATACTTCTAAAATTTATTCCATGTCTTTTTGTTATATTATATCAAAGAAATCACTTTTTGGTATTGCTGATAGAGTTAAATACTGCTTGTATGCCAGTTTATCTACAATGGTTTCACCTACAAATTCACTTGAAAATTAAACAACACTATAAAAGCTCAGTGGATTTTTTTTTTAATTTGTTTTACACATTTGATGTTGCATTTAAATTTTCATATATTTAAAAATATCTTACTCATTTTTATTTTAGGAAATCCTAATTTAATACTTATTGCTGTTTTTACCTATTGACAGCTTCATCAAAAATTAATCAAATCAAACATGAATTCATTCAGTGTATCAATCAAACATGAATAATATCAAACATGAATTCATTCAGTGTATCAAAATTTACGATACTACATGACATTACAAAATATGCTTACACGTAAATTTAATTCATAAATCAAATATTACTTTAAAGAAATAATATTATTACTCGTATTTAGGCACAATTTTTTTTATTTGTTTAAGGCTGTAAGGAGGTAACTTTATGATAACTGATATGAACTTAAATTTTGTGTCTTACTTTGAGAATTAGCTAATAAAACAATATTTGAAGTTTTGTATATTATATAATCACCAGATGTATTATCATTTGACTTCTGATAATAAAATAAATCTGGTGGTCATAGGGATCTGGTGATGGGAATTGGTCACAGAATTTCTCAATCGTTGTCTAGTACTTCCTAGATTAAACAGTAAATGAGGAATGTTTCGATTTCATTTGATATCTGTTGTAGGGGATATTTGTGAAAGTTTTAAGGCTCTTCTCCCTTGTGGTACATGAATAATCTCTAGTACCTATAAAATGTCTTCCGGAAAAGCAAAAACATGGTGGACGACACTAATACCTTTTAATAATCTTTGATTACTAAGCTGTCGGTATTCGCTGTCAAAAATGACAAAACGTACCATCGTTAATTAAATTAATTTTTGTCTTTGTTATTCATATTTTAAATTGAAATTTAGTGTGATTTATTCTTCTTAAGAAAAACCAAACTGCTCAGAAATTTTGGCAGTGGCATATAAACTTGGTCTTTAATTGGGCACATTCATAATAAAGATTTAAAATAAAAATGATTATAAGATCAGCACTTATAAGGATTAAAAAATATTAATTTCTTTACTTATACCTTTTGCTGCATTAAACATATGACGTATTTAATGTAAATGAATTTACTATCAATAACAATAATATATTAATGATATTTTTTTTTAAATGTATTATAAATTTTTTGTTTCACGCATTTATGTAAAATTAGAAAATTTGAATTTTATTTTATAATAAAAAAATTATTTAAGGAATATTCCTATAGTTGAAGCTATCTTACTATTATTTTTGCAGAATTGTAGACAAAATTATTCATTTTATCTATGATTCTTCTAAAATAACATATTACTGCATATAGCCACACAAAATTAAATTGAATAAATATTTGTGATTAGAGCACACAATATTACGTTACATAAGAATTAAAAGAAAAATATAACAGCATTTCCCAGAAACAGATTACAAATAAAAAAGTTTCATTTATAAGTACATTTGCAAAAATAATTCTATTTCAACCATTCAAATTTAATAAAAATATATACTGTACATTTTTTTGACTTCATAACTTTATTAATTTAATAATATTCTGATGTAAATATTTTATTTATTATTATATTAACATTTTTATAAATGCTTGTTTAATAAATTATTCATTGCAAATAACTACCCCACTTAATTGTTATTAATTATAATATTTATTTATAATTTTTGATAGAAAATCTAAATATTAGTAACTTTAGGTTGGTAAGGAATATTCATTTTAAATTTATAAATTTTTTGAGTCAATGATATGAAAATTTGTATTATAATTTATAAAAAAAAACTAAAGAAATATTTTAATAAAATTAAATTTACAAACAATATGTAATCTTAGTAAGAATTTTTCTTTTAAATTATAATCTTAATACTTTGCATCTGAGGCAATAATTAGTTCTGCTTCAAGATAAAACTAGTAGAACACACTTAAATTAAAAAAAGTTTAAAATTGCACACATTTTAATGCACGCAATCAGTGATTTTTACGAAGAAAATCCATTGAACTCCAAGAACAATGTCAGCGAAAGTAGTGAAATTAAATCTATTTCGGAGTTTTAACCCAGCCTGATTTAAATCATTGAAACGAATGAGAGGAAGCAGCTCAAATTCCTTCTTTACAAACATTCTCATTACGTGTCTCTCCTTATTCAAATTACCTCTTAAGTCAGCGATATCCAAACAATCACATTAAGCTGATTACTATTCGCTCAGATCCTGAAATGATGATATAATTTGGTTCTCTAGAGTATGCTGCAAGCAAGTCAGGATAAAAAAAAAATCCATAGGAAGAGAATTGATTAGGGAGTTTTCCAAGTGCTAAGAAAAATTATATGCCTTACGCTTGAAGAAACTCATATGCTTGATTGTAAATTCAGTTTTAGAAAGTAGTGAAGTAGTTTTAAGAAGATTTTAAATTTCATGGAATTTCCTTCAGCTCCATTTGCTCATTTCATTGATTAAATTCCATTTCATTTATAGCCAGCAATTTTGAGGTTATGTTTTCAATATCACTGTGATAAAATATGTGTTAGTTTCTTATTTCATGATTCTACAAAGTGATTCGCATAATTTTAGTAATAAATATTATTCAATTCAAATTATTTCAATCAGAAGAGTATTAACTTAGATATAAATAATTTAAATAATTTACTACGATAATTTAGCAGAAAATCTTAGTATTTTACAATCACATACTGAAAATAATAGTAAATACTTTGAGCAAGTTTCAAGGAAACTATTCTTTTGGACAAATTATGTTTCAGTTAAAAGTTTTCACTCTAAAATATTATCATAAGTGGTATATAATATACTGTAAATAATTATTATATCTTCAAGATATTTATTCTAAAAACATAATATTCTATATAAATGCATGTATTATTATATGGAAACACATTTTTTTTGATGTCTAATTGTTTATACTTAAAAAATGCTAGTTTAAAATTCTCTATGCTAGATTAAAATGAGAAGCAAAATATTTATCAAGAATTTGTGGATGTGCATTAGTGTACTGCTGAAAAAAAATATTAACAAATAGTACAATAAATGTATTTTCATAAAAATGAAATTATTACTTTTTTATAGAAATTATAACTAATAAAGGGTTTGATATATGCACAGTGAAAACTCTAATGACTTTAGGCAGTTGTAAGGCATTTTGTCCATCACATATATCGTCTTCCAGAAAAACTTTTCCAGATATATAAATGTCGTAAGGTAGGAAATTCGAAAACATCCTTGCAAAAACCCTGATATATGTGCGTGCAGAAGACAGGAGCTGGACACTTATCTCTCATAATTCAACAGTGCCTGAGACCAAGCCCACAGCGCTTCGCTGTGAAAAGTGGTATTCAACTATTAGGTCACGGTGAACCCCAATAAAACAATACCTAAAAATTTTTATAACTTTATTGCAATGATACAAATATGGTTGATAAAAAACATTCAAATTGTACTTTTTCATAAAATTTCTAAAAGCTCATCTAATTTGTAAGTTATTTTATACAATAATAATATAAATTGAATGCTAAAAAATCTAATTTGCTGGAAATGCGATATAAAAAGCTAAGTTTTTGACATGATATTAATTTTAATGCATGTCTTTAAAATAATGAAAAATCTTATTTGAGTGTAGTAATAATTCAAGAGTTTTAATCCTACACAAAAATCTTTGATAGCATATGCTATTTTCTACTAATCAACAAGTATTGTAACAAGAAATGTCATTTAATCAATTTTGTGAAATTTTCTAAAGGATTCATCGAATTTTTATTGTTTAAATA
Source organism: Latrodectus elegans (assembly GCA_030067965.1). Classification (NCBI taxonomy): domain Eukaryota; kingdom Metazoa; phylum Arthropoda; class Arachnida; order Araneae; family Theridiidae; genus Latrodectus; species Latrodectus elegans. Next base: position 47,005,119 of record CM057817.1, read on the forward strand.
TAATTAAAAAATGTACATGATATATGGTTCAAATGACATAAAACACTAATATATATGGTATCACATTTACTTGTCTAATTTATAATTTATTGTGTTTCTTTGTAAAAAAAATATTAAAATTGAAGAATTAAAAAAAAATAGGAATCTAAGATACGAAATTCCATCCATAGCTTAACAAAAATGAAATCAGAGAAAATTGAAAATAGTGATTAAAATTTTTGAAACTATGAATATTTTAAAAATAATTATTTTGATTATGAGTGTAACGATCAATTTATCCTTTGATTTACCTTAGCTATAAGTTTATAAATCAATTGATTAATCATTGGAAAATACTTCGTTAATAAGGAGATGCAGATATTCTTCTGATGAAAACCAAGATGCAGTTTTTAGTAATATGGAGTTGTAGGTAATAATAGGCCTAAGACAGGTTAGTAACAGACTCTAATAGATTCAGGCAATGTTTTAATGAATAATTTCATTTCAAGCACTATGTCTTTGTAACCATCTGAAAGAAGCATTGTCTGATACTCAATATAAAACAATATAAAACTTATTAATTGTTGACCTGTTATTCCCAATAATGTGCTCCTCTGCAACAAACTGCAATAATAATAATAATAATAAAGATCTCTAAAAAATTATAACAGCAGAACCACAGAGGCTTTACAATTAGAAATAAAAATTGGAATGGTACTATTTTCAAAGCATTCTTCTAACCTTATATTTGAAGGAACGTTTAATTTCTTTCACTGAGCTATGACGTTCATGAAAATTGCATCATTCTATGAATTTCTTGACAATGGTTCTAATATATTTTACTTTTAAGAGTAGGTAAGTCGTGCTTTATTGGTTTTGGCATTTTGCTCCTTTCATAATTTGACTAAATTTTACGTTATTGGAGTCGTAAATAACAACTTTACATTAAAATTAATCGGAAATAGCTCAAGAGAGTCGCACTTTTCATCCATAAGTTCTTTTTACTTTTATTCCCTCTATATATAACTATAAACTTTAATTTAGGAATTTATGTAGATAATTTTTGAGTTATGTAATCATTTTGATGCTGTTTGTCCAGTTTTTAGATAGCTCAATCATATTTAAACTTTAATGTTTCCGTTCACTGTCTTTGCCCTTTATTCTAATAAATTTTGTCTACGAAATGAATAATACTATGTAATTTGTTTCTAATGCAATATCTCTAGAAACCTCTTACATTAATAGCTACATTGCCAACATATGAACAAATCTCAACTCTATTATTTATAAAGATGGGTATTGCAAATTTAATATTTGAATAGTAAAGTATATTGAGAATTTTTAAAAAATATTTTTACTGCACGTATTTGAATACTTCATTAGTTACTTTTAAATAACATTTATACGAATATTTTGTAGAGGGCTTGTATAAATAGGTAAAGGCGTTATTTTAAATATAACTAAAAGCTTAAATCCCTCATAAATGTAAATCGTTTGGATATAAATACATTTAGTGAATATAATTAGAAAGAATTTTAAAATAATTATAGTGCATATATGTATTATTTGTATTTCAAAAACGAATATTTTGAAATAGGAAAATTTAGATAAAAAATACACATTGTCTTCAAAAATAATTCATATTGATATTATTTCTAATCATCTACCAGTAAACTTCAGCGTAGTTTTTTTTAATTATTACAAATTTATCTAATTTTTCAAATAAAAATATATAATTCTTAGATTATAATTTTATAACTGTATAATTATTTCAATATTTGTTTTCATTTCCTGTGTTTGTATTATAGTGAAAGTAATTTTAAAATGAAACAATTAAAGTTAATTATAGTTATAAAGTCTAAGTAGAAAATTAAGAATTTTATATTTGATGAAATTTTCATACATTGCTATTAGTTTTAAATTCAAATTATCATTAACTGATTTTGTTCCATTCCGTTGTCAACATAGTTCATAATATATTTTACATAGTTATATGTACTTTTGCATTAAACTGATTAAATAAGTTTCGATGTTCTAAGATTAAAATTGAAATCACTAAAAGGACCATAAATAAGAATCTTTCAGAACAAAAATATCAATATTTTTTATTTCAGAAAATAATAAATATGAATAGGCAGAAAATGTGTTTCCCCTATAAACGGCATACTACAGTGCAAACGGGTGAACGGGATACAACAAAGTTTTTTTATATAGGCTATACACAAAATGCAATCATGGCATTTCGAAAACAAATCATTCCAAAATGCCCACCAAAGGGTACCGTTTTGAAAACCGACGCAAATTTAATGCAAACGACCAAAATGGATTACAGAAACAATATTAACATTTTCTCTGATCATTTTGTCATCGAACGTCCTTAAGTAGAGGTTAAAAAAAACATTAAAGAAATAAGAATAGAATAAAATGAAATTTCACAGGAGGAGCAGCTGTTAATCGTGTCTAGGAAGATGTAGAGAAAGATACTCCCCTTAACCACCCTCATTTAATTGCAAACTTTCAAGTCAATGGACAATGTGTTTAACAGCAGATCGTAATTAGTTGTGAAACAGGGCTCATGAAACTTTCTGGCATTTTTTAAATCTCATTCAGTACCTACACAAAGCACCAGCCATTTAAATAGCCCCATAACCAGAGATCACTCGCAGTTAATATGGTTGAGCGTAAAGGTCTTGTGTTAGGAAAGCAAGGATCAACACGTTCTTCTGTGAAGCATTGGAGCAATAGCTTCTTCATAGTCGAATGGATATTGAGGGTGCATCAACCTACATGAAAATGTTAAAGAAAAGAACCAGCCTTTGATCTAATTGGGACACAAAGAACTTCTGTAGCATGTTATGGTACAGGCACCTCGTAACGGAAAGTCTGACTGGCCCACGTACACAGATTTCTTCAAAGAAGAATGGCTCGAGAAGGAATGTTGCCGTGAGTCCACATCATGCATTGACCTTTGGAGAATAGGTAAATTTCAGTGTAGATCTCTGGATTTTTCTTAGCCCAAAAGTAGCAAATTTATGTGATGTCAATCCCACTGAGCTATAAATGAGCTTTATCGCTCCACAAAAAGTCATGACAGATCATCAGTCTTTCTGTTGAGATAAGTGACTGCGAATAAGAGCCGTTGGGGCGTGTTTCTATCCAACAGCTTCTGGATATGATGGATCTTGTACATATACGGAAAGTCGTGCATTATTTTCTGAATAATTTTGAGCTGTGCTGTAAGAATAGCTTGTTTGTCAAGAAATTCTAAGCACACTTCTGCCCCCAAAATCTGATTTCTCTGATTTACGTCAACAGCGGTCTTAACGGAATCAATAAGTACCGGTAAGATATATTTAATAAAACTTTAAGGTTGTGTGTAAACTTCTTATTTCCTCGCCTCTTCAAATCACTTTAAAGTGATCTTGATACCTTTAGTAGATATTGCAACACTTCGAAGGTTCTTTCTACGATGAAATTCATGAACTGAAGAAAAGCAACTTTCTCCATATTTTGTAATGCAGCTTCACGAAAAGAGGACGTTAACTAAAGAGACTGCCATTAGTATAGCCGGACACATCGACTTAAACATAACAATGCCTTCAAACTTTTTAATTGTTTTAGAAAAACTTCCTTCAAACTTAACTTGTTTTAGAAAAATCTTCCTTTTTCTTCTCAAACACGCAAATCTCCACATTTTCCTATTATAATTGATTAGACCTTAACGGATTGGTATTTTCTGAATCATAATTTTTTATTTCGTTAGTTAATATTGCTTCTGTATTCCATTTTAATAGTTCATTGCGTTACATTTTATCCTTCATTTGTTAAAATGCATGCATTGAAAAACATCCTCTAAAGCACATTTTGGAACTAAAATTATTGTTTCGATATTCATTGAGCACATTACCTGTTTAACCCATATACAATTTTTCGTTGCTTTCGGTTCACCCATTTCTGCCATGGGATGTTGTTTAAAGGGGATATTTAATTACAACCACCCGGAATATGTTTACCTCTAGAAAATGTAAATTGTAAATCGCCCTTACATCAAACTCTAGCTTGAAGAAAACTGCTTATTGTATTCATGATAGCAGAATATTTCAAAAAATAAAAAACCTTTAAAAATGAAACAATTTCAGACAATTCCAGTATTTTGAGACACATATAAAAATTCTATTACTTGCTAAAAATGATTAAAGAACACAGCAGACTTAATTTTTTAGTTGACTATAATTTGTCATACAAAGCTGTTACAATATCTAACAAGCAATAAGTATAAAATTAGATAATTATTAAAAGAAAATCTAAATCCTTTAAAATCACTTAAGTTTTATCAGTTATTAACATTGTTGTATTAGTAAAATCAATTTTATTGAATTATGGGTTATACTGTGTGCCTAGTCACAATAAAATTATAATCACATATTCATAAATAAATGTGTGCGAAATTTGTAGTCGAATAGAGAGAAAATGGAACAGGTCCAAATAAAGCAAAATAAAGACAGAATATTGCTTAAACATTTGAGAGTGGCCTACTGAGATAATAACTGTTAAGTAATAAATGGTAAGAAATTTAGCTTGATAAAATAAATCGTACAAAAAAAAAAGACTGTGAATATAATGCCAGAATAAAAAAAATCATCGATTGTTATGTAAAAATATTCCAAAATATAACTTCTTTAGCGCATTTTAAATTTTTGAACAGTAAATTATTAGTATCATCCTGCTTATTGGTGATAAAGGTTTACTAAGAAGGCAATCATTAAATTCTATTGATTAATAAAGTTTCTTAATAAGCCTGTGCATTTGATAGCATTAGCGTGATAATAATTTCCGGAAAGCTGTAAATTAATTGATAAAAATTTCATTACAAAAAATCTGGATTATTTTTTTTTCTTAGCCAAGCAACAATCACTCAAGAAATTATTCATTTAGGGCGAAAAAGTAAAAATGCAAAACTACTGAAGAAACTACAAAACCATTCTGTTAAGAAGGTGTACATCAAGCTAATGAAGAAATCAAATGTATCTTCCAATTTAATTGCAAACTTTCTATCAAAAACAACTTCAATTCATTTCTTTCCAAAATTAAAAATATATTCCATAAAAATCTCTCACTGAACGAAAAATATTATACTAGATGTTATTAACAAATAACTATTTTGGTAAAGTGGTTCCAATTTAATAAATGATATCGAATACAATTATTGTAATTTAGAGAATGAAAAATAAATTGATTGAAATTATTTTCAGCAAGTTTCAAGTCTACAGTTTCATTTTAGAAGTGCAGAAATGTTTAAAACTTTATTGACAAGTAAAGTCAAAAACATGAAAATAAGTTTAAAATGAAAACTTTATTATAAAACGAACAATTAAAAGTTTCCTCGAAAGTGTAAATGCACTTTCAAACTAATGAACACAAACATAGATTACAAAGGATCGTCTCTTTGACCGGAAGTGTACAATAGAGTAAATTATAAAACAAAAACTCTCTTTAAACACTGCACACCAAAACTTAGGGAATCAAAACTACTTAACATCCGCGCTCTATTATTAATACATCGGCACGGGCCCACGGAAGCTCATTTTTCGCCTGAATCGGAGCAGGATCTCATGACAGGATCATGAGAACGAAAGGAGAAAACAATAGAAAATTAAATCTTATGTTAATATTGCCGCTGGGCTATCTCTATTGGCTCCTTGTTTGAGTAAGAGCATTCCATCTCATTAGTTGTAAAGTGGAAACCCGGAGGCACTAAGAAACTTTGAGACTCATCCGATTTTTCAGATTATTAATTGCGGCAAGGTAATATCTTCATGCAAACTTGATGCTATTGACATTAATTTTGTGGAGGAGATGAATTCAAGTGAAAATCAACGTTCGGGGGAATTTTCGTTGAAGAAAATTAGGTTAGATGATCTTAGACTGCTCGTAATTTGGGGAAAGAAACTGTTCAACGATTCCCTCGAGTGCAGTAAACACCTTCTTATTATACCGGTTTTCTTCGCTAGGGAGAGGGGTAGGGGCACGGCAATAATTTATTGAGATCATTAAAGGCTGGGGGGGGGGTAGGATTAAAATGTAATTCTCATATTTTATTTTCGCTGCATATATTCTACCTGGATATATTTATATGAAAGAGGATCTTAATTTTGTAATGACGATCGTTCAAATCAATCAAACGACGTTGTTTAAAGTATATAATGGAGAAAAAATATATAGGAGCTGGGAAATATACTGCCATTGACTTTATTCAATGCAGAATCGCTACATTAATTGCATTTGGAAAAGTTAACAATGGTGTGTGTCATAAAAATTCTCTATTTAATCTTTTATTTAACTATTGAAATATGAAATAAGATATTTTAGATATTTCTAAAAATAAATAAGTATCAAAATGAATTAAAAAATATAAATTTTAAAAAAAGTGCTTTGAAAAAAATTGTTTTAACAATTTCAAAGAAATATCACTAGCTTTAAGGAGAAATTTTTTACTGATATAAAAATGTATTATTCCAAAAATGACAACAGAAAATTAACGATATAAAAGATTATAACAAATTCAAACAAATAAAGCAGAAAACTTTTATTAACTAGATTCAAAAATGAAATATAGATTTAATAAAATTTTGCTATTTAAATGCAAAATTAAAAAAACTCATTGACAACTAACTGAAATGATTTAAATACATTTTTTCAGATTTATAAACAAAAAATACAAAATATTAATAAATATGAGAAATGATTAATTTAGTTAAACACTATTGTAATTTGTCCTTATGCAGACCTTTAACTTATAATAATAAAAACCTTATACAAATTTAAAAATCCAAGCATTACAGAATTTAATAAAGCTAACAAATACTTCCATAAAAACTTTTTTAATAAAAACTGGTTGCATTATATTTTAATGTTTACGAAGTACATTCAAAAATGACCCTTTAATTCTCAGATTTTTCCATCGTTTTGATAATCACCTATACATATATTTGTATGCGTGTACTTATATAGATAATGTAAAATTAATGCAAAAATTATTTTCTTACATATCTTAAAAGAAGACAATTATCGTATTTATATTTTAAGAAAATGCTGCTTTACAAGCATATGTCTGTTTTTTTAATGATGTTTATTATAAACTCTATATAATGAGCCGTTGTTCATGGCCAAAGAATGGTCGATTATGTTTGAACATCAAAGTACCTTTGTGTTGATATATATAAAACACTTTACTGACAATAAACTCTTTACTGATCATATCCATTTATTTGTATAGAGGTAAAGTGGGAGAAGGAATATGCCACATCAGGTTTCAGCTTCATCATTTATTCTGGTTCTCAATCAAAAGGAATTGTCTCTGGTTGTATCTTAGAAACAATAGATATTATCAATATCAGGCATGTAATTACACAATATATAGCTAACGGTCTAAAAAGTATTTTGTAACAATACTGTTTAAAACTATATATATATATATATATATTTCAGCCTTTATAGATATTACAGTATAATGTGTGTGTGTGATTATTATTTTAATATATTGTATAACATCAAAATAATATTAAAGAGATCACTTCTCATTATAGGGCTCGTTATATATGTCATTACAATAGAAGAATAAGTAATAAAACTTTCGAATCATATATTTTTATCAAAATGTTACTCAAAACATACTGAAAAAGGAAAGAATATGATATATTTTAAGGAATACAAAGAATGTAAAGTATATTTATAATGTATCATCAATTTTCTTTTTTTATTCTGCAATTCATTTCAAAAATTATAGATTAGATTCAAATGCTGTACCAGCGTAGTAAATTCAAATATTATATCAACAATATTAAATTTAACTATAAATATTTAAATATTTTGTTAACGTTATACAAAATTTAAGTATAAAAATTTAAGTATATTATTAACTATACTAAATATGGTGTATGTTTTATTTCTTAAAGGAATATTATTCAAATTTGATACTTCATTTTTAAAATATTGTTTTCTCTCAACTAAAATTGAATTCTGGAGAAATTTCCTAAATTTATTAATATACTAAATTTTATTAAAGGGCTCTAAGTTAAAGAAAAAAGACCAATTTCATTTCCATTAACGAAGTTAATAAGCAAAGGTGTAAAAATAGTATGCTACTCAATACTGTTAAGGTTTAAGCTGTAAGAAGCTTATTTGATAATGGTACTTCACAAAAAAAATCAGGGATATATTTTATTAATTTTCAACTCAATTTTAAATATATTACTAATAAATTGTGCACATCATTAAAAAAATACACAATCTAACAATAATTATATGTTGTAAAAGATAAATGTTTTTCCTGGAAATACCGGGTAAATTTTATGAGTCAGAAATCAAACCAATAAAACATACCAAATTTTCTTCAGATTCAGTTTCAAAATCAGTTAATAGAAAAAAAATGTACTAACATAGCAGCTTTAAAACTAATACATATTACCATACTCATAATAAGTTCGAAACTATAAATAATTGGTCTTAATAGTTTTGATCTTTTAGAAACACACTGTATTTATCTTATTCTTAAAACACTAGGCACATTACCTACATAAGAATAATTTATTTCAACCAGCATTTCATATATATAAATTTTTATTTTAACTTTATGAAATATCAGTAAATTGTACAACATGCGGAACGTTTCACTACTTCATGTAAATTAAGTAATATACTTAAAGGAAATTAATTTTAAAAATTACAACAGCAAATCAAATCAATAAAACTTTATCGCGTACAATATCTATTTAAAATTATTAAAACATATTGCACTGAATTGATAAATCTTTTTGAAGCTTTTTGACATCGATTTTAAAATAAGAAACTAAATTATTTATGGATTACCCTATCCATAAAAACAAAAGTAATGCATTCCTTTGCCCTTAAAAGCGACTATTTTATCTAAGAACAGTTTTAAAGTATATGTGGAACTTAAAATTGAAATAATATGTAACTGAAGAAATTCTTTTATATACATTAAAGAATGTAACTTCATTTGTTAAAAACTTTTCCTATTATTTTGAACACTGCCAGTAGGTGGGTGCTTTGAGTAGTTCAATAAATCAAAAATAAATCCGTATTGCTTTCCAAGAATTGTAACTGTCGTCCGTACATTATCTACCATGAAATGAGATCAACGTCCTCTGAAATGGACGGGAAGAAAAATAGAAGATTAAGGGGGCAGCAGTTGACAGATTCGCTTTAGAGCCAGAGATTCAAAATCCTTATCACACAGAGCTTTGTACAGCCAACTGCAAAAAATTCGGACTTGTAATAGCACAAAAAAGACTTGACCATTGCTGATTTTTCTCAGAATATAAGAAAACTTTTCCCTGCAATAGAAAATAAGAAATTTCTGAAAACCTTCAAAATATACTTTTAAAATCTCAGAAAGGGTTAATATATTTCATATTACGCTAGCTACACCTTAATATGTTCATACTGTATTCAATGTATGGTGATGAAATATATTAATTCACATAAATTACTGTTTATATAATCACTATATATTATTTGTCCATTGATATTATGATTTGAAAACTTTAAAGATCTAAATAAATTTATGTACATAATATCTTAATTAAATGATATATGTTTATATATATTAGCAATATCTTAATATTTAGATATTTAGTTAAGCGTCTTTCTTAATAAAAATGCTTATATTTTATGAGTATATAAATATTTTATTAATAAAATCAGTTAACTATGTTATATATATATATATATATATATATATATATATATATATATATATATATATATATATATATATATATATATATATATATATATATATATATATATATATATATATATATATATATATATATATATATATATATTTAAAATCCTTTTACATTACTTTTAGCAAATAAATGTGAAAATTATAAAGTTTTGAAGAACCGAAATGTTTTTTTATTAAAATTTTAAAGTAAGTTAGTTGAGAAGCATTTTTATAAAAAAAAAAATTAGTTCCAAAATTAGTAAATATTTTATGAACTGTGAAAATATTAAAATCAATTTTAACAATTATTTTTTGATATTAATATGCATAAACGTATAAATGTTTATAAATTTGTGGAGAAATATTAAAAGCAAATTGTAGCACAAAATAACCACATCAAATTAAGCTAATTAAACTGCAACTGTAAATGAATTTTAGATATACCATCATTTATAATTATTTTAAAATTTCTTCAAGAGGAATTGAGTATACAAAGCAAGTTTGGTTGGTAAAGTCCATTTATCCCTAATTTGAATAAAACTTATTTAATAAACTTGTAAATTAAATTATATTTATATAAGGTCTGTAATTTTTCTGTAGTTTAGAAAATTCCTAAGTAATTATGTAATTGCTATGAATTCTAAAACAGATTCGCTTTAATGTTTTTTTTTATATACAGATGCATAGCAAACTGCTTCCGTTAACACAATCAGAAAATCTGCAATTGATTAACTAAATAAATCCATCATGTATATTCAGAAATAATACATTAACAGTTGCTTCAAAAATTATTTTTACAACTCATACTTAACATAGACTTAAAGATAAACAAACCTATAGAATATACTAGAGCATTTTAAAGGTTAGAATATTAAACTTGGCCAGGAAATTTATGTCAACTTTGTTGTTAGTAAAGTATTTTAAGAAATTATGAAGTTATGCTAATTAATGTAGTTACACATTTGTCAAAAAATAAATATTAGTTATAAATAATTTCAATTTTTCGGATCTAAAATTATTTCAATGCTAAAAATTCAAAGTTACTGAGTTTTTTTATTTGGTCAGAAAATAATTATTTAAAAATAATAATAATGATGAATTAGTGATAAGCATCATTTTTATTAGGTGACTTGCTGAACTTTGACATGGAAGAATAAGAACGTAATGATTACATCGATTTTTGAGCAAATGTCTTTTCTTGCATCCCATCATTCAATTCCCTGAGCAGATTATTAAGCGAGACGTACAGAAAAGATAATTTCTAGTTATGGCATTTTTGAGTACCTTTAAACAAGCTGAAAGCTTAGGATATTTTTATTCAACTTTAAATTGAGTGTTTATGCTTGCTAGCTAGTAATTTACTTTTAGCTATTTCAATACATTTTATTAATGAGTTTTTCGACCTCAATAAACAAGAGATGGAATTTTTGAGCGAATATAAAATGAAATATAAATTACTCTTCTATTCTACTCTATGAGTTCCTTTTCGTAGAAATCATTTCGAGATACTAACTTTTATTGACACTAATTATTACAAAAGCTGAAAATGGGAAATCTGAAAAAAAAATTTTTTTTCGAGAATAAATGAAGTTTAAAATTGAAAGCAAGGAAATTGCTTTTCTAAAGCATTGTTCAGTAGGATTTTGATCAATTCGCTTTCTTTGAAATTATTAAGAAGTGAGAAATATTCCATTATATACAAAATTTTCTTAAGCAATAGGGTTACTATCATTTGATGTTTGCCGGTAAAATTTATTTGTTCGTATCACATGTATTACTGAATGTAACAAAATAGAGCAAAAAATTAATTAGACATTGGAAAAAAATTCATCATCTATAAAAGAATCCTGTAAGTTGATATTCCTAGTTTCAGTAAGCCAATTAGATTTAATAAATTGTATCCCGTACTTGTGTTTTATTTAAAATTGGACATTTATTTAATAAATTATATTTTGTAATATACTTAAATTTACAACCTATATTTAGTGATATTTAAATAAATACAATCTAATAATAATATTTAATATTTTTAAAATTGTTAAGTGAATATTGAAAATTTATTAATGACTTTACACAATATGAGAATAAAATTATGTCTTTTATGATGTATTAAAAAATTTAAGAACATATACCTGTGTGTTTCACCTATTAAAAAGTTAGGCAAGAAAAGAAAAAGTGATTTTTATTCAAATAATTATAAATAATATCTATGAAACGTTTTAACAATTTGTGTTATCATTCATCATTTTCTGACAAACTATTTAAATTATTCATGTAATAGTAAAATTATATTTCAAAACAAGTTATGTTATTTGAATGAGAATAAAAAAATCCATTTCATATTCTAAAAACATGTGTATAAGTTTAAAAATTCTATAATCTAGTCTCAATAGAACTTATAAAAATATCAATTTATTTCACACAGGACCCTATTGCAAAATTAATTGAATTCCAATTTTATAAATTAAGAAATATATTTCTTAAGGTAAATATTTTTGAGTAACCCTATTTAATTACATGATTTTCAGAAATAGACTTCGTGCATGATTCAGAAACTCTTGAGAATTAAAAGCCTGTTCTATACCATTTGTTAGTGATTTCTTATAAAAGTGATCAGTTCTAATGAAGAAACTTATTTTTAATTCACTAAATGATGAAGTTATCACCAAGCATAATTTCTTATCATGAATTTATTAAAAACTATGAAAAAAATCTATTTTATAGTTTTTGAATCTTCTATCTTTTCCTGAAACACTTAATGTCTCTATTAACGTTTTTGAAAGCTAAAATATTTACTTACTTTTCTGTTTCCATTTTTTATCTATTTTAATACTGAATGTAATGTCTAGCCCTGAACAATGAAGTGCAATTTAGAGCTTTGATGTAAGCACGCAATGTTAAAAAAGACAATTAGATGTATCCTAGCAATTATGGAAATTACTTAGTTTTAGAGAGTTGTTTTTAAATAGCTTCAAAACATATTGACTCATTGTCTAGACTCTTGACAATATGACATGCAGAAAATCATAGCTAACAAATTGAATCCAACAAATAAATTTTGCAATGCATGTGAATTGAAATCTATATATTGACTTTGTGAATAACTTTTCTTTACATTCTATTTTGACATGCAAAACTTAAAGAGTAATGTATTTATATTTTCAATTTAGTTAACTAGTAGTATTGATAAGCAATGAAAATTGCATTTAAATATATTGGATGAAATTACATTAATAAATAGATAATTAAGATGGAAACATACACACACAAGGCTCTTAACTTTGCTTATAAGAGGAAAGGGGGTTTGTAATGTTTTTACAAAAAAGACTCAAATAGATTTTATAAAATATGCTAATATTTATCAGTTAAAAATGATATAAGATTTGAAAAAGTACAAATTGCTTTTATAGAGGTTTACCTCAAATCAAAAGTGAAATAATCCGACTTTTTTCTCACGAAATCAAAGCAATTCTTTCCAAATTTAAAAAGTGAAGCATTAAGTTTCGTTCAAAATTTAAATATAAATATTTTAATATTTTTATTTAGTACATTTGCATATTATAAACCCAATTTTATTTCTTTTATCTCTTACATTAGCTATAGAAATTGTTATTGTTAACTATTTGTCGGAGTGTAAAACGACATAACCAATCCCTGAGAAAATAGATATGTATAATTTTATTGCACTTTAAATTTAAGAGTTTCCTTTCAAACTAAGCTGTAATAATATAAAGAAAAGGATGTAATAAACATTGGCACAATGTAAGCCAAGTGCTATAAAGGAATAAATTCTTCACCTTTCGGAAAGGATGGATGATCATGAGAAAATTGCAAGTAAAGTTTATGTTTTATGACATGTCTTTTTTGCATATCTGACCAATCGGGATTGAGAGGGAGAGATTTCTGGCCTATCCCATAGAAGTTTAAGAGATAGTGTGGAATTTTGGAAAACCAATGGTGTAAAAAGGAGGAGCTAAGACGAGAATTAAAAACTGCATCTAAAACTGGAGAAGACTCAGAAGTCCCGAAGACACACAGAAGCCCCAGAGAAGCCCGACATAGAAAAGGAGTCCACAATTGAGAACTGGGTCCTCATTGAGAATAACAAGAAGCTAAAACGATGAAAGTTTTAAACGGAGAATAACTGTCCTGTCCAGTAAGAGCCCTGCCTCGACTTTGTTGAATGGAGCTGCAGATATTCGACAAATAGATGAGTATAAGTAGAGATAATAAAGTCTGAGGAGAGACACAGAGAAAAGGCAGAAATCTCATGAGCAATGAGCAAGCCAAGTAAGATCCTGAGCCGGTAAGGCCATTGACGATAGGAACAACCAACAGCTACTTCTAAAAGTGGTGAGTCTGATCTCTCGTTTCTTGTCCGTCTGGTTACACTCAGTTATGGTATATTCATGTATAATTGTCATAAAACAAATAATAATGTTAGAATTTCAATTATTTAATCTAGAATGTTTTAATTATAAATGTAAATTCCTCTTGTAATTAAGTTACTAAAATAAATTATTAAGTTTTATTGTATTTTTATTTTGAATTTATCTCTGTCCTTCAATTATTTGAAAAAAATCAAATCTGAGTTTCCTCGGAATTTTTCTGAAATTACCGAGTTCACCACAACACTATTGAAGTATTTTTAGATGCAATAGTCGTTAAAGGTATAAAACTTCATCATCTAAAAATCTGATAATTCTCTTAAATTCAATATATTAGCTTTAGTATCGTATAAAGTTATACTCCAAGGAAGTCAATCTCTCAAATCTCTAAGAATTTAACGTTTTAGTATTTTTAAAAGAAAGCAAGCAAATTAATTATTTTTGTTGTTTTCTTAATTAAAACACATTCAATTTGGAGAATATAAACTAATTTAGAAGCGGGAGAACAATGTATTTATAAATATCTAATTTTATTACTGGGTCATTTAATTTCGCTTATTGTAATTATAACATACATTCAAAGTTCTTGTTTCTGAATATTTTAAATATTCTTTTAAGTGTGTTTGTCTATCATATTAAGTAACAGATATTTGAAATATCAAGAGATTCCTGTTTTGTTCTTGTTGTTCATAATTCGAAATAAGGTATTCCATTTTATATATAGTTGGTTTTTTGTACGTATTCGACCTATAACTAATATTGATGGTTTATTAAAGGAAATACAAATACTATTTTATCGGTAATTTACAAAATATCAAAATATGAATGGAATACTCTATGCATAACATACTCTATGCTTAATGGAATACTCTATGCATAACATACTCTATGCTTAATGGAATACTCTATGCATAACATACTCTATGCTTAATGGAATACTCTATGCATAACATATTCCATACATAACAAATGCGACTCATAGCAGACAGATATTTGTCTGGTAAATATAAACATAATAAGAAATAAATAGATGCCTTGAATTAAGTATACTTTCCGCGTTTCAGAAGTAGCACACGAAGAAAAGCATCGTTAGATCTAAAGCGATATTAAGTTACAGGTCTGTGGAGACATGAAATAAATTGTAAATTTATAACACTGGCAGAAGAAAATTAGTATAGACTTAACAGCTTTTTGATAAACTCTAGCATCAGTTCGATGTCAGTTAAATCAATTGAAATCAATTATCAATTAGAATCATAGAAAGGTTGATATTTGCAGAAATTGTAGCAATCTCTGATCCGCTTCTAGTGATCCACGCTTCTTCTTGATCCACGTGTCTTAAACACAATTCTACAGAAATGTGCCACCTAAAAATTATTTTCACGTTTAATCAATTTCAATATTTCTATGTATTTCTTTTTACAAGGATAGAATTTATTGAATACTGATTCTCATAAAAAAGCTAACTTTAAAAATAATCATTTATAAGTAAAGCTATAGTATTAAAATATTTTTCTCTAAAATTTCTCTTATTATTTTTTAACTCATTCACCATTTGTGTCAATTTTTTTATTCTCATTTGAGTTGTTCTTAACTTTTTAAAAACCGAAGTATATTTAGTGTATTTTAATTAGAAATGTTTTCGCACATCGTTAGATTTTCCTCTGATTTTTCTACATGTTTGAAAGTTAATTCCGTTTCCGGAAAAATTACAATGATTTTATCCATACATATCTGTTTTATTATACTAAGAAGTTATGGTTTTTTTCAACAGTTATTGTCATTCTTATGTTTTATATAGTAAAGCCAATAATCATAAATAAAATTATTAGTTACAGCTACGTGTGTGAGATATTAAAAGTATTATAGTTACCAGAAGTTAGAAAATAACTTGAATTTTATAAACTCTTTTCCCTTAATTGTTATCTTACTTTGGCTGCATACATTTTCAACAAGGGAAATGAATTACGTATTAAAGATTCATTGAATGAAAATATTTAAAGTATAGAATGAAAAGAAATGAGTATTTAAAAATAAATGCATTTGTTTATGTAATACTTCATTTAATGTCACTGCATTAAAAATTAATAACAGATAAAATTTATATGAAATATTTCGAGTAATTTAATTTTTGTATATGTATATATTTTAAAATATTTCTTAAAGAATAATTACTTACAAAACTCTACTTTTTTCCATGATATCGATGGAAAAATAACATTAATTGTAAAATACACTGTTGAAGAAATTAATAAGGAATTAAGAGATGCTCCCGCAGCAGCTTACGCTATGAAGAATAAACATTCACGAAATATTAAAATATATTTCATAAAAATATAGAAAAACAAAAAATGTATATAATAGTCATGTAAAAAATGGAATTAAAGACAACATTAATTCAGATATTTGCAGAGTATCAATGTATATCATTTATAGACATGATAATTGTAAATATTTTTTTTTTAAACTAGACATTTTTTATATTAATGGTGGGTGTCATACAATATTACGGATAATAAAAATTATTCATGTAGCATAAAAATATAATTTACATAAATGAACCAAAAACATTACTTAAATGCTAAAAATATTGAAAGATTAACAAGTCTAATTAATGTATTTTACTCTAGTTAGGTTTATTATTTAAAGGCACACTCAGAGACAGAAAATACATAATCTTATTGAAATTAAACATTCCTTTTTATATTAATAAAGGGAAGCATACAAGATTAAAGTTAATAACTGAAACAATATAGATAAAAACACTTCAAATAGCACTATCTCTTTGATAGTGTGATAATAATAACTGATTATACTTTGCAATTTCAGGCATTTTCTCGAAAATTAATCATTTTAGAATCATGATCCATATATTTTGCTTTACTCAACACACTCGCGCGTTATCTATTTAATCTAATACACTCCATTTATTCCGAAAATGGCTCCTATAGCAACAAATTATTGTGCTATTAATGAGATCATATACTGTTTCAAGGCCGTTCTACATTAAAGGTTTCAACCTAAGGTCGCGACATTAATTAAGTTCCTGAAAGCGAAAACTAATGTTACGCAATGTAAAAGCGATAATTCCCGGGCATATCAATTGATTTCTTTTGCTTTCAATTTGTAACAAATAACTTTATGAGTAAATTGTTTTATTACAGATAAGGAATTCAAGTGAAATTTAGTTTTATTGCATTGCGTAATTTTTTATAATTAATATTCAAATTGCATATTTACATTATTAGATTCCAATAATTCTTAGATTTTGATAATAATATTGATTTAAAATAACACAAAATATAAAATATAACATATATGTGATACAAGTATGTTAAATTTTATATTTTAATTTCAATAATTTCAAAATAATTTAATATTAATAATAATAATTAATGTATAATAATTTCATGTTAGTTGACATTAAAAAATAACACTTATTTACAAAACTTTGAAACTCATAAAACAAATATAATTTATTTTATTTTCATTAAATGAACAAATTCATTATTTTGAAGATAGTAAATTTTTATTTAGTCTAGATTTCATTATTATGATCTATTTTTGGAACATACAGTTTTCAATATATATATATATATATATATATATATATATATATATATATATATATATATATATATATATATATATATATATATTATTTATATATTTATATATATGTATCTATTCTATTCTAGAAAAAGTTCAAAGAATGAAACTAGTATTGATTTTATATTTCAATTCGACTCGATAATTTGATTTATTTAAAAGTATTGCGAAAAACAAGTTCTTAAATCTTAAGTTAGATTAAATTCAATTCAATCAGCTTATTCACAATTATTTCAATGATTTAATTACTGTTGATTTAAAGACATAATTTCTTCCTTTATATTGTACATATCAGTCAGTGTATTATGAAATGAATTTGTGTGTCTCACTAATTTAAAATACGATATATGTAGCTGAATTATTTTAGTTTATATTTATAATCCTACATAATTATAATCTTATAATCCTTTATGAAGGAAAAAAAACAATTAAATACCCTCTATCCCATAAAAAAGCATTGTGATTTTATTTACTATTTTTTTAACTAAGCTAATTTTTTGTAAACTAAAGCAAAAGATCTCTTCGAGTTTACTATAGTGTATTCTCAAAATTTTTTTATTAAGAATGAAATTTTTATTTTCAAATCTTAGAAGAAGAATAAAACAATTCAGAAGAAACCCAAATTTTAAAAGTTAAATAATGCTTATATATAAAGAAAACAGGGATATTTTAAAAATGTTCCTATATATTGCCGTTCATGCTATTTGTGATAAAGTAAGCAAATATTGAAAACTACACTTGCATTAAGTTGCTAAGAAGTTATTTATTATGAAAGTTATTTCTAAGATTAACACTGTTTCGGTCATAACTTTTTTTCTATTTATTTGATTATTTCTTTTATATTTCTTCAAAATTTCTTGACGTTACTTAACTCGAAATCTGAAGTTTTGTTTAAATATCCCTGGTACTTTTATATATTAGACAATAGTATATGTTCGATATTAATTTATGCATTTTTTTAGATTTTAATAATACACGGCATGCAACAATTAATTTTAACTTTCTTGAAATTTATTGATTTCTAACAACAATTGCTAACAACCACTTTACAAGTCTCGTCTTCTATTATTTACCCATGGATTTACTAGAGAAAAGATTGACATTTTAGCTTTTAATTTCGTTATAAATATTTTTTAATTTCCTATACACATCACACAGTTCATTTCTAAAGTTTCTAAATTAAGTTATTCTAAATTAATGCAGTTCCAACTATTTTATATATATTTTTTCACATGAGTCACAAAACATAAAATTTAGGTAGCAATTCACATAAACTTAAATGAAATTCTTCTCTGATTGTTTCAAATTTCTTGCTCAATTTTATCATAGTCTGCTTTTAAGTTTAAAGATAGGATATTTGATACATAAGTCAAAAGTTTTATGTAGCAAATATCCTATTTCCTGTTCCAGTAATTTTTAAATTGCATGACATTGGCAAACACTAAAGCAACTATTAAAGAAAAAAATTAAGAAACCACTTTCAAACTAAATGTCAATTTCCAAGACTAAATAGTCCGAATATTACTTAACTCTTATTTCATTTTCTTTCTGGGAATTAACAACGTTTATTTCTTATTAAAATATAAAATATTTTTCCAAATCTCCTTGATTATGTTAAGGCATAGAAGGTAGCACAATTTTTAACAATTTTTGATGGTAAACGCTTCAATAAAAATCAAGCTTATTTGTATAAAATTTTAATTTTTGTAAATGCGAAATGCATAGTAAAATAATTAAAATATTATTGATTGTAACAGATACAAATTTTATGCTTGTTTGCTCATTTAAGATTACTATTTTTAAAATATTCATACATCTCGAATAAATACTATAATCTGTATAACTGGTCCTATTTTTTCATTAAAAATTATAAATTTAAGTTTTCGTTCAATGACATATTTTGTGAAATGGAACATAATTTTATAATTTTGGTAAAACTTTATGCTGATTACATTGAACAGACATGAATAACTATATATTATCCCAATAGAATAAATATAACATTAATAAAATCTCTATTAAGAAAAGACTTCAAACACTTATATAAATCTCCCCCTCTTCATGTTGCTTATCAGCATTATGTTGATTACATTAAATACGCAATAATAAAAATTATTATCTCACTGTAAAGCATTGACACTTAAAAATGCTCATTAACGAAAATTTTTAAATACTTATATGAATTACACTTCATATTTCCTTAAAATATGCACTTTTTAATTTAACATAAGTCTCTGAAATTCACATGATTAAAATTATGCAACTGGAGATATACAAACTTACCAGTCAGACTGAAACTCAAGTAATTATAGAAAGAATTCAGTAATCCTATATTTTTAAAATTGATTTATAAAATCCGTTTGTGTTACACCGAATTACTTTCAGCTTACATACAATCCCTGCTATGCAAATGTCAAAATCTTTAGTTGCATATGTGATTACTTTTGGCATACCTAAATATAGAAGTTATTTAATATATAAAATTTTTAGATTTTAGTCAACAATATTTCATTCAGTCTCTAATTTATTCTGTTGATGTGATAAAATTACCATGAAGGATTTACAGAATCTTGTCTGCTCTGTAATTGTGATACTCATAATGGGTACTAAAAATAATTATATTTCCAGAAATTAATTGCATAAAATACATATAATCTGTAATAATAAAATGATTAAACTTAGTTTACAGTAAAATATGATTTTCAAGCTAGCTTCTTTGGATTCATAGTTTATAATTATTAATTTTCCTTTACAAGGCTAAGTATGAATAGTTCGTGTAACGTCACTAATATGATTCTAAGTATTTGAAAAGTGTGACTTTCTCAAAATATTGTAACAAAGATTTTAATTTTGCGTTTATGTAAATTTAAAAATTAATTTTTTTAAAGACAATAACTCAAAAATTGTATTTTTTAACAAAATTAATTTTACATATCTTGAAAATGATATACTTAATTTAATTGATTTAAAATGGTAAATATTTATTACTGTTCGCGTTATGATAACTGTTTTGTTAACTGAGATTTAAGCTAATCTTATTTTTTATAGGATATTTAAATTGGCTTAATTTAAAATCGAATTTTGCATTTAATGAAGTATCAAGTATTTTTTGTAGATAAAGTTATGAATAAATTCAAGAAACGTTAAAAAAATAATTCCATCAAGGAACATATAGGATTTTTGCAAAAATTTGTTTATGTGTATATATGTGTAAGAAATGCACTTATGAAAAGTACGACTAGTTTGTTATTTGCATTATTTACAAAATTAAACAAAAGTTATATAATCCCACTATGGGAAACAGAAAGCTTCACTTTACAATCCCCATCTGAGTGATATATTCCCATTATTCGCATATTTTTGCTTAAATAAATTTGATTATGAGATCTGCCTTTGAATAGAAGGGTTGAAACTAAAATAAGCAGATGTTATCAGGATTCACAAAATTTGTACTAAAATTAAGAAATTACTCAGTACAATAAAATTTGCCACTAAAAACCTTCTAACTGCAAATAAATCAGCATTTCTTTTCTTTATTGTAACAACGGCAGTCTTAGAACAAACTGAATAGCACTCTTTATGGTTTTTCACAGTCTTAAGGAAATTTTATTTACTTTTTACACATCATTTTTCACGGTATTTTTCAAAGCAACTGACTAGTTTTTTTTCTGGGCTAGTTTATTTCCATAGCAACAGACTATGATGAATGATGAGACAATTCAAATATAAAAAGCAGATTTCAACTTAAAACTATATAATTATCTTCGAATCTCAAAAATTGCATTTATTTTCTCTTAAGTGTAAAAAAAAAACTTTTTAAGTAAAATTTATAGATTTTGAAAAACTTTAACTCGTTAGTAAAATAATTCATTATTATAATCAAACCCGTGAGAGAGTAAAAATTATTTTACTGTGTCCATTAAGATGTAACGTACTCTTTTACTATAGAAAAAATTATGCGAAATGTTTACTTTTCTTCTATAAATGTAATTCTAAGAACATTAGAAATTCATTCCGATTCATTATGTACCGAGCTGTTATTGAATGTTCACTTCTTTGTTCTTCGGTTCCAACTGGTAGGCTTGACTCATATCCCAAGAGTAAATAGTTGTTGAACTCAGAATCAATTTCCTACTGTAAGCTCCATTCAAATTATCTCTCGTATGCAAACATTGTGACCATTGATGAATGCATCAACATATCTAACACACTTGTCCTAACCCTAAATATGGCATATAGTTTTTAACGGTATCAATTATTTTTCTCAAATTTTACAAAACGATCTCTATATATTTATGATATATTCTTTTTTATCAAAAAGTATTTGTTCTTACAATTTTGTAATGCTTATGAAAATCAAGGTGATTTATGCGTTATTTATATAAAATTTAAATGCGTGAGAAGCCAGAACTATCTCAAAATTTCAAACATAATAAGTAAAACGGGAAACACTAAGACAATTTTAAAATGCATATTGAAAAATAAAAAAGAGCGTATTTCATATTACACAGTATTCAGAAAAATAAAACCCACAAAATTTCAGACACAATAGAAGTCAACTTTGGATTTCCTTATTATTTCCTTAAATATGCATCTTCATATTTACTTCCCTTGACTCAGTTTTAGCATTTTTACAAACAATTTATGTTTTCATAACCATTAGTCAAAAGATTAAGCTGTTTAATTCTAGCCTTTTTTAAGGATTATTGATTATTTTCTTTCCCCTCCATCGATTTTTATGCATATGGCACAGGACCCTTCCTCCAGAAGTTACTTATATTTATGTCTACTAGAAAAGTTCTCAATAAATAAATCAATATTTAGCGTCTCCAGGGAAGAAAAGTCGCCCTAAGCTTCCTGTAGCGGAAGAACTCTGGACCTGATCGATGTTTCCCAATGCTAGATTCATCCAGAACATCGTTAAGAACTTCCATTGTCACAAATATGCTTCATTTTATTATTTTTTAAGCGACATACTTTTGGTCTTCTTTAAGAGATACATTTTTTGCAACCGCTGTATATTTTTTATGGCAAGAATGCACTTCGAAAAGTTTTCTGCTTCTTTATTAAGTCTCCCCTTGTGAATGCAGGGCTATATATCTGACAAAAAGATTTTACCTTCTTCTGGGAAATTATTTAGAAACACTGTATGTTATCTGTTTTATAAATAAATCGTTTCATCGAACATGTACATTCAGAATAAATTTTAACCTTTGAAAGATCTCCATGAAAATAATTTTACTTAATATTATATATAGTCCAAGTTAACGCAAGTAACAAAAAAGAAACCAACTTAAAGCCTTGGAGGTCAAGGTAACCTATCACAACAATGCAGGAAAAGAGCAAATATTTAACAACGATAATTATTTATCTTTTCATCAGAAATTATTATTGTTTTCCGTAAGAGTCAGATGTACTTAGATCTGGAAAGATAACTTTAAAGAATGTCTAGAAACGCTTTGTTATTTTTTTCAAATATTTCTAGGTTAAAATATAGACATCATCTTGATTTGAATCAAGGCGATATAGTTTAATGTTATATGTGATTTCTCCATTACCAATAATTAATTAAATGCTTATTAAACCAATAAAAGTATTCATTTAATATGTATCTAATTCATTTCTTTTTTAACAGTTGATGATTGACTGACAGTTGGTCTTTTAAAATTTTATTTCAAATTGTATATCTTATTCTTGGTTTTTTTCGATTGAACTCGTGTGACGTAAGCATGTGACGAAATATGTACGAAAACTTCATATAAAACAAACATTCACTAACATTTGTCTTTCAATATTTATCAGTCTTTAAATTTTTCCTGGAATATTAATTTCCGAAAACGTTGTGGTATTTCCGGATTTTTAAATTTTGAAATATCAATATAAATGCCATTTTGATGTGGGAGGAAGATATATATGTATATATATATTTGAAGTAAAATCAAAACATCATATTACATATTTGAAAAATTTATTAATACATTACATATCATGAGTTGTATACAGTTTATCCCATTACTAAATGGTACTATATTCCCTATTCATTCAAATTTCCTTAAAATGATTTTAAGTTCTGTACAATTACAAAATTGTCATGAAGTCTGAAATTTTGGAAAATTTTCAGCAATTTTTATTTCTTACAACATTTTTGAAATAAATTATTTTAAAACGTGATTTGAACACAAGAAAGAGTAATTTATGAGTTAAGCTGTAAAAAGTGAGAAAATGTTTCATTGCCAAGCTTTACTACTTGTTAAGATTATAATTAACATCAAACATATCTCAAAACAATATTTTTATTTTCTTTACTAACATTGTTTTGTTGATTATTTTTGAATAATCTTCAAAAACAACTTTAAAATGTAAATTTTAGGGAATTTTAGGAAATCTAAATTTTTTATTTAAGAATCTTTTCCTATACCATAACTTATTCAACAGTACATTATATCAGCATATTCTTATTTCAACACTAGATTTATTCAGTAAAAACTGCAAAAACAACTTAATTTAATCCTTGCTAAATAGGCCATAAGCTCTAACATTTTCAAAAGTCTAATAAGTTTCTTAACTAATCTTCAAGAAAACTTTGATCTTTTCTGAATATGAGATTGTGTGTCTTTTCTTAGACTTTTCCAAACATTTATAATTGGATTTAAGCTTAGCCCTTCTAGCTCCTTCCCAATTTCCTGATTTACCATACAGTATTTGCAAAATTGCTTAAATTTAAATATCGGGCTATACGACATTTATTGACAAGGATTTATCATAGACAATTATCTCGATTTCATGTGCAATCTATATGTTAAAGAATTAATAAGGTATCTATAAATTCTTACTTTAAAATTATTTTAATTAATAGACCCAAAAGTTTTAAATATACTGTTTTATTTTATAAATAATATAATAATGCCAAATTTCAAAGCATATAAAATTGATTATAAAAAAATTATGTTAAAGCACTTTTTATATTTCTACAATTTAGTGTTTATGCTTCTGTCTACTTAAATATTTACAATATCTTATTAATTTTAGGAATGAATTTGTATTTGAAAATGTATTTCATATATATATATATATATATATATATATATATATATATATATATATATATATATATATATATATATATATATATAAAATTTCAAATGTAAACTTTTTGTATTCTTGTTTGTTATTCCAAAATGTTTAATTACTTATTTCACTGAAATAACATTTTTCCATGATCTTATTGAGTTTTACAAATGCACGTAATTTTTAAGACAATAATATACGCTTTAGTTTTCTACAGAACAACATATAGAATATAATCTTTTAACTAACGTTTTTGAAAATTTTATTCTGAGAATAGGAATTGAAAATAATTTACAATACAATTTAGTCAAATATATATTTTCTTTTTAAATTCCTCTATTTATTTGCCTCAATGGTAGGAATGTTTTAAATTTAAAAAAATCATATAAACAAATTTCTTTTTATTCAATTTGAAAAATTTAAACCGAACCAGGATTCAGAACTGGGATCCACTGCTTCGAAGTTAGGGAGACTAAAGTCTCCACCATCACTTAAATTAGATCCATATGTAAATGAATGTTTAGGGAAATTAAAATTATTTCTTAAATTATATATAAAAATATAAACACAAAATTACTGTGTACAGAGTCAAAAATTAGATTTTTCCTCTTTTCCCTCTCTCTCTCTCAATGAAGTGTATTATTTTGATAACTTGAGTATTCGTAAAAGCTAATTTATTTTGAGAAGCATGTCCCTATTAGTCCAGGAAATAATTTTATGTTATAATATAATTAATGTTTTTAAAAAATGCTATTCCCTATTAGACATTCAATATATTTGCACATTTTCAAATGTAATGTAGCCTTAAAATTCATTTACAATTTTGTATGCATAGTGCATTTTGTATGCATGCATCTAACTATGAATGACAGTGTAAAGAAATGCATGATAAAAATTAGATTTCAGTTAGAGAAAAAAAAAGTCATTCAATTTTGTTTGTTATTGAGAAGTCAAAGAAATCAAGTTGATGAAAATTTAAGTTTAAAATATTCTCAAACTAAAAATTTACCACACAAGTTGTTAGATATTTTTTTAAAAAAATATCTAACAACTTGTGTTGTTTGTATCTAAAAAAAATAATAAACAATTAAAAATATACTTATTTCAGAGAAACCTATTCGCTAATCTTAATATAAGACAGTGAAATATTATTAATTCTAGGTCATACTTTTGCTCAACACATACACACAAATACTGCTTTACACACACTCTTTCGTGAAACACTTCATGCGTAAAACAACATGATATATTATTTTTGAGGTACAAAAACTAACGTAATATTTTAAAATATACTTATATTTCCAATGTTTCCATAGATTATAGAAGCTTTTAATTAAATAAGTAAACTGAATTTCTCATACAAATTCCCACAAACAAACCAAATTTTCGCTTGTATATTCTCAACAAATCATTGCTTTAGATAATAATGAAACATAAACTCCAAAAGAGTGGTTAAATCAAGAAAGAATAGCGTTCATTTTACCTTTAAAAATTCAATATACCCGCAATGAACACAAAAATTTATTGGTAAACAAGAAACAGTTCACTTCTCATGGAAGTATTAGCTAGTTTGTCACTCAGTGTTTGCACATGAAGAGTAAATGAATCTGAATCTTTAGTTTCAAGCTGAACTTGAAGAAATGAAAACACCCACAATCTAGGTGGAAATTAAATTCATGAAAATTTGAATTGGTAACTAGAGTGCAAATTATCCAACTACCAATTTTATGCTCCATTGGGAGATATTTCAAGAAAAAAAATACTAATGTGTTTCAGACAGATATTTTCATTAATTTATTTCTTGATAGGTTAAGAAAAAATTTCTTTATATATAATGAAATAATTGTTGTTTAAAAAATTGCAGTGCGTGCGTGTGCGTGCGTGCGTGCGTGCGTGTGCGTGCGTTCGTGTGCGTGCGTGCGTGCGTGTGCGTGCGTGCGTGCGTGCGTGTGCGTGCGTGCGTGCGTGTGCGTGCGTGCGTGCGTGTGCGTGCGTGTGCGTGCGTGCGTGCGTGTGCGTGCGTGCGTGTGCGTGCGTGCGTGCGTGCGTGCGTGCGTGCGTGCGTGCGTGCGTGTGCGTGCGTGCGTGTGCGTGCGTGCGTGCGTGTGCGTGCGTGCGTGTGCGTGCGTGCGCGTGTGTGCGTACGTATGTCAATGTATAATAGCTATGAGTTTCAAAAACGTAAGAGAGTTTATCTCTTACAAACTGTATGGTATATTTTGGTTTAAGAAAAAATTTTACTTATATCACAGAGAAATGCTATCTTTAATCTAAACTTAAATTAATTAGAAAAAGAACCCTTTAATTTATTTTAAGATGAAATTTAGTGAATACAATAGCAGAGTGTTTAATCAAAATCAGAAAACTCTTAGAAACTTTCGTTGGATCTAGGTACAAAAACCACTTTCTCTTCGGAAGAAAGAGTAATGGTGAGAAAATGATCAGGTTTCCCCATTAACATCATCTATAAAGCTCCCACAAACGAAGATATTTTAGAAAACTATGATCCAAAATTTCCTTTAAAGAGCAAAAAATTAATTAATTTAAATTAATTATAGAAAATAACGAATTCAAAAGAGAAATGTAATACAGAAATTTCATTTACTGCCTATTTAAATAAAAAATAGCAGATGAAAATGTATTTCTGATATATATAGAACATACTATAAATTTTATTTTCTATCACTTACAAAAAAGAATCCCTACGTTAATTCTTAAAATCTTAATTATGGACGAAAACTTCAAAGATCTTAATTGATTGAATTTTTATAGCTATAAGATTTCATTCATTGTTTGAGTATTTTAATCTTTTCACAAATCAAGTTAAATAAGGTAGCTTATAAATATTCCTCAATTTTTTTATTATGAAAATTAGCAACAAAGTAGATACATCAGCATCTTGAGAAAAACTTCACAACAAAAATGTTTTCAACAATGTTAAAATGATAAGTGTGAAATTTAAACAATTTAATGTTATCAGCTAAGTAATAATTTTGATACAACATATATACAATATTAATAAACATATTTTGCGATAGATAGTAAAATAATAAAACAATTCAAAATATATTTATTTATTATTGTTTAATAAAAATTATGTATATATATATATATGTATGTATATATATTAATAAATGAATAGTTTTATTACATTTTGAACAATAAATTTTAACTATACGCATAATTCATTAGGTAGTACTGCTGTAGTTTATATCTAATTCTAGAAAAGATATTATCTTGCTAAATTAAATTTTTATTCATGATAAACTTTAATTATGGTAAAAATTCATTTCAAGATAGCATTTTTAGCTAAGACTAATGAAGTTTTCCCAAAATTATGAGCAAATTCTTATTAAATAGTTTTGTAAAACAAAGCTTGACAAAAATTTTAGAATTGACTTTAGTGTATGTATAATGATATAAACAAAAAAAAAATCTTTGGTAACCATTTTACTCTCATTGGAAAAATATTCAATCATTCCTTTTCTTTGAATTGAAAGAAAAAGAATTGGAAGAAAAAGAATCATTTCTTTTCGTTGAATATATCTGAAGAATATCTTATTAATTATTAGTTTAATGTATATGCTGTTCAATGTTATGATCGACTTAGGAAAAACATATTCATATATTTATTAAAATTCTCTATAACAATACAATATAATTTCTTTTTTTAATGTGTCTTAAATATTTAGGAATGTATGAATAATGTTGTACATTTATTCTTAATTAACTGCAATGTGTCGTAATTATTATAATATTAATAGAAGGAAATCAAACCGAATAAATGATATTCTTGTTCTTTATTAAAATTTAATAATGTCATATGATGAACTATTTCGAAGAATACAAAGAAGTATGTCCATTGAAATATTCATAAGACCATAACCCTGTTTCATGTGTATTAATATATATTATTATCATATATGATATTGCAACTCCTTGTTATGATAAAGAATAAAGACTAAAAAGTAATAGTTAGCTATTGTGATACAAAATGCTTGAAAAAGTTAAATATAAAAATGAGTTAATGTGGATAAATGTATAAAAATTGATTTTAAGCTTAAAAAAATGTTTTTACTTCATTAAAATACTCCTCATATGGAATTATATTTAAAAAAGAAATTTTTCAAAGAGAAGAATGAATTTGAAACAAGAGCATTTTCAAAATTATAGTTTGGTATAGTAATATTCTTGAATTAAAAATTTAATTCCTAAAATAATGTCATAGCCATAAAGCTATAAAAGTAAATGTCATTGACCGTTTCATACTCTTATGTCTCTCTACGATTTTAATTAATTATAAACATTATAAATTGTATTGTTGTTTTTATCTTTTATTATGTATACATCTAAGTAGACTTCGTATGTACAATAAATATTTGTTAAGAATTAACAAGTGTATTTATAAGAGTTATAAGTGCAATTACTGGTTCCACAAATATGTGACAAACTAAAACTAATATGTGTGAAGCATCAAATAGATAACAAATACATTAGATTTATATCAAAGTAATTCCAATTAAGAGGTTTGTAAATATCAAATCCTCCAAGAATTTACAGATCAGATTTTATTTCAAACTAATTATACAAAAAGAACAAAATGTGCAGTCAAATAATTAAATTAAAAATTAGATAAATATATAGAAACTTTTTTGTTAGAGTGATAAAATTTAAAAATTATTTATGTATAATAGAAATGAAATCCTTATTAATAATTAAAATTTGTCATATTTGTACAGTGTCTTATTTAAATATTAATATTTTCAAATAGTTTAAGCAACAACATTTTTTTATATCTATGCATATATATGATACACAAAACCGTTCCCTCATTAACTTATAGTATATTGATAGCATATAAGTTATTTATTACTCTGATATATGGAAGATGCTGTATAAGCATTAAAATATTAAAATGCATGTAATTACTTAATTACACTAATGAGCAAATAAATTTTCAATATTTTATATAATTTCCATATTTATGTAGATGTAATGCTTCTAAATGTAATTACAAAATGTGCAGCATTTATTTAAAAAACTTTTGCTACATAAGTCTTAACTTATTCTATAATATATGCGAAAAATTTGTAAATTAATATTTACTCTATTGGAAAAATGGAATCTATATTCTTATGCTATCTGTAAGAAAGCATAAAGCCAACAGAAATCACTTCATGCTGTGGAAAACGAAAAATTGAAACTCGAAGAAAAATAGAGTAAAAAGAGATTTCAATGGCTATCTTTTTCTTCCACACAGATTAAATACGCTCCAAAGAGCTTTTTTCAAATCCGAAAAGAAGATTGACAAATAGGTTTGCCTAATAAGCCAAGAGAAACTGAAAATTCCTTACATCCATTCTGGGAAACTTGCAGTTTGTTCACATTATACTATCTAACATTTATCTATCTATCGCAAGGAAACTGTGCCTGTGTGAAAATAATGTATAAAAATGCTTTCAAAATAAACATATTTTCAAAAACAGTCCCCTAGACTCTTTCTCAAACATGAACTACATATATGCAATATTCATTGGTAAAGAGACAATATTTATTTCCTATATCATATATTTCTCATGATAAAACAACTATCCTCCGTAAAGAATTTCATTTACCTCCCATATCTTCTTTTGTTCTTTTCTCAGAAAGGATAGCACAAACTAATTCAAAAATAATCGTTAAATTATAAATGATGAACTACTATTAAATTTAAGGTAGTCATAACTTGAAATTATAAAAATTGTATCATGGTAAAACACACAGTTACGGTTTTAATATTTCAAACTCTTAAAAATTGCAACCAAATCTTTAATAATTCACAAAAGGCAACAATTTTTTGCGTATATTTGTGATATATATATATATATATATTTATTTATATATATATATATATATGTGTGTGTGTATATATATATATATATTATAAAGAATTCCATTGAATATAAGAATAAAACAGTATAAAAAATTTTAAAATTAATTTAAAAAATAGCTCAATTTAAAAATAAAAATTCATTTTTCAATTTTTATTTTTAAATTGAGCTATTTTTGCATGAAGTTTTAATAATTTATAAGCATCTAGAAAATATATATTACTTTCCAAAATAGTTAAATTGAGTGCAATGAATTCAAATGAATTAATTCCCTAATTCATAAAATTTTAATTAGTATATATTCTCATTAAAAATTCAAATGACAAACGTGAACTTTGGAAATGCAAGCGCTTTGATAACAAGAACTGAAGTGCACATGATCGTTGCCAAATTAATAATGAATAAAATGATGTATTGTTAATTTAATGAGGCATCAGTATTTGGCAGTTGTCCATAGTGCCTATAAACCATTTTAATCCGTATAATAGAAAACTTATTCGAAGATATTACTGAAAGTATGCGAGAAAAAAGAGCATCCAGTTATTTTTGCATAATCATCAAGTAATATATGCATCAGATATGCAGCATTTAAATATTATATTTTAACAAAGAATTCTAAGCAATAGACACATTTTAATACCTACTGATATTTTTTCATAAATTTGTATTTATGTATATAAGCGAAATAGTCTTTATAAAAATTCCATTTTATCTTTTAAATATATATACTTACTTTAAAATTATTTTATTTTTAACTATCAAAAATTAAAATAAAATATGCAATAAAAATCTTGTAAAGCTTAGCCTAGTTAATTTTTTTTTTGATAAATCATTTATTTACATAAAAAACAATGATTATTTTAATGGTTTTTGTTAAAATTACGTTCCTTTTTGAGAAAAATATTAAACAGGTAATATTTTATGTATCATTATGATAATTCTTATTTATTGTAAGATGACTTTTTTTCTGATCAAACTGAAGCAAATTCCTTTCTTTGTAATTAATTATATATTTATTAAGAAATGCTCTTGGTATTTTTGTAGTACTGTATTTATTGCCATTGTAATGTGTATTCGGTAGCTGCATTGGTAAGCGTGATCATATATTAACATCCAATTATGTTTGAATTCTTTAAGGAATATTTATAATTTTTGATATTTATTAATTGAAGCATACAAAACCATAAATAAATAAGCCTTCTGTACAATTTTTATATTTAGAGGTAATAAAATTCTTATAATTTTATGTATTGTCTTGGTAAAAATATTAACTGAATGTTGTTATATTTGGCAGCTTTTTATTTGATACTGTTTCGTCTCTGAATACAATGTATCAATTAATAATTTTAGTATTTTATTAAAAAATAAAAGTTAATAAATTACATAATTCTCATCAAGTTAAATCTAGTTTTTTATTTTTAACTTCCTTAATAGTACAACAATTTTGTGATAGCCGTATTATATATGCATTTCTTAAAAGTGAAATTCTTTAATAATTTTTATATCGTAGAATTATTATAGATATCAATGTTAGTATTTTCATTATAATTGAATTCATTTGTATGGATTTCTTCTTTCCTCAATTGAAACTATAAGCACTTAGTTTAGCTAAACTGGCAGTTGAATGTTTTGAGCTCTGGCCTTCGGTGAATCGAATCGAAATATAGATTCGAATCAAACTTCAGGCTACGATGCTTGTAATTGGTTGAAATCCACTATAAGTTGCAGGTCCCAAATTTAGTTAACCCTTGTGTGTAAAAAGTGATCGTTGTGTGACAAATAAACAATCCGAACCAAAATTTTAGTTAACGTTAAGATCCAAAATTGGTCGTCATTACTCAGCAAACACATTAATGCCGGTTACATTAGGGGTCGAAATTGGCTTGCCGGTGAAAGTAAGACACCGGCAAGCGGTACAGCTACTCGTCAAAGCATTTCCACTCGAGGGCAAATGTGGGCTGAAAGTCTGAGAGGAAGTGAAACGGTGTCGGCATAGCCGACATGATCGCTTTAGCATTATTTCACCAATGTCATTTAGTATGTAGACTGAATGTTTTCAATATGTGGCACAGCACAGCATCAGCAACCACTAAATGACTGATAGATATATCCAAAGAAATAGAAATTATTCTTTTTAATTTATGATTATTTTCGCTTTTAAAAATGTGTTTCATAAAATCTTTGCTCAAATTGCAGCATTTATTACGTTATTCACTCATGTTGCATTTAAGATTTCGTCTAAAACTGGTATACCTCGGGAATTACATAAGACAGTTATAGAAAATTATTCATTGCTACTGCATTAATTAATATTAGCAATTGTAAATTGAAAATTTGTCATTTTTACCTTTAACATTCGATAAAGTATTCCGAATATTTTTGATTATATTCCTGTTTAATTGAAATCAAAGTTCTTTAACTTAAAATTTTAATATCTTTATAAGCGTTTATTTGCATGTGAAGAGGTTTTATACATATTAATTAATATCAAAAGATTGATTTTTAGCAGAATCAAAATTTATATTTAGATTTATTTACTTGAATATTTTTCAAACTCGAGAATTGCGTTTCCTAAAAGTAATTGTTAGAGAGGTCTACAATTTGTTGTATTTATTTGGCTAAATTGTCATTCAAATAATATTTACTTATTGAAAAAAATTATTCAGATATTAATTAAAATATTTTTTCTTACTCAGTAACAATTTAACAATAGCAGAAAAGAAAAAATTTATTAATAATCAATGTGAATAATGATAAATTCAATGATAAATGAGAAATTTTTTGCCTTAATCATTAATATAAATAATTGTGATAGCTTATTTTAGCGCAAATATTTTACTTTACTACTAAATGAACATTACAAATAAATTTATAAATATGAAATAAAATGTTTTAATTGTGAGAACGAAAATGCATAATTTTTATTTATTTTTACAAAAATATTTATGCAAAAAAATTCTACTAAAACTAATATATTTGTATAAGTATCAATTTAATTGAAAAATTACTTATACTTTGTACAATTACTTTACTGTTTTTTTCTACAGTGAAGATTTGAGACAAAAGAAATTGGAAATGTATTCATCAGTATATTTCATTTGTTGCAGTAGCAGTGTTAAAATGAACAGTTATAACTTAAATTATTTATTAATAAAATTAGCACAGTACACACACACAAAAGTTAATCAAATCCAATTTTATTTAATTTTAGTAATCTTATTTCATTCTTTTAATAAGAATACTTTTACTAGTGTCACATAATATTATTAAAAAATTCATGAATTTAACAATAAAATTATATTAGTTATTACTTCATATAAAACTTATTACCAGAATATCGCATTAAATGCATTTGAATTATAAAGCTATTAATATAAGACTAGAATAAAATTTAAAAAATATGAAAATAAATTGTTCAGTATTACATCAGTCTAATGCATTTTTATAAAAAGTCAATTTTACCTGCTACACATCTCCATCATTATGACTGTGCAACTGAACATTTAATATCAAATTATTATTATGAAATCAGAACTGACAATCAATTAAAATCAAACCTCTTACCGGTAAAACCATAACATCTAAAAATTATTATTAATTTTAAAAATATATCTATTTAATTAAATAATCAATAAATAGATATACTTTTTAAATTCCATAGATTTTTAAATATAATTCACTGAAAAATATTTTTAACAAATCCAGATTTATCTATAAAATTAACTTAATATGAAACATTTTTAATATTTTATAATGATAGATTTCTATAGTTTATTAGCATAAACTAAGACTGCTTTTTTACAAATATAATTAACATAATAAGATGAATACCAGATACTACCAATATCGGCCCTTGAGAATGCCGATGGGTTTGTGTTTGCTAGGTACCTACATACCGACCTGAAAATAATTTTATGCAGTGTCACCAGTTTAAAAAGTAAATTTTTATATGAAATCTACGAATATAATATATTTTATTCTATTCTATAAATCAGTAGATTTTTATTTGAAATTTTGATGCAAAATTTATTTCACTTTGATTTTGGTTCCCTCTTTAATTCTTTTGACCCATCTTTAAATCAATCCATGATTTATTATTGTAAGATAAAAATTAAAATATATAACAGCTAGTTATGAGTTATTTAAATTTTAGTTATAAATAAATGAGAAAGAAACAAACTAAAATATATTATATAGAGTTAAAATAATTGTAAGAATTATTACTTTTAGTTTTGACTCGGAATAATTTTAAAATTTAACATGAAACACAAAAATGCATAGGACGACTCTTAATAACTTATGAAACCTTCACTTGGATTGGGAAGTATAGAAACTTTATGTAACATTGATTTAACAAGTCGTCGATACACCCTTGAATAATTCATTCATGTGATCAGTCACCCATAGTATAAAAAATATTGCCAATATGAAGTTTTTATAAACTAACTGGTTTCACTTTTGTTATTTTGAGTAAATTCTCATCTGGTGTTTTAGGTAATCAAATCCTTATTTCTAACTTTCTTTCTAATTAAAAATTATACTAAAAGATTTTTTTTACCCTAGTATTCAGTTTTTTACCATAATAACTACGATTTTCAATTTTTTACTATAATTTCACGATAATACAGTATGCTCTTCCATTCAGTTGTGAATGTTTTGACCAGATGTTAGAAGTACACACAAAGTATTCTTTATAATTTCAATATTGCTTGGATACATAATACTCGAAAAAATTCAATATTTAAAAATATTTAGTGATAATCATATCAAAGTGAAAAGCGATTTGTTATAGTTTTACTCAACATCTTAATTTTCTTGGATTTGTGTGTATGCTGTAATATGATGTTTGCAGAGCATTGGTGTCTGACTGAATTTTGCTCCATGTGAAAAAAATTACCCAAAACCAACAAACCAGTCAATTAACTAAACAAACCCATTTAAATTCCAACATGGTATTCTTTATTGACATATTACTTAAGAGATACTATTGATATTTCAATATGCAGGTACTGTAAGACATTGGATTTTAACTGTTAACAGCCTATACTGGATATAGAAACATAAAAAACATTAATAAACTTAAATAAAGTGACGTAGCGTAATATAATATATGTCATGATGTATGCAATTAAAATTTTAATAATAAAGTAATTTAATGTATTTATATCCCAAAATTTGGATAATTGTGGATTCCTCTAAATTAATTCCGACTATGAATTATAATGTGATTACTTTTTTATAGAATAATTTTTGGCTCTTTCTTTCATTCTGCAGTAAAGCTCTCATATGGCATTCCAAAACAATTACATTTTGAAGCATGAAACTAAGTATTTATTTATATTTATGAATTTAATTTTTGTATATATAGCACTACAAATATCTTTCTCTGTGTAAACACAAAAATGTTTGAAAAAATCCTTTACTTTAATTATAATAATGCTCCTGTTGTTATCATGATAGCGATTTACTTCTCGGTTGATTATTATAATTGGAGTAATTTAAAAGCTTAAAAATTCTTGCTGATACGCTAATTTTTTTTTCAAACAACAAATAACGGACTATTGATAACCATTCTGTTAGTTATGTCATACAAAACTAACAGATTAATATAAATGATAAATTACATTAAAAGTAAGTTATTACATTTTAGTGCAGGGAAAATGTGCTATAGTAGTATGAAGTCAATTATAAGAAAAGGTAGCTTATCTAGAAATATTCAAACTTGGTAATATCTTATAATTCCGACAATTATATTACACCGCAACCATGGTTATTATTTACCAGAACTGTTATATCCTCATCATCACGTTTAATCTAAGTTAAGAATATCAAAACACGCGGATGGCAGTAGTTTATCAAGCACCGAAAGGTCAAGAGCCTGGACTTGCACAAAATATAATAGATTTGCATACTTAACATTTAGTTTAAGCATATCATAAATTATATTCTATAGTAAATCTCGTTCTTTTCTGAAGCGAAAATGTTGAAGGGTATATTAGTTATGAAGAACAAAGGTGAATTTTCTTCGCTATATGATTAAACTTCTTCATAAAATTGTGATTGAGAAAATACTATTTAAATTAATTATAAACGCAATTTGCTTATAAAAGTAACATTTTATAGTAATAAGAATACTGAATATTTTAGTAAAAAATCTTTTAGTATAATTTTTAATGAAAAGTAAAACATCTCTTTTAAAAATTATTAAATATTTCTGTTTCTTTTCATAAAATAATAATATAAGCATATAAATTAATTTTTAAAAGCTTTTTTTAAGTGTTGTGAATAAAATGTAAAATTATTTCTTAAATTTAAAGCTCAAAGTACTATAAGTTAAATTTTCAAGAGCAGAGATAAGATTTTTTCTTACCTAAACATATTAGTAACAGTGAATAAAGGTTATTGAAGTTTTAAAGCAATCAACTAACTATTTAATAAAGTTAAATTTATTTATCAAGAAACTTATAAATAGAAATTTAAAATTCTAGTTATGAAATAAAGTAAAAATATTTCACATTATATAACATAAATATCGCTAATTATGATATATAAATAATTAGAAAGATAAATACTAATTATAATAAATATTGATGTATCCCCTATTAATCCAATATATTTCCTAAAAAAATTCACATTGCTTTTATTTAATAAATTAGAAAATTTGCGAATCTCCTTGTGCTAGGTGATTTGAACTATTCTCCTATTTAGAATGAGAAATCATCTTTCATATTATCTTGTAAACAAATACATAGCTTGTAAAATATATTATTAAAATGCAGATTTTTACATATCAATTTAAACAACTTTTTATTTTTAGAAAATAAAATATATATATACTTTTTACGAGCTTTTTCATTGCAAGCTTACCTCAATTATAAAATATCAAGAACAATTTTCCAGTAATATTTTCTGTATGAAACAGAAAAGTAATAAAAGCAAACTTGCTTTCCAAGGAAACCGCATTAAAATAATGAAATTGTATTTTTATCAATTTATCAATTGTACAGCCACTTTTAATAATTTGTTTTTTGACTCTCATTATTTTTCTCATAAATTAATTTCCTATAATATTTCAATAAAGAAGTTAGTTTTTTAATCCAAAATACTTATTTCATTAATTTTTTGTAAAGGTACTATCTTCTTTAATTTATTCATAGTACTTTGCAATTATATCCATAAAAACAAATTTCAACTTTAAAAACATCTATCTTTTATAAAATAGTTCATTATTTGGAATCCTGAAAAAGGTCTGTTGATAAAAACTGAAGACTTCTTTTTATATTTATTTGAAATATACTTTTAAAAACTTTCTTTCAGTATTACTTTTATATTAAATGCGATTTATTGCTTGAATATAAATAAAACATCTATGTAATAATATTTTAATTTTATTAATGATGTGATGCAGTGAAATCAATAAAATTATCAAAGTTTTAATTAATAAGAAAAGATTTTTTAGAATTAATTCCATTCTAATTTTTATTTCGAATTCCATTCTAATATTTACTTTGCAGCGAAATAAATCATTCATATTTATTCACAAGTTTGCAATAATTATTGTCTGATAAATGTGATAAAGATGAAGTTAAACGTATCATTACAAATCATTTCATTATGGATTCGTTATGGCGTTTCCATTTACACTACTTCAGAGTTCATTTGAATCTATTTAACTGAAATTGTTTGATAATTTGTATCTTACACTCTAAATATTTGGATATTTTAAGATAGTAAATTAAGTTTAACATAATATTGCAGATGTTATGATTTCGTTTCTCACAGCTTTCAAAACAGTTCACATGTATCAAATACTCAGTTAAAAATGAAGTTGAATTAAACAACAGGGTTTAAAATATGTTTACCTTTAGAACTGTTTTAAATAAAAATCATAATTTAAAAAATGTAAAAAACCTTTAAAACTTGATAGATGAAAAAAGGCTTAGAACTAAATTTCTTTGTGTTGGCAAACGTTTTGATTATAAGAACAAAATAATTAAAAGAGGTAAGTTTTTGCAAGATAATTGAAACAGTCAATATTAAGATAAATACTTTATTATACAGAATAATTTATCACTACATTTATCATGGCAATGATTATATCTTTCTGTTTTTTCGCTTCAAAATAAAAGCATTGTAAAAATTTAAAAGAATCAGAGTTTTTTTCTTTTTTTTTAATTTAACTAAATTTATTTTTAAATGAAATATTATAGCTTAATTTATAGCAATTTAAGTAGGAAAATTAATCTACAGTAAAATGAAAAATGCTGGAAGTAAAACTGTGAATTATGAAATTTGTTTTGAAAAAGAGTTTATTCTTCATTTTTGATAATTACTTTTAAAAATTGTATATTACAGTATTGCATTAAGTAATAATATAATTTATATATAAAATTATTAATATATAATTTATATATAAAGTTAATATATTGCCTTTTGACATTAATAATAGGGTTTTTCCATAAAATATTGTTTAATTAGACGCACAGAAAATGCATACCTGTGTATTGATGGAAGTTCGTTTCCACAAAATATTTGAGTACATATTTGAAGTTTCATTCGAATTTATTTTGGAAAATTTTAAATATTGGCCTTTGACTATGAACTTAATGATTTTAATGTCCACACTATATTTTAGAATTATTTCCATTTATAACGTCTAGAAATTTTGCTTATGTTATTTACTAGTGTAATAATAAGAATTAAACGAACAAATATTACAATAATAAGTAAGTAATTTTTGCATTTCATACCTTTTTGCAGAAAATATAAAGATTTGAGTCTGATTAAAAATGCAACAAATGAAAAATTTAAATTCTTCTACCATTTTATTGATTAAAAGTATTTAGAAAAATATATTAAATATACATTTAATTCATTAAAAATACGTAATATATACATTTAAAGTTACTGTTGAATCAGATATTAAGTGTTATTTAAACAATAATGCTTAACTTTAGCAATATTTGTTTGTAAAAATCAAAGGTTTCATAAGTAATTTATCTACGAATTATTTTTTTTCAATTAGTGT
This sequence comes from Latrodectus elegans, assembly GCA_030067965.1. NCBI lineage: Eukaryota > Metazoa > Arthropoda > Arachnida > Araneae > Theridiidae > Latrodectus > Latrodectus elegans. The sequence goes on from CM057817.1 coordinate 47,044,812, forward strand.
AAACATAAGGATGCATTCTAAAGTTTCTTTGATTTAAACACTTAAATTTTGCGTGTGACTAAAGATATATTTTCTATTTTATAAGCTTTACAAAGTCATAAAGCATGAAATTAAATTTTTTTCATTTGACGATTTTGCATAATTCTCATTCATTTACTTAAATTTTCACTCAAAACTGTTATTTACAGCATGCGTAGTACATACATATTTTGAATACTTTTGTAAATTCAATTACTTTAACTTCATAAAAATATCTATTCATAAATAGAATAATCATAAGTTCTCAGAGAACTCAGATAAAACTTTTAACATAATATTAACTCGAATTAATAATATAATCATGTATTTGGCACTCATGTGGCTGCCATATAATTCGACGTTTCCAGAAAGAGAACAAGATAGTGCAACCATAACCATGTATTATAATCCTTTTTAATTTAAGGCAAATAATGAAATTTTATATTGATGTAACGTTGTGAATCACCTAAAAATCAAAGGCTGTTTTAAATCATTTTAAGATACTCCATTAAATACATGACGTAAGAATTCTGATAGTTAGGCGTATTCATGTGCTGCAAAAAAGGAAACCCTAAAATTTCCCAAGCACTCACACAGATAAAAGATTTACAGAAAAGCAACATTCATTTTCTGTTGTTCAATAGTGGCAAGGGTAGAATCTACAACATTTTCCTCTAAAAACGGCGTTCTACCTCAAGGTCATGATATGCATTTCGTTGTTATTTGTTCTAATAAAATAAATTTTGTAGACCACGTTAATGTCGTCTAAAAGAGAAGAATGCCAATTTAGCGAGATATTTTTTGTTCTTTAGAGAAGAAAATTTTCAATTCAGAGACTATAAGAAATAAAAAAAGATTAGTGTAATCTCCATAGCCATTTATGTTGCTCAGCATTCCATTTTTCTAAAAAATTATTCTTCGTATAATCGGCTCTCAATAAATCTTCAAATAAAATAAAAATAACATTTGAATTTCAAAAGCGCTGCATTGCTTGTGTTTGTTATTCATCTGTAAGCATAGCCTTACTAAAAGTCAGGCATTTATGTAAATGAAGAATATTCTGTGAAAACTAAGCAAACATATCGCAAAAAGCAAACATTTTAATAAAAGATGTTGTTAGAATTTCATTATAAGAAATTTACTGTTATCCTGAATAGAAATATGGATATTAAATGAAAATGAGAAAAGTATTCAAACAATTTATCATCGTATATTGAGCTGCAAAACACTTAAAATATTTCCCCATAAATTATTCCCAAAGCATACTTAAAGCCACATTAACTCATTATTATGAATTTATATATTAATAAAATTAATGCAATAGATATTAAAAAATGCTTTCATTATTATTTCAATATATATTATTCATTTCTACATAAAATATTTTAAATCACAGTTATTCTAAAGGCAAATGGGAAACAATAATAACAAATTTAACAGGTTTAATTTCTGTTATTTAGTTTTTCACTGCACATATTTAATTTTCAAAAAGTACTTCATTCTTAATTTCTAAAATATTTATTGATATCTTTGAATGTTGATTAATAAAATAAATTACATTCTTGAAATGAATTTCTTTCTCTATTTAAAATCAATACATTAAGAGAATAGTATTAACCAAATTAATAAACGATTTCTACGTATAAGCAATATTTATCAATTGATTGATAAAATCATAAACTGCTTACTATTAAATTTAATTTTATGAATAATTTGTCTCGCAGTTGCTTATATTTCACATAAAAATAACTATTGAGTCAGAATAAAGGAAGTATATAAAATAATATCCTTAAACTTATAATATTTTATTCTAGGAAACGCGCAATAAAAAAGTATTATTTAAAATTATTTTTGAATGCATATAAAAACCACCACACACACACACACACAAAGTAAGTTTTCTAAGACAAAAAAAACTAAACTTGCTTCTAAGACCTGGGCTTCTGGGGTTAGATCTGACTGACACAATTGGCAGCTCAAAGCAGAGCATGAAGAACCTGGAAGATTCAATATCTCGCGGGAACTGGACAAGCTAGATAACATGTGCTCTAACGTTCCACCAGAGTGAGCACAGTTCCGATAACGCTCCCATTGATTGATAAAGACAATCTATATGCCCACAATGGGAAGTTTCACGTAGCAAGGGTAATGGGAATATGTAGATTGCATTATTTGGTCTCGCACGCATTGTTTAAATTAAACGTATTTCGAAATCCCTTGCTAACCAACGGTAGGAGATTCCAATTATTTAAAACTAAGAAATTTGGCTTGTTTATTTGAAACAAATGAAAACATTTTCCCATCTAAATTTATAATATTTTCCTTTCAATTAAAATGTACATCAAAAATATAAAATTATTTTCTATTGTTCTTAAATTTCTGAACTCTAGGAAGCCATTTTGTTAGGTGAAAATATTAGACTCTTCTTGGAAAACGTAATTTTCTTTTGTTAAAGTTTGATCTGAATACATATATTTCATCAATTTTTTTTCAACTGTATTATATAAATACTTGTATGATACATAAAAATATAACAATAATGTTTTTTAACAAGTTTATAAAATTTACTGCACTTACCTTGCTAAAATTTAATTTTTATTTATTGATTTATATAAACACACACACACACATACACACACACACATACACACACACACACAAATATATATATATATATATATATTGCCTAAGAGAAATTCATTTCATGATGAATGTTTTACTATAAAACGCTAATATAATAAGCACTTTTTCAAATTTATTTTTAGTTTAAATATAGAATCAAGTTATGCATAATTTCCTTATTGAACTTCTTGGAATTATCATTCTTAAATAGAGGGCCTTAATGGGAGAAAATAACACTCAGCAAATATTTCTGTGTAAATATTTAAACTTCTTCCAGCTTTATTCGCATCGAAAAAAATTATATTCTTAGCAATTTTTGCAGCTATGTTAAAAGAATATTAAATAATTAAGACCTCTAAAAGAAGCATAGCGAATGGATAACCTTTTTCTTTTGCAATTGATTTAAGACATTAGAAACCTTTTTATTCTAACATTTTGGAGATTTTTTGATTCAAGAATCAATACTTGTAGTCAATGAAATAGTTTCTTGATGTAATTAACTTACAACAAAAATTAAAAATGTGTATAAAGTAAATATTTATTGATATGAAAAGAATCAGTATTTAATCGTATATACAATCATTGTAATTATGTACGAGTCAAACTACTTAATTAAATATATTAATATTTACACTTAATTTACAATTTAGTTCTTATATGAGAAGATTGGCAAAAATATTCTTATTCTGAAATTCATAATTTGAATTCAATACAAAGTTATTTTGTGGCTTGAGTATGTCCCTCAATTGTCCTAATCAATATTGAAAGGAATCCTTGAGCTGTGGTAATTTTCCCTCTGTGACGTTGCTAAAATGATCAAGGTTGCATTTTTCTCAATCCAAAAAGGGATCTATGAATTTAGAAAAACTATAATAACCTGCATCTAAAACTTAACTGGCCTTCTATAATTTTAAGAAATAACAATCTAAAGACAAACATATGTTATTTCCTTACACTTTAATTATTACAACCTCAATACTAGTATTGTATATCTCTTCATTATTATACATCAAGATAAATATAAAAAGATGGTAGAGGACGAATCAATCTCCTTTGAATATTGCTATCATGCAATTTTCAACAACCAGCTGGTTGAACATTGTTGAGTATATTTTGGATATTTCCCCTGACATGCTTCAAATAATGTTTCAAAAAACGATATAGAAACTCCTTCTTATCTTCTTATTTCAGGAATTATAATTGTCATGTAAAAATTAGTGTTATACAAAAATCAGCAATAGTCTTTGTGTATCACATTTTCGTTCCTAATAATTGCATTAATAATATCATTTTCGTTTTGCTATCAAGCAATTTTCAACAACCATCTGGTTGAACATTGTTGAGTGTATTTTGGATATTCCCCCAATATGCTTCAAATAATGTTTCAAAAAACGATATAGAAACTCCTTCGTATCTTCTTATTTCAGGAATTATAAATTGTCATGTAAAAATTAGTGTTATACAAAAATCAGCAATAGTCTTTGTGTATCACATTTTCGTTCCTAATAATTGCATTAATAATATCATTTTCGTTTTGCTATCAAGCAATTTTCAACAACCATCTGGTTGAACATTGTTGAGTATATTTTGGATATTCCCCCGATATGCTTCAAATAATGTTTCAAAAAACGATATAGAAACTCCTTCGTATCTTCTTATTTCAGGAATTATAATTGTCATGTAAAAATTAGTGTTTTACGAAAATCAGCAATAGTCTTTGTATCATTTTCGTTCGTAATAACGTTAATGCCCGTCCTATTAATATTGCTTTAAAATATAAATGAACTCCAATTAATGGAAAACTGTAAATATTAAATTCATATTCATTATTTTTTATTAATTATGTTCAAAAACTGTTGTTTGAAATTTTAAATAAGACTTATTTACATATCCTATGTATTAACAATTCATATATATACAATGTCTCACAAAAATGATGGGACACTTGTGTTTTACAAAAGGAAACTGTAATAAAATTCATTAAAAGTACATAAACATTTTTTGTGGCTGTGTTTCGTATTTAAATTTAGAGAAAATTATTACATAGCATACATTTTGTCAAAATATTAAAGTTTTAATTCAATAAAAATACAATTGCTTAAAACGGAGCTAAAAAAAGCTCACATAAGTGATGGGACACTTACTTTTTCATCAAATATTTATCCAAATATTTTACTTTTTAAAAGTAAAATAATATTTTGTTGAATTTCCTTTTACTTTTAAAACATTACTTAATTTTCTATGGATGGATTTGACTAATTTGTTTGTGATTTCTGGTGAGATTTTACCTCATTCTTCTTTAAGCACTGATTTTAATTGTTGTTTTGAAGAAATGGTGTGTTTGCGAGTTCTTGATACCAATTCTTGCTAAATATTCTCCAAGAGATTTAAGTCTGGAGATTGTGGTGTTTTTATTTTTTTAGGACAGTTATGCAGCAGCCAGAGTTTATGTTCAAAACAGTTTGCTTGGGGTCATTGTCCTCGTAGAACTTAAAATCGTTATGTAGTGTTTATTATTAAAATCGTTATGTATTTCTTATATATTAAGTTAATTAATTTATATATATAATTTGTAATATATACATAAATTAATTAACTTAATATATAAATTATCCTAATATATATAATAAAAATTGATTATCATAAACTCAAAATGCACTCATGTCCAATGCAATTTCTGTGTGATTCTGAATTAAGGATAATTCAGAATCACGCAGAAATTGAACTCTAAAATAAAAATAACCTATATAAATTAACCTAATATATATAATAAAAATCGATTATTATAAACTCAAAATGCACTTATGTCCATAAATTAAGGATCGTTCAGAACCACACTAAAATTGAACTCTAAAACAAAAATTCCACATATAGAATTATCACACACATCTTGACGAATAATATGCCAGATACGAGAAACCAGCAGATGGTGCCGATATGAGAATGATGAGAGTGTAAAAGAGAGGTATATAAGGAATGGTGCAAAGAAGTAAAATTGTTCACAAACTCTTTAAAAGCTTTTCAGTGCAATAACTGCATAGTTATGGCACAAAGAAAGCATACGGATTTACGTGGTAGAATTATCGGCCGTCTAAAATGTGGACGTACTCAGCTGGAAGTATCCGAGGAACTTGGAATAGCCTTGAGTGTCATCTCCAGGCTTTGGCAACGGTTCCAAAATGGTGGTAATGAGAGTAGACGTTACAGCACTAGTCGCCCCTGAGTTACAACGTCAAATGGGGACCGGTATTTGGCAGTTACTGCCAAAAGAAACTAATGCAGCACAGCATCAGACCTGTCTCGTCAGCTCTCTTCAAATACCGGTGCTATAGTTTCAAGGCAGACCGTGTACAGAAGCTTAGGGCACATTGGTGTATATGCTTATAGTCCAGTCCGATGTGTTCCACTTACCACAACTCATTGTCACCTGACGTTTCCCTGGAGTAGAGAGCATGCATTGGGGACACAGCAACAGTGTATTGTGTGATGTTTTCAGACGAGTACAGGTTTGGCTTTCAGTCTGATTCTCGCCGGACTTTTATATGGAGAGGGCCAGGTACCCGTTACCACCAAGAAAACAACATTGAACGACACCGTTACGGTATTGCAGGATTGCTCGCTCGTGGAGGAAGTGTTCTGGGTTCCAGAACTAACCTGCATGCTAAGAATGTAACCATGACAGGTCACATCTATCAGGATGTCATTCTGGAACGACGTGTACGTTTGTTTCGAAGGACCATGGGTGCAGAATTTCTTCTTATGAATGACAATGCCTGTCTTCTCACTGCAAACATTGTAGACAAATGATTTCAATTGGAAGATATCACCCATATGAACTGGCCAGCATACTCCCCGGATTTGAATCCAATAATGCATTGTGGAGCATGCTTGGCTGACGAATTACAGCCTATTAACCATCTCCCACATGTCTACTGGAACTTCGAAGTGCATTGCTTGATGAGCGGTGTAATATTCCCCAAGATCAGATCGATAATTTAATACTCAGCATGCCTAGACGTTGTACGTCCTGTATTGCATCGTCTGGGGGGGCACTCTATGCATTAAACATCATAAAAAACAGGTTATATTGGTTTTTGAAATTGGTTCTTATTTTAAATTTGCTCCAGGGAGTAAAAATCGCAATTTTTATTAATGATGTCAAACATATAGCATTATTTTTTGCTCTTTACCTTTTATATAATAAATAGACTTTATAAATAAGTCACATTTGTTTTGCTTCTGCCTCTTTCTTTGCCTCAATTTGCATTATCCCTAATTCATGGACACGAGTGTAATAAAGAGTTTTACACATACAATAGTTGCTTTTTATAAATATTATGCCATTTGCATAGCTATATTTACAGAAATTAAAATTTGTTCCTAAATATTTTTAGAAACATATTAACAACAACCCTTCTTAACAGAGTTCAACTTGGTTTACAAACTTAAAATGTAGTTGTGATTCCAGATTCATGAAGAAATTATTCTTAAGGTTTTTATTGGTTTGAAAAATTATTTTCATATAAAAACAAACAAAAGATGGATAAATCCCTTGATATCATCTTGATAAATATATATTCATCACTTTGAAGTGCAGTGAATCACCAAAATATAGTTATTTGAAATTATAACAAATTAAAAAGAAAATAGCTTTATATGATCACAATTGGCAAATATTTTAATACAAGTATTTAATATAACGTCTTGCAATACTATTTCAATTACTTCAAATCTCAAATTTCTAAATAAACTGGCAAATAACTTTAATTATATTGTTCTTTTTTTTCTAAATTAAGTAAATATACTTAGCATTTTTTATAACTGTGCAAAGCATTAGATGCACCAATCATTCAAATTTTCTTTATTTTAGTGTATAAAGTTTTTGTAATTTGTAACAAAAAAATAAAATTTGTTAAATGACATAATAGTTTTCAGAGTTTAAAACAATAATTTTAAATATTAATTTGTTTTAAATATTTATATATATAGATTATAATTCATTGTATATATATATATATATATATATATATATATATATATATATAAGACAATAAATATATTAAAGTAACGAATACTATAAACTGAAAATACAACATAACAAAATATAAACTGTAGTACATTACAGGAAATCTAGCCAGTGCAAAAGCAGCTAAAGAAAGACTTGCCAGCATAAATAAGATAAAACATGAAAAACATTGAAACCAAAAATACACAATTGGAAAATTACTAAAATGTACCATGCAAATGATAAGAAGAAAGCATAGGGACCACGTCTTCATCAAGAGAGAGATGATCAGCTGTGCAAAATAAGCACCCTTTTCTGCCATGCACGAAGGGCAAATGTCAAATGTGAAGAATTCTGAAAACACCTACATTTACTCACTTTCTTTTATTCTGTCATTTTAAACATAAATTTACTTAAATCCCCTTTAACACATTTTAATTTAAAATTTACTGCATGTTTCTAAACAACTTTAGTTTTTTGAATTTAATTATTCTTGTTTGGTATTATGTATTTTTTCCACCATGTGTGTGTATGTTTTATCTACTCTGACTATGTTTATTTTCTGTGCAAATATATATATATATACATATATATACAATTTATTTTAATTTTTGAACTAAGTGCATCTATGTTGTTTCTTTTAATACGAACTTTATTTGGGGGAATTGCTTGAAGATTTTTATTTTTAGACATTTGTTCTTGGTGCATATCAGAAAAGAGTGTTTATTTTGCATAGCTGACCATCTCTCTCCTGATGAAGATGTGGTCCCAGTGCTTTCTTCTTAGCATTTGCATTGTATATTTTAGTAATTTTCCAATTTTGTGTATTTCTGATTTCAATATTTTTCACGCTTTATCTTATATATATTATCATATATATATAATACATATTTATATAAACTGCTTTTAAAAATATTTGGTAACATTATTTTTCTTTTTGAAAAATTGTAAATGCAAAATATTAACATGCACTTAATAATAGTAAAATGAAATTACAAGGAATCCTAAGGATTACATCAAAGATGCGTAATAATATAAATTACTTGTTTATTAACTTGACGAAATTGTAAGGATATCTCAATAGTTGGGGCAGCTAATGTTAATTAGAATTTTAAATTGACATTATTTCAGTGAATGAATATCAATTTGAGAGCTGTGTTATTCTTGTAAAGTTAATCTAATTCAATTATTTAAACTCGTTGAGAAAATGTTGATACTATTTAATTAAAAATGTTACAGATTAGGATGAGATAATTAGTTAATTTTGCATTTTATTTGAAAAAATTGTAGAAGTTTTAACTTTGGAGAAAAAACCAGAGATCATTATCTTCATTCATTAGAGTACAATATCGATATTTTATTATAATAAGTATAGAATTTTTTTTTTAAAATAGAATTTTCGATATAATTATTTTATACTTTGAATACTTTATTTCTTTACTTATAATATTTATTTATAATTTAATAAATATTTACCATATACATTTTTATTTAAAACAGCATCGCTTTAAGTTATTTTTATTCTTATAAGAAAATCTTAACATACACGAACACACATGAATGCGAGTAAAATTATTCTGTTTTCTTAATGTCATTTAATGAATCGTATAATTTTATTTTCAGACAGTTATTTAATATATCATTGTATGAAAAGGATTTAAATTATAATAATCTGTTATATTTTTTTGAAAAGCTTCTGAAACATTTTTATTTTTGTTCAACATAGGAACACTTTCATAAGCGCATCCAGACAAGAACACTATTTTGGATTATAATTTTCATTGACGAAAGAAAACACAAATCAAATTGAAATTGATTCATTTATGGATACATGGAAAAATTTAAGCAGTGCCTCGGTAATAGTAATATATTAAATTGGAAAGTATGGTGAATAATTCTGTAAGTCAAATAAAAATGCTTATAAGAAACTATACATAAATTTAATTAAGAGTTTGAATTTATTTATAGGCTTAAATTAAATTATTAGTATTATTTTGGTTCAAACTGACATTTGTCACGCTTTTAACAAAAACAATTTAACTAAACTTTTTTGGAGAATTAAAATACAAAAATTAGTAAAATTACTTAATCAGTTAAATTAGATAGTTATTTTAGTTACTATTCTTCGTTCTTAATTTGCTTTAAAATAGAGCAAATTAATCAATACAACTTCTACCATGAAATTTGTGTATTCTTTTTTATGTCAAAGAAATAGCCTTTTATATTAAAATGAATCATATTTTATTGGAACATATAATGCTTCTGATTTAAAAATATTTATTGATACTAAAATATTAACTCAAAATAGTTAATATATGATCACTTATTAAATTAAAGATTTTAAAGAAATTATAAAAGTAGTTAAACTTGTGAATGCAAAAAAAAAATTTATTTACTTTACATAGGTGACCGTAAAGGCAAAAATATCATGTATACGAAAATACTAAATATCCAGATATTTCGCTCATATCATTAAAAAAGAAAAACACCCTAAGAGTTAACTTTTAAAATAATCTCTCTCAAATATTGAGAATGTTCACATAGCAGAAACAAAATAAAATACCAGTATCAAGAAAATATTCCTTTTATATATATATATATATATATATATATATATATATATATATATATATATATATATATATATATATATATATATATATATATATATATATATATATATATATATATATATATATATATATATATATATATATGTATATATATATATATATATATATATATATATATATATATATATATATATATATATATATATATATATATATATATATATATATATATATATATATATATATATATATATGTATGTATATATATATATATATATATATTATTTTTTACATTAATACATACATTAATGGCATGAAGCTTCAAGAATATATATATTCTCTTGTATTAGGATTGTATTCTCTTGTTTTACACAAATCAATCAAGAGGATAGTAATTTCTGGGTCAAGAAATTTTAAAATATTTTTAGTCTCTTATAATATTCTTTATCATATTTCTAACAAGAAAAAGAAATACCTCATCTCAGAAAAAGAAGAATATACGATACTTTTAATTTCCTGTGATGTAAAATGTACTGAATTGAAACAATTTTTATGTATTTTTATCTTCAAGTTTACTTTTGATTTCCAGAAACAATTGGGAATGAAAATATCCACTAGAACAAATTCTAAGTAACACTCAATTATCGTATATCCTAAACTATAACTAATGGATGCCCTAATTATAATTAGATTTACGAGGAGATTTTGAAACAACCATTGCACAGTTACATGAAGCATAAAGAGCGCTCTAGAATATCTAAAATTCCAGACAACTTCAGATATGAAGTCGTTATAGCTTTTTCGTAGTATAATTCGTACATCATATTCATTAAAAGAGATATGGGTTTTAAAAAATTCTTGTTGATAGAACGGACTATTTTTTTTTAAAACTTTGGTATACTAGGGATAATTTTAGAAAAATAATCACAAGTATATGGGGTTTCCTAAAAATTTGCACTTTAAATTAAGGTTGTATTGGAAAACATTTTCCATGTCTTATCTCAAAGTTATAACTTATTATTCATTTTATTTATGAAAAATGCGTTTTCAATGGGAACTTTTTAAATCAAATAATTATTTTATATTAAAAATTAAAAAAAAACTTGATTTTTTTTTCATGTTGATCACTTTTTATAATAATTTTGAATCGCATAAGTATATTTCTAATTTATTAAGAGTTTTGTTAATTTTTCTAATTTATTATAATTTAGTAATTGTTTTGGATACCTATGGATAAAAAATTTTATTTATGGGAAGTATTGGATTTATTTTAGAAAGAAAACAAATAAAACACTATTTCTGATTGCATAATTAAAATTGAATGATAAAGAAAAAATATCAAAAAATATCAAAACCCAATGCAAATAATAACAATAATTATATATATATATATATATATATATATATATATATTGTAATAAAATAAACTACTACCATACATTTACAGTAAATTAATTACGAATATATTTAAATACCTGTCTGTACTCAACATAGTAATAAAAGCACAGCTAGTTTTTTGAAATTTTTATTACATTCTTTTGAATAATCTACTTTCCATTGAGGCATACCAACACTTTGAAACTCATTGATTCTAAAATTAGAACAAAAATTTATTTTGCAGGCTGATGAAATATAGAATATAATTCAAAAGACATATATATTATTTCTTACTTTTATTTTATTTTAAAAATAAAGAAAATAAATTCTCCTGCCAATACCACAATTTATGTATTTCTTACCACTCAAATGTTAGTGATTAAACTGTTGTCTCTCAAAAGTGTAAAACAATTTCTTGTAGGTTCCATCACTGTATGTAAGTGAAATAAAACGAATTATCAAAAACAAAATAAATAAATAACTAGATCTTGAAGTTACGAATAACTACGCAATAAAGAAAGTTAAAAGTATTAATATTTTTTTCCAAACATATGAAAAATCTTCAAATTCTATTGTTAATGCATTAATTTTTAAAACTAAAATGCAAATTCCAAGGAAATAAAATAATAGCTACATTAAACTGAATAGTTATTTTTCAAATATTCTTCATTTTAATCCTGTTTTATTTTGAAAAATTGAAAAAAAACTATTGAAATAAAATTTTCTATTTTATTTTAGCTGCTCACATTCATAATTTTGTAAAGTTTAGTATATTACTTTGCCAAATGTTTACAAAACTTTATGTTATAATATGGAGTAAGCTGTGTATTAGCTGTGTGTATGTGTATTACCTTCTTAAAGTTTAAGTATTCTTTTTAGATTTCTTCCTAAATTTCAGTATCATTTTTTTGACATTTGCATTTGAGTTTTCAAATAGTTAGGGCAAATATATAATATAAAATTAACACTGAAATATAAACGCATTTCTTTTGATCTTAATTAAATTAATTACATTAATTATCGTTTAGTTTATTTATGCATTAAATTTAACAACAGCAGGGCAATGGAATTCAACAAACTGCATAAGTTATCTCGTAGGGGTTTTTTAAAGTTTAAATTTTCTTTTAACGATTTATCTAATAAGGACTTGATTTTCGAATTCAATAATAATAATTTAATCTCAACAATTTAATTGTAGTGGTATTCATCTTTATAATGTTTGTCTAAATTAAAATGCATCCTTATTGATTCATTTTGCAACAGTGGTTTATTGCATTACGGTGTTAATTGTTTCCTAAAATAGTTTATAGTTATAACATAGAAATAAATATACATGCACAGATATATATATATATATATATATATATATATATATATATATATATATATATATATATATATATATATATATATATATATATATATATATATATATATATATATATATATATATATATATATATATATACCATATCAGTCATTAGCCTTGTGACATTCCTAACAGATAACTTTAGTTACTCGAGAAATTTTTATAGAAGCATTCAAGAAGGGTTTCAGTTAAATTATATTTGATATTTGACTCATTTCCAATGTGAATTTCTTTTCTGTAAGTAATTCAAATTTAAACCTGTAAGCTATCAAAAATATCTATACCCATAGCAAATAAAATTTATCCATTTTATATGAGGTGGGGATCAACTGAAAAGGTAAAACGATATGGTAAATACAAATGTAGACGTTATTCAAAATGTACACCAAAGGCTTGAGCACAATGATCCCACTGATGAACAAGCCGCAGAATTCCTTTTTCCTAGAATTCTTGTGGCCCTGAAGAGACCCAGTCCTTCATAGCGTATTTGAATAAGTCGTGGGAGTTGAAGCGCTTCCCTTTCAGGTGCTTCTACGGTGGACCAACACACATGGAAATAGCAGAGCGACATACCCGGACTATAGGTCAGATAGTCTAACGTTTCCTACTTGAACTTGGCTAGTTCCATGCGGTGACTCTGGAGACGTGTAGACGCGCGTTATCATGGAGCAAAACCACACCCTTCATGAGCAGCTCCAGTCTTTTGTTAATGATTGACCTGCGTAGGCTTCGGAGTGTCTCACAGTACACATCGGAGTTTATGGGTTCTCTGTGCTCGTAGAACTGCACAAGTATCGGACCTTAAACGTCGAAAAAGATGGTGAACACCATTCCTGTTGACGGTACAGTTTTGAACATTTTAAGGGGTGGTGACGACTCATACTACCAGTGGTTTCTCACATTCCACTGTCAGAAGTCGGATAACACCTCGCCACTCCTCAATCGTCGATTTTTGCATCACGAACAACATCTTGTCCTCATACGGACTGCCGCATCATTTTGACGCCGCGTTTCATAAAAGCCTCTACTGTATTCTGCGCACGCGGGTGCTCGCGCCTGCTCCAATCCCATTGAGAGACTCCAATCACATCCCGAGATGTCTCGCTACGTTTTCCCATGCCCGAATATGCCAGCATTTAACTGTGACATCTTATGTCGTTTCGTAACTTTTCATTTGATCACCCCTTATACTATAAAATGGGTAAACATTTATTCCACGATCATTAAAATGACAAAATAATTATCTAAAGTTTTTTTTTTTTTTTACATTTAAAGGAATGTGCAAAATTTTATTTTCAAATTTAATTTTTAAATTGAGTTATGTTTGACTCAATTTTCTAATCTCTTCTATCTAGCAAATAACCTGGGAGCATAAACCAACGCCGTTGATAGAGATATACTTACGGAACTATTTTCAAAGTGAGTCCACAATATGGAGATTACTCTTCTAACTTCCTTACTAATGACTCTCCATTTAGTAAAGAAAAGGTCACTACACCGTCAAAAGAAAATGCACGTGTATATGATGGAATTAACAACCTTGTCACTCTGATTACTCAAAATCATTTTCCAAACTACCTTCACACTCCCTCAACAAGTACCACCATTAATTGTATTTTCTCTAAATCTTGAAATTAAGAACAATTACATTGTTTTATGAAGATCATAAAGACAATATAAGAGTGTCATGATGTACATCAGTTTTACTTTCTAACTCTAATTCTCTCATATAAGTCTATAATTCTATTCACTTCTATACTCCACTATAAAGCATACATACAAACGTCGTTCTTTTTCTTGCTTATGTTATATCATTTGATTTTCCGTATTATTATATGAATTGCTGCAATTTTGAGAAACTAAAAGTTATCTATTTCATTTTGGTAATGTATCCTTCACTTTTATTGTTACCTTATCTGCTTTTTCGGAATTAACTTATAATATTCAGTGATTCTCTGTAGATTCTTTGTCGTTCGAATCAATGTAACTTCTTTCCATTTGAAATGTTACCTTTAACATTAACTTCCAGTCAGACTAGTAAAGGGTATGTATTATAAATGCTTACATGCAATAGTATATCAAAAAAAAAATTTTTTTATATCTTATTGTAAATTAAAATTGTTGAATCGCAATTTTAGTTTACAATAAGATCATACAGATAAAAATAAATATAACAAATATTGGTATATAAACATGTTATATAATACCCAACTACTATAGGATTTATGTCTTTTAACACTATAAGGAGTGGAAGTGATTGCATCTTGTATTATGGGACACTAAGTGGGTGCGCCATCCCTTCTCTGAGAAGGAATTGTCTTGTAGTTTTGAATCACAAATAAGGCAGAAGAACTCCAGAATTAACTTGCGCAACCAAGTATTATTTCACATTCAGGACATTACGATTATTACCTATTTTATGAGCCTATGCCGTCATTAGTGAATAAGAAGGATCTTCCGTCGGTAGAGATTCAAACTTACTACATTCAGATAATGATAGTGAATTCACTAACAAACCAGACTAGCTGAATAGGACTTCATGTGAATTCTTTGAATATAAATACATTACTGATCAGTTATTATTCATATTATAATGACATAAAATATGTCATTATAATACGAATCAATTTGTGTTGTTTACATAAAATCATTGGTGTTTAAATATAAATAAAGTATTGTCTATTTTAGAGGATAATTATTGAATGTATAGTGAATATTAATGGTACTATTTTATCAGAAAATATTTCATGCACTAATTTGCTTTTACTTGTATTACCTTTAGGTTTCATATATAAGTGTACAATAAAGTTAATAATCTGTTGAAAGGAAATTATAAGTAAAATTACAAGCGAATCCAGAATCACAGAAAATTTACTTAAGCCAAACATTTGTTCACTAAATTAAATATGCTTGAAAATTTTCAATTAGAGAAAAATTTCTTGCATAGTATTCTCTAAAAATGTTAGATTAAATCCGTAAAATATTGGTATACTTTGTTATAGTTACAGAGAATATGAATTAATTAAAATTTCACGCAATTTTTTAATTGATACAAGTAAATTTATTCCCAATAATTTTTTTCAGTTATAAGAACTCATATGCATCTTTTTAGCATATTTTGATAATTCACATGAAATAACTATTTAATAATTATTAATTTGTAATAGTTATCATGCAGAAATTCCTTATCCACTACCTTTACCTTACCTTTCCTTATCCACTATCTTTTTATCATGTTATTGCTTAGCGTTGAACATTCAATTATGTTTTTAAGAATAATATTTTCTATAATACTATCATACATTTACTAATAATGTTATTTTTAAGAAAATAACTTGAATTGTACAGTCATATGATATTTTAATCATTAAAGTTTTAGTTTAATGTTTTTTCAAAAGTAATTTAAGAAAAACAAAGAATCCAAATTATAAATCTACTATAAAATTAATTTATGAATCCATTATATCATTGACAAAATGTAATAAAAAACATATTATACCTTGAAAAATATTATTGAATGTAAATAAATTGCTACTCTTACTGATTACAGAAATATTACGATTACAAAGTTTAGATATAATAGGAAAGAAAATCATAAATGTTCAATTGTCTAAGATGTCATTTCCCCAAAGTTATGTGTACAGTGTTGTATTATTATATTTTTTGAATAAAGAATAGAAATATCAATGTGTTGTTATTTATTACGTTAGTCTACATAAGACTTGCAGCGTTATGTTCCAAAAAAATCATTGCTATTAATCATTTACTATATTTCTCTTTTTTGCAATCACATGTTTTCTCCGATTCATTTTAGAATGTTCTTATATATGAATCAAGTCTCTTACAAAGTAATTTCATCTTATTGTTTGAAAGTTTATTATTATTTTGTTACAATTATCATGATAGTCGTTAGTGTGTAAATATGTTCATTAAACTTCGAACATTTACTTTACGTTCTATTACTAACGATTATATTTTTGTATTTGAAATTATAAAATAAATCTTAGATGCTTTAAAAGTGGTACGTTACATTGAAAATTGCTTAAAGAGTAAGAAACCTGTTTCGTCGAAAAATAAACTTTTTGGTTAATCTGTGGTTTTGGTGCCCCTTTCTCGCCAAATGGACGAGAGACGCACAAAACGTGGTAACCCTGACTATTTAATCCTAAATGCACTCCGTGTGGTAATCCTGTCTTTTTTGTTAAATTTTGTTATACAATTATATGAGTATTTTTTGTTATACAATTCATAGAAAACCATTGTTTTTGTTTTCGTTGCCATACCAACGGTGAAATTCGTTAAAAACACGGATTTCGGTTTCGTCGACATAGAAACGCCTTTTTTACGTAGTGTTTCTTGGAGCATTCAACTCCGTCAGACAACACGCAAAAATGCGCCACTTGGCGACTTTTTAAAAATGCGCCAAGCAGGGGACCCAAAGCACATTTACACTACTTTATTAACATTTTATGCTTTTAATACATCGCAATGATATAATTAGATATCGATTCAATATTTTTGAGGGTAAATCTAACTTTCATTAGAAGCTGTTAGTTTTCTTAAGTACTTGTTTATTAATGTTGATTAGTTTATATATTGTTTCTGAAATATATCCAAAAGATGCATCCTTAATTTAATATGCATTTGAAAATTCATGAATAGTAAAAAATTTTAAATTAGTGACTTTGATCACAGTCATGAATTAGTTTGTATGTTTTAATTGTATGTTCAATGCATATATGTATGCTTGTATATTTCGCACTCTCACTTATTCACACACATACATACATATGTATAATATATATATATAATAGTGCATATCTGTTATAAGAACCTATCATACATGCAAAATTCCATTTAATTTAACCTCATACCATATATATATATATATATATATATATATATATATATATATATATAATATAATATAATATAATATATATGTAATATGATAAAATATTTATATATATATATATATATATATATATATATATATATATATATATATATATATATATATATATATATATATATATATATATATATATATATATATATAATATAATATAATATAATATAATATAATATAATGTATATGTAATATGATAAAATATTTATATATATATATATATATATATATATTATATATATATATATATATATATATATATTCTATATATATATAACATAAAATTACCTATTTATTATATGTAAGGAAGAAAGTCAACAATTTAAAATATAAATTTAAATAAAGCTAGGGTTTTTGATAATTTTTTTATCATGTTGAAAATTTTGTCTCTAGTATATGTGTTTGCGCATTTGATCTCACCATTTAAAATTCTCTTTTGTATTTGTTTACATCTGCCATTTTTTTTAGTATTTCCCTTCGAAATATCTGTTTTATTTAATGACGTAAAATACGCATTCCACGTCCTTCAAAGGATGAGAAATGATTACCTTCTTCAAAGTTTAGTTTTAATGATAATCCTTTGATAAAATTTAATTTCTTTTAAGTTAACTTTTCCTTTAAAGTTATTTTTCCTTAAAATTGTACTCCCATTAAAACTGCGGAATCTTTGGATTTTTTCTGCATTCCATATTATCTTTTAATCATGACTTTCTAGTATGAAGAGACATTTTCAAAGCATTTCTTGCAGATATATAAATTACAACAAATCTTTCTCCTTTAATACTTCTAGTGACTTTTAAGAAATAATTTGTGAAGGTAACTCTTAAGCAATGAACCATTTTCATATTAAATGCAAAATTGTGTCATGTAAGAATGAAGTAAAATAGAAGTATTAATAAACTATGCACACACACAGACATCTTCATTCAACATTTAATTAAAATTTAAAATTTGTAACTTAGATTTTATTATAGCTTTAATCTAACTATATACTAATTAATAAATGAATGATTTCTCTCAAACGTTTTCTTAAAGTAATATTACAAATATAGTACTTAGAAATAAGTAAAAATAATCCTGTAGATTGCATGATATATTACGTTTTCCTATACGTCAAGATAAAAATACTGCTTCGTTTTTCTGTAGAATACTGATTAATTGTTCTATGCCTAAAATTCAATTTATACATTTTAGATACAATAATAGCTCTAAAAATATGAGACAATATGGCGTAAGTCCTTTCCTATTGAAATAAGGTTTTAATAATATTCGTATGTTAGTTTACAAAGTAGAAATGTTTTTTTTTACATTAATGCAATTGCAGTTTTTACAGATTAATTTGAAACTTATACATATTATTTAATGGAAATAATCTTATAATGTTACATAAGCAAGATAATTTTCATCTGAATAAAATTTCGCAATTTTATCTTACAATGTAAGCATTTTGCAACACGTATTTTTTTTTTAATAATTTAATACTTAAGATCTCAAATATCATATAAATACAAACATATATATAAACTAATATTCTTCCATATAATAATATTTATTCATGAGCAAATTATTGTTAATTATACATTTAGGAAATACATATCTTAAGAACCATAATATTTGATTACAATCTTTAATTTAGTTATATTATATTTATTTGTTCTGAATAACATAGAGATTGATTTAGATTAATTGTTTTTATCAAAATCTGAATTATTTCTATTTCATCAAAAAGGTGTGACTAATTTTTAATATACAAAATTTTCTTTTGATATATTTATATTATATTCTTCACGTTAAACAATACTTTTGTAAGTTTATTTTTATTTTCACTGTTTACAAATGAAAATTAATCATAAATTCTTAATCGTAGTAAATGAAGTATAAAATATTAATTATAAAATGTTTTGCATTACACTTTTATTACGCAAGTATGAGAATACTTAAATATAAGCTGCCCGACTTTCAAAATGCAACACTAAGAAGGAATGGCCAAAAAATTATGCAAATTTCTGGGTAGATGCATTTTACCGAGTTATGCAAATGATGTGAAATGCGCAGCTCTTCAGCGCACGTAGGATAAGGTATAAGTTGATGAACAGGTAGAGTGGGGAATATTTGCACAGTTATTGCTGCTTGGAAAATAATCGTTGAAAGTTTGTTCTTGTCGCAAAGGATGTTAGACATTTTACGCGTTCAATGGGAGGCGGTGGTGGTCCCACAAAGCGCGTCTATCGAAATTCTGCAGCATGTGCAAGACACCCTTGATACTCTCTTATCTAACAACTCCCCCCCCTCCCTTTGCAGTCGATTGTTTGCTTGCAGCCTGCACTCAAGGCACAACATAGACGTTGGCGCCCATGTCGTGGAATGTTGTTGGAATGGTGTCAGTTTAGTGCGATGTGGAATACGGAGTGACGCAGAATATTCTTCTCAGATGAGTCAAGTTTCTGCTGCTTCAGTGATGTTCACCACGTACGAGTATACCTTGGATGTGGAGACAGGTCCAGTCCTGAGGCAATCCCCACCACATGACAATGCGGTATCATGATTTGGGTCACCCTTGCGTATGATTTCAGGTCACCTCTATTTCGTACACAAGGCACGACAGCCTAACAATACATGGATGAAGTGCTCCGGCCGTTGACATTTCCCTATCTTCAAAGATTTCCCATTGATCTTTATCAGCATGATAATGCCCGACCGCACATTGCTCGCACCAGCCAACATACTCTGCATAGCGTACAGCTGCTCCCCTGGCTACCGTGCTCACCAGTGTTTTCATGAATCGAACACGTTTGAGATAAGATTGAACTTTATTTGCAGACCTTGCTACTGCAACCTTCAGATGACGTACTTTGATAAATAGTTCCCAAGGAGAGCCATTCCTCATGACGCCTTCCATGCTCTCATGGACTCTGTACCTAAGCGTGTTTCTTCGTCTATCGCCATCTACTATGGTCCTACAAACTACTGACCAGACCTTGTTCTCGCTCTGTATTATGCATATCATTTCGAAATATAGATCACTTATTGTTCTTGATATCTCTCTCTGTTTACCGAGTTCCGTCTCTTTTTGGCAACTCCTTCTTGGTGAAGAATTTTCAATGTCGGACGGTGTACATTTTATTCATAATTTAGAATTAACATATACGATATATTTGTTAAATGTCAAAGAAGAAATAAAGAATTTCAAGCAGTTACTAAAATTTTTGTTAAATAACAGAAGCTGTTTTATGTATAACTCCGTTTAGGCATTTATTTTAGAATAGAAGAATTCACTTAGTCTAAAACAAAATTAAGCATATTTTCTATGTGAGAATGTAAAATATTCATTTCTCATAATTAAAAAAGATTTTTTATCTATTTCAAAAGGGAAACTTAAAACTTTCAGTATAAATAATTAGTTAATTTGTAAATGTTTTTCTATAAATCAAATCTAAATTATATTCGAAATACATATTTTTGCAGATTTTTCAAAAATAGTTTTTGTTTTTGTACAAATGTAGCCAATCATATCAAACAATTAGTAATTATTAATGCAACCCATAAAATATATATTTACACCTTTAATTATGAAGTATATTTAGAGCATTGGAGAAAATGTGCAAGTTTCAGTAAAAAAAACAAATGTACGTTGTATACATTCAAGATATGTGCAAGTGAATTGCAAGAAAACACCAATTTTGTAAATGACTGTGATAAAAACCCAAATATGAATATAAGATATGCCTAATTTTAACTGCAGTTTGTTTCATGTACATAAAAGCTGTTGTCTTACGTAAGCGTTATATAGAGATCCAATGAAAGAATCTAACGCATAGGTTAAAACATTTCATGTAGCCAAAGTCTTCTTAATTTCTCTATTTAACTAGTGTGTCAGTTAAAGTTTTGACATCACAATCAAAGATGAAAATTGAAATGATGCTGAGTACTAATAAGAAGTAGTACTTTACCTGTTACCAATACTTTACCTGTAATAAAATAGCTGAATTGCTCGCAGTAATTCAAATGCACAGCAGTGTTTTGGCTTGATTTGGTTTGTTAATTTTTAAAGATCATTTTTTGCACCCGATGGCAAATTAGACCTCATCTTGCCTTGGGGAAACTTCTATATCATTTACCTTACTTAACCAAATGCTACTATGTATTCTAATAAGTAATATAAAACATTTATACTTTCATATTTCTTACATAAATGTGAGCAAGTAATTATTGGTTTTAGAATAGCGTGCAGAGTACACATTATTTCTGTTAGTATGACACATCTTTTTGGAGTGGTATTCACTTAAAACACAAATTTAGGGAACAGAAAAGGAGAATATAAAATATGTATACATTCTAAAAACACTTTGAATTGACATTTACGTAAACTTTTCAACCAATTCTTACTTCTTTAAGGATATTTATCCACAATTATTGAAAAAATGTTAAGCATGGTATATTTTCGGGACCTATCACAAAATTCTAATATTTTTAAGGTTCAAATAATAATCTGGAGGAAAATGTTTTCATCTTAAAGGCAACATACAAAATATTATTTACAAAATGCATACAACTTTTGAATACGCCATTACATAACTAGCATTGTTGATTTTACATCATAACGAATTAATTACTGATAATAAAGTGCATTACACTCACGTTATTGTCTGGCCTATTTCATCATCTTCAAGTCGCAATTATCACTGGCAATGATTTATAATTTCACTTCAATTTATTTAACTTCAATTACTTTAAAACATGTTTAGTTGCATTAATTAAAGCTATAATTATTTCTTACAAATTTTATCAAAACATTTTACACTACTATTTTTTTGCTCTCATAAATTATTATTAATAAATGTTAAAAATGTGGAAAAATTTGACTAAGAATTTTTTTTTAATTTCATATTTATCACTTTTAGGCCTAAAGTGCATATGCTATTATTCAATTCCACTTATTTTGAAGTATACATAATGTATTTTCAGAATAAGTGTATATACATGATGTAGTAGAAAATGTCGAAAATTTTATTTTCAATGTGCTTGCTATGGCCTATCAAGACATAACTAAGTTTACCTGACAGAGCATTAATTTATGTTTTACTAAAACAATAATTCATTAGAGTAATTACATTAATAAAATTTTAAATTCTGAACGGATATTTAGCAGTTTATAACATTTCCAGTAACACACTGATTTCCTCAGGTGAACATTAATTTTCCAAATGTTATCTCTATACAAATTTCAGTCTTGTTGAATATGTTTTGTTGTAAGACCTCTGGAAACTATCATGAATGAATGATTAATAGGAAATTCTTTACAAAATGCAATTTATAGTGAAATTTAGAACTGTCCACTCAAACACATTTTCTTATCTTTATTATGATCTACACGAAAATTCATAATTTTTTTTCAAAAACTGTTTCACCCATAGGCAAATTTATAATCGTATAATTTAATATTGAACATTATATTTAAAGTCCATATTTGAGTGTAATAATTTATTTTTAATTGATGATTATATGGTACTCATATGTACTACATATCATACATTTAAGAAATATACTATAAAAATATAAACTTTAGTTATTGATTTCGTTATTTCACTGAAATACCTAGATTTATCATCCAATGTCATAATGATTCATCGCAGTATTTTAAAGTATCATTGAAGAATGATGTTGCACTCATCAATTGGTAAAAAATATAGATGCAAATATGATGGAAATTACTTGGGAATTTTTCTTCACTATGTGTCCATACATTTAGAATTGCAGAAGCATTTACACTCCCTTCCAAAAGTTAAGCACGAAGATGTAAAATACAAATAAATCAACAAATTCTGCTTTGATTGACACAAAATTAGGCAGGAAAGTAGCATGTATACTTATGCATAAAATAAAATCAATAATTACATAGAGAAATAAAAGCAATATTAAATTTTTTAAGTTATCAGATAATAACATACTGGAGATTTAAACATAATTATGTATAAAGTGAAAATAAACAGCATAAAATGAAAAAGAACATTGATAGGGTATGTGATCCCTCTCATCTGTATACAAAGTTTACACCTTCTGACCATGCTTTATATTAGGTGGTAAACCCCCGTAGAATTACGCAATAGCTATTCTTGTAGAGCAGTTACCAGCTCAATAAGAATGGCTGGAGGTGGAAAACGAGAAGACACAGCATGGCCGGGAGCATCCTAACAATTTCAATAAGAGTAAGGTCAGGCGAATATGATATGCATACCATACGTGCAATCACTTCACTCTCCAAATAGTCATCGATGATGTCAGCTTTATGGGGACGTGCGTTATCGTCCATTAAAACAAAAGTTGGGCCAACTGCTGCAGCGTACAATCTCACAATGTGTTCTGAGACTTCATCTCGGTACCGGA
The DNA here is from genome assembly GCA_030067965.1 of Latrodectus elegans. Classification (NCBI taxonomy): domain Eukaryota; kingdom Metazoa; phylum Arthropoda; class Arachnida; order Araneae; family Theridiidae; genus Latrodectus; species Latrodectus elegans. The sequence continues at coordinate 47,069,069 of CM057817.1, forward strand.
CAGCCGTCACAGAACCCGTTTAAAGATGTGCAGGTTGGTGCGGTATCCTAATGAAATCCCTGCCCACACCATAATCCTTCCGCATTGGAATGCGTGATATTCGGTGATGTTTTATGGCTGATTGCGTGTTCCTTGTTCACGCCATATCCTTATACGTCTGTCATCTGGCTCCAGAGCAAATCTTGACTCATCAGTAAACACGAAATTGCCCCAGTCAGACACAGTCCAGTTGACATGTTTCCGGCACCACTTTATTCTTACCCCTCTTGATTGGAAGGATATACAAACACAAACTAGAGGTACCAGGGCTTACAGTCCACTCATATGTGAACTTCGGCGTACAGTAGCTGCATATATCACCTTACCAATTGATGCTATAACCACAGATGTTACACGTGGGGAGGTCGCTCTACGATTCCGCTTGGCTAAAATCGCAATATATCAATCTTTCGCGAGGTTTGTAACCTTTGGGTCACGGCTATGGGCCTTCGGACAACTATCTGCGTGGTTTGGAATTGTTTCCATAAACGTGAAATTTCAGAAAGATGAATGCGGAAGAAAAGAACAACATCTGAAATCAACTGTCCTGCTTCAATGCGCCTCACAGCACGCCAGCGCTCAGAATCTTCCATTCGTCTCCTGGAAGTCGTAGAAATACGTATGTTCTTAAAACAAATTGTACGAAAGTTTTAAACATCTTCTATCAGCACTTACAATCAACTTCTGTAACCCTTCATAAAGCTGGTATCATATAAGACTGCTCTTTTGGCATATTTCTTGACATGGAAACGCAATTGGCTGTTACCTAACATATTTGCATTCTTCCGTCTACCTCTACAATGATTTGTATCCTCTTCAATTCTCATTGGCTTCCAGAAATTAGCATTTTCCTCTCCATGCTTAACTTTTGGAAGTGACAGTATTTCTTGTTAAATAGAAATATTACTTTCTAGTATATTTAAATATTAAGAGGTGAATAAACAAGGCATGCAATGTCCCGAGGTATAGCTGGGTACCCTTGCATTCTGGAGGTTTCTATATAAGGAGGCCTGGTTGGTTCTTAATTATGGAGGTTAAACATGAGGCTAACTTTCTAATTTTGTAAATATTACTTGTTTTGAAGGTTACATAATATAATTCAATGCACTTACAGTTGACGACTTGGAACGATGAAGGATAACTCTAACTTCAATTTTTGGACTGAAACTTGGACTAGATCGATGATATTGCGTGGGAAAATGTTAGAAGTTTCTGAACAACTTATAAAGTATGGAACTGCAATTTCTGCACTTCTGTGTGGTTAATCTTGCATTGAGATCCCATGTACAATAGACTTAAAAAATGTTTCTTGAGATATTTTGAACAATCTTAAAACATTTAAGAATTAAGATTTTCAACTGGAGAATTAAAGTCGAAGACAGAGTTGTCTGGAGGGATATTGTGCAGCAGGAAAAGGCTTATTTCGTACTCTAGCACTAATAAAAATGAATTTTTAATGTATCACATATTGTGCATTTAACTAAATTCCTATATGCAGTGACTTATTTTTTTACAAATTTAATTTTCTACCCTAAATGAGTTAAGGAATTAAATATTATATAACTCTTTAGCTAAATTTAAACATTAGGAAATGTAGTTAAGGAAATTGAGCTTCAAATCACTACACAGTTTTAATAGCTATATATCCATGTATATAATAGGGATATAAGTAAAAATGGTTAAAATGTCACATCAATAAGGGATAATTTATTGTTGTAATGAGTAGAATGGCTTTTCTAGAACTTTGTTATACTTCTTATAATCAAAATGTAGGATTTGTTATGTGGTGTTGTTTTGCTTTCAAGATTTCTTAATGTTCTGATTTACTTATAAACACAAAAGAGGAAAATTAGCATTGATACAACCAGGCTGCACAAGATGTCCCAAACAGAAATTCTTTAAAATATTCATTTAAGGCTAAATAATTGAATCAGCTGGAAGGACTTCAAGTTGTTGATGTATACCTATGACAAATTAACCAAAAAAATAAACTAGGATTTTTCCCAAAAATTGTTACTATGATCAATCAAAAATCAACATATGGAAGCAATTTCTGTATATTGCTTTCACTAGAGAAATGATACATCTCTCTATAGAAAAGACAACTTTAAGTGATTGATCATGTTGTTAAACATTACGTTTAAGTTTAAACAAAATCACGATGAATTGCTGTATACATATGTTTTCCAATGAAATGTTGAACAATCTCTTTTAGTATCGTATTATGTTTAGAAAGCATATTGTTCAGACTTAAGGTTTTATATGGTGCAATGTACTATCAGATTTATTAGAGTTTTGGTCTTCAAGTGACATATTTTTCTTTTTACTTTTTATCACATTTATTAATAATTCGGTTGAAACTAATTTAATTAAATCATTATATGAGTATTTGAATTTCTTTATCTTTAGTGCTTAGATAATGACAATTTAATGTCTCTTAGTTATTACATTAAAGAAATTTCTCTTTTATTCAACATGTATATCCAAACTTTTAACTTCCAAAATGATTGTCAATTGCACTATTTGTAGTTGATAAAAATTATATATATCTATCTATCTATCTATATATATATATATATATATATATCTATCTATCTATCTATATATATATATATATATATATATATATATAATTATTATCAACTGATTGTGCTTACCCAACGCTTACAACAGTGTTAGGTAAGTGATTGAATAACACCAAAAGCTTCACAGTCATATTTATTGTTTAGTGAAAACCTCACAACTAATGCTCAAAAGGCACCCATGTGAGTTGTTGCACATTTGACACCGGTGAAGGAACAACTTGTGCACCCTCTCGAATATTCCTGTTGCCTTCTTAATTTTGTCACCAGCAACAACTATTTTAGACACGAGTTCTACAGTGAGTCCACAGGCATCTCGTACATTAAAAATTTTATGTCCCCCCCCCAGGAGAGAAAAATTCAATGGGATGAGGTTTGGTAAACGAGGAGGCCAAGCCACAGGACTACTACGTCCAATCCATCGCGAGACATATGGCATTAAAAATGTTACAGACCGTGATGGAAATATGTTCTGGGTCTCCATCGTGCATAAACCACGAGTCTCTCAGGATAGGGAGTGGGAAAGCCTGCAATAAACTGGAAAGCATTTGTTTCAAGAAGATACTGTATGTTGTGCGAGCCAAGTGGTCTGGTATGATGTAAGGGCTTACCAAGTAATCACAAAAGATACCTGCCCAGATATCTGCTGGTATTTTCAAGGGTTTTCACAGTGGTAATTATTGTCAGACTAAACGTTTTGATTATGTTTTTAAAGATCGAAGTCTACTCTGATTGGCTTTCTCCAGTAACCACTAAAAGCAAAATGCTGCTTATTCTCTATGGAAATTTGCATACAGTAAATTCATTATAGATTCTTGATGCGATTCTACATCCTTTTATGCTTTTTATAGTGGAATGATACCCTATGCTCTTATGTAGTTATTTCTTGTATGGATGGGTACTATCACCTTTTTAAATTGTAAAAACAATTTAGAAAATCACCCTGTGTATACATAAATATATATATATATATATATATATATATATATATATATATATATATATATATATATATATATATATATATATATATATATATATGTATGTATGTATGTATGTATGTATGTATGTATGTACGCATGTATGTATTCTTGTTAGTATTTATGGCCTACATTCCCTTTGCAAATTTTACATCAATGATCTGCTATTATTTATTTATATGTAATTAAACATATTTTAGTTACTTTAAAAATTTCTCATTTGCATTAAATTAACGGTACATATATAAAAATGAAGTTTCCTTCAATATTTACAATTTATTCATTCACCGAATTCACTGTCATAGAGAGTGCATTAACTAAACGTACATGAAGATTATGTTATAGATGAACAGAGATTTAATGCATATTTCTTAGTATTACTATAATATATATATATATATATATATATATATATATATATATATATATATATATATATATATATATATATATATATATATATATATATTTATATATATATATATATATATATATGTATATATATATATATATATATATATATATATATATATATATATATATATATAAATATATATATATATAATGCGAAACAAAAAGTTTATTTTAGCACTTATCACATACAGGGAAATTTAAATTACCGCATTTAATAATTAAAATGAATCAATACCTCTCATTTTGTGTTCTGAAAGGAAAAAAAAATCTGACATGAAATGGTAACATTTTATAAATAATAGTAGTTTTATAATAGTAAGTAGTATATAGTATTTTTAGATTTTTCTATAAAGTAACTATAAAAAAGTAATTTGCATAAGTTTCGCTATGAATTAGATTTTATGAAAAGTGAGAGGAGAAAATGAAGAAACTCTAGCATTAAATTATAAGTACATTTCCATACTTTTTATCTGAATAATTTTCTCTATTTAAGCAAAAATGTGCATGTACAAATGTAAGAAACGTTTATATTTGCTGATCAAGTGCTTCAGGGTGTATAGGCAGAGGAAGAAAATACCATTCATGCGCCTCCTCATCTTTCACCTGAAGTGCAGTTTGAAACACGCGGGTCTTGGATACGCCCAAACTAGAAACGCCTTACTCCAGAATTCGAATTTGGCGCGCTTCGCTTCATTGTGATGAGATGGGCGTGGTCGGAGGTTGTTCAGTAGCAAAGGTAGCATGCAAACGAATTGGTGGAGTTCACGGGGGGGTGGGGGGAGTTGACAGCTTGGAACCTCAGTTGACAGAGTTGCGCTGGACTCCTACTCTCGAACTCTCAGATATCTTGGCTAGCAGTGCGGACTGCGGAAGGCTGCGCGGCGGGGGTGCGCGGGGAAACATACGAATCGATAGGATTCGTTGCTCAGATTCGCGAGAGGAGGAGGGGGCAAGCGGACAACTTAGGAGGCGCGCTGATCGAGCTGGAGCAAAGAGTCGGGTGCTGGTGGGGATCGATCCAGTTGAGTTCCCTTTTCCCCCAGTTGATAGCAGACCGTTCAGCGGAACCTGGACTGGGGTAAAGGGCTGGCGAATGGGTGTGCTGCGGCATTACCTGGTCTAAGTTGGGAGTGAGGAAAAGTTTCCACCGCACGCCGGTCCTCAAACTAGACCCTTAACTCTCAAGGCACTTCCAGAGATTCAGTCTTGATCCATGGCGTAGCCAGTATGAAAGAGGGGATGATTGCTTCGTTGATGCTTTGTGTTTTGCTTTTCCTGGCCCCAGCACTCAGAAATCAAGGGACTGTCGCCGCTTCTGGGTAAGAATCCTTTCTTTCTGACGCCGGAGAAAACTTTCCGAACTTTGCGGGGCGTTCGCCAGTTCTCGGAGCGGGGAACACCCCGCAAAAACTTTTTGCTTTCATAAATTTTAACTAGTTTTTAAATATAATTTTATGATAAAATAAGTTAATAATTTTTAATGATAAAAACATCTCAATTAAATTTTTTCTCATATTTCTTGCTTTTATTTTAAAATTATTATATTCATAAAATATTAAAATTAAATCGAAATTAAAAATACCAGTTTTATGATTTTAAATTCGATTTGTTTACATTATTTAAAGAATGTTTTTATGCGAATATTAATGATTAATTTAATTTTTTTATTGTAATAAAAATATAATAGGAAACTATATTTATTTACAAATATGTAATTCTTATTATATAAAATTACGAAAGAATTTCACAAATATATTTAAAAAAGTTTTTTTTTTCTTTTTTTTCTATATTTTTATTGATTTTTACAATATTCAATACTTTTTTTAATAATTAAATATTTAGAATAATGTAATGTATAGTAAATTTATAATATTATTTTTAAAATTAAGTGCTTTAAGTTTACTGGTATGGTAAAAAAATGGTAAAATATCTCTTATTGCTTTTTCTGTTAACATTTCTCACAAATTTCTAATTTTTTTTAAAACAATTCCATCAAAAAATTATTGAATGCAGAAAACATTATCAATCACCTTTTTGATTTACAATTATTTATTTCAATAGAATAATTTTACAAACTAATGATTGCTGCAAAACATTTCATTTAAGAAGATAGTAAATTTTTCAACTCAAAGAAAATCTCTCATTTAGCTAATTTCATTTACAAAAAGGAATTATTTCAAAATGTGGAATTGTGTATTCCGGGCATTAAAATATATTATGGAATATAATATATGCACACACATTATTTAACAAAGACTAGTAGTATGAAATTATAAACTAATAGAAAGATGTCATATATGTTTTTTATGAATTTTTAAATACATTTTAAAAAGCATTATTTTTCTATTAATGATAATTTATGGCCTGAAAATGCTTCTGCAAAAATTATTAAATACCATTCAATGTGTTCATAAAACACATATTTTAACTTACACTTTAGAAGTATTTAATGAAAATGTAAGCAGTATTAGCACAATATGAAATTTAGACTTCAGTTAATGTATTTTCAATAAATATATTTTGAAATAATTTATTATCTGTTAACTAAAATAGAAATTGCTGAAAGAAATTATAACAAGTTTAAATGCTCTTACGTATTTCCCTATTCTAAATTGCTGGATTTAATAAATCTCTTCTGAAATTAATGGAAAATTTTAATTTAAAGATTACTTTCGTAATAATTTTCGCTGAAAAATGTATAAAACTAAAATGTAAATCACTCAAAAAATGAAAATATATTCCTTAGTTACTTAAATGCTTAAAAAGTTAATATGTATAAAGAGTTTTAAATTTGTATTTAACTATTTTAATATGCCGAAAATAAAGTAGCGTAAATGATTTTCATGTGCTTGAAAAACTCTACAGAGAAAATCTCACTTTTTTTATTAATAACTATTCCATAAAATATCGGATATAAACTTTTATGGGGAAAATTTATACAATGCATTTAAATTGAAAAGAAATTAATATTATTTAAGTAGGTAAATATTTATGTGAAATAGAAATACTTCATTGAGAGAGAGAGACATTGATACCCAATTCAGCATAAACCGGTTCCGCAATGACCAAGAGTCGTTGGGTATAAAGTTTTCTGTAAATGTTGCTTTTCCTTGAAAATACTTCTACGGAGGGAAAAACACAGTAACTTGATTAAAGGGGAAAATGCGGGAGACAGCGTATTTACTCAAACGTGACCTGTCACAACTAGATTAATTTATAAAAATTTCCAATTATGTTAACTTAAATTGTTATATGGATAGCTTTCAAACTAATTTAATATACTTATACACTACTCAAAAATGCCAAGGAAGAAATTGTTGATCCAAAGGTAAGTAGATTACGTTTTTACTTTACACCAAAAGATCTCTCTCATTAATTTTTATGAAGAACAACTTACTGATATGAAATAGTAAGTGAAGTAAAAAAATCCATTCATTTACATAAAAAACTAACGCCTAAGACAATACTTATTTTACTAATAACCTTTAAATTATTTAAACTATTTATTATCTTCCACACACATATTAAATGATACATTGTTTCACATAAATCTCATTTATTGTTGTTTTTCTGTTTCTGCAATGAAAGCAGATATTATACCATTTCTAAATGACGAGTAAAAACCTTTCCTCGTCCTTTAGAAATTCTACAACCTTCTATACCTTCAAAATAACTATAACTTCCAATCTTTGGTAAAATTTATCTATGTTGATAAACTTCCAATGACCACTTTCAGTTTTATAATAAAAAGTTATTTAATTTCACGGAAATCGTATAAGATAAGAGCAATTCACAAAATTTTCAATCAGCCAAATGTTAACCTTTAATATATTTTAGATAACAAATTAATTTTATATTCTAAATTAATATGTAAAAATTAATTGCTTACATGTTATCAGTATATATATAACATATGTAAAATATAGCAACTATTCGAAAATACTTAAATTTTCGTAAACTTAAATGTAAAAGTTTAATTAACGTGCGCAAATAATAATAATGCATAAAACAGAAAGTGAAAATAATAAATAAGAGCATTTTGCTGAGTTAAGTAAAATAACTTTTCTTAATTGTTTTACATATTTTTCATTAAAAATTGCGAAGTTTAAATAGGTTTATACAGTAGCAAAATAAAAGTGTTTAAAATCAATTACTAATCTTCGTTTTAAGGGAAATATTCTTAATTACAAAGTCTTTTTAAAAGAACTGCAATCTTGTATGCCTATTTGGAGCTAAATTCAACTATGCATACAATTTTTCTTAGTGTAATTTTTCCACTTTTAAATACAATTCGCTGACATGACAGAATGAGAATTAAAAATAATTTCAATAAGTGTGATCATTAGATTCAAAATAATTCTATTTCTAGCCTTTCATGTTTTTTTTTAATCAAAAGGGCATTCTAAAGGTGAATATCGTTTATTTTACACATTTGCTCAATTCCAATGTAAAATAAATTTTAACTCATTTGTCACAGTATATTGCTAAAAAATTATATTTATATTAATAAACTATAGAAATATTACATCTGAAAAGTATGGAGAAAAAGTTAAATCATTAGCAATGAATCTAAGACACAAGTAACTTTTCTCACACACACACACACACAATAACATTCCATTGTTAACTAAAACTATTACAATATATTGGGCTAAAAATAATCTTTCATCTAAAAGAAAATACATGTGAAATAAAACTGTTCAAATTATGTGAAAAATATTGCATTATCAAATTATGCTACAACTCTTTGAAATTTAGATATATATCTAAATTTCATAGAGTTGTAGCGTAACTTAATTTCAAAGAGTTGTAGCGTAATTTGGAAATATAATTACAGATATATCTTACTGTGCAGATGCATCTAATTATGTTTCTTGAGAAACAGGTGAAATAATAATGCTTTCATAATTTATCTGTTCCTCAAAAAACATTCTGGAAACAAATTTATTCTTATTATCTTTTTCAAGTAAATTTATAGCACATGTTTCGAATAAATACATAGCTCATCATTATGTTACGCTGTGCAGTAACACTTTTTAATAATTTAATTTTCTTGAAAACATTTGTCTTTTATAATTTAATTCAAATAATTATTTAAATTTTAGCCAATTAAAACTTTAGAGACAAAAATCTTCAATGTATTACATATTATCTGTATTTTAAAAAATTATTAAAATTTTTTATGAAGGTTTAGAGAGAGAAAATTTCAATCTTCATACCATATTTTTCTTTCCTTTGCAATTACTTTTAGGTTTCATAGTGTAACTTTACAACAGGAGTAACTCCTTTGATTTGAATTTAGATTTGAAACCATTTAGAGGTTTAAACCATTGAAAAATACACCATTAATAATATTTAGTTTATTTTGATAAGAAAGATATTAATCAACAATAAATAGCTGGTATTTTATCAGTAAATTAATTTTATTCACCGTTACTTAAATACAATGAAAGAAGATAATATAAACTATAATCTTTCATTTCAATAAATGTTGAAATCAAAGCTCATATTAAAAATTAAGTTTTGTGTATTATAAAATGCGTAGAAGAAGATATTTTAAGGTAAATTTAAATGAACTGTTAAAGTATTTTAAATAATAACTACTTAACATTTAAAAAATTCAAATTATCATGATCTTCCAAAGGAAAATTATATTAATAACAAGAATTGAATTTAATAACACATTTTAATTCAACTGTAAAAACTGTAAATCCAGGAAACATAATAGAATGTTATAATTCGATGCCTGAAGTTCAAGTATGGTAAGTGGGTTTTCTGTTTTTCAGCTATTGAAAATACTCTTGATTTTGTACTCTGTTTTTAGTGAAAAGTTATTAATTACATTCAGGATTTCTAAAAAAGCAGATCTTAAAGAATATCTATCATTAAAAAAATCACACACATTAAAACGTTAAGAAATTTCAAATTTACAAGTTTTGTCCCTGGTTCACTGTTATGGTAATGGCTTACTTCATAATGTAAAGCAATACTGGAGTTGATTTATTAATTTTAAGCAAAAAGTGAAGTTACCATTAAACTTCATTTTAAGACAAAACTTGTATGTTTATCTAGAAATACTTTATTCATTTTTAATCACAATATCTTTACTTTAAAATTTGCCTAAGCCCATAACTTCATTACTAAGCAATTTTTAAGCAAGCTTACAGTGTTTTTTACTTAATATACAGTAGATTCAATGAAAAATATTATATTTTTAAAATATAAAATAGACTTCATCTGAGCATTGAATCATCGGCTATTTTATAATTATTTCCTGATAGTTTAGGTCAGCAAAATTTATTAAAAAAATACAAGTGCAAAGATTTTATGAAAGATGCTGTATTCAGTGTATTTCTTGATCCCTTACTTTGAAATCTCACAAAGACACATATAATTATCTGGCTAGTTTTATATCTGTATTATAGATATTACTGGTAAAATTTGGATTTGTCTTGGTCCATCAATACTCTCATTTTGTTGTAGAATTATGAAGTGATTCCTTTTCAAACTAATCCAACATTTAATACTCTATCAAATGTTGAATGTTAAAAGTAAGATAGTATGTGTAACTTATGTAGTAAAAGATATTTAAATATAAAAAAAATGTTTTACACGACAATTAGCTCTTAACTTTTGGTCAAAGAATGATTGACGAAAGTAAAATTTAAAAAGTATAATGTTTTAATTTATTACCTTAAAAATGGGAAATTATTAATCAAATTCCTCTAGTAAAAATTATTCATCTTATATGTATATATCAATTAATATGCCAAAAGTAAAATTATTTTCATTAAACATAGCGTGATTGAGTATTATATTGAAAATTGTATTAACGACGAAAATAATTATATCCACTCTAAATTTCCTTATAATTTTTTGATTATAAAATATTTTCAAATAAAATATCATATGTATATATATATATATATATATATATATATATATATATATATATATATATATATATATATATATATGTAATAGAAAAATAATGGATATGTGTGTAACCAATACAAGAAAAGGAAAATCTAGAATTGAAAAGCATACTTTTTTAAAAAATAATTAAACCTTACATTTTAGTAAAATCCGATTAACATAAACTTACTAAAATTAAGTTTAATATATTTAAATTCATCTTCTTATTTAAAAATAGATTAATTGATAAATAGAGCTTTCTTATTTCTTATTTTTATATTATAAATATAAAGTCTAGTTTCTCTCTGAAACAAATTAACCCCCCAAATAATAAAATCAATATGTACCAAAATTTAATCAATTCTGTGCGATTTACATTCTTAATATGAATGAATTAAGTCACCCAAGTACAGAAATTAAAGCAAATATTTGAGTTAAATTGATCAAACACGTTAGCAATTCCCTTCCTTCAAATGATAGCAGAGTCTAGCAATAAAACTGAAAGTATTTTGCCTGAGGTTCAGGAATTAAATCAATATAAGTTAATCACTCCCTTATACTTTCCATCAATTTAATTATCTTTATAAAGGAAGAGTGACTAAGACTCAAATATTCAAATTTATAGTTTTAAATTCCTTAAGTTTTCTAAAGTTTTTCGTCTTTATTTACTAAGTAGACAAATTTTAAATAATTTCCATTTCAGTGCTTGAAAGTCTAACAGCGTTTTAATTTGAATCTGTTTATTTAAATATGTTGAAAGTAAATATTTTTCTTTCCTGTATTAATTAATTTATAGAAGATCAAAAATTTTTCTTGATGCTTCTATAATCAATGAAACATCAACTCTTTGCATTTAAAGATGAAATTATTTATAACTTAATAAATTTTATATACTATTTTGTTTAAAAACATACAGAATTTTAAATAAGGCCGTGTTACAAACTAGCTAATAGTCGAAATTTATTGAATAGTTATTTTTGAATATCCATCAATATCTTTTTATTTACATTAACAGAAAAATCACAAGCATTCACCTCAAGGTAAGAAACAGAAGTTCAAGATCTATTTTCCATTATTCAAAAGTGGCAGATATTGTGAACTTTGTGTGTGTGAACTTGATATTTTACTTAAATCTGTTCTACTACTAAGTTACAATGAGTCTTGAAAACATCTTAATAATTAAATAAAAGTTTTCTAGGACAATTTGTTTTGGAACTGTTACTGGAACTATTTTAGCAATTATAATTACACCCTATTATAAAAAAAATCATTTCCTTAAATATTCTTAAGAATATTCGGTATATTGTTTCATGCGTTAATTTTCTCTTAAGAAATAGAAAATTTCTCTTATAAACCGAAATAGGTTATATATCTCATTATTTAGAGAAATATTTATTTACCCTTAAGAAAAAATTCTGTATCGTGCTTACCTTAAAAATTACTATCATGTATTGGCCTCTTAATAAATACTTGGAAAATCTTAATAAATATACGAGTTTTGTATTACATTTTATCAATAAACCATATTTCTTGTATTATTATTTCATATGTATCACAAATTATATTTATAAGCTTTCCTATAATATTTATTGAAGAATGCTGAATTTGCTGGAAATTTCTTTTCAATGAAACGTAATTTTTCTTTTCATAATATATTTATAAATAACTTATAATACTTAAATATAATCAAAGAGGATTACATTTGATGTAAGAAAATATATTACGACATTTAATTTATTCGATTACAAAATAGATTTTTTTCAAATTATTTCTTGTTTTTCCAACTATTATTTGATAAAAACTAGACTGAAATTGAAAACTAATCAAAATTGTTTCATTCTTATTACATTTTTCACAAGTAAGTTATTTTTTTTTTTAAATTTTGTTATAAATAATAAACTTACTAATATACAAAGCTAATAAAAAATAAAATGTTGATTCCTTTAGTCAAAATTGGCATCATACATGTTTAAGTCTTACTAAGTTTTACGCATTGCAAAATATAATTTGCAATATAAAACTAATTCGCATTAACACATAAAACATCCGTGTTTTTAATTGTTATTATTATTATTTTAATGGAATAATTATTTAAAATTTCAAAAACAGTTTTAATCACTTGATTTTTTTCTTTGTTTATAAATATATTTTTGCATTCTACATGGTATATATATATATATATATATATATATATATATATATATATAGGGTATAAAAGATACTTAAAAGTAAAATACAGAAAACTTTCTGCAATACATAGGATGTAACAATGAAAGGAATTTTTTAAGAAAATATAAATATTTAGAAAATATTTATTATTCATTTTTATTATTAAAATTTTAGTTTTGAACGTTTACATTAACAATTTTAATATGACTAGTAAAAAATGAAAAATTTAAATCTTTTTTTTTTCTAATTTTATTCTTTTAAACTTGCCATTTTACGAAAAAATGTTTTAAGTCTTCATAGGCTTTTCTATCATTTTAGGCACAAATTTAAGTTACTCGCTGCTTTTTCGAAAATAGGAGATTTATTTGACAGAAACTGGGGATTTCTGGAAACCAATTTTCACCAAAATGTGACAGTAACCGTCAAATAGTTTCGTCCACTTTTTCACCCAAAAGACATTTATTTATTTTCATCACCTGTCATTCCTACTTAAGGGAACCGTAGTATCTAAATTAAATCTTGCTAGCGTCTTTATTTATCATGAGCATTAATAAAAACCTTTGCAAGAATTAATTTACGCATTTAATTTTTTTATGAAAACAAAAATTGCTTCTGTCACCTAGAACAAATATTGTAAAAATGGTCTAATATACACATATAAAACATTTCCTATTTTAGCAATTTTTGTACTTATATTCTCTCACAAAATCTTTCTATAAGAAGTAACATCTTTTGATACTTTTCTTTTAATTTTAAGATTTGTGAATAAAATATTCTGAAATTTAAAAATGGATTTAATTTATGAAGCCTATTATTAATCATGCATAATATGTTTACAAATTTTAATTCAATATTCCCTCTGGTTTCTTTTGCAAAAGTAAGTAATATTTTTTTGAAACTGGTGCACCATTTGTGTCTTTACAAATATTCAGAATATTCTTACATTGAATCTAATAAAGGACGGTTATGGAATCTCTTATTTCAATAATACTTCTAAAATAGCTTAAAATATATAAAATTGGACTGATTTTTCACTTAACAATATTTATATTTATTTTTCAGAAGCTTTATTAAATTATTAGTTCTCAAAAATTATGTAAAAAAACACTGTTAAATTAATGCAATATGAAATTAGTTACATAAAATGGAGCGAACTTAAAATGTTATTTAATGTAACTCAAAATGCCAAACCTTAATTAGCAATTAATCATTAGCGACAAACTTGAGTTTAAATGGCAGCTGAATGGTTAGCGGTTCAATGAACTCTCGCTAATGAAGAGAAAATTTTTAACATACAAACAAGTAACATACTTATATTCAGAATTACTGAGCTGCAGAAAGTATCTCTTGAGGTTTTATAAAACATTGATATAAGAATGTTAGCAAAGAATAGCATTCCCAATGTGAATATATATATTTTACACATTCAAAGTGCTATAATTTTCAAAGCCTCAAAAAATGTTCCTTTTAGCACAATATTTTGTCTCAAATTATAAAACCTATTTATTCATAATAATGAAATTATTTTATGCGAAATATAAGTAAAATTTCCCTTTACAAAATTCAAAGCAATAAACATTTTGCAATTGAGTGCTATTTTTGTTATAATTTTATAAATCAATATATTCAACAGAATTTAGCAGAAAATATTGAAATGCTAAAACATAATTTAACACATCAGAGTCTATTTGTAACATAACTCATGCACAAACTAAAATGAACATTCCTAAGATTTCTAGAATGAGTTTCCTTTCATTTACATTTAAATTGGAAGAAACAAAAATTGTACTCGTACTGTCATTTCCAAATCAGTTTTGAAAATACTTTTCACATATATCTTAAAATTTATTTAGATTATTATGCAGTTCAGTCATTTTAAAATTTATTTAAATAAGCCAAATTAGAAATTGAACATCAAAATCAGTTACATATAAAATTTTATCAAAGACATAAAATTCTTTAATCAAATAAATTCAAAAACTAATTCAGTTTTATAAATATAAAATTTTTTGATATTTTGAAATAATCAAATGAATACAGTGTTTGGAAAAATAAATTTTCTAAACACCAAAAAGAGACGAGGAAAGTCAAATCAAGAAAGAAATGTAAAAGAAATATATTGAGTTTTATTACTTCTAACTTTAAAATTTATAGCAAGTGTTCATTTCGAGTTCATTCAGTAAACGACGGAAATCGAATGCATTTTAAATGCAACCAAAGCCTTTGTGAAGTTTCTTCTTCTAAAGGTATTTACAGCCTTTGATCGCAGTCGGCAGAAATGAAAGTATTGAGAAATTCACTACAAATCGAATGATTTCCTCTTTGCAATGTGTGTGTGTGTGTGTGTGAGATAGGATGTTCTTTCGAGTTTCAAATAAAATAAAAATATTTAACTTCAGAATGAAAAAGGTTATAAATCTTATTTTAGGCAGTGAATAATTTGTTAAAGTTTTATTCCTAAATTTTTAGTATTTAAGAATTAATTTTTTAATATTTATATCACATGTTTATATTTTTGAAAATAAAGTGATTTTATACAATTGTTAAAGGAAATAGACTAATTTTGATCATATTTCTCAGTTAAACTCTATTAAATAGTAGATTATGCGGAAAAGATGCCAATAAGTTATTTATATTTGCTAATTTCATAAAAAAAATTCTGCATTATTAATTTATGAAAAAAATGTTTCTTACTTAAGATATTGCTATTAAATGTTTTTGATTCCATATTTTTATAAATTTGAATAACATTTTATAATATTTTCAGCTTCATAAAATATGCAACTACGTTTTCAATTTCAGTGTAAAATGTATGTGCATAGAATTATTGAAAACAATATATATAAATGTGTGAAAAGAGAAATAGATTATGAAACTGAAATAATTAGCTGTATATATATATATATATATATATATATATCTATATATATATATATATATATATATATATATATATATATAAACTAGTTTTTCAGTTGTTTATATTTTTTTCAATATATTTTTGATACTAAATTTATATGTTAGAGAAGAGCTTTGAATTTACAAATGGAACATTTTAGAAGAATGCTACAGCACAAAAATAATTAAAAGAGATCATTTATAAGGAACACAATTGCTTCATTTTATGTTACATTTTTAAAAATTAATATTAAGTTTAATATATGTAGTAATATTCAGTACTAATAAACTCAATATGCTTATTTGACTGAAGCATTTTGTTGACGAAAAATAATATACATTTTAAAATTTTCATATCCGTAATGCCTGTTTAAATTGAATAATTTTAATTTAATTTTTCAACACTAAAAGTAGTTCCTCTAAAACATTAAATAAAAAATCTTAAGGACTTAACTGCATAAAATTGTCAAGCAAAAGAAATAGCTGAGTTCACATAAAGTAGTATCGAAAAATTTTCCCTGAAACGCCAAACGCTCAAATTACATCCTAATTCTCAATTTTTAAATAAATATGAGCTCCAATAAATTAATTCCAAATTACTTTCAAAAATATATCAACCAATTAATGATTTATTCCTGATATACAAAAAGTAACCAAAGAAGGAAAAACCATTTAAACAAACAATTACACACTCACATCGAGGAAAGGATAAAATCCTTTAATGATATGTATCTAATAATAGATCAATAAATTAATTAGGAAATTTGTGGGTAATTGCTTTTCATATTAAATCATTAACTTCGCTTTGATAGAAAGACAACAGTGCTTTTATTATTCGCCTTCCAATAACGATGAAAGATTAAAACTGTGTCCGTCCATTAGCCCAGTGCGAAGACATATTTAATCTAAAGCAATAAATATTTATTACACTCAGGTAACGAGCAAAATTGCGATATTTTTATGTAAGAACGTGGCATCAATGAAATGATGGTAGAGCTTGAAATGCATAATTTCTAAAAAGATAAAGAAAAAAAAAACTGCAGTTAAGGTTTATCTTTGAACTCAAAGAATGTTGGTTACCTTAACGGCCCTAACCCAAGGGTCTCTTCATACTTTTCTGTGTAGCAACGTCTTCAAATTCACTTAGGATTTTGAAAGATTAACTTTTCTTTCAGCAAGTTTCAGATGAGGTAGAAGCTAGGATGTTACTTTATGCTGTCGTAAGGCAGTGATTTAATTTGTTTTCCGATGAAGAAATTCAGAATGCATTTCCTGTCTTTATGAAGAATTCTCCAGCGTCGAAAGTTACTAACGAAAACAATAAAACTTTATCTGAGTTTTATGGTAAAATTTCTCTAGAATTTTTTTTTACCCTTCTTAAGCAAAAATTATTGAAAAACTTCTACAAGGAGTTACTGGTTATGTAAATAACTATGATTTTAAGGTAAGTATACACATAGTATTTATATCTCATAAAAGAATGAATGTGAAAAATAAATTGATGTAGTTAATACAAAAGAAGTATTACATAATTATTACATAAATGAAAAAATAATTAAGTCATTTAAAATAGATAAACTATAAGGTAAGAAACAAGTTAATAATTGAGAACTCTCAAAAACACATTAAGTCAATTGGATGGTCATAATTTATTTTATTTTAAAATTTCGTAAAAATCTAAACTTTGTCAACAAATAATTTAGATATAAAAGTGATTAATTAAAAAGTTTGTTGAAACACAAAACTGAAAACATATTTTCTAATATCAGCGTTTCTAACAAATATTTGGTAACTATTAATTTTATACAAATACTTTTACGTAACATTTGATAAAGAATATGCTGCTCCATTTGAATTGATTTAATATCCAATTCTAAATTAAAATTTGTAATTTAAATAAATAGGTTTTTAATGTGTTTCTTAATTTTTCATTTTTAATCAAGAAATTTATTTTTCTAAAAATTGTGTTACGCTAAGTTTAATTAGAATGCAGTCTGTTTAATTAATTCTGGTTGCGTATTTGATGACCTAAATGCATGATCTTAATTAAATTGAAAACTAGATTTCACATGGCAACTTACACAGTTAATTTATAAATGACAAACGTGTCCTTTGAAGTTTATACCCCTCTATTTCACTGATATTGAGTGACATATATATCTACAGAGCACTCCAAATTAAATAAAACTTATTCTAGCAATTCTATATACTGTGGTAAATCACAAAGCTTTTAAAAAGAAAACATTCTTTCATAAGAGGAATGTAAATATTCAAAAATAAATTGTAAAAAGTAAAGTAACTTAAGAAAAAATTACAATTGATTATAAATTTACAAACTAAAGTTTTAATCTAAGCAATTCAATAGTAAGAGATATACCAAGTTCTATACTATATTTTTCAAAATTTAAATCTATTCCACTGAAATTTAATTTTGAATTTCAAAAACATCTGTTACATAAGGTTCCTTAGAACACCACTTAAAATATTTTCCTTTTATCAACACTCTTATAAGTTTTTCCTGATAAAACTCTCAAAAATCACTCGAAACAGTTTTTCTTTAAATTTATAAGCACGTTCTAGAAAGTTTTGACAAAAAATCATTCCGTACAATACGTACACTCCAGCTATTAGGTTTACAGTGCGAAGACAGTTCAATCACTTTTTCATGTAAAAATATAAAAGGTGCACTTGGTTCATTCAAAAGAGCTGAGTGAGAAAAACCAACATCTTTCAGACATTGTTCAATTTTCGTGCATGGAGAAAATCCTATTCAAGAATTTATTTTACCAGAAAGAAAATATTCGGTTTCCTCTTTTGAATATCCAATAGATGCCTTTTCCGGAAACTGAGTTTTCATTTTAATAATCTTGTCAATGGGGAAGATCGTGTCATAAACTTCAAGTCAATAACCTTCAACTTCAATTGACAAATAAATTAAACCGTTCTTATTTATTGGAAGAGCTATATCTATTTATTTCTAGAAGTAAGCGGTGGTGAAAGAAAAATAAAATATAAATTTTGATCTCGTTCTTATTGAAGTTTTATTAAATTACGCTGATAATATTGCATAAATATTTAATAGATTCAACGTTTTCAGAGTAGTTGATATTATAAACTACTCTACAGAAATTCGTGTATGTGTATGCTATAATATTTACTATATAAAGTTGGTTTAATTACATTCATCGTTACTAGCACCTGATTGATGAAAGCTCTGATATTTCTTTTAAACATTCAACTCTTAGCAATATATTTGATCCATTGAAATGCATTTAAAATTAGAATTTTTCGTCAAATTAATCTTTCTATGCAAAAAGTGATTTTAAGCAAGTAAAAGAAACCAGAAGTGAGGATTAAAAAGTAATGCAAATATATAAGAATATTATATGTTAAATGTTTTATATATTTTTGCAGACATAATTAATAATATGTATGAAACAATATTTAAGTTAAATGTTTACAATAAATACAATAATAATACCTAAGAGCATTCATATGTGCGTACGTATATATACATATGAATTATTCTACTGTTCCATTTGATCAAATAGTTGTTTTTTTTAAAATTCATCATAAAAATAATAAATAATAAAATTATATTTACGCAGAAATAATAAAAACGTTCCTTCATAAGTCTATCCATTATTTCACATAGAATGAGATAATTAGAAAAATATATTTCAAAAACATATTCAATTTTGGAGATTCAGAGTACTTACGTATATATATATATATATATATATATATATATATATATATATATATATATATATATATATATATATATATATATATATATATATATATAATATATATATATATTAATATATATATATATATATTAATATATATATATATTTATATTAATATATATATATATATATATATATATATATATATATATATATAATTATATATAAATATATATAATCATTTTTATTAAATGATTAAACTAAAAAAGATAATGTTCTACATACATTATGGTGCAGACATTTCCAACTCTCTAATCAGAGGTGTAAGTTAAAATAAAAGAAAGGGTTTGACAACTCTGTGATCAATCAAAAATATCCAAGTCACGTTTGTGACACTGCTGGAAATCTTGTTCTATTCTATTCTCTTATTTCAAACAGAAGCAGCGATAAACGTACCAAAAGGAAACCAAGAGTCATTTATTCAATTGAGACCTTATAATAAGGCACGGACGTATGATACGTTTAATCAGTAGTCATATCGTATCATTCAAAATGATGAAAGGCCCTTGTCGCAAACAGAAACAAAAGTTAATGGGAAATAAGTCATCCGAATCTTTGGTAAGTATGAGCCTCAAATTAATTAGTAACTCAATAAGCCAGTCATCATATTGTTTGATTAGATCATAACAATTGGCATATATTTTAAATTACTTGTTCGCTGTACTTAATTAGTTGTACTTATCAAGGAAAATAGATGTTTTCGATAATATTCTTTAAGATTTAAAAAGCTCAATTCAAAACATTTTGCATAAAACTAGTCATGTAAGATATAAGAGTATAATTAATTAAAATTATTCTGTTGAATAAAAGATTTGTTTTCTATTTAAAATTTTAAAAACTTTAAAATCATCATAACGCATTATAGAACATTAAGTATTTTCATTGATTCATAGTTGTGTAATTTAGCTATATCAATCATTAATTCATATCTAATATTGGATAAAATTGTTTCCATAATAATAAAGATGATAAAATTTTTAATTTAAGTAATAATTATTCTTATTCATACTTGAATAGGCTCGATGATAAATAATTTTATAACATATTACTTTTATGAATAAGAGATAAACAATTATTTCAACACCTTAACATTATAATTCATAAATTTATATCTAATGTAACGTCAGTTCAAAAGAATTTATCATATGTTTAAATCAGAAGTGTTAAACATTTTGTCCTCAAGTTAAAATATTTTAAAGATTATACTTAAAATGCTTGTTATATGGAAAGAGTACCTTCAAATAAATGCAATTATGAAATAAGTTACATTTTTCAATTTCAAATAATCATTTAAATAATTTCTATTATTTAAGAAATAAAATCGTAGTTAGAAAATTATCTGTACATACTTCAAATTAAAAAACATACGATTCTATACCGAAGCAAATCTTCACAACTTTTAAATTCATAATTAAAATAGTCTTTGTTATCATACCGAATATTTTCGATACATTTACGCAGTTAATATATGATCATTTTACAAGTCTCTCAATTACAAATTTATCTTAAATTAAATTTAAATAGTTTATAATAAACACTGAATAAGAAATATTTTAAGCAAATGCTAAAATCAACTTGCATTTAAAACTGGTAATTTAATGTAATATTTTAGCATTAAAACCTATTTCATTTATAATTTTTTATTGTTTAGGGGAAAGAAAATATTAAATTATACATTGATTTTATCACATCATTATTGAACTTTAAAGTTGTCATTGAAATTATTTTTGAAAATTCAAAATTAATAGTCAAACATAAAAAATTCTCAAATAAAATTATGATGTTACATCCAAACAAACATATTTCAGAAGATTTTTAATTGTCATGTAAATATTGCAAAATAAAAATTTATTCTGTTTTTAAATATTATTTGTCTAATTTTGGAAAAATTAAGTTAAAGTTTTCTTCCTTTATTTAGGTGTCGTATTTTAGATGTATTCTTTATATTTATTATACTCTTATAATATAAATAGTTTTAAAAATAATAGAAAGTATGAGTACTCAATATTCCAGCAACATTATCAATTAATTTTGCTCCTGTACTATGTTATATATATATATATTATATTACATACATATATACAATTATATAAAACTATATATATTATTTATTTATTTGTTATAATCAAATGCGAGTGATGCATACTTATTTGTTATCCAAATTTAAAATATAATTATATAAACATACTGCATAAAATTTATGCCTTTAAAATATTGCAATTGTTTCAACAAATAATTGCCATATGTCTTTCAAATTTATTTAATTTTTATTTTCATACTTTCTCTTAGACTTTATAATTGATGTCCAGGCTTATTCAATTATATCTTGCATTGAAGACTGTTCCTTCACCAATTATACAATTAATTGCTTGCTGCAAAATTTACAATAACAAATATACCTATAACTGTTACAATGCCTAAAGAAACATATTTATTATTCATGAAAGTAACCTCATTGAATATTTTTTGCTTGTTGTGTACAAACAGGGAGCTTTCAAATGCTAACTTTTCACATCAAAATAATGCTTCCAAACGACGACTTTTTGTGTGTTTTACTACACTGAAGAATTTTCACACAGTATGAATGAAAATGTCATATGTCCTGAGGCGAATTTCAGTGGGAATAAGAATTTTTATCCTGAAATGTCCTTTTATTATGTTGTAAATTCTGAAAGTACGAGTTTCTAGCAGAAAAGTTTATGAAAGCATATCTAAGCAAGATTTATCATTTTGGTGAAAAGTGACTAATAAAACATTTATTCGTAGCCAGTAAAGTGTGTTTATATTCCTTATATCTTACTTTTGCTCTACTAATACATAAGTTGAATGCATTTTCATTTACAGGAAATAATATCCATTTTATGCTATGTAAATAAAATGTTTTTGCATTGGACCTTTTTTATTTCATAATATACATTTTTGCTCATTGATACTTAATGATTATGTTGTCAATTGAGAAATTCAAAAAGGTATCCTCTTTATAAAAATTAAAGAAATTTTTAAGTTTGTCAATTATTTTTTAAAATAAACTAATTAAAAGTATGTTAGTAAAATATTTAATAACTTATTAAGATATTTTGTTTTTATAAAATAACTTACTCTAAATGGGGTTTGTTATTTGATGCAAAATGTAAATAGGTTCTGATTATAACTGCATAATACTCTTTAAACAGGTAAAATTGTATGTTTTTACTATAAACACTTAAATGTTTTTCTAATAATGAAATAAAAAGGAAACGATATAAAAATTTCATCGATTTAATTTATAACAAACGATGTATAATCTTATAATTAAAATATTCGTCTGAAAGAAGTTAAGAATGAAAAGATATGTTTTCATCCTCACATAAAAAAGGTAATTAACTCGTAGGAATGTAATATATTTTATCGCTTTGAATTTTTTATAAGATATGTAAAAATTCTCAATGTTTATGATGTTTATCTTGTAAATATCTAAAATTGATGAGTTAGGGCGGTACCAATGAATGTTTCGGAAGTTTATGAATAATATTAAGAGTTAAACAGTTTTAAAACTGACGATGGGGTCCTGTAAATTAACTGTATTTTGGTTTTAAACTTTAAGGCTTAAACTTTAATGTTCTTTCGGTAACATAATCTCTGACGCAGTTTAAAATTAATCCTTGTAATTTGTCTTCTTATAATTTGTATAACTTAAAATTTTAAAAAGTAAATAAACAATAAAATTCCATGAACTCATAAATATTTATTAATGAAATTATGTTTTCAACTTTATTATCTTTTTTGATGGCACAACTTTTAACTATTTATTATTATTAAATAAATTGCACTAAATGTACTCTTTTGAAAAGAAATACGTGATCTAAATTATTATATCTTGGTAAAAGTTTTTTTTTTATTTATCAAATGTATCTATATATAAGAAACAAAATTTTATGTTTTAAATTCAATAACTTTACAGCCATTATGATAAAATACTGAGATGTTAAGGATACTTTTATGTCTGCAAATATCAATTACTAAGTATTTTTATTTTGTTGCACAATATAAAACTTTCCCCTAACATTTAAAGTACAAAATAATAATTTCTGTTGTAAAAATGACTAGATATGAATGTTTTTTGGGATGCTATTTAGAAACATTTTAATTTTCTTGCGGTGAGCTTTTAGAAATCAAGTAAGTTATTCCTATTATTTTCTTATCTAGAAATTTCTTATGAAAATGTTAATATTGATGCGATATATCAGTATATAATTTTCGTAGGACCTTCTACATCATTTATAAATGCACAATTCAGATAAATTAATATATGTATGAATACTGAATTGTATTCATACTTTTCTAGTATCAAATTATTATCTATCACTTTCTCGATATTGAAATTAATTTATAAATTTCATATAATTAATTATAGGATATTTGCTAACAATTAGTATGTCAGGAACTTACCTTTACCATAAGCATATGTACATATGTTAAGTAAATACACTTCCTAAATTAAACTAATCAATAGACACTAATTATTCTATTAATTAAAGTTAAATTTTAATCATATTTAGTACTTGTTCTTTCTTTAACTATTAAATTGAAATTTTATATTCCGCTCATAGGATTCGTTTTTCACTTAAACGTGAATTAATTTTCCGAGAGAGAGAGAGAAGAACTATCTTAAAAATATTCTCAACTTATTTTAGAAGGATATTAATTATTTTTTACTTTTTGAATTTTTAATTAATAGGGTGATATTTTACAAAAGTCTTAAAGACAATTAAATAAAATTTTAAGAGGGAAAATTACACAATTCCCGTTGAAATTTATAAGCACTTAAAATATAATTGGTACACTTTGAAGCAATTCTGACCAACTAATACTCTCAAAGATAAAAAAAAAAGTCTCTCTTGGAACACTGAGAAAAGCTAAGTTATTTCGGAAACCATGAGTGGGGCTAATTGATTTAACTAAAAATCGATTAATGATAGTTGCTGTAAAACAGAGGAAGTTCATGAAATTGGATGACAAATATTTAATAGGTGGTACTTCAACAACGCGTGTGAAACGGAATAAGGCAACGAAAGATTAAATGGTATTTTTTAAATGAACTGTAAAAGCTGAAATCACACACAATATGGACATAGACTACTTACTTCAATTTATATCTTTTGTTTGAAAATTGAAGTAGGTTCTTAATTGATATTTTACGAAAATCTACATTCTTATTTAGATTCATTTTTTGCTTAAATAATTTAATGTTAAAATAATAGTTATACCACAGAACAATTTTACGATATACGTTATTTTTATTAAAATTATTAGTTGGAAATAAAATAAACCTGACTTACTCATGAGGATTTTTATATAATTTATGCTTATTATTTTTTTTAAAAAAAAAATAAAATTAAAAACAATCTGTAACTGAGAAGAAAATTGAAAAAATGAAAACGATAAAATAGTTTTCAAAGCTAAGAGAGAGAAATGCATAATATTATAACAGTTCATTTTAAATTTTAATGAATTTTTCATTTTTTAGCTATGTTTTATGTAAAACAAATGAAATTCCTTAAAATTTTATTTTTATGTATGCATAATTTAATCAAAAAATTCAATACACAAAATATTTTGAAAAGTGTGTTCTAGAGGTGACACCTTTCTTTTGAATTAAATTCCCAAAATTATTTTCTCTCTAAATACTAAATATAAGATTTATATATCATTTTAATGAGATATTTAAACTTTAAGGGTTTATTTATATTAAATAAAAAGTAAGATTTTATGAAAACTAAATAATTTATCCTGTTCGTATAACGATTATTAGTCTTGGTATAATATCAAAAAATTAAAATGTCTATCTTCATAATCCATAGTTTAATGTTAATTGTATTTTCTAAAATATAACAAATAAATAAGAAATCTTAGAAGCTTCATGTTTCTGATTAGACTTATAAATGAACTTTCCTTAATGGGAAATTCTAATTCCAAAGTTTTGATCTCAAAATCTTAACTTGAAAATTTCAATAAGCCTTTCTATTTCAGCTTTTTGTAAGTTTTATTATTTTTGTGTAAATATGTTATTATTTTTTATACTTTGGTTTGATTCCCTTCACAGAAAGTGCGAAAGTTTTCATAATGAATAATACTATTGCTCTGGGAACTTAATCTTTCAAATCTTTTTAGATATATTCCTTCCCTACCACAAATTTCAATTTAAAATTGTCATAACTTGTTTGAGATTACAGAAAAGTAATAATACAATGAAGATAACTACAACATGAAGTGACTTTGTAGAAGTTTTGAGATTTATCATTATCTTTTAAAAAATTTCATATCCATAAAATGATGATGAAGCGGATGTAAATTAAAACTAATGATCAGTAAGTAATTTTTTACCATGCAAATAATGAAGAGTAAATTTATTATATCATGTAGGAAAAGGCGAACTTCCTTCAGAAGAATTTGTGAGAAAAATTATCCTGAAGCTTAGAGACTTGTGTCTTCTTAATTGATTGATGCGATAAATAATGAAAGTTTAATAAGTGCTTTGTAACTGCATTACGTTTAATTTTTTCTTATTTTTTAAGAAATAGTGAATTTAAGAGAGTTGTTGTCTAGGGAAATGAATTTCTTAAGTTTACAAAGGAATAATTGAAAATTATCCTTAATTTGTTTAAACAATTTATTTTTAATGATGCAAACTTATCAACCTTTGTATTTCAGATTCAGATGCATCCTTCTAAACCTGCTTGCTGTTCTGCTATTATTCCAAAATTGAATACTGAATTTTTTATAATAATAATTTGATTTTTTATTTATGTGATTTTCAGTGTTTAATGTGACATAACAAATTCGGTAAAGCGTTGTTCAATAAGTTCAATAAAAGAGTAACAAAAATTTTTCACACAAAAGAGATTAGTGAGAAATCTGATATTTCATTACTATCATATTGAAGTAATAATTTCCATATTTTAAATTTTTGTGAAAATTTTGTTAAAAAGAAGTACATTTAATATACACAGAAGAAGATATTTTCCACTAATTCCTCACAAATTTTGGTGCTATTCTTTCTCACTTAATCAATCTATGTTCCAACTTCAGAATAAAATCATAAGGTATATTATTTATAACTTCAAATGTATGTATATAATATGATTATAATTAAATATAATTTTTCAAGATGATTAATCAGACTAAATAATAACTAGAATAAATCCTAGCAATTATGTTTCTAACGTTGTATTTTGTAGTTTACATAACTAATATATTCTTATAATTATAAAAATTATCTTTTATCCTTTAGCTTTTAGGGTCATAATTTAACTTTTAATTTTCCTTATTTATCTGATAACCAGCTATCAAATTTATATTTTACTTTCAGGCAAATTTTAAGACGTGCTTTAAATTAAAAATTTAATATTTTATTTGAATTGAATCAATATTTGCTTTCTTCTTTAAAATTGAATAAATGAGTAAAATAAAATAATTATAAAAATCTAAAGCGCAAGGGCTGCCGTTTTGTTAGAATGCTAAAAATGGATAAAATTAAAGATATTTTATTTAATAACTGTTATAAATAACTTTTAGAACTGAATATGAAAACAACATATCTATGCTTTATTGTATTATATAAACAATTCATTAATTTTAAATAATCTAAGTATACATACGTTTTATGTTTTATATGAAAAACATTTTACTAAAACATAAAATTTTAAATTTAAGAAGAAATTATAAGCTACTTAAAGGGGAAAAAAATCATGATTTATGCAAATATTCAAAAACAAATAGTTTACAAATAACAATGCTCAAGAATAGAATATTTCTTTAGCACGCATAATAAAAATACATGAAATAAATAATGAACTAAAGTTCAGAATTCTGATCGTAGCAATATTATCTCACTCTGGCAATTTATTCAAGCAGCTGCATGAGAACGTTGTTCGCTCTTGGGAAGAAAGGAATTATAGTTCCAACATTTCCTTCTTTCTCTCTCTTTATCTTTGTAAAAGTCGATGCAAATTCTCTAGTGTGATATGCGCAATAAAGATGAAGATAATGCAATTCAACTATTAGTTTGGAAATTATAATAATAAACAGAGCTGCCCAACATTCAAACTGAGTATGTATCAATCTAATTTAGAAATTTAATTTTTGTATAATTTATATACATGTTCCTTTAAGATTATAGCAAGATGCAGTTTGAATGAAAACACATTTTTGCCGCAGTTTTTATAGTATAGTATACTGTTTGAGAGAATTTATTTTAAATTTTTGTTTATTAGAAGAAATAACAGTTATTTGCTACACCAAACTAAAGAATTCTTCAAAAGCAAAATGAGATTTATATAATGAATACTTTATCTCACTTACTTTATTAATTGATATTTAGGCTTTAGTATAATATTCAATCAATATATTTCTCTGTATGGTGTCCGTGTTTACAGAGGGTCAAAGTGAATAAATACACTTAACTGCAGAAAAAGATTTACTCAATCGATCCTGGATATAGAAATAATGTTTATTATTTGCAGAGTCACTATCCACCCATCAAAAATAATTAAAAAAGTGTCTGATTAATAAAAAGGATTTATAATATTTGCAGACTACATATTTTTAACCTAATTATAATGAATAATATTGCTTATTAACAGCGTGTCTGTGTGCAATGTGTTTATTAATGAGTTTTATTTGATAGAGTAACATTAAAATTGTTAGATAACAAAAGAATAAAAAATGCTAATTTAAAAATATTTTTAAAAAATCTGCAAATTGTAGATAGTTTCTTTTATTATTAACAAATTATAAAAATTCACGAGAATATTATTTTAACGTCTTATTTTTATCAACTTTAAAATTAAAGCTTAGTTACTTAATGAATTAAAATATTATGATTTTAAAAAATACACCTCTTAAGCATCTTATTTTTTCATTTAATTTTGATTCCCTAATTGCTTTGTTGCCACTGTTACGAAATATAATGTTCAAAGGGTGAATAAATCTTTTT
Organism: Latrodectus elegans; assembly: GCA_030067965.1. Lineage (NCBI taxonomy): Eukaryota > Metazoa > Arthropoda > Arachnida > Araneae > Theridiidae > Latrodectus > Latrodectus elegans. Next base: position 47,097,792 of record CM057817.1, read on the forward strand.
AACAAGTGTAAAACTTTAATAAATGAAATGAAAAGCACAACTCAAGTATTATAAATTTGCTGATTCTATACCTGTTTATTAACCACTTTTAAAACTTGAAACCTGGTAGTCATAAATACTTTTCAGCCTGATAATTTCGAGAAGGACGTGGAACACGAGAAATTTCAAAACATCCTATTATGTATCACAGTTATTCATTCTAACTAATCTTCAAATTTATTTCAAAGACCGAGTTTAAAAAAGACAACTAAATACTCGTGTATTCATCGAAAATGTACAGCAATGTCAGCTTCTAGAGACTTGTAAGTGAAACTATAATATCCATGGGTACACCCAGCTCTTTGTACGTGGTTAAATATTCAAATCTTCGAGGGCGGGTAGCAACGTATGAATTATTGAATTTCCTGGAATTCCCTAGAGAACTGAGATTTTGCATTCTAAATAACCTTCTAGTCACCAATTTAAGGATTTGTGAGGATATAGGAAACACTGGCTTGCAGGAAATATCAGGATTATACTTATTTATTAATACACGAACCCCGATTTGGATTGAAATATATGATTTCTTTAATCTTCTAATCTATTCGAAAAGAACAGTGTGACATATATTTAGCTATTTATTTTAAGCTAACTAAAATGAGTTGATTTTATTCAAATGAACTCCTTTCATGCCCATCTAATGAAATAACCTTTAAATTTATTAAAGAATAAGGAAACAATTAAAATCAACCCAACAATAAAATTGTCATATTGATTTGCTGCAATAATTTGTATCTAAATTATAAAAATGTTTTTAAGGATTTGTGAAGAAATTATAGAGATGTTTATGTAATTACAGTTCTAAGCAAATGTATTCAAGGAACCAGAAAATAATCCGCCCTTACAAAAATTAATGAAATGAAAAATTAATTATACTTAATTTAGAGCAGCAATGGTTGCTTTAATCAAGTTCTACCAAAACGAAGAGGTACTTGTTTTAAGTGAAAGTTTTTAAATGTGCAGAGCATAATTTGAAATTAAACTTTCTCTTAATGCTTTTTGCATATTTTCTGAAGTTAAGTTATAAACACTTTCAGAAAAAACTTCTATAAAAGCTGAAAATGTTCCATCAAAGCATTTAAAATATTAGAATACTTTAAAAGGGAAAATCAATGCATGTACAAATGGTTTCCAAAAACGTAGCACTAAAAATTAAAATTAAGAAAACTTAGGCACTTCTTGTCATTTCCAAATGTCATCAACTATCTAACAATATAAAAAACTAAAAATATAGCAAAAAAAATTTCATAAATTCTGAACAATATATTTAAATTGTAAGTCCAAAATGAGGTGCTAGGGAATTAAGAAAATTATAACACCTAAAATATTTAATGAGGTTGATTTAATATAGTTCTTTATACTTTTGTTAACATAGTATCCTAATTTTTTCCAAAGCAACAAAATATTATTAAAATAAATCATACATAACCTATATTTATCTGATTCCACAATTTAACTTAATTAAAATAATCGTACTGTACAGGACGCTTGCTGCACCTATGTAAAGACATCATTAGTTGCTGTAAGAAATTCATTGATGAAATGAAGGATCTGGAAGAACAAGGTGCACAATTGCATGGCAAGTTTGAAAAATTTTGCACTTTCCCTGAACTGCTCTAGTTTTTCACTATCCAACATGCTACAACCTCAATCACCTTAGCCATCGATCCTTACATTAGTTTGAGGCACTTTTTAGAGATGAAGTTGCTTTCACATCAGCCTTTAAGAAATCCATCAATATGAGCAGTTTCATCTGCCATGATAGCCACCTTCACTGTTTGTGGCAACCTAACAGTATACAGTATTCAGTGATGAATTCCACTTCTCCCTAGTACCAATTGATAATCAACTTTGTGCATGGAAAGCCCACTGCGACAGCTCTCTTCTATTTTAATTTGTAGTGACATGACAAACATGATCCCTGATGTACTATATTTTAAAGCAGCAAGTCCCATCTAGCGATGATTTGCTTCTTTAAGTTATAGTCAAATTTTGTCGTTAGTTACAGTTGTCACTGTTATACTTGAACGCACCATAACAAGTTATTCTGCGTTCAGTTATAACAACGCAATAATATTGCTACAAATTTACCAAGCCAGTGTAACTTGACACTTAAATTCTAGGAAGTCAAATCTTTGCATAGACTTTCCTTGGTGCTTTCCTAGTTTTTAGAAATATTGCAGATGATTTAGCCCAATAATTTTTAGTTTCCAGAATCTCAAATGGATGACAGTATGGAGACATTTGGAATCTGGTAAGTTTCAGATGATCCGATGCCTAAAAATTGCTGCACTCTTAAAACATTGAGTGACTTTTAGTACCTGATAAGTGTCAGATTTGTCTTGCTCGTTTATGGTATTAAATAAAACTTTTTTGATCTTTAGTTCAATGAAAAAGATGGGACTCTCTGATTAGTTAGGAAAGGAAACAATGTTTTATAAGAGTAAAATTTAATCTTTTAAGATTGCTTAAGATTTAGACAGTAAAAGATTCGAAATTCTGCCTGTTTTATATGAATTATACTCGAATATTTTAAGAGTGCAGGAAGGTTTTATGGTCTATAAAAAATAAAGATTTTGACTCATCAGTCATGTCCGTTTAAATACTTGTGTTGTACATATATGTTTTACGCGCGCGCGCGATCTCTCAAGTGAGAGTTTTGATTTTCACACAAATTATATTGAGAAACACATCTGTTTGTATAGAACTACGAATATTTCCTATACATACGCTATGCTTATGTTATATGAGGAATACTTCCAAATTAGTATAACTGATACAGCATAAATATTTAACTTCTGATTTCAATAAATACCGGATATAAATTTTGTCTAAAGAGAGCCCAGACAATCCGTTAAATTGGAAGCTTTCACAACAATAGCATCAGAAGTGTGGTTAGATATTAGAGGCAAAAGATCTAGGAAAACTTGAAAAGGGTGTAGAGAAATTTTTATCACAATCACACGAGATATATTGCGAAAGATGAAATCGAATAAGATTACAGTTGGTTAAGATGAAGAGAAAGGTAGGTAAGTATGAATAAAGAGGATAAATAAATAAACATCTTTAAAATATGGTAGGAAAAGACTAAAAGTATTAGTTAATCATATCGAAGAGAAAAGTAGTCAAATAAAGCAAGAAAGCAAAGGAAAGATTGAAGCGCAAGGGGAAAATATAAGTTAGGTTTTTAAATAAGATGCTACAGAAAATGTTAGTACCGATGGCTATCAAATCTTATCTTTTGCAATCAACAAGTACCTGCATTTATAAACTAGAGATAGAAATGATCAATAGTGAAATTCACTACTCAATTTGTAAATGAATTGAGATCCTTGACAACTAGTCACATATCTGATTTCAGAAACAGTTTATATTTTATGGGCAATTTTAGTCAAATATTAAAAATATTTTGTTGCACTCTCCAGAGCATTAAAATTAGGTTTGACGAGAGGTGCTAGAAAGACTTCAGTCACCTCCAACTAAGATGTCTCCAATAGAATACGGAAAAAGTACTCCAAGAGCCATTAATAGAGTAAAGAGAATATCCGAGCTCAAATTTTCGTTGAAATACAAATAAACTTCTTGCATGATTATTATAGACACTGAAGCTAATATGATCATTATCAGCGATGATATGGCAAAACAGTTGTAAGCAAATTTTCCTTGCACGTTAAATTGGGTTAATATACAAAATGCAATTGGTTGCAAAATCTCAACCCTGGAAATATATATACTGAAATAATAATAAGAGTTTCACTACACAACTTATTTCACTGATACTGTCTCATTCCTTGCAATGATTACATGAAGAAACACAATTTCACTTTAGATTCAGAAATATAGGAACACCACATAAATGTTTGATTTGGAAAACGGACATCTTATTTGACCTTGTTTGAAAGTTAAAAGGAAGGTGGGAAGAACTACATTCTATATGAATTAAGATCTTCAATATCATCAAGTATCATCAACTTAGATTCATGTATAAATGACAATGAAAGAGATGCATAAAAGAACAATCCTGTGGTAAAGCCAATTATCGAATTAAGGGAGTCATCCAACATTATATTCAATTGGCAAGCCGTCCACAAATGAAGTCCAAGAGCAAAGACATATTGGAATCTCTTGAATTTACTTGAACTTTGGAAAGATTTTAATTGCAAAAAGTGGAAGCCTGAGGTGCAAAACATTGAAATAAAAACTAAAACTTACACGATCAAGGTTATGTAACGTACTGAAAAAACCTACAAGACGATTAAATTGCTGAAAATGTTGATGCCACGAAGTTCTTGCTGAAGTTTAGAATATTCTTCTACTGAAATATGGCCAGAATCGATAAGAAGGAATGAAGTAGTTCCTGTAATCCTGGCTAAAATTACAAGGGACCAAACACATACGCATAAAAGGTTATATCTTTATAATGTAATAGTTACGTTTGAAAGATTGGCGATCAAGGGTTTAGGACCTCTTCATTCTGCCAAAGATAACAACAAATAATTTTAAGTAATATTGGGTTAGACAACGAAGACGTATGAAGCTTATTTGATTCGGGATTATAAGGCGATTATTGTTGTAAAATTGTATATATGTTATGCTGCTGTAGCTTATGCCGATCAAGAGAGCGATTTCATTTTTTCTGACTTCAAGGTATTTCTTGAGCTTCCAGGAATAGATAAAACCCAAATAACTCATTTTAGTCCCTTATTATATTTCGAAGTATTATTTTATATTTCAAAGTATTATCATATTTCAAAGTAAAAAGGTTTAGACTAACTATCTTGAAAATAGCATTTTATGTATCCAAGACTAAATTTAACTGAGATCAGATATTACCCTTCTTTATATTCACCTATAGGAGTTCGGTCCATGAAACAATCATCTTTACAGCATATTAACTGCTATTTGGGCTTGATGTATGCTTTTCTGATGAGTTCTTGTTCGGCCAAATTCCATATAGGCAGTTGTTTCTGAAGAATGATTAAAAAACCTCCAGAAATAGTTGCAATGAGTTCATGCCCTGTCCTGTGAATGGATAAACATAGCCTTAGAGAAAAAAAAATGAATGATAGGATGCAACAACTACAGGATATGAATTTCATGAGATGAGAAGTTTGGTTTTTAAACCGAATTCGGCGAAAATCAAACCCTCCATAGTCACTTTGGAAACAGTTTTACACTGTCTTCAAAAGACTGAATGTGCAGGTATGTATAAAAAAATATCAGCTAATGCCAATTCCTTTGTAATGCATTTTAAATGCCTAGTCATTCATTTTGTTCACAGAATGTAAGCGGAGGATGATACTGAATCGATAATGTCAAAATTACAAATAACTGGAGCAAATTTTGTAGTAATACCATCTGTATTTGTCGTGAAAGATTTTCCTTTCTTTACTTTTGTCACCTGATTGGGAATTATACTGATTGGGATATGGAGTTTTTAAGGAGAAACCAGTGTTACAGATTTGGCTCGTGAGGATATCATGGCAATGAAGTTTAAAACTAGCCTTTTATTTACATAGGTTTTATATGGTATACTCTCAAAATAGGGAGATGTATTTGCTCATTACCGATGACTTCCTCAAGCATATTTGCTCGTGAATGATTTCGGGTACAATTTAGGGTCAAATTGGTTCCAACTGTTTCAATGCCTAGATATTCATGAAATGTTCTTTCGTACTTCAAAAGAGAAATATATTGACTCAGTAGGCAATTCTGTTCAAACACTTGTGCTAAATAAGCGTATGTAGAAAGCTAAGTAAACTGAGTTCGATTTCCACATCTACTTTGTTACGATATACTGTGTTTTGGATCGAAATGGGGAATAGTTCTTATATACAGTGAGTTTTTATATTAAGATTAATATTCCCTAAATATTAATATGCCGTAGCTTTTTTCAAGAAATTCCATTTAATCTTCAAACCCGTATCTTACAATACAGAATTAGAGTTGGTTAGTGACAACAAGGGCCATCAAGAAATAAACTCGAAAAGAGGTTCGAGAAACATTTTAAACTTATCACAAAGATGAAAGGAGTACTGGCAAGAATGAAAAGAAAAATAAACATGAATGAAAAAGTAATCCTTCTAAATAAAAAATAGTGAAAAATTAACTTGCTTAAGCAGGAGATAATAAAAAGAGCAATGGAAAAGTACAGGTGAGATATCAATAAGAAAATACCTGCTAGGAAAGAATAAAGAAACAGGATATACAACTGAGTATGGAAACGTTCTACTTGTTTCACCAGAAATTCATCTAAGGTATCAACATATAACGGAAATAGTGATCAAAAGGTACATAGAAGAGTTGATATATGTAGAGTTTTATAGGAAAATGGGTGGATAAGATACCGGAATTAAATCTTTACCACTAGTTTCATCCATACTCTCTGAAGCAACCAATGTTTTATGGAGAATCAGTTTACATGTTTGATGCTCAGTTTTAATGCTCATATTAGTGCATTATAGAGCTGCAATTCAGTGAGAAATGCATGATAAACTTTAGTCACTTCTATTTGATTGGTATGTCCCATGGATTACGAATTAACAATCCATGAGCTTGCTATAGATATAACTAAACTGCTTCACCTTTCATTCAAAAATTGTTCCCCAGAAGAGAAAGGTGCTTTAGAACTGAAATCTTTATTCATATCATTCGTGATATGAAATTACAAAAAACGTTACGACTGTCTCATATTACAAACTTGAAGTTAGAGGTGACTTGTAAAACTTGAAAATCAGCACAAGTGTGTACGATAATGTTAGAGCTCTACAACAAGTCTTAATGAAACCTCGTTAGTCAATTAGTTGTAAATACTGATTATGTGTAAGTTTTGCTTGCATTGCAAAATGGGTATGAAAATAATCCCTTAAAATTCTGTACATACTGAGATGATAGTCATATACATTGAAAGTTTCAGGCTTGCCGTAGCTATATAATCCAAATACACCCAGAAATAAGACAGAAAAACTAGATTATTGTGTTCTCGTGTGGTTAATACTGTCAGAAAACGAAATGTCTCTCCACATCAATCAACATATTTCTTAAATGAAGGGCGATAATAAATATATTTTGTAAAAGATCATGTAACTGAGCTTCCTTGCTTGAAGATCATATGCTCTGGAGCTAATGTGATGATTATTGGAGTAGATTTTGCAAAACAATTAGAAGCAAAGTTTATATGAGCGTAACTTTGCGTTTCTTTACAAAATTCAACTAATAGTAATAATTTTGATTTATGGAAAAAATGAACATTGAAATTAGATTCGGAAATACTACCTATAGAGTTTATTATAGAGTTATAACGAACTATTTCATTTTTGACTTGATTTCTTGAAAAAATACAACTTTACGTTGGATTCTTGGAATAGGCACATACATTCTGCTGCAGATGCTTCAGTTGTTTTTGAAATTGAAAAAATATATTGAAATATTCCATTGAATGCCATTTAACATCTTCAATATCATCAGGTCCAGAATCAAGGAGCAATAATAGTGTAAAAGATGAATATAGGAATGATCCTGTGATAAAGTCAATTACCAAGCTAATAGAGTCATTCACCTTTAAACTCGATTGACAAAACAACAGCAAATAAAGTTTGTAACAAAGTGATATTAATATTTCTTCAATTCATTTCAATTACAGAAGGGCCTCTGTAGAGTAAATTAAAGTTTAAAGAGGTTACAATATTGAATTGGGAGTTAATATTTATACAGCGAATAATAATTGAAGTATTATAGAATTTATACAGAAGTTCAATGATTTAAGGATTGTAAAGACCTTTCAGAAAGTATCGAGAACACTTCTACTCCAATGCGGCTAAGAAAACTAAATATAACTTCATTCCTATGATGCTTGAAGCATGCGCTAGTTACCAAATAACAAACTCATTTGTGGTTGGAATGTTATAAACTGAGAGCAACGTTCGAAAGAATAGCAGTTGACATTTTGCGAAATCTTCCTGGAATTTATGTTGGCAGCAAATCAGTTTTAGTAAGACTGAATTACTTTTCGAAGTGGCCTGAAATTTGTTCCGTATTTGATCATGAAACGAAGAATGTTGTAGAAGCGTTAATGTAGAATTCGAGTTCAGGAAATCGCTTCACATTCAATCAGATGAAGAGGTCAATTTCCCTTCTGCAGTCTTTGAGGGACTTTTCAAAAGTACTTGTATAACAATGAAGCCAAAAGAGCTGTAGAATAATGTCATTTTTGTGATGCTTGCACAATGCTTAAATGATTAAATACGCAAATCCCATACATGGTTGCAAGGTTATAATCTAAGAATATCATTCGAAAGAATAGAAATTGATATATTGTGACATCTTCCTGGGACCATTGTTGGTAGAAAATGTATTCTAGTATTACTGAATTACTTCTCGATTTGCGATTAAGCTTGTCCCATAGGGACATTCTTTGTCTCCCACTATTGGTAGGAAATGAACTTCAACAATAATGAATTACTTTTTGAACTATCCCGCAGATTGTTCCAGGCTTAATCATAAAACGATGGCTGTTGAAAAGCCTTTTTTGTATAAACTGATTGTTAGCTACAGGACACCGCTTCAAATTTATTCTAATTAAGAGAATGATTTCATTTCTGCTGTCTTCGAGGGACATTTGTAATTCCTAGAAATAGGTAAAACAGAAACTCCTCATCTTCAACCACATTCAAATAGCATGGTAGAGAGATTTCACAAAATAATCTTGAATAAACTTTTACCATTTGTATATAAGAAAATAATATTGGGATCGGAAACTACTACTTTTTCGTTTACCAATTTCCATCTATGAAATTTCTATCCTAAAAGCATCTTAGATCCTATTTGATCATCTGATTTCATTACAATTTCTTGTGTGACCGAGTTTCAGATACTTACCTTCTTTATCTTGAAGATATTAAGAAAGAATTTCAAAGAACAGTTGCAAGGGGCTCATGGTTTTTACCGAGAACGAATCAGCAGTGTTACACAGCAGATGAATAATCGATATGGCGCAAGATATGACTAGTTTGCAAGATTAAGTTTTAGAGTCCTACTCGAGGAAAATGGATTCCTCCAAAATTGCAATTTCTTTACGTAAATTAACTTAAGCTGTCCTTAAATTACTGAATAACTTTCTGATGCTTTTCAGAAAATCCGATGATGTTAATCCAAGGTAGTGTATTAGATCATTTTATTTTGGTAATAGTTTCTCATCTTAAATAGACCATGTTTTTGAAATGTTATCTTTGAAATTGCAATTCATTTCTGTCTTTTGCTTTCTTTTCTTTTGTCACTTGGTTAAAAATTTTATTGTCATTGATATGTAGGTCCTTGAGGAATGGCTATCGTTTGGAATTCTGTACACAAATTTTTAGTTGCCCTAATGTTTGCATAAATGTCTTAAGCTACTTCGTAAAATTATCTCATTGATGGTGTTTTCAACGATCAATATTGGTCGTAAAATTTATCATTAAGTTTGCTTAGGCATCCAGGTTTTTGATATTTGGAGACGAAAAGGTTCCAGTTATTGCCATACTTGATATTGTTAAAATGTTTCTTAAAGCTATTAAAAGAGAATCTCCAAGTTCATCAGTCAGATTTGTTAGAATACTTGTGCTGTGAATAGATGTGTAGTTAGAAACTCTTTTCAAAGGTTCGATTTTCAAGCCTGCTGATCAGTGATATACATGCACTTGTATTGAACTATGAATATTTCCATAACATTTATTATAATATATGAGGCTTACTAATTAGCAATATTGATAAATGCTATATTCCTGTTAATCATCTTTCTAAAATAAATATATAGGTTTTTTTTATGAAAGTCAACTCAATATAGAAATCTATAAGCTCATAATAATAAGTCAATTCCATCCTGTTGCAGGTTAAATAATCTTTCAGGTCCGACCCTCCTTGTACCAATTTTTAACATGAAATTTCCAAGCTTTCTGTGACACTCATATCAACAAAATGCTTCTGTGTGTATTGCTAATTTTCTTCCTTTGTTGGCAATTTCAGCAAACATTTCGCATATCTGAAATGTCTTGAACATGGTAGGCCAGGTTATACGGTCTCCCAAAGGGTCACAAATCTAAATGAACATTTTAAAAACATCTAGTACAATGTGTTTCAGAAGGCATTAAAAATTGGTTATCACTTTTTTTTCTAAGACGTAAAATCGCTGCTAGTGTTAGAGTCACTAATTATTGATTTGAACTCTGAACGCGAATTTTTTTCGATTTTGACAAATTATTTAGCTTTAACGTGTGTTTTAATCTTTTCATTACTTATATATAAGCTGAGCATATACATATTTCCGAAGAAAAGTATTTTAATGGAATTTCCCTTTTTTTATCAATATAGTTATTTGCAATAGATTCTATTTTGTTGTTTACTGTACTAAAATATAGATTGTAACCTTTATTTATTAAATTAAAAAATTATTAAACATTCATAATTTTTGACTTTGGATAGTTAAATATTTGTCAAACAACATTTTTTGAAGTTGCTCTAAAATTCAAGAAAAATATACATTTAATACAAATGCTTAATGGAATACTTTTCTTGTGCGATAAAATCCATGAAACTCTTCTTACTTTTTGATTTTTAATGAAAAATTAGCTTTTTTGTATTAAAATAGTATATTTTGTTTATACTTTAAATTTAAATATTTAAGTTTAAAAATAATACTTAATTCCATTTGAATAAATAATTAGAATACTAGAATAGAAAGAATAATAGTAAATTTATGAAGAAAAAAAAAATAAAAAAAGGCAAATAAGCTTTACAATGATAAAAAAGATATTCTAATAATGGAAAATTTGTAAAAATTTATCTAAAATCCAAAACTAAAAAAGTTCTCCAAGACGATTTCAAAGTTACGAGTAGAAAAATAAATTTATTGATATATTTCTGGGTTCCAGTGAGTGCAAAGTATAATTAATAATTCACAATCGGTGTCGTGTTTAATTTATTTCACTTTTAATCCAATATCAAATATTTTGTGTCCCTGTCAGAGAACATGTAATATCGACAAGAGTACAAATAGATCTAAACTTCGTGCCCACGAACTCAATTCCAAAGTTAATTAATTATCCCATAATCTGAAGCAACTCAAACTACTGGAACCAATCGATTAACCTCACAGCTTAATTCCCCGAAGGGCTTCCTTCCAATCAATTCCAAAAAGAAATAGACGTCATGGAATTCGCGACTGTCTCCTGCTCTCAGGAAAGCGTCAACCTCACCAACATTACGGGTTACACTCAGCTTTATGAATATCCCCACTTCCTCCCGCCTGAACTAATGAATTTCACTATCTTGAAGGAAACACGGAACTGTTGTTTAAACAGTCTATTTGCATCTTAACAAAGATGATCGTCCCTCGTTACGTTGTAAATCGGCTTGTTGGATACACACCATGCCTGAACTTTATCGCACAACTCCAATTAAATGCCTTCAGTCAATAGAATGACATCGCAATCCCCAGCTTCGGTTACTAATATTGTGTAACAGAAAGGATTGTCCTCAAATTATGATCAGTGTCTTGTGATTAGAAATTACAATGAAGATTCTAAGAATAAATACAATGTATTTTTATTTATTTAAAATTATAAGTTTTCTTGGTCATCCATGCTCTCGAATGTATTATTATCTTAATCTTTTATATAAACTAATGTTAATGTACGTAAATTTTTTTTGCAAGGGCATTTGCTATGCTTAAATTTATTGTACTGGATATGTATTAATCTATTGTGATTTTACATTAAAGCGTTGTCTTGTGATTTTTAAACATAACATGCTGTTTCGAATCATTTTTAAAAAAAATGTGAGGTTATTTCCAAATTGTGGACTTGTAGCAGTAAATTGATAATAGTTTATAATTATAAAATGGATGTATTTCTTTTCCTAATATTTCTTTGTAAATGAATCCACTTTTTTATAGTCATAAGGTGATAAACTTACCTATAAAGTTGACATTACAGTAATTTGATAATTAAAATAGGAGGTTTCTAAAATACATGAGAATATAAAAATATAGTTTCAATATTGTAATAAAATTATTAATAAAAATTATAATTGTGATAAAAAAAGTAAATATATAAGATATGAATTATTTGAAACTATTTTGGTATATTGAAACAGTAATCTATATGATGTATTGAATTTTTTAACTGAATGATATATATATATATATATTTATATATATATATATATATATATATATATATATATATATATATATATATATATGTATATATATATATATATATATATATATATGTATATATATATATATATATATATATATATATATATATATATATATATATATATATATATATATATATATATATATATATATATATATACATATTAAAGTATTTAATATCTCTAATTTTTTACTGTGTGCTCATTAAAAATAAGTGCTTAGAACAAAGTTCAAGAAATAATTTTCGTTTATAGCTTTTCAAAGTAAATCCAATTCCGAAACCTCTTGAAGTCCAACACACAATTATTTAAAACGCCTTCTCCGTTAATATCATTACTTTTCTTGTCATAAACACTATGTGGTCGATACCAAGATGCTTCGCAGTTACATTCTTCGTAGATTACATTCTTCATTACAGTTCTTCGTAGTTAATCATTTTTTGAACTCAATGAAGATCTAAGTTTTCTATTTTTTCTCTTTCTTGTTAACTTATTCATTTTCAAATCTACTTCGACATTAAGCAATTGAAATTTTCTAAATTTTAAAAGCTAAGAATTGTATACTTTTATATTAAAGATTTTTATTTTTATATGTTACATTTATAATAATTTTTAACCACGTAATCCTTTTCATCAAGCTTTAGAGAAAAAATATTAATTAAGCATTAAGAAAATATTGAATTAATGGATTTTGTATTTTATTGCTCCGTGAACTACATATTTTTATACCGAGTGTTTTAGTATACTGAATATTTTTATTACAATTGATAAGTGGAAAAATAGATAATTATTTACTAATTTTTCTTTGTATTTTTATGAATACAACAATGAAACATTATTTATTAATGATATATGATAAGGAAAATGAACTAATTTCGTTTACACACTGAAGTTTTCATTTTATATGAAAAAAACATAGAATATGTGTTAAGATGCGCAAAATAAATTGAATAAAAATCTTTATGTGTGAACTGTTACTGAAAGTAATTTAATGCATATGAAGGACTATATCATGTCTGCTGTCTTTCGATGAAATTTAATATTACTCCAATACCAAGAGGGATAATTATGAATTGATTATTCATATTCCCTTTACTATCGTATAACTTTTGCAAGAAACTTGTTAATAACGAAATGATATCCCTTTAGCTAGTCAGTTTAACTGAAATTTGTGACATTTATAAACGCATCTCTGAAAGCCTTCGATTATGGCAAAATATCTCTTTGCGTGTATCAGTATTATTCAGTTGTTAAGCACATTTACAGTTCAGAAGCTTTCACTTAATTAAATGCTCTTTAAAGAGCCTTTAATATGGGGAAATTCAGTCAACAGCAAAGGATATTTGTCACCGTTCACCATCTGCCTTTAATACATTAAATTTGATCATTTAAATTTCTCTTATCACGAAACGATACTTTGCAGCTCTCCTATGTGTTCATTTGTCTACATATCTTTTAAATCATTCGGAAACACTTTTACAGGAATGGCATACATGTGAACAACTGTATGAATTAGCATACTTGTCTGCATAACTAATTTCTGTAAAATTTGTAAGGACTATTTATATAATAAGTGATTCACAATACATTTAAATATGTATTTTAAATACACAAAGATATATTTTCATAAAATGAAGATAATTAAAGAAATCATTAATTGGCACATCTGTATGAGTATGCACTTTTTAATAAATTATAGAATGATATGCAAACCATTAGCGATAAAAAAAACACTTGCAAATGAATTTGAGCAAGTAATGTAATTATTTTCTTACTGTTGAAATAAGTAAAATATATTTCATTCAAATATAATAACTCAAATTTCTTTAAGTATTTCGCAATATATAAATCGTTAAAGAAAATAAAATAATTGAAATAAATTACTAGAGAAATTGTGAAATAAATTACTGAGAAAGAAATGAAAATAAAAGATGCTACGCATCGGTGACACGATTAACTTTACAAGGTCTTTTCAGTTTAAGTCAAGAAATCAATCTTAGTTCTTTTTAAAAAGGTTGCAATTCAAAGACTATTCTTTGATGAAAATATTAAAGTTTAACTTTAAAATACGCTTTCTTAATTTAAATAAGAAAGCCGAAAACTGCGACAACATGGCGCTAAGAAATCTAATCATTTTTCTGACTTAAATTAGTAATTTTGTTGAACTTAGCAGTTTCGTTCCAAGAATGGATTGGCGTTTATAATTAGATTCTCTTTTGCATCTATAGAAAGTTACATTTTTTTATGGCTCACAAAATTATCTACCGTTTCAAACATACTAAAATAAAAATTTCAATTAGAATTCGCCTAAGGCAAGAAAATATCATCTGATTTCATATGCTTGCTCAAATTCGATAAGTTTTTCGGTTTCATTTAAACTTTTATTGAATTTTTTTTAGCAATTACTAGACTGAATAAGAAAATTTAACATTTTTTTTTATTTTTCCTTCTTAAGAATTGGCAACAAAATGTGTTCTTATTGTATAAAAAATAAACCTATCCTTGCGATTATGTTTCGCAAAAGAATGCAGAAGATGTACTATTTGATATTTTTTAAGAAGTAATCTCACAAATATTCTTTTTGTAACTTGAACTCATATGATTCAAAATATTTAAGTTTAAAAGGCAATTTCTTTTATATTCTTTAAAATTAAAAAATAATTTTTAATGATGCAAAAGATTTACGGCATAATAAACTCATTTAAGCATGTAATGATAAAAAATATTTTTATACTAATTTATTATTCTATAAGCTCGTAATATTATTTTGAGAAGATTTATCTAATTTAAATTATTATTTTAATCGGAAAAATTATTTTATGTCTAAAGTCAAATCGGGAAGAAATTTCTTTTTAATTTTTAAACAGTATATATATATATATATATATATATATATATATATATATATATATATATATATATATATATATATATATATATATATATATATATATATATATATATATATATATATATATATATATATATATATATATATATATATATATATATGTATGTATGTATACATATATATATATGTGTGTGTCAAAATTTTGACATTATTTTTATCACTCAATTTGCTAATTATGAGAAGATAAATTATCCAGGATAAAGAAATTCTTAAGCTTTGAAATATTTCTTTTAACTGGATATAAATATGCAATTAAGACTGAATTTGAAGTTTCTTTAAATTCTTTTCATTTTATAACTCGAATCTAATCCTTTTCGAAATATGAAATTTCTCTCGTTAATTATAAATAATGAACTTTCTCTTAAAAGAAAAATTAAATATAAACATTAAAAAAATACAAATATCATTATTATTTAAATTCGAAATTTCAAATGCTAATAATGAGGAGAGAAAATTTTTAATTGGATCCACAAAAGCTTCAAATAACATCAATACTGAATTTCCTCGTTATACATGCAATCTCAAATGCAACAAAAATATAATTTATAAAATCATTATATTAACAAGGGTTTTAAGACTTTACAGTTTTCTTTTATTGGTATGCATTCATTTAATGCAGACTTGAGTTATTAAAAAAAATCTTTAATTAAATAGAACTTAATAAAAAACACTAAGCATTTAAGCTGTTTCAAAACATTCAAATTAAATTTTTCTGTAGGTATTTATTATAATTATTTATTTAAAATTACTGCGAAGTATAGATTAACATGTTTTTAAACCATATAGAATATATATAAGCATATATTTTCATTTAACTTAATTGCTTAACTTTTCCATGATATATAAGAATAAATGTATATTTAAATATCATTTACAAACAATAACACATTTTTAGATATTTAATCAATATTATTATTTAAAAATATGTCACATTAATTTTAATTATTAAAAGTTAAAAAATTTAACTCATAACAGAAGAACAATTTTTGTGGATTAAGGTGAAGTTTTCATAGAGTTTACACGCTTCCTCATTTCAATTTTACTCCTGATTAGTTACTCATTATGTATTTAAGTTATTTGCTTTAAAATTGGATGCAGTTGTTCTTGATTACTAAGATAATATCAGCAACTTTATATCATTAGTGGAATATATATAATTAGATTAGATAGAAGACATCCCATAAGTACTTTCTAAATCAAATTTGCGTCATACATTATGTGCACACATTTCTTAAGCAATATTTCACATATAATTTGTTTATTCTAAGTTCCCCTAATCAACAGAAAGTGCCAAAAAATAAATAAAATCACAAATATATTATAAAGCTTCATATTTAGATTACCATTGAGGGATGCTGTGCTTATTCTTTTAAGTAACTAAATATTTAACCCAAAATATCATGTTAACGTTCTTCATTAATAATAAATATATCCTCAAACTGAGAAAATAAATTAAAGAACAGATCAGTTAAAATTATAACATATAATACTTATAAGGTAGTATTTTTGATTACTTCGTTTTTTGTAAATGATTACAGGAACAAAGAAAAAGATAAGTATTTTTATTTCATTTTATTGTATGTATTGGATGTGTATGTTTTTGCATATTATTACATTTCATTGCATACTCATAGTTCTTTAACAGTGCACAGTTAGTAAAATTGAAATTGGTTAGGAATTAATTTATTTGGTTAAGTGTGAGAATACCTTTATCCTTTAAATTAAATTAGATCAACATTTATAATAATTAATTTACAAAATATGTTTTATTTCTTTAAAGATCGTTAGATAATTATTTAAAAATCTGATTATGTAGTTTTAAATGTGATTTACACTACATGATCACATTTTTAAATGTTTTCATGTAGTTTTACATATCATCACTCTTATTACTTTTAATATATAAAATGAATGCATAAATTGTGACTTACATATAAACAAAACTGACATAGCGTTATGTTGAACGAGACTTTACTTAAACTGACAGAGAATTCTGATTAACGTGACGTACTGTTATTCATGAAAATGTCATTCATTACTAAAGTATTGTTATTCATACATAAGTACTGCTATTCATTCTACTGTAAATAAGCTGTCATGAAAATTCATTATTTATGACAGCCTATTTACTTTTTAATTAACGTCTGAAGTTTATTTTACTTCTTAGATAATTTATGAAGTTGATACTTACTTTTTAGTCTGAATTTTATATTTACTTCTTATTTTTAATGTCTGAAGTTTACTTATACTTAATTTACATTTATTTAAATAGTTCTAACAATCATCTGCATAAGAGTGAGTATGTAGTCCAGCGTCAAGTTAAAACAATAAATATTTTTAAAGTATATCATCAAGAAAAACTTTTCATTCCCGTTTTCTGAAATACCTTCTTATTTCTAGGGATGACAGAGTCAACATCACCAAAATTCTCAACGCATTCTTTGACCAGGGCTATGACAAGCGGGTTAGACCGAATTACGGAGGTGAGTTATTTTATTAATAAAATATGTCATTCGTGAGTGAGAAAATAAAACTTTAACTGTGAAATTTTCATTGCAGAATTTGTATTCCTGAAAATTAAGCTTTGGAAAAAATTTTAAAATTAGCAAATAAAGATCGTGAAGGCTTAATGAATTACTTATTAAATAGTGAAGAATTTTTATAATGTGTTAGTATCAACAAAAATAATGTCTAGTTTTTTATTTCAATATTTTTGTTGCGTTAAAGTAAATATGCACATGTAATGGTAATTTCTATTACCACAAATAATATAAATAACGCTGTAAGATAGTTTATGAATTCAAAATGTTAATTCTCAGATAAAGAGTATTGATAAAGAAAAAAGAAGATAATTTGGAGAGTAAAACAAAACAGTTAAGTATGAGCTTTCTAGTTAAGCAATCATTTTTTTTCTTAAGTTCCTAAATTTTGTCATTCAAGATTCTTAGTAAAAAATTTATTACTTTTTTTTAAATAATTCAATGATTTCAAAATATTCTGAAATATTTTTGCTTTGAGTTGAAAGGTAAGTTTTATTTAATTAAATTAAATTTGAAACATTTGATTTTGGACTAGCCGAAGTTAGTTGCAAAATCTCGGTAAGTTCATTTTTAATAATTGCCAATGTTGCTGCAAGTCTGTCTTATTGGTGAATAAGTGAAAAGTCAACTATATAATAAAGAAATAATAAAGTTATTGTGTAAGTATTAAAACATTTTCAACTATTAAACAAACATGTTCACGTAAGTTTTAAAATTTAGTTTTTTGCTGTATTTTATTTATCATGATTTTAACGTTGAAAAAAGGTCAAGTATTTTTTCTTACTTATGGAAAATCAAGAAAAAAGAAAGATGCTGAAATGTAACCACAAATACTGGGTCGAAATGTTGTAGTTTTAATATATGCAATGGAGTGAAAGTTTAAAGAAATTACTTATTTTTGTTGCTATAAAATTTTTGTAATTTTATGAAAATTCTTATTTTAAAATAAAAATATTGTTTTTCACTTCTAAAATTTAATTAGTAGTCATTATAGTTATTTTTATAATGTTATATACTGTGTTTCCTTCCTTTTATAATAGGGGAAAATTACACTCTCTTTCTAATTTGCATTCGTATACATGCAGCTCAACAAAAAGGATGACTTTGGTTTAACGTAAATAATCATTTTTATAAAGAATTTTAGTTTTGGTTTTAAACAAAAAACTTTCCCCAGAGCAAACCGATAGCTAAATTTCATCTCAGGTTTTGTTAAACTAAAAGAAAAGATGTCATAGTCATATAAAATTTTTCTACATTTTACGTTTGTAAATAATATGAGGGCTTTTTTTATTTAAAAAATATTTATTTAAATAATATTTTTTGACTAGAAAATTACTTCTTTCCTTAGAGTTTCTACTAACACCATTCCTTTTGTAATGCTGGATTTTTTCTTAGTGTTCTGCAATTTCCTTTTGTAGTCTACTGAGAACTCTTTTGAGCCACGAAAGATAGTACACACACACACACACATACACACAAACTATTTACTTTTTTAAGACTGCGTCTTGGGTGAGAAAGTAATTACATTTACAAGATGCTAATCAGATTTCCTCAAGCTTTAACAGCGTGAATACAACAAGCCATCATACTTTTTTTCCTTGAAATGTCTCGTTATCTTAAAGGGATACATTTCTTTACAATGTTATTTAAGAGAACCATTAAATATTTACAAAACCTTTTAATGATGTTTCAAGTGGCTCTATATTATCCTCATAAATAACAGCGCATAGCATCAGTAACATTTTATGTTTCATTTTTTAAAATAAAAATGATTCGTTTTGTCGTCATTCAACCATTATTTTTGCACACAAGAGCTAGTTAGACCAGGATCAATAGTTTAAAGTTGATTTTGAACGACTGCGAAGATCCGAACTTGAGGTGAGATTTGAACCCACGAGCAACTAAGCAGAACACAAAAGTTCTAAGCATTCACCTTCCAGCACAGCAAAAAAAAATGTCTATTGTTGCACTTGTAAATATATGTAAACCCTGCTATTTTCTAATGCTGTACAAGAACAACCAAAAAAATGCACACTTTTATTCGAACACTTTTACCAAACCCACCATGCAATAATATCCTCAGAAGCTTTTCAAATGATAATGGGTTTAAATTACGAGTAGAGAGAAAATTGCTTAGATAATCTTTAGAAATTGACTCATGTCCATTTTGCTATTCAGACATCCACCAATATTAGAAAGGCAATCCTCATTCACGTTATCCAGGAGAAAATGCCAAAATTAAAATATAACATTCAATCGCAACATACAGTTTCATATTACTCAATAATAAAAATGTTAAATTTAATATAAAATAATTAATCGTAGCCCTTATTTTGAATAAAAACTAGAAGCCACATGAATAAAAATTTTACAATGTTACTATGTTATGCTTAGCTGCAACCCTTAAACCATGTAATTTAACAAAAAAGATGGTAAATTTAAAATAAAATACACAATTTTTAAGACTAAATTAATAGTTATTTATAGAATCCTTTGTTTTTCTTCAAACTGAGTTATTAAGCAGCCAATTCGGTTCAGTTGTTATTATTTCCAATTCATATCCAATATTGTGAGTTGAAATATATGGAAAATGGTTGAGCAATGGTTAGTTATTGATTTGTAATTTCAGTGAGCCAAGTTAAAATTTCTTTCCAAATTCAATTCATGATATCCAATTTAGGATATCATCTATCACAGAAACTTATAAAATTCTGTACTAAAAATTGATATAAATCGAAAATATATAAGCTGGTTTTGAAATGTTATGAAATGTAGGGTTTAAGAAAATATAAAAAATGCATAAGTAAAACTCAGAAAAGAGATTTGAAGGAAATAGATCAGCACAAAACTTAAAATGATTTTATTTTAAGGCATTCAGAAGGAAATTTTCACAGTATGTGACGCTGAATTAAATTTTTTGTAGTTTTAGTTACACACATTATGCTATTCAAGAAAGTTTTATTCAAATTTATCCTATTTAAAAATGTTAGAAACCAATATATTCAAATATATTAGTTTCCAACATTTCTGAACGTTTTCTAATTCGTACAATTTCTTGAAATGTTAAGCAATGAAAAATTTAAGTACTGAAAACATTTTAACCTGCTATTCACATTTATCTGAATAAATAATATGTTTCATTTTCTAGTTGAATTTAAACATATTATTATAACATTTAATCTTCAAAATTTGCTAAAAATTATTCTATTACAAATCATCTTATATAATACATATTTACAATCATTTTTACCACTTTCCTAATAGAATACAAATTTCATTTCACATTACCTATATTTTTAAAAAATAAAATATAGATAAACGTAAAGGAAAAAATGCATTTTATATAGTAATTAATTTTGCCGTAAAATTAAAGGATTCTTGTTAAATATCCGTTAGTTATTTTATGAAATAATTTTCTCAAATTTAACGATGAAGAAAATGTTTCAACTAATATAATTAAATAATAAACAAAAACGCTATTCTTTTGAATAATTCTGATAAATTTATTTTCTATCATATTTTTGTTTTAGAATAAAAATTGCTCTCAACTAAACGTTTGAGTTACACAGTTTGCTTTTTCTATCGGATATATTTAGGAAGCTTTTTCTATATATTTTCTGTTTCTGATTTTATTTCTTTGAAATTATAAAATTTGCATTTGATTTCTCTTACCTATCAATTGTTTTTTAATATGTTGCAGTATACACAGAAAAAAGTGTAAGAATATAATATGCAACTATAATTAAATATTCTTGATGTTTAAGTCAATTTATTCAAATAGCTGTGTATGTTAGTCTCTAATAAAATTTAATTGATTTATTACAAATAAGAAACATACTCATTTTCAACCTACTATCATGAGAAGTTTCCATTTTTGTTTCTATGATTTTTCCCCAAAAAAAATTAAAAGCCATTAGGACTGATTTACAATTACTCGGTAAATATATCGAGTTATCAATCCTTTCTAGCCTTAGCTTCTGGTGAAAACTGCAAATAAATTCTTTTATCAAGTCGTTAAATTTAAAGTTGAGTTCTTCTTGAACTTATGTTAAAATAGGCCTTAATTACACTTCAAATGCTATAAATTAGATACTGTCAATGGTTTTCTATCAAGAACAAATTAAACAAGCCCTTCTTATGTTTGGAAAACCTTATGTTGGGCTTTTTGGATAACCAGTCAAGTTTTTATTTTATTCTTTCTTCTCAGTTATGAAACTTTAGTCGTATTTCAGAACCTATTTCAAGTGTTTTACTCTAATCAAATATTTATTCTATTATATCCTAATATTTTGTCTTCTTCAAATAGTTGTAGCCTTCTTTGTCAGTAGTTACAACCTGAAGTTTTTTGCAATTATTTAGCTCCAAATACCTAAATTACTTCTAGATCATTAAACTTATTGTTTTATAATACACTTGTATCCAAACATATTTCATCCCACAGTTATGAAAAAGTAATTAGTTTCTTCCATATTTTTTTTACATTTTCCGTTTAAAATACTGATAGCAATGGTAAATTTGCTTTGAATTTGTTAAAAAATTTTAAACAATGCTTAATATTTTTATGGTAAGGCAAAGAACAAGAATATAAAGATATAAACTCTGATTTTTTCATCAATATTAAAGAATTTGTATAAAATAATTAAGGGTGTGGAATTTAAACACGTCTTTTTAACCAAAAACTTAATTACTTTTCCATACATGTATAAAGCTAAAAAAAGTTTTACAAAAAACTATTTATATAACTGTGCGTCTTATAATTAAATTCGAAATTTCTATTTATTATTTGAATTGCCAAATTTCATTTAGAATAAAATTGCTTCATATTAAAATAGTTTATTTGTATCATTTTTTTAATCTTTTCTTCCTTTTACAATTGCAAACAAATAAAAAATACATATTCTAGATTTTTTGAAATATTTTTTTGTAAAAAATATTTTAAGCAATGTATTAGTACACATTTACATAAATATTTATTTAGAGTAGGAGGGGTGGAAAAATGATCAAATAATAACTTTATTTTTAAGCCATATAGCAGTATCGTTTCTGCAGCAAAACACAAATACATTTGTTTTATAATAACATTTTTATACAGTTGAAAGGAAAAAGAATATGCTTAAATGTATTTGCCAATTATCTTTTAAGTCCAGATTTTTTTCTTATTTGAAAATGATAGCAAGTAACTTACCTAATAGCAAATAAATGATACAAGTTTGTTTTATGAAATATTTTTCTAAAGGCAAAGACATGCAGAAATTTATGAAAATATTTTCCTTATTTTAAAAACAAAAAATTGCAAACATTTTTTTTTAAGTTTTTCAAATTTTCTTTACTTTATCATTTTATAATCTGAGAAATAAGCAAAATTACAGATACAAATTAGTTATTTATTTCAATAAATTATATTCATGGATTAGGTAATAAATTATTACAAATTATAAAAATACAAAAAATGGAGATTTGCTGTTAGGCATTTTATTAACGAAATGCTACCTTTTACTTTTATAAAACTATAACTAATACCTTTAAAAAATAATTATTCAACAAAGACTTCGACGAAATTGAACCTGAAGTTCAAACAAAAAGAAAATGCATGAGGAAATTCATTTAATATTCACTTTTTGCTCTAAAGAGTTAATTTGATCAAACCCGCAGAGGTTAAACTGCAGTTTTTACCTCTTTAAACATTCACACTAAAGATAGGTATTAAACACGAGAACATTTGAATCAAAGGTCAACATTTTATAAAAACAGCTGTTAGCTAGGAAGATGGTCAGATGAGCTTAAAGTGTCAGAAATGTGTGTGTGTCAAATGAAATCTGTAAGTTATGAAAACGGTTTTGCTAGGAATTATATTTGCTTTACAGTTTTTAATACCCTACTAAATAAATTACAATTAAAGTTTATTCATTCCTATTTCACATGCATCTATTTCGAGTTAAATTCACATTATTATTATACTTAAGTTTTCATAGAAATAAAAATTAAATTTTATTGCAATAGTTACTTTATACATTACTAAAAGTGATATAAACGAGTTATTTTCATAATTTAATATGAAAATAAATATCATAAAGTAACACTTTACATATTAGTTATCTAGGTATACCATTAGTTATATATATATATAACATTTATATACTATAAATATAACTCTTATGGTATTTAGTTCGGTACCAATTATTAATTTATATATTGCTTTAATTCAACTAATAGAATATAAAATTACATCTATTACACTTATTATATATATATATATATATATATATATATATGTATGTATGTATGTATGTATGTATGTATGTATGTATGTATGTATGTATGTATATATATATATATATATATATATATATATATATATATATATATATATATATATATATATATATATATATATATATATATATATATATATATATATATATATATATATATATATATATATATATATATATATATATATATATATATATATATATATATATATATATATATATATATATATATATATATATATATATATATATATATATATATATATATATATATAATTCATTACATAAATTAATAATATTACAATTAATATTGAACAAATATCTTTCTTAAATGAAGCGAACATTTTTAATTAGTTTATAATTTGAAATCAATGATATACAAAAAGATTAAATAGTTAATCTATTTATAATTTTCTGTAAAATATTACTGAAAAATCCAGATTAATCTATTAATTAAATCATAATTACATAGGCTGTCCCTTGCAATTGCTTTAAAACTAGTACCATAAATCAGCAATAGCTAAGGAAGCACAGAATTAAATGCAAAGCGCAAAAAAAAAATCTCTTAAGCTTCCACACAATGTTTGAATGGAGTGGATATTAAATTTGAAAATCACAATTAAGTTTTATTTTCGACGCAAGTTTTGAAGCAGATTTGTTTTGGCTGTAATTGAATTTAGCAGAGAGAAGAGTGTCGTTTTATCGCATTAAAATCATTAATTATCCTCTTCCTAAGCTGATAAAATCAATATTTCAGAACACAGTTCTAAGAGATAATTTGAAAGCATTCCATTAAGAAGATTTCCTTAAGATCCTAGAAAGAAGATTTTTGTTAAAAGACAACTTTTCCTTCATTCATTCAGTACCTTCTACTTAAAAGCGCTTTTGCTGAATGCGTGACAAACTTTTATGTGAGCGCTTTCGTTTTAAAAATCCATTAAAAATATTTTTCTTTTACTTCTCCTCGCCTGAGTTATGAGAAAATACGTTTTTCTTATGCACCAAGGCACGCACAAGAAATTGTAATTTTTTAAAAAAAAAAATTAAAATTTAAATATTAAGTTTAGTTTCATGATTTATAAATGAATAAAGAGTCACTGTGATCGAGAACACGATTACTTTTCTTAGTAATATTTTTATGTATAAACGTGTAAAGTATAAAGAATGCTTGAATTCAAGCGTAATTCAATAGTTTTTATCTTAACTCATAAATAAAATTTTATAAATATTTGTCTATGCGTTCTCTCTCTCATTAATCAACAAAAAATAAAAATTTATTCAAGAATTTATTTTTATTATAAAGTAAACAAAATTTATTGTTATCATTTTTTTTCTTGTTTATGCATAAATAATGTTAAAAATGTCATTAAATGCTCCAGATCAAATATATTTAATAGGGTATAATAAATGTATTAGCACATAAATAACAAAGTACTCTTCTTTTGTAGGAAGCAGACGTTATGTGTAATTATGGCGTCAATCTGTATTGTTAAATTACAATATTACAATATTTTTGAAGGCATTGGTTGAATAAGTTTGTGTTCTATTATTTAGGTTTATTTCATAGTATATATTAATTTATTTTATTTTTCTTAGAGAAGCATGATTTTCATAAGGTCTATACCTTTTAAATGGTACGCATAATACCAGAGATGCTATTTGAATAGTTGGCCCATTGTGGTTTTCAGTTTAATATTCATATGTTCGATTCTAACATCGAGTGAAAATTCTTGCAGTAGTTTGAAATCAACTTAAGACTGTACATCTGAGTTAAAATAGCCCTAGTATGCATAATTAAAGTAATAAAATGAAAGTGTGGTAAAATATTACCCTCAATAATTCTGGAAACAATGCCCGCTAACATGGCGTGTTAAATTAGAGAAGAGTGCTCTATCTTATAGATTTGTATATCAACTTCTCAGGAATGTAATTTCAAGTTAGTTATGCTATATTCTGATTCACAAATTGTCTTATTTCTCTGTCGAACTGCAATCTTATATTTCTTGAACTCAAATATCGTAATTGAGTTTCATATTAACTTTAATATGAATCTAATTGTAGCTCAAATGCAAGGCTAACATTTAAGCAAAAATATATATTATTAAACTAATCTCACATTAATTAATTTAAAAACGTACTTAATCACAAATTCTCTTAAGCTATATAATCAAAAGTCAGGAATTTTAGAGCCTAAGTTATTCAAGCTTTGTTTCGACAAGCTAAAACCTGGTCTTATTGCATTATACGCTATTGAATTGTTTTTATATATTTGCAGCAAACACTCACTCACCCTAGTAATTCTGTAATGAAAGAAGCGAACAGTAATTGAATATTTTATATATATAATAAATTATGTATTCAAAATTTTAATGTTGAAGTTAAATTTTTAATTGTTTTCGTGCCCGATTCTTGTTGTTATTCCCATGTTCAATATAATAAATAAACTTTGGATTGCACATTAAAAGTTTGAAGATTATTTTCAAATATAAAATTCAGTATATAATAAACCCATGACGCGTCTAAAAATTCTTAAATGTTATAGCTCTTAAGTTCATTATTTTAACGCATAATATATGCAGCATGCATAAAAATTAAAAAAAATCTGTTAAATTTGTGACATACAATAAAATTGAATTACATTTTATAATGTAATTTCAGGCTCTATGTTGAATATATAGTAACCTCATAATTTTCCCCAATATTAACGAATTCGCTTGTTTACTTTTTATTAATGATCATTGTGTATTCATGTTTAAGTAGATATTTTCTATGTTTAGGGCACAGATTATATCATAACTAATAAATCATCTTACTTTTATAAGACTCTGATAATGTAAAAATAAATATTCAGTATTACGTCTGAGAAAAATTTCCATTGTATTATATTATATTGTACTTTAAATTATAACTAAGAGCACACTATAAATTATTAATACTTTAACTAATAATTTAAAATATTAAACCAATTCTTTTGATTCATGAAATTTTTTACATTGCTGAATTTTTATTGTTCTTTCATTTCGGATTATTATCCAAATGGTTTATCTTCTTATTTCAAGAAATTATAGGAAATATGAAAATCATCAATTCTATTTAAATCAAGACTAAAAGCATTTCTAATGTGACTAAAAATGACTTGTAATCTAAAAGTATTACAAATCATTCTTAAGCTCTAAGCAATTACCATTTATAAAAACATTTAATATGATCTTTTGATGTTGCTTTATTATCAAAATGAGTTGAAAAAATTAATTTAACATGGAAAAACAAAATACATTTTAATACATAAACCCATACATTGAAATTTTCTTTGGTAAGTAATTAGTATAAAACAATAATTCATTTGGAAAGTGATAATAATATTAATAACTCAAAATAAATTAATTTTAGACTAATCATAATATTATTGGATTGTATGCATAATACTCAAGCTGCTATTTGAAATGCTGGCCTATTAATTGTCAGTTTAATGTTCAAATGTTTGATTCTCATATTGAGTGAGAATTCTTGCAGTATTTCGAAGTCAACGAAAGATTATAGGCCCCAGTTAAATTAGCCCTAGTATGCATAAGTAAACCTACATAGCAATCAAATCTCTGTGTGGTTATTAGTGCAACGTACAAATTTTGAATATATATGATTAATCTTAAAATAAATACTAATCTTAAAGTTTGTCTTATATATATATATATATATATATATATATATATTTTAGAAGAACTTAAAAATCAAAAATAAATTTAATATTTTCAGTAACTTTGATAACATATGCAAAACTCTTTTAGAAGATCTTTGTTAAAACTGATTGGATTCACAGTATCACTAAAAATAGTTCTTAGCTTGCACGTCAAATGATCTCGAAATCTCCTTTTAAACTATTAATTCTATTTTACGAGATTGATAGAGTTCTCGAACTTTGAAAATGCAACTCGCAAGTGTTATAGAAAGTTGTAATTTAGAAGAAATGTCAATTAAGGGAATTTCGAGCCTAGCGAGAAATGCAGAACACTGATGAGAAATCCCTGATACATTTTATTTGTAGGAGCTCAATAAATTATTTCATGAATATATTTAACGCTCAGAGCTTGATAATAGAGCTACATTAAGCTTTTTTTTTACAATTCCCTTAATTGCATAGCAATTTTCTAATCAATAGTCACAAATTTTGTGACATTGGTTTTTATTAATTACTAAATGCAATAGATTTAATTTAAGTAGAATAAATATACAACTCCAACTCAAATAATTTTCTAAAAAATAAATCATAAACGCTTAAAATTTAAACTAACTGAATTTGCAAATTAAAAAAATTTATGTATTTTTATCTGCCTAGAAATACCAATCTTACATTAAAATTAAATTTTCTGGAATATAAATTTTAATTAATTTATTGTATGCACATTTTAATTGCCCAAAAATTTACATTAGGCTGCTGGAAGTACTTTAACAAGAGGTTTTTCTTAAATATCTAATGTGCGGTTTCTTAAGGTTCATTTTTTTTTATTTATATATTTTAAACTCGATTAAAAATGGCGTAAATTAGCACTTAGGTATTTCCACAGAGATATAAACTCATATGAGATAGGACCCTAATTGAAAAAGAGGATCCGAATCCCAATATCTCAAGGGCCAAAATATTTTTTTTTTTAAAAAAAAAAAACCCTATTATTTCGCAAAATTAGATATTTGAATGATTCATGAACTTGTTTCTGCATTTAAAAAGAGTTTTGTAAGGGTTTTTCATCTTGGGAATTTATCGCTGATAAATATTAATTACCATCATTTACAATTAATAAACTACGACTGGGAAAATGTCGTCTAAGTTTTAATCTTTGGAGATGAATTTAAATACTTAAATATTCAAAATATATCATGTCTTTAATCTTACCACTTTTTTTCAGAATTCTCAAAACTATTAGAATATATAAACTTTAAGTAATTGTAGAATTTTAAATTTATATTTATTGGGATACCCCAGATGTATGCTATATTCAAATATAAAAATCATAAATGCTTAAATTATCTTTAGAAGCATAATGTGATTTAATTTATTATCCTTTTGTAAGTGTTTTTTAAAAAATAATTTATGATTCTACACGTATTAAATTGCTTATGATATGGCAAGATTTAATGATATTAAAAATAGTGCAAATAATTTGCCGTTCACGTGTCGCTAGCAATATATTTAATGGTTTTGATTCACGCCAAAGACAAAAAATTAACTTGAATCCTTCTGGCGCCATTTTAATGGAAACGCATATTACTAATGCAGAAAATGATAAATGGCTTTTAGTTTTTATGCCTAAAGCTCGCCATGACAATTTTATGAGCACTCAAATCAACACTGAGGTTTTCCACCTGTCAGTAATGTATCTGAGTTATGCAAAGAATTAACTATCGACATAATGATTAGAGCTCCTGTAATAATTCATTTAACATAAATTACAGATTAAAGTGTTAGAAATGGGATAAATTCTATATTTCCATTAAACTGTGTGTGTGTGCGTGTGTGTGTGTGTGTGTGTGTGTGTGTGTGTGTATGTGTGTTTGTGTGTGTTCGTGTTCGTGTTCATGTTCGTTCTGATAAATCATGAAATTAAAAGTTTCTGATTAAAGTGTTTAATTTAATATTTATGTAAAATTAGAAACACGGAATATATATAGACACGCTTGAATATTTAATATAAATTTTTCCTATAAAAACAACTGATATTTCATGTTTTATTTATTTCTATTATTATGTAAATAAATATGAAATGTAAGTGATTATTATTCATTGAAAAGATGAAATTTTAAATTTTTATTTTATTCTATGATAATGTAAGCTTAGTTGTGAAGTTAAAAAGTAACGAAACTTAAACAAACAAATACGATAAAACTAACCAATATTTCAATGCCTTGTATATCCACTATTGTGCTGAGAAAAGTATTTAAAACATTGTACAATCTATAGACTTCATAGAACCTATATAATTCCAGAAATTCGTAACCTCCTTCTATTTACAAATACAGATTACACATATCTGTGAGCAATAAAATATAACATTGTTGATTCGCTTTTAAAGTAAGAAAATCTCTGAGAAATCAAAATTATTTTTAATGTTTTCAGTTAGTATTATACAAAATCTCTCAAAAGAAAGAAGTTATAAATACATTAGATATTGCTGAAACTTCTTATTTTGTTTAATAAATGAGCAGTTTTAATTTAAACAATTAAGTAATATGTATGTACATACACACACTTGTAGATAAATAATATTAATTTAGAAGCAATTACATTTAAATAAATTGCAGGATTATTTTAGGCTTAACAATACAAATCGATTTTATTAAAAATGCTTGTTTTTATCAATTCGACAAAAATATACTTCGCATAAAATATATCACAAAATGTATTTTTACAAAAATTAGAAATTTTAAATATTGTCTACATTCTGCATTTATTTTCCAATCTTGAATTCTACAAAAAAGCTATAATGCCTAGTTAAAATATAATTTTGAAAGTAAATAAGCTATTGAGGGCTTTTTGAAATTAACTTTCTTTTAATACCACATAAGTTTTTGAGTGAATTAAATATAATATTTTAGTTAGCGCATGACATCGACTACACTTTAAAATTAAGATTGAAATATTTTGATACACAAAGAAAATATTTGCGTTGAGCTCATTCTTCTGATTTCAAATAGCAATTAAATAATGTTTAACTATTTAAATAAATTGTTATTTTAAATCTGGAAAATTAATTGAAATTATAAATATACCCTAATGTTTAAAACAGAATAATCTTATGTGACGAATTTTGTGTTGAATTAAACATTAATAATACCTCGCATTTCTTATATAATTTTAATTAAATAATATTTTAGACATAAAACTATTATTTGGAGTAATAACAACGCTTTTATCTTAACAAAAACGTTGCTATAACTTCACATGATGAAGTACCTTTCACTTCAGATACGCTTTGATTTACCTATAAAATTTTATTTCTACATATAGATGAATTCAATTCCTTGATAATGAAGGAATTAATGTTAGTCATAACAAAAGCAACATCCATTCAAAACTATTCTGTTTAAATTTTTTTCTTTTTTGTGTACTCCCAAACAGAAAACTGACTGAAATTCAATTGTTATTTATTCTTGTAAAACATATGTTCCTCTGTAGTCGAGTAGATGCCTATTTTAAATTTCAATAAATGGTAATTAAATTTGCTGAAGAAAAATCTTTAAAGTTGTATTCAATTTCCAACGCAGCACTTTAAGACAAAAATTTTATACATTTATTTTGTTTTATGAGATGGGTTTATCAAACAATATATTGTAAAATTCCTATAAAAAAACTTTTACCAAATTCTTTATGTACATAATTTATATAGTTAAAATTTAAGAATACATTTTATAAGAGTCTTGTAGCTTTAAATTCATTTACTAACACACTTAGTAGGGAATAAGTGTAATGATTTTAATAATTTATGAGAGAACAATATTAATTATTTCTTGAATAATAAATTCATTTAAAACTAAAACTATAAACAGTAAACAAGATTTTAATTAAAGTATAAACACACTCATTTAAAATATCAAAAATAAATTTGATGTAAGATCAAATATTCAAAAATTAATTCAGTAATTTTCATGCTTATCTAAATTCTGATTTGATTTTCATAATAAAAATATTACTTTTCGTTTTTATTTTAAATGTGTCATTGAAACTTGTAACTTAAATTTTATAAAATATTTAAAATAATATAAATTATTAGAGGAAGAGAAACAAAATTCTCGAACAATTATTTTGTATAATTAAAGATTTTAAAACTTATTTTTTTCCAAAATAGAAGAAACCTTGATACGTTTGAATTTTGAGATCATAATTTAAGTGGCGAAAAATTAAAACGTAAACATTTTTTATTTTATCACAGTGAAGATATAATTTTTTATTTCAAAAATAGTAAAATACCCAATGTATAATAAATTAACTACTAAATATTAATACACTCTTATAGCTGTATGTATTATTTTTTAGAATTTAGAAATTAATTTTCTCTGATTGGAGGGATATTTAACCTTATATTATTCTAATACATTGATGATACTAATTTAAGATATTTTTGCAATTTATAAAAGAGAAACATTATATTTAGGAAAATACTACCCTTATTTATTAAAACATAAAGGATCACAGTGCAACGAATTTAATAAAAAACACGCTATACTTAATTTTTTTCAAATATATCTATGAAAATTATTCCACTAAAGTGTAATTTTTATTGCAATAACTACAATCAGCGCGTGTTAAATTATTAAATATTTTCATGAAAATCTTAATTAGCTTGAACTTAAAAGTCTGATCCATAAAAAAAAATAATTGCATCAGACTTTAAACTTACTTTCAAAAATATTTTTTCAAAGACATTAAAGACATTTATTTGAAAAACTTTCTTACAAATATATCAGTATGTAACTTAAACTAAAACAAATGAAAACTTTTATTTTTCATTAATCTCTCAGTAACATAAAAAATAAGAAAAACGATGTAAGAAAGTTAACAACAGCAATTCAGAATTATTGAAAGAAATGCTTCAAATAAAGTATTAAGTCTTTTGGACAGTTTTATTTCGCATTTGAACATTTTCTGAAAAATAAAAAAGGGGAAAAGATCAGCCTAACATTTGAAATCAAATAAATGAAAAAGATAAATTTATTCTTCAAAAAGAAATGCGAATAATGTATATGAATGTTCGTGTGTATACGAGAAATGAGGTAATGAAAGAGATTAAAATTGAAGGAATTGTGTGTGTGTGTGTGAAGGAAGCAACTAAAACTGAGAAATGTGTGGTTCAGTTTCATTACTTTTAAATAAATTTATCATTAATTTAGTGAGTTAAGGCAATTATTATGGAAACTGTAGTTCTTGCTAAAGCACAATTTCGTATTTTAAAAGGAAGTGTTTTAAATAATCGAAAAATACTTTGAAGCTATTTTGATAAATTATTGAGATAACAACACTCTTTTTTAATATCTTATTTGAACAAGAAATGATTTATAAGTTCATTCCTTTTACTTATTAAACTTTATAAAGCAGTAAATCATATTTGATATTTTTTGGATGCAAAAACAAGCTACCTTTAACGTATCCTTTACTTTTGTCATCATCAGATTTGTAAACAAAATTAGTAAATATAAATATTATACAAAAATAAAGGTATTTTTTTATCATTAATTTTAATGAAAATGTAAAATAAAAATTTTATATGCACCTTTTTAATTTAAAACTTCTATGTCTCAAAATATAGTTCAGATAAATAACAAATAAAATAAACTGCTATAATATGTATAAATATTATAGAAAGCGTGCATTTTAGTCATTATATTCAAATGTTTATTTTATTTTATCAAAAACATTTGAGTAAAAATGCTTTGCACAATATTTATGTATTTGCACTTTATAAAGTCTATTGAAAAACATGAACAAATTAGAAACCATTAATTTTTAATTGTTCTTCAAATCACATAAACTCTCAAAAAAGTTCGAAGAAGTATGAGTATTTGTTGAAAGATTTCAACTACACATATATGTGTGTATGCTCATTATTTGGAAATGATTTTTAAATAAAACTTTTTTAAGAAGCTGTTTTTCAAAATAACAAAATATTAATGGATAAATAAGACATGAAAGAATACATTAGAATATAAAAAGTTGCCATGGTATATTATACTTTTATGTTATAACATAATTCCTGTTCAATACCTAAAAGAGACGATTTAAATTTTATTGGTAAATATTTGACTACATTTTTCCTAGTATATTAATTAAATTTAAATTCAAAACATCTTGATTCTTGTTGTTGTTGTTTTTTTTAGCTAAAAACGATTATTTAGAAATTATACTACAATAATATTAAGTTCAAATGAAATAATCAAGTGAAAGAATACACTTTTTGAATTCATTTATAAAATTAATAGACATAATATTTTTAAAATTTCAAAAAATTTCTTCTCCAAAATATTTTACCTATACAAGTCCTACTATTGACTCACTTAGTTAATATTAGTTGCACTGTGCATTCAAAAAACATATCACATGTTATACAAAATAACAAGGCTTTATCGGCTTATGGTATAACATAGAGAAGCTGTGATCTGCAGTTTAGGGAAAATGTCGATAAAATATATGAGCGTTAAAAATGCTTAACGTTGCAGCAGTTAAATACAATCCAAACCTTATTCAAATTAAATCTCATAAAAAGTTTATTATTTAACTCAATAAATAAATCTGTTTGCATTAATTTAAGAACTTTTTAGCTGGTTATATAAGAAATATTTCCTTTACTTAACGAGGTAAAATTAACCAAGTTTTGAATCTAGAGTAATTAAATTATAAGACTATAATTTGAAAATTACAAACCTGAACTGTTATTATTTAAGTTAGAGAAAAATAAAAAGTGTTTATAATATTACATATGAGTGTGTTTGTTTTCTATGGTAATAAGATGAGCAACGTTTTTGGTGATTGTTAATTTAATAAGAAATTTCAAAATAGGAAGAATAAATTAAATATCATACTTCAAGATGTACGTCTAAATACTTTACATAACCATTAAATGTCATAACTCAATTTAGCTTTATAAACATTACCAAATTTAACCCAACATTTTTAATTTTTATTACTGAGACAAAAACCAGCGAAGATAAAATATTTGAAATGTAATAAAAATGGAATGTATGAAATGTATATATTTATCTATAAAGTTCACATGCATAAAATAATCCCTAACTTTATTACGTTCATCAAAAAATCTGTTTTAAGGAAATAAAGACATTAAAATCATAAAATATTGATTACTCAATATGAAAGGTTTTGTCAAATGTGTATGAAAAAAGTTTGAAGTTAAAAATATTATTTTTGCTTTGATAGGAATAAATATGACAAGATTGATTTACGACGTTCGAAAAAGTTAAAATTTTAATACATTTTTAAAAAGATTATGTAAGTATAATTTCGTTTCTAGAACATTTATGCGTGAAGCCTAATTTTTCCGTTTCTAGCCAATTTCTAACACAGCATGACTAAAGGAAACATCCAACGACGCCTCCAAAAGACAGGTGTCGCTTTACGCGAAGATTTGTTGTCACACACGAAGGTGACGGCTACGTTTAATCGCAAATTGTTGTCATTCACGTGACAGAATAATACATTTCAAGACTAAAAGAATAGGGTGTTGGTAGGAAGAACGCATTCTAAAGGATTTGTGGGAAAATAACACATGTTAAAGATGGTAGATATTCTTGGACATTTTTGACGAAACTATTTAAACTTTTGGTTTTTAAAGTATGAGTGTTATTGATTCAAAAAGCCAAACAAGAAAAGGAATTCTAATTTATTAAAATAAGGAATAACAAACATTATTTTAGCATCTGTTTTATTTTGCTTTAACATTAATTAAACATATAATAAATTAATATCTTTCTTCTCTACAACCATCACTATAATTCAAAGAAATGTTTAATTTTTTTTTAAAAAAAAAACTATTAACTTAGTGTATTATGTTAACATTATAATTTTTTTACATTTCAATAATTCCAAAGTTAAAAAATTTATGCAATCAAAAGAGTATGGGAAAATGTCATAACTGTAAATTCTAATTTCTTTATTTTTTATAATTAAATTACTTTAGTCATTGATGTCATAAGCATTTGCACGCTTGAGATGCTCGCTACATGCAAATAGTAGACAGAAAAATAATCTTTTAAAAATAGTAAAATAAAATTTTTAAATGTAAAATAAAAAATAGTTTAAAATATGAGAGGCTAATTTATAAAAACTGTTATTAAAATTCGTACATTTTTAGAAAGAAAAAAAAAGAATTAGAGAGAAAATATAACTAAAATATGATAAAATACTAAGATAAGAAGTGAAATAGCATTCCTAGGAGTTAAACCAAACGTGGATCTATTATAGGTACCCTGGACTAATTGAAGTCTAGACTTTATAATTTAATAATACATCGGCAAGTCCAAGGTTGTTAATTAGAAGTCTCATCATATGTCTAGAAAAAAGGGATATTTTTAGACAAAAACTAGTAAGATATCATACGTAAAGAATCTTTATCGTAACGGATTGCAAATCCTTGATACAAAGAATGTGTAGAACTTTTTTCTCTCAACAATTATAATGTTTCAGATCCAAGTGGCCTTAACTTCTGTCATTTCTTTGTGGCATAACTAACGCGTTTTTTTAGAATACAATGATTACATATTTGTTTCACAAACAAATTACTGATAAATTGTATCCAATTATCCTTTTTTTTTTGCTTTTCATGCTATTTTCTTGTCCATTAATTCTTTATTTTATTGAATAGTTTTTACAATTTCTTCGATTTTTTGTCAATTTGATATTCATTTCCTGCAGGGAACTATATCTTGTTCTTTATTCATACCCTAGGGTATATCTTGGTGTGCGCATTGTAGGCTAATGGCAATGCCTAATATCTTTGAACTGAAAAATGATTCATACTTAATCGCATCCACTATTAAAAAACGAAAAAGTATGTTGAAAAGTCTTTTGCTTGTACATCCATAAGAGGAACCATAACGAAACGTAAATCATAACGAAAAGTCTTTTGTTTGTACATCCATAAGAGACTGTGCTGAGAAATTTCTCTAGTTTCTTCTCTTGCAAAACGCGAATAAGGGCAATTGGTAATGAAAATTCTTCCTAGCAGGCAATAGGCAAATTACATTTAATGACTTAGAATAATCTTCAAAGGTTAAGCTATGTCGATATATGTTTCATAACATATTTCCTGTAAAGTTAAATCCTTAACTCCTATTTGATGATTTAAATTTTTTGATTAATCTTTTTTTCTTTCATTTGGCAGATTTCTGCATCAATTTTTTCTGTATATAGAATTTCTCTAAACATAATCCGCCCAATTCAACCAAAATATTTCTGATAGTCAAAACGAGTAACATTGAGTTAGAAAGAATTCATTTATTATTTGAAGTTTTATTTTACATTTGCTGGATAATGTTTTTTTTACTCATATGCCATTATGCCATTTCTCTTCACATATTCCCATGATCTGAAACAAAATATAATAATATTTATTATTTAAAATAATATTTAATTGTGTGAACCATGATATTTACTCTATATTAGAAAGATATTTAATACTAAAAATTAAGCTTTTCATTTGATATAATGCTTTATTAACGCACACGTATAAATTTACCAATATGCAAGTAAGGAAAACAAAAAGGCAGCGTTGATAAAATATCTTTTTTTTATAATATGTTGATAAATAATAATATGAAACGTAAGCTTAGTTTCTCTTATTACGTTATTTACAGATTGGATAATAATTTCATCTAATCTTTTTTTTTAATTTCCTAGTAAAAATTAGTTTGTCACATGATAGTATAATCATTTACTTTTTAATTCCACACACAATTCTAAATTTATTTACTTTAGATAATACTACCTTTTTAATAGAATAGGGAAAGAATTTTATGTTCTTTTTTATATTTGAATTAGAAAAATTACAAACATTAGCTTTCAGTATTTTTATTAAAAAAAACCTTGTTCTTTAAATATTATAATTTATTCAAATCGGAATTTAAAACTTGTTTTCAAAAAAGAAAATAATTAGTTCTTAATAATTCCTTTTATAAATCTTATTAAGTTAGCATAATTAGTTCAGCTAAAATATTATTAACGACTGAATTGCTTTTCCTTTCGCGATTTCTCCAATTAGAGATTTAACTGAGTATAAAAATGCTGCACAAAACTTATAAAAACTATTTTTAGCATCATATTACAGAAAATAAACTTATTTTGTTTGTTTCATGGTTTTTCTTTCCAGATTGTAACAATGTTTGTTGTCAAAATAAAGCTGAAACAAAATATTTTCCTTACGTAAGTAACAGAATGTAAAAAGACAATATTTTTTTGCCTTTTTTTTACATTCTCTTACTCCCAAATTTGTTTCATAAGATTTGCATATATGTTTGTAAAAGTTACGAAACGAATTTTTATGTCTCGAGTTCCATATGTAAACTCAACGTAAAAAGAATTGAAAACAGTTATTTTCGAGTTACTTCTGACTAAAAATAGTTCAGTGACGTTTTTTGTAAAGTTTCATCGATATTTATCTCTATTTAATTTTAGTAAAATAGGAATATAATTTCTGTTTATAAATTACTTTTTAGGTCCGCCGGTGATAGTGAGCGTCACGATGTTCATCCTCAGCATCAGTTCTGTATCAGAGGTGCTAATGGTAAGTCTTTTTTCTTGAATATTTGAAAGAATCATAAATTTAGAGGACCTAATGAATTAATTACTATTCATTTTGTAATCTATGTTGATCTCAAAGATGGCTAAAAATAGTGAATTAATCCGAATTTTGTAATTAAATTATATCAAAAGAGCAATGTAAATTATAAAAACTATTTGTCTGATAAAGTCATATACTTTATCACAACAAGAAGAATGAAAGTTTTAAATAACTGGAGAATAAGCTTGATTATATATACAAAATAGAATTTTACTGGCTTATAAGCCAGCAGATACATACATCGTATAGCTAACCATTTTATTCATTACGCAATCTCTCGTGTATTAATAGAATGTAAACTAATAATTCTAAGTGTATGTTAAGTAAAGATATAAAAGTTATTTATGGTTAGCTGTTAATTAAATAGTTTGTTTTCTGAATAATAATTATTTTTTGTTGATGATTATGCATTTTAAAAATTATAAAAATAATAATTAACTCCTATTGAATTTAAGTAAGTTTTACAGTTATGATTAGTACTATAAATCAAACTTTTAAATAATATCTTTGGTTCTATCTATGGCTATTCATACTTGCGAAGATTGATTTTTAACTTTTTGAGAAGTGTCTGATAAAATTTAAATCATTTTTCAACTAAGCAGTAATAACAATGCTTGAAAAATAATTAATATGAATGTAAATTTTCATATTTGAAACTTAATTTTATTGTTAAAACTTTTATGCTAAATTTTACATGAATACAAAAAGTTGATCATAAGCATTATGCGATAATACTCAATAATATTTTTTCAGAACTTAAGAAATACTTAACAAGAAACTTGTAGCTTATGAGAAAGGAATTTAAAAAAAACTCACAAATTACAAATAGTAAATTATTTTTAAGGACGTAAAATTGCTTTTTGTTCAACTTTACTTCATTCTCCGAATAAAAACTCAAAACACATCAAATTCGAAAATTTTTCAAACTCTCTCTCAAGATATAAATAATAATTTACATTTCCTCTAGAAAAGAGGAATTTATGAATGTCAATAAATGTAAAATGGCAATACCAACAGATCACACATGCATCCTGCTTGATTGGCTACAGACAAATCTACACTAATATATGCATTAAAAAAATTCCTGTTTCATTTTAAGTTAAATTCATAATTTTTCTTAAATTAGGAATTTAACATAAGATTGATAATAAAAATAACAAAAAATACATGTTGGTCGTAGGCTATAATCTATAATTTCAATACTGGAAAACAGTGTTTAAGCAGTCGATGGAAGTTTTGCTGATTTTACATACAACGCAAAACGTCCACGAGTTGGCATAAAGACAACTTTAGATTCGGCGAAATTTTTATAAAGTGTATAAAAAGATGAAATTTTCTTATTTTTCTCAAATGATTATTTTTTGTTATTAGGAATTATATTTCAGAGTTTGGCACATCAGTTCTTTAAAATGTATTTTGTAATAAATAGTCCTTAAGCAATATGAATCCTTTATTTTTGTTTGGATCTCTTACTCCATATTACAGTATCTGGCAACTGTTCTACTCTGGAGTTTGAAAATCCCTTAATGGAGTTATAGTAGGGTTTATAATTCGTAAGCAGGAACAAAGCAGAGGATCTTCATCACCTTCAGGTGTATTATTTTACTTGGCAAACATTGTGACCCTGACTTACTTCATGGGCTCCAGATGCCATTAGTGAACATGACAAATCTTCACTAGGTCGGGTGTAGAACTCGCTAGCTCACGGTAACGTGAACGGCTCCTTTCCAAACCAGCTCACAGCAGCCTCTTTCCTAAATGATAAACATCCATTATTCTGGAACTCAAAAGAGACTTATTTCATACAATTTAGAGTAATGGCTAGCACTGGTTACTAAGATAACCCCATTATATGCTAAATGTTTAATAATACCTAAGATTAGGCGTTTCACGATAAAATTTAATATCCTTTTATAAATATCTGAAAACTTTTGGCCACAATTTCCAGCAAAATTTACTGGTATGACTTTTAAAATTATTACTAAACTTTATCAGCCAACATTCCTTATTTTTTTCTATTTCAGTCTATGGTTAGGATTTATAAATTATTTGTGTGTGTGTGTGACTCCAATTTCAATATTTCAATTTCCCGTTTCAAATAATTTAATATCACCAAAAATCAAGCTAAGTATGTTTAGAGAAAACATTTAAATAGTAATAAATAATCTGTGTTCTTTGCACTTAGCTCTCATTATACATTATCACCATTATGAAGACATTATTGTACCAAAAGCGCTTCTACTGAGAATAAGTTGAAATAGATCATCGCAACTGATAATTAATTTTCGTTAAATATTTAATTTATCAACCACTGTAAAAGAGGTGCATCTTAGCATGCAAAATATATGCAATAAAAATTTTTAAAAATCTTCAGTTTTTCCAAGGGTATATTTATACATGTAACTTTTATAATACATTTCGATTATATTTTAATTGTAATGAAGTTGTGATTTCTTCTCTGTTTCGATTGAAATTCTGATCAAAAATCAGCTTAACATAATATTAAAGACAAACTTTTCGCGTTCTTTAAGGCCAGAAGATTGTTATGGTAATAATTATGAGTTCACAAAAATGGTTAATGTTCATAAGAATCAGTAAAAATTACTAAAAAAAGAATATTATTTATTTCAAAGATTATGACATTGTAATAAATTTAGAGCATTCAAATTTTATAAGGAATCGTTAATTATCACATATGTATGTTATTCTAATTGACTTATTCTGCTCAACTCCATTTTTTTTAGTCCAGCAATGCTATAATCGACGATAAAATTTTAGCATCAAATAGATTAATTTAAAACTGTATAATTATCATTTAATACTTATTAAACTTAATTCCCCGCATTGTGTTTGAAATTTACATTTTTCATAAGATAATCAATATAATTCTTGCCGATTTTAATGATCAAAAATAAAATAATTTACAAAAAATACAGTTTATTGTTTGTTATCAAAGCAAACTCCATCGTCATTCAGTAGCTCCTGTTCACGCATCTCCAACTGGGCAATTAGTTTTCTTTTGAAGAAAATGTGACGTTTTGGATGCAAAGAATTCTATGCATAAATCGAGATGCAAAGAATTCTATGCATACGCTTGGCATTAGTCTGCTTCATTGGCCTGACTCTCCAGACCTTAAATTTTGAAATGACTCCTTACCGTACTCTCATTTATATCACTATCCTCTCACGTTTTATGTATTCAGGAAATTAGATGCAGTTGTTTATCAATCTACTTTGAAGCCTTAAAACAAACACCTAATCAGTTCTTTAAGCACTTCCAC
This sequence comes from Latrodectus elegans, assembly GCA_030067965.1. NCBI lineage: Eukaryota > Metazoa > Arthropoda > Arachnida > Araneae > Theridiidae > Latrodectus > Latrodectus elegans. The sequence goes on from CM057817.1 coordinate 47,139,363, forward strand.
TGGTCTATTACTAACATACAGGTTACGATTGATGAAGGCGCGTGGTTGACCTGCTTTTATAATAATTAGTATTCCTGATGTCAACTAACAGGTTTGTAAACCCCGCCATACACTAATTTTCTTACTTATTCAAACTCCATTTAATGGATAAAGCAAAAATGGCAAGAATTTTATTTGTTACTTAGTAATTAATGTTTAAAAGCTGAATTAGTCTTATAAAGTATCACATTTTCTTAAAATGAGCCGTATTGTTTTGAAAACCAGGTTTATTTGAAAGAGATAAACTCAACATTTCGCTTCTGTAACTTATTAATGATCATTGTCGTCACTGAAAGTTAATGTTTTCAAAATCTGACTATAACAAAGATTTATATGGTGAACTGCGTGAAACCTATCCATAGCTTTAAGATAGTTCTTCCAGAATATGAGTTTTTTAAAAGACTTGAAAATCTTTAATCTGTCACGCCAATAGAGACAAAAACTAATTATTTAAGTTCTGAATCTCTATCAAGCAGCTCCTAATCCTAAATCCTTTACTAAATCCAGCAATAGTCAGTTTTTCTCATGTAGCTTCTTGGATGCCTTAGTTAAAATCTCTGAGAAAAACATTCAAAAAAATTCATTGAGATGTAGTTAGATATTATAGATTCTTTAACTTTAAGGAGAATTAAGCTTGAAGTAAAAGCACAACAAATAAAAAACATATCTATCTTCTAATACATATATTGCTCACATGATACAAATTTAAGGAAAAATTTAGAACAATATTGAATCGAAGGAGATAGCAATCACAGTTGCTTTGTATCTACCAAAAACATTTCCCTTTTACAATTGAAAATCATTAAAGGCATTTGAAAATAGTTTGCTGGAAAGAAACTTTAATACTGAATAGCCGTTATAGTGATACAGGAGTATTTTACGCTAACAGCTGTAAACTTATTTTAGGGTATTAACATTCATTGACATAGGGGTAAAAAGATATCAAAAATCAAGAAAGCAAATATCTTAAATCTATATCATTTTTCAACTAGCATTAAATATGAAAGAAAATAAACCCAGAAGCAAATGATGACCGTATTTTTCGGACGCTACAGTTTTATACCAGCACTTAATATGGCTGAGGGAGCAATTTCCTTTGCATACGTTATTACGTAATTGAGGAAAGATATAATCAAGCCATAAAGAGTTCTTATTTATACCATTTGGTCGTGAGGAAGGAAATCTTAGATAAGAAAAACATTTTATGCCTTCTTCTTCAGAAAAGCTATGGAGCTTTGCTAAACTCATTCTAAAAGAATATAAAATTATGACTTAAGATATAACAAAGTAAATTTTAAAGAAAAGTTAAATTTTTAAAGAAAATAATTATAGCTTTACATTTTAATGCTTCCTTCTTAGATACTTAATAAGTATTGAAACTAGATGAATCTAAATAAAATGTTAAGTATTTCAAGAACTTTAGATTATAAAACTGTGTATTAAAACGAATTTAAGAAAACTATATAGCGGCGTATACATTAAAAGCATAATAACTTGATATTTAAAAGAAAGGTTGTTGCTTTTAACCAATAAAGAGTGAAATAGTTATACAAGTTCTCTAGTTAAAGCAAAACTGGTATTTTAAAGACTTTTGGTAATAATAAATGGAAATTTAATGTTGTTATGTATATATATATATATTATAGTTCACATTTGATTTTTTCTTCAATAAACTGTATTTTTTTAAAAATTTGTTTTTTATTCAAATTTATTTATAATTATATACATTATATAATTCAATATATTTCAAATATTGAATTGAAATATTTTCCGTTTCAGAAACACACATATAACGCTACATATACTAGTAATTTATATGATATACGTTTTCGAAATCTTTTCAAATTTAGTTCATCTTTCCTTGCATAAATTATTTTTTGAAAATAACTACCAAATATAATTTATATTAGAAAGCATAAATGTAAAATTTGTTAATTTAATCACATAATTCAGTTTAACGTTAATGCTTAGGATTAAACAAATTAATATTACGTAGGTACCGTTACTTATAAGAATATCCAGAAAAAATTCAATATAGAATTATTGTATCTCTTACATGTAATTTCATGTGACTTTCTTGAACCTTTCAAAAGATCAAAGATTTAAAAAGCTACCATATTATTAGTATGGTACATTCTAACATTCATATTCGAGGTTGAAGGATATGGTGGGCTGGTTGATTAGAACGGCGTTATTATTATCGGGTGGTAGTGAGTTCGAATCCCGATTTAAACAAAGATCCCTTGTGTTCATAATGGTGACTAAGACAAATTAAATATGTATTGGTCGCAATGTTTTCTAAGTAGTATGAACTTTTCTGACTGGCATGTCAAGTTTTGAGAGTCTTCATCTTGGTTTCTGCTTTTCAATTACAAAGAATCTCATCATACTTCTTCCACATAACAGGTGAAGCCAACGCTGAGTAAGGTACAGAGAAGTATGTTGGTGCAAAATATATATAAATAAAGAAAACTATGGAAATATAAAATATAAAATGATTTTTGTGTGCGTGTGAAACATATTGGAACTTTAAAGACATCACATTTTTCTAACAATCTGGGATCATTCTTAACAACACTGACGCATGTTTATGATGAAGCTGTCATACTTTATGAGTGAAAGCTGGCAGAAAAAGTTTTCCTTATATTCTTCAAAATTTAATGATATTGAAAAGATATATAATTTTAATACATCATAAAGCTATATAATTTTAATACTTATATACATTACAAATGTACGTTATATAATTCAATCTATTTCAAATATGGAATTGAAATATTTTCCGTTTCAGAAACACACATATAACGCTACATATACTAGTAATTTATCTGATATACGCTTTCGAAATCTTTTAAAATTTAGTTCATCTTTCCTTGCATAAATTATTTTTTGAGAATAACTCCCAATTTAATAATAAGAAATAAAACTACAAACCAGCAATTTTAAATAACTCAATAATTCTTAAACGTAATACATAAATCATATTCTTTTATGATTAAAATATTATTTTCCACAAAAGATAGCATTTACGATATTAATATATCCCTTATTTATGCAGGCAAATTTATCAAATTGTATGAAATTAAAAATACGAAAACGAAGTAATTAACATTTCATTTTCACAAACCAGTGAACATTGACACATCACAACTAATGCCATCACTCAGTAGTGACTGTGTAATCTGTTATAGTGAATAAAGTTGGAAAAAAAGGAATCTGCAATATTCTCTCTATTTCCATTAATGATTTTAATTTTAGACGAAACTCACAAATTCACTTGAAGTCTGATTCATAAACCAAAATTTTCCCAATTTATGATGAACAATAACATTTTTATTATTTATCACAAAGATATACATTTAATAAAAACTTATATAAAGTTTTTATTAAATAAATATCTTATATATAAAGTAGGTAGAAGAAAAAAATATGAAAGATCAATAACAATATAAAATAATTTTTTAAAAAAAAAAAAATCAAAGAAAGTAAGGAATCTTCCTAACTTTTTTTTATTTAAAATGTATTTCTTTACTTTTTACTTGAGGTATTGTTAAGTTGACAAAACGTGGAAAAGTTCTTTTAATCTCTCAAGCACGATCGCTCTACATTAAAGATCACACAAATTTTATTTGCTGAAAAAATAAAGTGAGAATAACACTTGAAGCAGTGAAAGAACTCTTTCTTGAGAATTAGAGAAAAAGAATAAATCAAATTCATGAAAAGGTATAGAAGACGTTATGAAATATAGAGAACGAATCCACTTGCTGTATGAAAGGATATTTTTATGCTGGAAGAAATGGCTTTTTACTAAAAAAAAGATAACACCTTTTAACAAATAAAATATTTAATGCAGAATTATTTGATACTTATGAGAATAAAATTTGAAAAATGGGATATATATATATATCGATAGCTAGTTAGAAAGATTATTTATGTTTAAGTGAGAGAAAAACTAAATAATTAAAATGAATGTAATGTATTTTTAGTTTTTTTACATAAATCACATTTCAAATTTGAAAATTATTTCATATTAATAAAATATAAATATGAAGAATATTTTTAAATAAAAAATTTCCTTTCATACGAAGCTTAAATTTAAGTATTACAAATCTTTTTAAACTTACGATCTATAATGTAATTTTTTAATGTTTCCATAATAACATAGTTTGAAATGTTGATTTTAAGTTTGTTTTTATTAACTAATATTTGCTGTCTTTTATAATTAAAATAGGCTAAATTATATTGTACATCAGTTTTCCTTAAAAATTTATTATATATATACTGGAATTGCAAAAAGCTATTTAAAAACTAATTAGGTGCTTAAAATTCGATTTATTTTAAAAATATAATGTAAATGAAATCTTGTCACATGCATGTGAATTTTTTTTGCTTATATTTGAAATTAAATTAACGTATCAAAATGCAAAATTTTAAACTGCAAATAAAATGCGTGTTTAATAAGAAAATATAATAATTTAAAAACTAAAAAAGAAATGCATTTTTACTGGATATTAGAAAAGCTGTAGGAAGAGAAAAAACTCAATTATAAACGCATCAGTAACATTGAAGCTTTTAGATAATTATACTGATTGGAATCAAACTGTGTAGACTGAAAAAAAATTATGTAGAAAATTTCAACAAAAGTGTATAGTACACTGGAAAACGCATACAAACACTGCAATAGGCAAAACAGTATCATTTTCAGAAATTGAAGAAAAAACAGCAAATGGCCTTATTTATTAAACACACATAGTAGAAATGTAAATCTTTTTCCCCAGCGGTTATGTATCGATGATGCATTTAAAAGGAGAAAAAAAATTACCCATTTTTTTCATGAAGTAAAAAAGTTCTAGAGCAGAATCACTTGAATACTTGGCTACATTATTTGAATTACTTGTAACGAGGCATAAGAAACATTACAGGCAGTTCAAATAAGCAATAATTTTATTTTAAATTAATTGAAAGAGCTGTTATCAAAATTTCAAAATGGAATGAGGCATTTATTTTAAGTTAGCCAGGGAGTAAGATCCTGATATAAGCTTCTTATTATTCCAATGATCATTGTCAGATTATTCCTGGAAAAATTTAATGACTGAACATAATATAAGAAATTTCTATATACAAATAATATTGGTTTCACCTCTAAAAATTTTCTTATTGAAATTTTGTTTGATAATAGTACTTAGCTAATGAACAAATGAGGATGAATGTATTTATTGTCCTAACTAGTATCTGAAATATTGGCAACCGAATGGCAAGCGCTTAGTTGAACAGTTCGTGGGTTTGAATCCCACTTTGGATTTGAAACCCACTTGCAATGAATTAAAATTCATTTTAAAATATAGTCTCGGTTCAATTGGCACTCAAGTACAAAAAGTGATCTTTGAAATGGCAAACAAGCCAAACCTAATAAGGATTTATACAATTGAATCCAAGACAAGTATTGAAATAATTTGAGATGTGTTTCTTCTTAACATGTACATTAATCTTCAGCAATGCAAAAGTTAAAATTCAGAAACATTTAGGCTTTATTTTCCTATTCACATTTTATTTCAAAAAGGGAACCTTTGTAAGATATTCATATATCCCTTTCTTTCTAATTATTATAAATTTTTCAATCATAAGTCTCCTATTTTTACTTCTCAAATATGTGTATCAAATTTTGATAAACTTGGTATAGAATTGTTAAACATTTATAGAAATTTTATATATTTTATATTTAATTTTTGTGGATATTGTGTTTATTAATATTTTGTATCAACTCTAAATTTAACACTTCCTCTTATTTTGAGCCAAATGCTCTCTCTCTCTCTCCCTCTCTCTCTCTCTCATTATGCATACGTTAAGTTTCAAACTAGCATATAATACTTAGCTGGAATTTTCACAGTATAATATTAGTGTGAATAACATGTAACATTACTTCCAAATTTGTGTATTTATTTGTGTCAAAATGTAAAATATTGATTTCATAAGAAAAATTGTTTTTTCCTGTATTTCTTTGATGAACATAGCTTCTCGAATATTTCAGTTTAATTTGTTAAGTAACTGCAACAATCTTTCATTTTTTCTTATTAATCTTTCTTATTCCCTCTCTCCTTTAATTCATATTTAAAAAAAACTAAAAAATAAAATTTTATGAAACGTAACGCAAGAATTAAATTGCATATTTTAAAATTGTACTAATTAATAAACATATTTGAAAAATTTTCGTTTAGAACTTAACTAAAGATATAATAAAAATTTAACTGTTAAGAATAAAAAAATTAATGTCTAACAATATTTAAAATGTATACATTTTATAGTCTTTATTTTAAATGCTCCAGCCTCAAAAATCATTGGCTAAGATAAAGTGTGAACATTTATTAAGTAAAAAAAGCATAAAACTTTATTAATGTGTAAAACAAAACAAATAAGGATAATCTTAAAATTTTTAACATTCCTTGGTTCTTACCAGTACTAAAAACTAAATATGTTATGGTTTTTAATTATATACAAAAAAATAATTCTACAGCAGTGAACTCAACCTTGATTTAATATTTGATGTTATTGCCTAAATAGGCAATATAGTATCTTCGTTCAAATAGAGAGAGATTTAAAGTCATATAATATATTTGTTCTAAATAATAAATATTCTGTACCTATCAGTAAGTAGTGATATAATGTTAAATAACTATGAACATTTGGATTGAAATAGTTTTTTCCATCTTTTGTCCCAAATTGATAAAGTTTATTACTCAGAAAGGTTATAAATGTGTTCCTGTCATTATTTCAGTTGGAATGTCAAAAAGATTAATGCTTGCATTCGACATGGGACGCTTCATCAATTATATCGATATTGAAATTGCAGCGTTTAAATTATTTTCTGGAATTGCGTTCTAAACTAAAGCAGTATGGACGTCCCTCATTTTTAGATCATTTGCATGTTACTGGTTTCTCGCCATATTATTGGTTTAATGAACGACTGGATTTATACTCCCATTACTGGGAGTTATTTTTAGAGCTCGCTTACACATGTTATCATTAAAAGTAAGTTGCTATTTAAAGATTTATTGGAAATGAATTTTAAACTCTCATATTTAGCAATAACTAGAGTTTTAAAATTTCTCTTAATTATTTAAAAAAGAATTCAAACAATTAAATATACATTTGCACTTTTTATGTCATCTGAATAGCTGAGGCAATCGCATAAAAATTTAATTCATAAATTAGATTTATAAAATATATTTTTCTTCCATAAAAACTTCAGATATTTTAAATCAAGCTTTGTTACTTCTACATTCATTAAATTCTGAAATTGGAGCAATATGTATGTGTATGGGATGGTTCCATTTGACAATTTTTGTTGCGTTGTGCAATCACTTTGCTAAGAATAATCTTTCTGGTTGTTATTTTGTATAATATTTATAAGAAACAGCACATTAATTTATAAAATAATTTATAAAAGTTATCAATTTTACACCGATTAATTTTTTCTTCCAAGAAGGCACAATTTCTAATACTTTCCAATAGTTCATATTCTTTAGCAAAACGGTGAAATCTCCTAACATCAATATCTTCTAAACTCTATCTTCTCAGAAAATTGAAAAGTTCAGAGTAATATAAGCTTATTTTTACATTTTAGAAATAATAGATCTGCTCTCTTACTCATTTATTCATCGGATCATATAAATTGTTTGAAGTTCGAAGGTTCAAAATGTAAACTTAAGAAAATTTAAATAGAAAATGCTTTTATAGGAAACTTTTTAAGATAAAAACTGAATTATAAAAAAAGATTTCAATTAATTTTTTGCAGATTCACCATGAAATAAATGAAATTAAAAAAGCCGGAGGAAACTCTTTTCGTTTCTTAAAAGTACTTTTCAATAAAATTAAATTTTGTTATGAAGTTTTAATTTTAAAATCGCATTTCTTTCAGATTACACTGGAGAGATAGAACTTATTACTTTGAGTTAATGTCAGGGGTATTTAATTTACCATCATTTACACGAGAGAAACATTTTTACACGTTGAGCACAGAATTAATCGGATTTTCTTGTAATGTTATTTCAGTATCTTGAAGATAATAATCTGCAGCAGATTTAATGAACCAATCTGATTACCAATAATATTTGAAACTTGTTTATTACGATGAACTTTGATGTGAAAATCAAAATGCACCACTTGAATTATAAGATAGATGGAGTTCTTTTATGTTCTATGAAACATTGGTACATGTAAACTAATTCATTTCAAAATACTATATTTATAAAAACAATTTTATATATTTGATAGAAAATAAAAAATATAAGTTATAATACAAAATGATAAGATTCTTATTAACTTAATATTTACTTGAATATACTGTTTATTAACATATATGAGTGCGTTTATATAAATAGGGGTATAATACTTTTACTTTACATATCTTTTATAACATTTTACAGCTTAATAAAATATCAATATACTTTATGCTTTATAAATTTCAAATTAACAGCATTTCCATTTCATATTAGCTATATTTTTGACCCCTTAAAGAATGGAATTTATTAAATACTGTAGAGGAATTAGTAAGATTTTAAAATAAGCATCTTTTAATTCTAATATATATATATATATATATATATATATATATATATATATATATATATATATATATATATATATATATATATATATATATATATTGAGTTATATATATATAAAACTCAATTAAAATAATAAATTTTAAAACTACTGAAAATTCCACATTTACACTTTTAACTCTTTCGATATGTAATCTTAAACAACTAGGTCTATTAAAGACAAAACAGAAACTTTATAACTAATGTAGCAGTAAATTTCTACTAGCTCTAGAAATCCTGAAACAGTTATCCCGTTTCAACCATAATTTGTCTGAAATTGCACAACGTTAAACTAGGAACTCTAGATTATTTGGCAATACAGTAGTATAGCCTGGAATAAATTTGTCTGCATAATTTCACTCTAAAGTATACAGACTTTGATTTAGTCGACTTCTGTACTTGTAACTGCCATCTATTTTCGTCTTATTTACATGGTTTGTGGATTAAGCTCATACGCAATTTTAGGTATAGGTTATTTTTCTTTTTATGCTGCAATCATTATTAATGCAGTTTCCTCTATTAAGTAATATAAATAATTGTTTGTTTCTCCACACACTTTTATAGAAAAGAATGTTGGCCCTATTTTATTTTGATGTATTTATAAGTTATATATTCTTGATGTTTAAATATCATTCTTACATAATTTAAAAAGTAATCAATTAAATGTGATACTAAAAGCATCCATCATTTATAAAGCAAACTATTAAAATTATTCTGATCATATAGAGGAATGATAAGGGATTAGTAAACAGGATTTATTTCTATAAATTTAATTGTAATGTTAACTTTCAAGAACTTTACCTTAAAATTTTTAATTCAACTTTAATTCATAAAATATAATTTTAATAAAATAGAGTCAAAGAAAAATTTTATTTTAAAAATTTTAAAAGTATCAACTGAACTACATAGGAAATCCTATGATTTATTTTAAGTTCAAAAAAGTAATTTGGAAATGCTTTCGCCAGTAATATGTTTTTAAATCATTATAATAAGGTTACAGCTGAAGATTTAATTGATTGAAAGTCTAAAAAAAATGAAAAATGTTCAACATATTTCCAAAATTTTAATAAATATATAAATTATATACAATATAAAAATATATTAATTTTATAATATAAAAATATATTATAATATATTTTATATATAAAAATTTACTTATTGCCTATTTTTATTAGAAATAGAATTTTTTAATATAATAACAGACTTTTAGATTATAAAATGTTCATAAGTAATTTTTCATATAAAAATTTTAATAGTTAATATCTTGAGTTTGCTGATAGTGACAAAAATAAAATCAGCACTTTAAAATAAACTTATTGATGCTCTTATTTTAAAGCACACACACACACAATAATAAAAACAATATAATTTCTATTATTTCTGTTATAATTTATCTTTTATTCTCCGATTGCACTTTACCAAAGAAATTTTTAATTTTTGATAAAATTAATAGTCATGAATACTATTTCACAAATATTTGGTATTTCAAAAATATTTGGCAATAAATTTTACTAATAGATGAAATGAAATCTATTAAAGCTATGGAAATTAATATTTTATATAATAGATGCAAAAAATAATCTTAAGTTATTGCCTAATGTAGTTGAAAAATAATCCTTAGGTAATTAAATGATTAGAGCACTGCCCTCCAATTCAAGAATTCTACGGTTCACTTTTCGTCTCAAGTGTAACTCTTTGTAATGGTACAGAATACTATGAAAACTCTAGTTTACTATCTATTTAGCTCTAGCGAACAAAAAAGATTGACCATTGATCAAAAAAATGTCCTAAATACATAAATATCTTCAAATGAGTAGTTTTGCTCTTATCTTAATAGATATACAAAAAATAATGACCTTTATTTAGTGTTGAAAATGAAAATAACAAATTTTCCATAATCAGCTATTTTTAAATATCTTTGCAAAAAAGTTCATAAATTATTCCAATAGTATATCGGTTGCCTTTTAAGTTTCTACAAAAGGTAGGAAAAAGAATTTTCGGGAAACAAACTATTTTTGCTTTTTAAAATATTCGCCTTTAAGATTTATACACTTTTCCATCCGTTTAAACCAATTCTTGAAATAGTTTTTTCACTCTGAAGTTGATATCTCAGAAACATGTTTTAGAAAGCATCAACAGATTCTTGAGGTGATGAAAATCATCACCCATGCATTTTGTGTTTGACATAAGAGAACAAGAAAAGTCATTAGACAACAAATCAGAAGAATATGGGCAATAAGATATTAATTCGATATTTTTATCCTTCAAATAATCAACTGTTTGATGTGCTGTATGGGAGCTGACGTTGTGATGAAGAATAATGCGGTGGATTTTGTTGTTTTTCCAGATTTCGTTGAAGACTTTTGGCAAACAAATTTCTGTATCCATTTAGCATTAACAGTTTTTCAATCCTCTAAAGGAATGGTTGCGATAAGTCCCGTGAGGCCGAAGAAACAAGCAACCGTTTTCTTGGAAGTACTTCGTGAACGAACAACTTTCGTAAGATTCATTTCATTTTGAAACACCCTAACAGTGTATTGTTGTTTAGTTTCCGGCATATACGAATATATTCAAGTTTCGTAACGATGTTATATACGGATTTTGCTGTTCCAAATTTGAATTTTTTTATCATTTCTTTATACCAATTCACACGAATCTCTTTTTGAGCTTCTGTCAAATTTTGCGGAATCCCTCTGGAACAAATCTTTTTAACAGTTAAATGTTCATGCAAAATTGAATTTATTGCAGTTTGTGATATGCCAAGAGATGCTTCTATCTCACGATACCTGACATGCTAGTCTTCTCTTCAATCATCTTGCGCACAGCATCGATGTTGTTTGGAATCACTTCCGATTTTCATCGTCCTTCACGAGATTCATCACTGACGGATGAAGGTCCAAGACGAAATTCCACAAACCAATTGTAGGCAGTCTTTTTTGATGGTGCTTCTTTACCAAAAGTTACACGAAGCGATTCTATGCATTATTTTCAAATGAGGTCTTTCTTAAAATCATAAAAAATCATCCAACGGAAACCTTCAGGAGTTATTTCCATTTATAGAACTTACTTGCTTCTTTAGAACACTTACTGTAAACAAACTATTCCGATGATTTCTAACATGCCACTGATTCTAAGAGAAAAAAAATGTGAATTATACAAGCATTCTGAAAAAAATTTCTGTAGCGCCCTCTGCTGTTTGTTTGTAAAAGCATAAAAGGCAACCCTTGTATTATTTGAAAATATCTTAAACTTATCTGAAAGCCATAAAAGTAAAATTAATTAGAACGCATTCATTTTTAATCTAATAGATAGATGCATTTGAATGTATGATTTAAATGAATATTTTAATGTGTAAATTTTAAAATACTTTCAAATTAAATAGGGGCTGATATATTTCTTTTGTGATACTAAAATTTTCTGATTTAATTTTTTATTTTTATTTTTATTTATTTATTTTTTTAATAATTTTAAAAGAAATGTTTTATTTTATAATCTAGTAATCTAGTTTTCCATTATCTTTCTTTACGCAATTTTTAAATATGTAGGTATATCATATCCCTCTTTCAACATATCAGAAATTTTTTAAATATTTATTGTCAAAAGATAAAAATATATCCCTTTTTATGCAAATACATGTTCATTAAAAAGTTATAAACTTCTCTAAAATGCAATAGGTATTTTTAACACTACCTTAAAGGAAACACAATTAGATTATTAAAACCTTTAGAAATTATTTTATAATCATATATATCGTGATGTACTTAAAACCGAACCAGAAGCTGTTTTTATTATAATTAATTGAAAATTAGTATATGAAAAACAATCACTTTATGCGAATCGCATTTAATTTTGAAATAAGCAAAGCTTCTAGTTTAGAGGAATTTTTTCGCAAATAAATTGCTTTAAAGTAAAATTACTTTCCTTTATTAGATAAAAAAGTAAATGCTAAAATTCATGAAATTATGTTTTTATCAACGTTAAATAACAAAATGTATTGAAATTCCAATAATTTTAGAATTATTTCAAGCAGTAATTGAATGTTTTTTAAGAACTCCCTATTATGGTTTCAAGCTATTCTTTTGTCAGTAGAAAATATTGGCAAAACAAAATTAAATAATAAAACTATTCTATTTCCTTGGTAAATTGAGTTTTTGAGCAAAACTATATATATAAATATATTGTGCTGAAAACGGAAATTAAAAGAACTCGGAATCTAAAAAGTGTTAGCTACTTCTAAGGTTTTGGAAATGCAGTTTTCTTCGAAAATTATATTTTATCTCCAAACAGGAGCAATAGAAAATATGAGTTTGATTTAAGAAAACTTTGCTGTATATGTGGTATAGAAGAAAAAACATTTCCTACAAGGTTTCAATACTTCTAACGAAAAATCATTCAAGTTGAATTTCTCCAATTTCTCTTTAGTGTCCTTGCTTTGTCTTTATAACTCGGAGTCAGATTTTTCTCTTCGAATTGCTGCTAAATTCGCTTATTGGAACAGGTAAACAGGAAGAAAGTGGAAATATATAGAAAACATTGAAAATTTAATAGTTTTTTTTATATTGAACAACCTAACTGACTTGTAAATTAAGCGCAAGAAATGGTACTGGGAGTTTTTTTTTAAATTTTTATCCCCGTATGGTTTGGAATTATGTTAAGATTTCAATTTCCAAATTGTGTAAAAATAGTTAAAAACAATTCAATCAGTTAAAACAACCAATCAAAATTGCCACAGAAAAACTTTTTTGATTTGAAGTATATTGCTACATTTCCCGCTGAAATCACTTCCGTTTTCCTGTTGAGAATTATAAACATTATTCCTTAATATGAAGCGTGTTCAATCCAGTAATAAAAATAAAATAAAAATAGAATGAATTTTTTTGAGTTTACCTTTCAATTGAAATGAATTTAAAAGTTATATTTTTAATCTTTAAAGTGAAAAGAGAACAAAATAGATTCCAACAGTCCTTCTACAAATAATAATTACAGTTTCTCAATTTAGAAAATAGGAAAGTATATTCAAAAATCTTTAACTTGACAATAATAAATGATATGTGACGTATATAAATGTATCCCTTAAAATACAGTTGATATTTATCCTGTGAAACACAGTTGATATGTATCCTGTGAAACACAGTTGATATCCTGTACAGAAAAGGACAGTAATGAGACAAGAAATGTTACGGTGTGTAATAGATTCAAGTATCATGTCACAGCATCAGTGGTTATCAGTTGTCAAACGTATTCAACTATATCAAGTGTCCAAGGGATGACAGTACCACCGGAACCAATTAAACAATAAAATCTCTCAGTGGCATAATCACAAATAGTTACAAATGTACCTAAATAAAGATGAACAAGAAATAAATTTTCAATCATTAGTAAAACACAGAATATGTGCAATGTATGTGATACAACACCTGAAATATTTAGTGTAGTTACTACCAGAAAAGGCAGAAGCCCATTGACCACACTGGTACACCTCTTGGGGTGAGTGCTAGTGATTTTTTTGGTGTTTTGCTAAAAATATAACCTGAATATAATTCACTACGTATGAAAAGTCCTCATAGAAAACACTTAACATCTTATGAAAAATTATAATAAAGTAAAAGATAGAAAAGGATTGAAATAAAGGAAGGAATGAGAGATAGGAAAGGATAATTGACTCCAGCTAAAATCCGTAACTTCATATCGTGAAATGGTAAATTATTTCTACTTAGAAACATTCTGAAAATACATTGTGCTGAATGACCACTTCAAATATCTCGTATTCTTGTCAAATAAGTATCTCAGTACTATTACATTACTCACTCCACCATTTCAGATATTCAAATATTTTTCTTACTCTGGAAATCATTTTGCTGATTGGGAGATTCTTGTAATCGTTAATCAGTCTTCGTGAAGAAGGTATGATGTGTGAATAACGCTTCTTTAAATCATATTTTTGGTACATACACTGGGATAACAGCTCAAATATATGTTTTCATCTTTACATCTATGTGCATAGCAGCATATTTTTCATGGTGGTATTCAGATATATTGCTTCCGAATGTTTTTTTAGCAACTGAATCTTAAATAGTATCTTTTCCCTACTGTTTTAAATATTATGACAGTTTAAACGTTTTCATAAAAAGTACTTTTTCTTCTGAGTGAAGATTCTACTGTACATAGTAAAAGAAGATAATTTTCTGGTTTCTGTGTTTCCTTTCAACCAAGATGCCGCAGAAAAGTAAGTGTTGCATGGGATTACATGGGAACTTATATAAACGGACTTATATTTTTATAGTAATCATGTAGGTTACTTTAAGAAAGTATGCGAATAGAGAAGAATTTACTATCAATCCTAATAATTTCTTTTTTCGATTTAACGTTTAATTTTGGACAAGTTGTTACACTTTAAACGTTATTTGAATTAGCATATTCTATGGTAATTTCGGTAGTACAATATTTTTTAAAGCCTAATATTATGTATATGAGATCATTTTGATTTTAAGGCATCATCCTGTACATGAGGTATTTTGTAAAGTTTTTAAAAGATATTTGCATTTCCGAAAAAAATAAATCAATTGCATATTCAGTATTTTTTTTAACTTGTCAATGGAAAAAATGTGCTGAATGGATCCATAAATCTGATTGATAAGTTTTACCAGGTTCAGTGAGTGTAGATTTCACAGGATGCTCTTTTTTTTTTTTTTTTTTTTTTTTTTTAACTGAGTTCATAAAAAGTGGCAAGAATAGCCAAGCAGTCTAAGACATGCTATGAAATTAATTAGTTTTTCGGACACATTTGCATAAAATGTATCATATAGAGCTATTCTTGGATGAAATTCTTTCATTACTTTGAAATATCCAGTACTAAGCTACGCTACTGCAGACCAAAGACCGCTTTAGTGCTTGAGTTCCAGGATTCATGGTTTTCTAAAATATTTAACAAAGTATTTCTGCTTTGCAACCATATTTGCATCGACAAGCATTTCAGTGGAGGACTGGATCAACTTTTTCAATTTTTAATCAGAATTCAGTTTATCTTACCGAAATTTTCTCCTCAAATTCTGTGTATTATTATTGGTTTCTTATTACTTATGAGGAGATAATTCATTTTTATATAACCTGTACATCACAAATTATCAATAATTTTCTCATTCAGAAGGAAAAATAAGCATAAATCTCATTAAAATAATAGCTTTTATTATAGAATTAAAGTTTGCACTTCACAAAAATACACGTGCTTTTTGATGCTATTTCAAAAGAAAATTTTTTTAGCATTGTTTTACATTAAACTTGTTTATAATATTTTTAAATAAATAATTATTTTGCTATTATTCATGTTCTTTTACTTTCCGTAGGAGCAAATATATTAATTAGAAAATTAGTGTAACTAAATATGTATTTCTAGTAAGAAAACATGTTCGTTGAAAAAATAATTCAATATAATATTCCAAGAAGTTTTATTTTATTTTTTAAATATTTTAACATAAATTCTCTTGATTAAGCTAATATGTCAACGTGTTCATTTTTAAACTAGTTTATTCTATGTTAATCTAATCTCACTTAAAATCTGAAAATTCTTAAATTTTTAATTCATATCTGTATATTATAACATAAATATCTGTATATTATTAACTAATACGAAATGAATATCTGTTGTATTATTACAGTCTAATAAACGATAAAGCAAAACATACGTACTATATATTCTTATTTCTAATTGAATAATTCCTCATCTCAGTTTTTCTTGTTTAAAGATTTTTGAGATTATTCATGATCTAAAACCATTTCTGTCTTCCACAAATTATTTCAGTGCAGGAAAATTTTACTAAACGTGTACTATTGAAATTTCTATAGTTCCTGAAAATCAGATCAACTGTTGAAATAAAAATTACAAAATTTTATTAGATTATAGTTGTATACCAAACATTTAATAACAGAATAAGAGTAAGTGAAGAAAGGTCATTTACACAACACACTGTTTGGTTTAAATGAAACAAAGTGATAGATGTCGTAACTGTAATGGTTCGCGTTAAGAGGAAATAAGTGCGGAGTGCATGATTGTTGGTTCTAAGGTCGATAGTGAAAGGGGAATGCCGGAGCACAGAGTTGGCGACATAAATCTTTTATGGAATGAAATGTTACGCACGTGCAAGTCGTTAGTCACTAGTGATGGCGCCAAGACGCTTCATGTCTTTGAAAACGGCTGCAGAAAAGGAAGATATCTATCCTATCTGATGAAGTAAAACGGGACAAACATGCTCAAAGCTCTGATCAATCCACAAAGCTATAAGGAGAGATCATATAGGGAAAGAAACTACGCCTCAAACTTTTATATGAGGCAATAAAATAAGCGATGATGGACCAATGCATCATCCACATGAAGAAACTTCTGTTAAAAATAACTGTTCACCAGAATTTACTATTTTGTAATACAGATTAATTTGATATTTCTTGAATTCAATTTTAAATGATATTTTTCTTACTATCAAATGAAATTTAAGACATTGTATGATTCTTTTAATGCACATTCTTTCACATTTTAAATTTTCTAATCCCACAGCTAAAAACTTTTAGTGTACAGAATTTTGTATATTTTCATTAAAAAAGATTTTATCTAAAAGATTTACATTTTAAATTTAAAAATTATGATTACATTTTTTAAAATTCTTGCGAATATCTAGCTTTATATAAATACTCTTTATATTCTCATTTTTACTTCAAATGTTATTATTTAAATCACATACAATTATTTATTTAAATCCATATATACAAGTAATTAGGTTTAAATTAAATTACTTTTTCATTTTACATTCTTACCATTTAGTGTATTAATAATCTAACATTAAAATAAATAATTTCTTAAATCTTATACTATTGCATACCTTAAGAGGAAAAAAATTATTTTTCTTTTCGAATTTATAATGTATTTCAAAACATGTTCGGTACTAATGCTTCATAATGGAAATTGTTTGAAACACATTTTAATCCCTTTTACTCATTTTATATATTAAATGAACCATAATAAAATTTCCTTGAATGTTATAGCAGCTGCATGTTTTTCTTTCATTTATAAAATTGTCTGTATTCTGATTTATTTCAAGTCAATATAGATATTTTGTTAAAGAATATATACATTTGATATAATATAAGCGCGAGAGATACCAAGTACGATAATTCTAGTTTTGTATTTAAAACGACCTTACTCTATGTTAAAATGTAAATTGATTCATAAAACCAATTTTTTTTTAAATAATACCATATTTTTTAGTTTAAAATGATGAAATATTTGTTACTTTCAATTTTAATTTAAAATGTTAGGCCGTTATTATAATACCAAGTCACTTATTTTTTTAAGCCAAGATAAAATTTTGTTATTTTTCAGAGCAAATTAAACTTAACGTTAACAATTGTCTTAAAATCTTTTCGTTAAGGAATTTAACATTCACGCATGTTGTAAATGTAACTTTTACTTAATTCTATAAATAAGAAGACATTTCTATTGTACTTGGCTTTAAATTATAAATTTAAATGTTTACAAAACAACGAATTAGCGCTTTTTACTGACAATGAATAATCCTCTCAAAATTAAGCTAAACATTATATTCAGGAGTAAGCACATTAAAGAGTACAAATTTACTGAGAATAAGTATAGAGTATTTTAAACTTGATGTATACAGAGTTGGATGAAATTTTATTTGTATTTGAAGCGAAAAATTAACAGTCTTGACTTCCTCTGTGGCTTTCGTGCAATTTAATTATATACAGTACTTCAGAAAACAAAAATTTTTGCTTAAGATAAAGCGTTTCCATGAAAACATAGTATTTTCTTAATTTGAATTAATAAAATTAGTCTGAGAGAGAGCTTCTTAAAAGAGGTTTATTTGCATATTCTACATTTAGACAATACTTGTATCAAATTATTAAAATTATTCGCATATAGTGGGGAATAGCTTTTACTTTAATAAACTCATTTTATCGAAGAAATTAAATATGTGCTACTTGATAGTAAAGGCTACAGAAAATTTAAGAAATATTAAGTTCTATACTTTTTTTCCATTTTCCTGGTCTGATTGTAAGATTAAAGTTACAACTGACGAAGTTAGAAATTAAATCAATTTTAACAAATTTTTTGTTACTTTTAATGCACGTGAAAAAGAATGAAAAAATGTTTAGAATGAGAATTTTACCAATGCATGATTCTTACACATTGATTTACATTAGGTAATACAAAATATATATATAATACTTTTATAAATTAAATCTATATATAAAATTTTTGAGGTACAATAAGAAACTGTGTCCTTTATTTGCTTCAAACATCAGATTAAATATGCGAAATTAGGTGTTTGAATCAGGGTCCTTTTGTTTCAAGTCAGTCGTTCTTAAGACGACAAAAGTATTGGAATTCAACCTCCAAAACGGAAGATGGGGCAAAAGATTTGCGCATGTCCGTAAGAACAGATTCGATATTCAATAACCTGCTCCTTCTTTCGAATGAAAGTGATATAGGAAGAGATTGCGTTGCACTTTTATCTCGACCAAGATTATAATAAATTTCAAAGAAAGCTGAAATGACTACTAATCGAAACTAGACTATTTTGCTTTTCACATATAGTTAAATAAGGTTTTAATAGGAAATTTTTCACCATATTTAAGTAGAGAAGAGTCGAACTAAATTATTAACTTTTCTTTCTAGAAAATTATCAAAATATAAAAACATTGTTAAACATAGTCAAAGGGGAATTTATAAGATTAGTGTTTCTCTTTTTGAGTTTATAAATTAAAAGAATTGTTGTAGGGTGAAAAATAATCAATTATTTAATCTAAATATTATTTTTATTCTCTGTTGTTTCTAAAACGTAAAATAATCTGCATAATACTATTAAAAATGAATGAATATAAAGGAAGCTATGGAAATTTTTGATCAACTGAAAGAAAGTAATTACATCATGTAATAAAATTACAATCCAAGCAAATGTTGATTAAATTATCCTAAGGAAATCTGATTATAATAAATATTAATAAATAGCTTGTGAAAAAATTTACTTTTATGTTTCATGAATAAGAGAAATAATTGTATGTTATAAAGTTTATGATTAACTTTAAATCAGCCTAAAAAATTTATTTAAATTAAAAATCTTAATGAACTGTGAACTTCCTAAGCAGAACAGGCCATTGTATCTTCTGTAATACTTATATTCATGTGTTAGCACCCACACGCAGTCATATATGCTTGTATATAAAATAGCATTAGCAATATACGAGAGCATATTAATAATTTTAGTGTTAGAGTAATTGAAATAATTATAATTTATTTTACAATAAATAAGATGAGGTTTATTAGTATAAAAAGAACTTAAGAATGAAACCGACCGATGCCTGCGTGGTTTGCGTTCCTGACTACTGAGCTGTTGGTACGGGATTCAAATTCCAGTTCGGTCGGTTGTGGAGATGATGTATGCATTTGCCCCACCCTGTAAACGGGTTTCTAGTGGTATGGCGTGGGTATTTCTACTCGCCTCTGTGACTTGATTCACAGGTGCTCAGTGGGTAACGACAAATGAGTAGGAGGCCTTGTTGTGGCGAAGGATTAATCTGCCAAAGCTAGCCATTGATTAAAAAAAAACTTAAGAATTAAAATTAGGACAATAAATTAATACCATTATACAGCTATTTCATATTTTTCTAAAAACATAATAAAAAATACTTGAAAATATAGTCAGATAATTTCATCGAAAAAATAATTAGCAGTATTAAAATTTTAATCATAAGTTAAATTGAATATCAATAAAAATATTTATTTCCCATTTTATCAATTTTTATAACACCCAGTTGCTGAATATTTTTCACATAATTTCTCAAAAGAAGTGCGTTGAAGTTTAATCATTTTAATGTTTAAAAAAATGACAACTTCTTTTTATGGTATGGTCTGACTTTTTATGATATGATATGAAGAAAAGCCTTAAATTTTTTCATAGCATATATGTAGATGTATGTAGATGAATGATATAAAACTTTTACTAAATACTTTAAATTTTACATTTGGAAATTATGAATGTATTCTTGCAACATTCTATATTTTAAAACAAATTATTAATTAATAATTTTTGTCTAAAGTATTCTTTAAATAGCGTAAATAATTTACTACATTTATATATAAATACAAGTGATACTTTATAAAGTTATACTTCCTATACCTAATTTTTGAAATATATATATACATATATATACATGATAACACAAAATCCTTTCCATATACTTTTACTTTATCAGTTATCTTAAGCTATCTCTGAAGCAAGTCATATACACACAAAGTGCATTGTTAATTTCAGAAGTTATTTTATACTACTTTAGATAAACTAAGTGTCCACGCGCAACAACAAAAGAATAAAGCGAAAGTTTATCTATTTTTCTCCTATATAATTAAACTTTCTCTACTTTACTTCCTTAAATCAATAGCATAATGTGAATTAAAAATCCCCTTCCTTTAATATCGCAGACATCGAATGATGTATTAAAGACAAATACTTTGTCTGCGTGTTTCGAAAATTTCTCACTAACTAAGAAAGAAACTAACTGAATGTCATTGGCGATCATGAAAACAAAAGCAAACATTTCCGATATTGGAAATGCGACAAGGATTAATGTCACCCACTCATTAAATCAGAATTTCGGGGAGCAGATCGAGCTGCTCTTCAAAGATATAAAGTACTTCACTGTGTTTCAATGCAGCGATAAAATGTCTGATAAAGAAACACCACCTTATGTTTGAGTTACATTCCTAACAATATATTTCAGTACTAAACTCATTTTATAAGGAAATTTATTCGCTTCAACTTTAATTTTCCGATAAGGAAGTAATGAATTTAAGACTTTAAGTGGAAATATGGTTTTAGTTGTATAACTATATTAATTAATTTAGTAATAATATAAAAGAGTTATATTATGGAAAAAATTAAATATAAAAATATAATTATAATAAGTCATGCAAAATTAAACAAACTTTTTTTTTTAAGAATTTAAACAAATATTGTTTCTGATAGTTTCTGCAATTATAAATGTGAGTAATGTTATCATAGCGAATTAACTATTAAAAAATTGTAGTAGCTAGATTACTATGTTAACACTTGACAATTCAAATAGTGATCCAAATTCCTGAGTTAATAATTTAACATAATACAGAAGATAAAAATACAAGTGCTGAAAAAAAAATGCAAATTTATATATAAGAAATAATTTAAAAGATATGAATATCGGAAATTAAAATCATTAACAGAGACTTTGCAATGCGTAACAATACTAATTACTATACTTTAAAAACTGTTTTTCATGTATTATAATTGTGAAAAAGTATATTGCATGCGTTTAATGGCTGGTAAATATTATAAAAGATTTTGTGACTTTAAAAAAATAGGATCTACCTATTACCTGAATGTACTAAGTTTGTTAAAGTAGTATTTTTATAGGCAAAACATCACCAACGAATCACTCAAGGGATTAAGTGTGATGGAAAGTCATTATTAGCTTAGAAACTGTGCAATCACAAGCAATGGTTACACCAGATTTACCAAACTGGTATCTCCAGATTATGGTTGATTAGACGTTGGACATGAACGGTGAATCGTAGTCTGGCGTTAACAATGTGTGTAGATGACTGCATAATACTGCATGACCTGATAGTGATAGAAATAACGGTTCTAAAGCTCATTTGTAATATTGCTACTGATTCCGAAAAAACACGATACATCGACAAATCATTTATAGACGATTTCATTCTCGGCTATAATTCTTATGTGTCCCTCAAGTAGTAACTCAAAATAGTTAATATGCTTTAGAATTGTGAATGGGAAAAAAGCAAGAATTTGATCATGTTCTTTTTAACAGTAGTTTATGTTTAAGCACATATCAGAGAATTTTCATTCTAAGAAAGTCTGCTGATTACTATTAATATAGGATCTATAGCCACTTTAGACACACTGACTTCATCGTACGCATAAATGCAGGAAAAGTATATACCAATTCCCTTTTTCTCTACTCTTTCATTGACGTTACGCAGTATAAAAATGAGATTCATAACTCTGTAAATGATATGTTAGTTCCAAATGGCTAAAAAGACCAAAATTTTATATTTGCTTACATAAAATACTTATTAAATATATAACAGTGAAAGACCGTGGTAGGGTATATCTAGTGGTTAGGGTATCAGCCATCCATCCGGAAGGATGGAGTTCGATTCCCAATGCCGCCAAAGACACCCACCGAGTATATACGATATACGTGATCGTTAAATCTTAGGAATCGAAAGTCCTGTGGTTGGTTGTTGGGCAGTTACCATGGGTGCAATGGTCTGAAGAAATTTACTCCCCCATCAGATCAATGCCAAAATTGAGTGAGTAGATCATCTGGTGCTGCCATCTATCGCGGGATTTGAAGAGCAAAAGTCGTACTTTCACCTTCATGGTACTCGAATTAAACGAAATACGCTCCCTATTGACTTAAATTCACATAGCCAAGGCATATTGAGCTTAGCTTGTCCAAGTATCATTAGTAACAACAAAAACATAGCAGTGAAATATTTGGAAAAGTCCATTTCAATGCATTATGTAGTCAGTAAAGTGAAACTAATTTAGTTCTATCAAATATTTTACATCATCTAGAAAGAGCAACTGCACACTAGTAACCACTTCCAGAAAATAACAGAGGACACAATCGTTGTTTTTAAAAAAAGTTACGATCTCAATCACAAATGAACAATTTCTTTCAAAAAGGACAAAATTTCACTGTAATATTTGTGAGCATAACGGAATAAAATGGGGGGTGGTTAATTTCTTACTAATAAGACAAATCAAAAACTGTGATGTGTCTTTTTTTTAACCAAAACTGCATCCAACAGCAAATTAGTCTAAATTGTGCAACCAGATATATATAAACATATATTATTTGTAATTATATATTTTAAAATATGTGATAAAACTTATGAATCTACTATTTTTATTTTACTAACTATGTTTAATATTATTCATACTAGTTACGAGAAATTTGGTATTTTTCTATGATATAGTGCAGTTACTTTTCGCAGAATTGTATTTTACAAATTCTGCATAACTTCATATTAGATTCCAATTCGAAGCAATGTTGCTTTTATATGAATGTAGAATAATTCTGTTAACAACATTCGGAAACACCCTATTCGAAACGAATATGTTTAAGCTTTACCTATTCTAAACATATTCGAGAAGTATTTGACCATCATTGTAGTGACATTCATTTTCCATAACCATTAAACATTATTAAACTAATCTCGCTGTAAGAGGTTATTGGAGACAACCTCAACGAAACGCTGCTGTATAATTTAAATCATCTGGCTCTCGTTTACAAGCCATGTGACAGAATTCAGAAATCATATTTCCGCTTACAGAAATTCAATAGATTAATTGAACACCCCGATTTATTTGTCGTGACAGTTACTCTCCGAGGATAAAAATAGATTATGAGTGATTTGGCATTTGAAATCCTAAACAAATGTTCACTTTCTACAAAGCATGTTTCCTTATTTATTGGGAATAAAATAAGAACTGAGAAAAAAAAATCTTCTAAATGAGAGAGGCAGCACTTTTATTACAGAAAATTATTATAAATGATAGAACTTTACCTTTTTGGGAATTTGCTACCGAAATGATTTACATCTAACGATTTCTGGAATTTATACTTTTTATAGCGTATGTCCATTACTTTTTAAAACATACAGGCAGAATGTATACAGAAAGAATTCACTCATAAAAATACATAAATCTAAAAATTAGTTAAGTTTCAGTAAAATCTCTGAAATATTTTAAGAGGCAAATTACAATTTTTGATTTGTATTTTAAAGACGCATTTCTGTTAATTGTTCTATATTTAAGTTAAGCATCACATCTTGTAAAGTGTATATGTTGATAATAATCAGATTTAATAAATGCCACCCACATTTTACAAGTAACAGAGATAAAAACTAGCATTATGTTGAGCGAAAAAAAGATTAGCTCTTATATAAAATCTTCTATGTTCTCTCTCTTCAACTAGAAGGTTCATAGATCTATTTACCACAATTTATAAATGTACGCTAAATTTTTTATTTAATTATAACTAGTTTAAACTTTTACCATTGTGCAAATAATTCTGCATTATATTCACAGGTTTTTTTCATAATTGGTTATTATATACGCAGCAATAAGTAGATATATAAACGGTTTACGATCACATTTAAATTGTCTACACTAAAAACTACATCAGCTCAATATATTTTGGTCGACTCATTTCTCACTAATATATACATAATTTTATTATCCTTTAACTTATATATAGATATATGTATATATATATAGATAGATAGATAGATTGATAGATATAGATATAGATAGATAGGCAGATAGATAGATATAATTACACATTATACTTATAAATAGAAGCGAAAATGAATTTCAAATAATCAATTAATTAATAATTCGAAAACAGCAAATATTCTTTAATGAATAAATTGTTAATAATTCTAAAACGGCAAATACTCTATTAATGAATAATTTATTAATAATTTGAAAAGTGTTAATTTGATTTAGTTCAAATTGATTGCTTAAAATAGGCAATTTTGCCTTCTTAGGAATCTAACAAATTTTACGACTTCATAAATAGAATTCAATTAAATTAATATTTGATAACCACATGAGAAAATCGTATATGGTATTAAATTCATAAATATCAATCATTATACACTTTACACTTTGAAAAATACGACAATTCGTTTAGTTTAAATTTAAAAGACCCTAGAGTTTTAATTATTTCAATCAATAAAACTGAATAGTAGTTATTGTTGCCAGGACAACTAACTAATACACTCTTTGCGTGGAACAGGAAACTAAATTAGGTCAAGATAATTTTTTTCTCTCGGGTAGCAGAGGTTTGGATGCAATATTTGACGAACAAAGCAAGTTAGAGTTATTAAATTGCTCTTAAAGTCAAAGTAGACTATACGTGATATGAAACAAAATATAAGCAGTATTTAAATAAAAAAGAATTTCTAGTTTTCCTTTTAAGAATGCCATCAAAAGTAATTGTATTCCTAGTATATACGAGAGATATCTCATTATTTACGCAAGAAAATGGGATAGAAGGGAAAGAAACCATCGATTTCCACGGAAGCATTTAACTAAAGCTAGCAAGTATTTATGCATTCTTAAAAAAACGGAATGTATGAAATTTTCCTTACAATCAACTTAAATGTTCTTTTGGCCAGAATTCTTATACTCAAATATCCAGTTTTAAAATCACAATTATTTTTATACGCTTAAATTCTAAAACATTGCATAGTTAAATACAAGGATAAAAATACCTAGATATTGTTTAGGAAATATTTTTGTTTCGAAATGCGTATATATATTTATATATATACAAAACAATCATTTTAATTATATATATATATATATATATATATACGCATTTCGGAACAAAAATATTTCCTAAACAATATCTAGGTATTTTTATCACGTTATTATATGTATATATATATATATATTATATATATATATATATATATATATATATATATATATATATATATATATATATATATATATAAAACAATCATTTTAATTTTATATTTTTCTGTTGTAATTTTTGGAATCAAAACGACTAAACTTGAGTTTGAACTAAACATTCAAAATTAAAAGATTAGAAATCAAATTTTAAATGTATAAAATTTATTATTCACAAACTTAAAGCTGCAAATATTTTATTAGTTGACTGAGTTTAAAAATATTAAATGCAACTTTTTGTTATTAATAAAATATCCAGATAAGACTTATTCAAAATATAAATTAAATTTTTTCATCCAAATTGCTAATTTATGCTAGAGCATCGTGTTCTTTAATTTTTGCTCACGTTATATTTTTGCTAGAAGTTACAAAAAATGTATATTTCAAATCATTTTAAGGCATTTTTATATTACTTTTAAAAGTATTCTTTCTCTATCTCGTCTTCTTCTTTTCTTCTTCTTCTGCTTCTTCTCCCTCTTCTCTCTCTCTCTTCTTCTTCTTCTTCTCCCTCTTTTCTCTCTCTCTCTCTCTTCTTCTCTCTCTCTTTTCTCTCTCTCACACACAAAAGCATTCTTGTAGGAAATTACTGACAAATTTTTAAATTAGAGTTTTCAAACTCTTTTAACTAAGATAATAATATGCATACATAATGCTATTTTAATACTTTCATTGCATTTAAATGTTGAAAAATTATCGTTTTTCAAGTAAAATACCAATTAAGGCATCTGAAAATATGAATTATTTTAATTCACAATCAAAGCTAAAATTGTATAGATATGATATCAACTATAAAAAAATAATTTATAGATTTTCTTATCATATTCACATGCTGCTTAACTATATTGATATGATATTAAGATTCTGATGATGGCAAAATTTGAAAAATCAATCAAAACTACTTTTGAATAGATATAAATTACTGAAATGAACAGCAATAAAATTGATCTAGAACCTAGAAATCTTTGTTATCTGTAAATGGCGTGAATAGAGTCATCGGTGATTTCTAACTTCCGGGTCATTTCAAGTTACAATTAGAAGATAAAATTGTGTCTGCATTGTCTACTAACACAAAAGATTCTTTCAAAGAGAAGACTCCAGAATCTAGACACTTTCATTTTTATAAAGTCGATACTTGACTTGACTATTTTGATTTTAAAATGAAATCATTAATGTATCTTCATGTATTTTAATTGAGTTTAAATAATATTGAAAATCAAAGGTATCATAAAAATAATTTTGCGATTCAAAGAAAATATTTAAATTTACTTCATATGATACTACTGAATCTGTATCATATTGAAGAATGTATTTGCTGAAATTATAATATTATTTTCTAGAACAAATTTAATGAGCTTACTCAAATCCATTTATCAAATATGACTGTTAAGAATAAATAATTATTTAAATAACAATGAATAAAAATATATATTTTATTATATTGTAATAAACTAATGTAATATGAGGAGATTAAAAGTGAAGAGCGCTAAAGAAAAAAATGTAACCTTCTCCGTATTTTAGGCATTAAATTCCTAATTATGTAATACTTTCCATTGTAATTTACAATAATAAAGAGTTATTAAACTAATGTACTTTGGGTACACAAACACATCATATTTCCTTAAATTATATTGGAATGAAAAATATAAATTAAACCTTAAATAATTTTCATTTTCTAACCTAATTTTCTATAACATTTACGTACCTTTTTCTGTTGTACGTGTTAGTAGTTTGACCAAAATAATGTCTAATGTAGTTTATCATTAATAAAAAACACTCGACTCTAGAACAAAATGTGATTTTATGATGATATTTTTGTCATATATAGCGAAAAACATAATTTAATTTTCTTTTAACATGAAACAAAGAATTTGTCAGATTTATATGTAGTTTCTGTATGTACTTATTTATATGTACTTTCGCGTGTGTTCTACGGTTAATTTTATATACTTTTTTATTAATTTTATATAATATATATTTAATATTTTTTTAATTTATAATTATTATAAAATTTTAAAACTTTAATTAATTTTTATACCTTTCTTATAATCAATATAGTCTTTAAATAATCTTCATGATTTTATGATTATATTTGAATCATATTTAGAAATGAATTAATGATCATATTAATTTTTAAATAATTTTTATGTATTATTTTACAATGATCATAAATATTTTTTTCCCTTAACTTATTAATGCCTACGACTAATTCATCTTTTTTAGTATCACGCACATACACACACCATACTAGTGACGGAGATTTTATACTGAATTTCTATTTCCTAATATACTTTTACGAAATAACATGTTACTACTTCTGTTTTTAATATAGGAGAGACTAATAAATAAAACATAACGCAATAATATTTATTTCTACTGTATATTTATCAAATTTGCGGGGTTATTGTAAAGCAAATTATATATATTTATATTCTCCTTAAGAGTTTTTGTAAAAAAATATTATATGATTTAATAATATCGAGTATTACATTAACTTTAATATCGGAGCCAAACTCAGTAATATAATAAAGCAAATAACGGGAGAAAGATTTTGTTCTTTTGTTCTCATAATTACCCGCTAGGCTTTAACTCGTCTTCTTACATTTTTCCCCTGTGAGAAGGAGGAATAAATCCAAAAACACCAAATATCTGTTGTCTAAGAGACCCTTCAGCACTTTAAGCAGCTATTTATAAAAACAGACAAAACATTCCCTAGAAAGGAAAAATTATCCCTCCCAATTTCAATGGTGAGAATTACAGAAGACTATAAATAGCTCGCTCTACTACTTTATCCGTTCAATTATTCATGCGTAAACTACCCGGGGCTGAACACGAAAAAAAAAGGACCTCCCCTACAGTAACGATTGGGAGCCTTTTCAACCATTTCTTTGAGTGTCAGAATTCTGAAGCTCCGTGAATGGAATAGTTTCACGTGTCAGAAGAATTTTGTAAAATCAATCATGTTTAACTGATGCAAGTTAAAGGTTCAAGGAAAAGAATACTTTTGCTGTATTTTCCAATTAATAAAGTTCTTCATTATAAGCATCTTAATCGAATTACTTACCTAGAAGTAATTTCTTCGACAGCCAAAGCGTGTTATTTAATGCCCCAAATTTTAAAAAAAAATTGTGTAGTGATTCTTGTTATAGTCTTTGGATAACTTAATCATTTTCTGTGCTAATCAAATTGAAAGATTTTCGTATTTTATGAGAACAAAATTAAAATCAAAAGAATATTTTATTCTTTTAATTACTTAATCTTAACACAAAAAATAGTTGTAAATAATATTCATTGTTAATTATTCTAAAAATTGTCCTGTGATACTGACACATGTCTTTAGATTTAAATTATAACGAAATAAGTTATAAAATGCATTCAAAAAAAAGCTTGAATAATTCTATAGTATATCTAATAACATTGCGTATTGATTTTAATTGTTATTAAAGCTTTTTATAAATTTTATTTTACAATATAATATATTCCATTCATAAAATTATTTAATATTAATTTATTTTTTGCTCAAATTAGCAGCATTATCTAAAACATTTTAGGTCTGTTCCCTCACTCTGTCTTTATGACTATAAACCTTAATGTCAAAAATAACGTATGAATAATTTTATATTGATAAACTATAACAGAAATATCACATTTTATGATAATTATTACATTTTGAGGCACATTTTTGCTTCTTAATAAATAATTCACCTTTTAAGTACATAATTATATTGAATACCACTCAAAATTACCAAGGGTAAAAACTTACCTTTATATAGTCAGTCTAATTTATTTTCCTCAACAAATACATTTTTATTTACATTTATAAACAAGTATGAATCATTATAAACATTTTTAAATCGCTTATAAACTATTTTTCAGCAAGGAAGTTAGTAACTTATTTGCTTTGCTGATAATGACACACAAATGTAATGACTTTAATTATTTATTTTTGAATGTCTTTTAAATGCTGAGAAGTGTTCAAGAAAATTAAGCAAATTTCGTTTCATTATTTTATAGAACTCATATATATATATATATATATATATATATATATATATATATATATATATATATATATATATATATATAATGTATGCATGTTTTGAACTGATTAGTACTAACATTAGATTTTTTTTTCAACAATTTCATTATTATTTTAAAATGAAGTTGTGGTTTATAGTCTTATGGATCTCAAAATGTCTTACCTTATACCCCACAAAGCATATAAGCTTCATTTATAGGTTTCCTTAAGGACTTTCCTTATGCAATATTAAATTTTCGGCCCTATTTCTCATAAAATATGAATCTACAAATTGAAAATAGTTTGTGAGAAATATTTCATTCCCTTAATTATGTTTGCTGTTAAAGAATAGTAATTTTCCTATTCAAAACTTTGAGAGAAAATTCATGAAAGGAAATATGCAGTTAAGACAGAAATGAACGAAGTTGAGTGGGTGTGTGTATAACGCAGCCAAGCAAAGAGTTCTCTAAGTATCAAACAGATAACAACGTATAATATTGTATAAATTCCGCTTCCTATTAATATTTTAAAGGTAGTATGAACATAATTATCTTCAAGATTATTTTGATTCAATGCTTAAAATAAAATACAATTATAACTTCAACAAGATTCAAATATATTTACGTTTTCATAAAAGTAAAAATTCTAGCTTATATTAAAATTCTAGTTTCATTGCTGCTGTAATTCACATAGGAAAGGCGTTATTCTTGTGCCTACAAAATAGCGATCTTGTTTCTTTACTTAGCCAATAATATTGGTATTGATAAAGAACATTCATTGCAACTCTTACTGACCCTCATTTAGAATTATAAATGAGAGTTCCAGCCATATATAAACTCTTCAGTTAATTACATGTCTAAATTACAGAACATCATCTCTGGGTTTTGCTAAGGACATATCACAAACAGTCAATAACAGTTAATTATATGGGTCTAATCCTTTGTGAATTAATTATTGTAATGTTATAAAAACTACTTGTTTAGAGATTTCAATCAAGATTCAATTTGAAAAATCGATAAAAGAATTAAACTAAATTATATACTAAATTATAGTTACCGTTAAATATGAAATTGAATTGAAATTGGTTTCATTTCAAAACAAATGAAATAGTAAAATATATGGGATAAATTTTCACAAACTCTCTTATTTTTGATATCAGTGGTTAAAAAAATATTTTACTCTATTATTTTTTCTTCCAAAGTGATTTGTACAGAATCATAACGGCTATTTTTCGAACTATACTATACTCTTAAAAGTATCTCTTTCACTCTCTGTGTTAATGAAATAAATTATAATATCATCATCAATGTAATTTTATTTAATGAATATTTATTGTAGCAGTTTCTTTTACAAAATTAACTGAAACACACCTCACCTTTTAAAAATCATTCATAAGTGGCAGTATAGTTAATGTAAAATCATCTGCCTTAAGCAACCATAAAAACACAAAAAATTACTAGTTTTATAGAAATAGAGTAGAGTATAAAAATGAACATAGATAAAAGAAATAGCATTTTCAATAGAGCATAATAAAAGTAAAAATAAGAAATAGCAATAAAAGTAGAGCATTTTAAGTCTTTGCTTACATTGAAATAAGGCAGACAAACAATTTTAACTAAATACTGATGATTCATTCTAAGAAATAACATTTATAATTAATATACTCTGATAATATGAGCTAAATTGAATTAATATTATCTCTGTATGGCACACAGAATACCAATCAGAGCATTTGGTTCTCCGTATAATATGGTGGATATTTTTTTCCTGTTCAAGTACTATATGAAAATTCACATAATTTTATAAAATATATATCATGAGAAATAAGTGATTATTACGCCGTATTAATGACTTTTATCTAATATTTATATAATAATTTATTTTTCAGGATTTTACACTTGATTTCTATTTTCGTCAAGCTTGGACTGATGACCGGCTTTCGTTTACCCCGAGGACGGGATTCGAGAGCTTGACGGTAGGCGCCGAGGTCGCTGATCGAATTTGGGTCCCGGATACCTTTTTTGTAAACGAGAAGAGCGCCTATTTCCACAAAGCTACAACACAAAATACCTTCCTCCGTATCTCCGCAGGCGGCGAAGTCTTCAGAAGCATTAGGTAAGGAACGTTCAATTCTCTCCAGGAAGGTATTCTTTTTTCGAGACATTGTCCCGCAGTTAAGAAGCTACTTCCGCTAAAATATTCATTCGTTGACTCTGATTGAGCAAGTTTATATTGTTCACTAGAGACCCACAACTTTCCCTGTACTTCCTAAGCTTATGTTTATGATACGGAAAATCCATGCTTTAAATTGGGGGATTCAGACCTTAACCACACACACGCAGAAACTTTTAATCAGATAATTCCTTCTATGACGATACTTTAACGAAGTGTTAGTAATTTAAGATTTTATTTTACATAAGCTTTTGGGTTTATAAAACTTGAAATATTAAATTTAGTTGGTTTTTCATATACCACAAATATCTTATGAGATTTTCAGTTTATACAATTATACGGATATCACTAATTATTAAATCTCCAATTGGAAAATTTATATTATTCAACCTATAATCTTCTGCGCTCTTTTAACTTAGATACTACTTAAATAGACTGTTCTAATAAAAATAGTGTTGAACACACCAACCAAAAATGCCTTAAGAAAGGAACCACAAAATTGACTGTGTCATATAACTCTGGTAAGTATTATAAGAGGAAAATTTTAAATTCAGAACCAAAATTTAAAGCTTATTTAATGTACATTGCTAGTAAATGCTATCATTTATATATTGAATTCAATAGAAAATTAAAATGCATTTTCAAATAACAAAACCAGCACTAATAACTTAAGTATTATGAACTTATCCTGACTTAAATATATAATTTTCATAAATAATTTTATATAACTTTCAAATTAATATCCCATTAATTATTTAAAATCTGTAAATTAGAATTTGAGATTTTATGCCACAAATACAAATGCTTTAATTTTCTAATATTCTCAAAGTTAATTCAAAAATATTTAGTGGAAATTAATTAAAAAAAATAATTAAATGTATTGAAGTTTTATAAAAACAAAAATTCTATTTATTTAATGAAATGATTCTCAATTCTATTTAAACGTAAAAAATCCAAAAAGTTCACCAAACATAACATTACATGCACAAATACTGTAAAATATCTCATTCGTCAGATTTTTATTTGTATATAATTCACAACACACTTGAAAAAAATTGTAAGAAAAATATTGTAATCCTTTCTTTTATTCGAAAAGTGATTTAACTTTTGATAAAATTTAAAAAAAATTACAACATTGATAAAAATTTCAATTTCAAATTCCTTTTTTTAAAAAAAAATATATAAGAACTAAGTGAAAAAATATTTAAATTCTATTCATAAAAGATTTAAGCCAAATATAAGATTGCAACAATGTATGTATTCAAACGCAAACAGTAACCTAAGAATCTCTTTCTTGCTTTAAAGAAAGAAACATTTTATTCGTTCAACGAAAAGAAAGTATTTTATTCAGAAATAAATTTTATTTAAATTTTGCCAATTCTTTTCAATTACATGTGCTTGCACTTTCTTTCAATAGAATATAAAGTGTTTTCTTCAGTTAGAGAGAAGAATGAATCAATCTGCGTCTCAGTATCGAATTAAGTAATAATTACAAATAAATTCATGTTTGCTTTTAAAAATATTTTTATATTTTAAATTTTAAAGAAATATTTATTACAATTTTTTGAAACAAAAGATAAAATTTTAAACGAAAAACAAATTTAAATAAAAAATATAAATATTCAATGTTTTTGTCTTTAATTGAATGTAGTTTTAATTTATTAAATATTTTTATTTGTAAGCATTGATTTTTTTATTTGTATAAATATACTATTACTTAATTGTTTTAATTTGAAATTTCTTTTTAATTTATTGTAAAGCATAAGTGTGCACAACCAAGTATTCTGTTAAAGTTGGCAAAATTAACATAACTGAAGTTTGATAAATTTATATGATTCCCAAATACACAGAGTTTTCATTACATTATAAATATTCAATTTTTTAGATTTTATAAAAAATATAACTCTGTTTAAATTATTATAAATAGCTGAATATTGTCAACGATTCATTATTTGAAAGGAATAAATATATTTTGTTAATTATGTCTATCTCTCTCTCTCTCTCTCTCTCTCTCTCTCTCTATCTATCTATCTATATATATATATATGTGGGGTTGGTGGATGGGTGGGTGTGTAAACCTATTTGGGATATAAAATATCTATTTAATTTTTTATTAATTATTATTTATCATTCTGACTTTGAAAAAATTCTCAAATATTTATAAAGACTGCTCATTAAAAAGAATCATAAATTGTTATATAAACTCATTTCTTACAGAATAATATAAAAAACGTAATAGGATACTTTATTTCATTTTATGAAATATCTCATTGAAAATGAAGGTGTGAATGCAAGGATACTCCACATTTCGAAAAAAACTGACAAAAATACAAATATTTGTATAAAAATAATTGTTTATAATTAGTTAATTCAAATAAAATATCCCATGTTTCCAAATTCTATTTTACCTGTGCAAACTCTTTTCCTTTAATAATAGTCTAACATAGATTTCACTTTTTAATTAACTCTAGGAAATATTTCAAGCATTAATTTCAAGCAATTATTAATATTACATCAAAATTTTCATCCCCTGAATATCTTTAATGTAATGAGGTGCTATACAATAACAATACTTTCGTTTCATCCTGTCACCAAAACTTCCATAGTCTTAATACAAGTGTGATGAAATTTAAACTTCAATGATATCATTTATTTACATATCAATTTCAAGTAAAATATATCCAGCCTTCATTTATTTTCAGTGTATTAAGAAAATTGAATACGAATCAAACTCTTGAAGGGAAATAAATTTCAAAGGTTAAAATAATAATGAAATCAAAGATATTAACTCAAAATAAATATTATATTACGATCATTAGTTACTTTAAACTGAAATTCAAATGAAAGTTCTGAGAAAGAATCACAAGCTTTATTAATCTACAAATATTTATAAGCCAAATTTGGGTGTTTCGGTAAGATTTTTTGGAATTGATTATAGTATACAAATTTTATAGAAGCATTAATGGCAAAATCTTTGAATTATTGGTTGCTTCAAATTCTCATATAAAAATTATATGGAATTGAGAATAATTACCTATATTTTCCACATATTGTATAATTCCGCATTATAAGAAACTGAAGTAAAATTCACAATATCAATGTTCTCAAGAACAATTCAACTCTTAAGAAATATTCGGTCAATTTATTGACTTTAATTTATAGGAATTGAAAAAGTAGAAATAAAGTTTCAATTTTATCGATATATATATATATATATATATATATATTATTGTTCAGTCAAATTTAAAAAAAACAGCCAATATTTTTAAAGTTTACAGTATTGAGGAAAATATTCATATTTAAGAATGTTTCGATTAAAAGTTTATACAGACTTTACTAAAATACTTAAAACTTTTGACACAGCGTTATCAATTAAGAGAAAGAAAAAAAGGAAGAAACTTCTCACTCGCTTGTTTTTATTTTATTCACTTGTTTTTGAAATCATGCACTTGTTTTTATATTAATTGTAAAATTAATTAGTGTCACAAGAAGATTTATTAGTTTTAGTGACTTACATCTCAGTACACATGCAGAAATAAGCGCACATTCTTTATACAGTTTGTTGAATACGGAAGATTTATTTTGTGTATAAATGTTTTTATAATTCGTTTTTTACGCAATTTTATGTAATGTTCTTGCACACTTTTTAGTTGAACTTTTAATTTTTATTCTATTTTTATTCTTTTATTACAGTTTTTTATTTTATTCCAGGTATTTATTGTCAATATTGCTTCCTTTAAATACAGAATTCATAGATAAAAATCACTGTGTAAACAAATTAATGGAGAGCACTTAAGAATAAATTTAAGGTTTTAATTGAAAATTAAATCTAATGCAATGTGGTATTAAATTTATAGTTTTCAAAAGAATACTTAAATTAGTATATTATTTTTCTTATATCTGTAGTTTCTGTAACATTTACTTTTTGTTATTTTTTCGTACTTTATAAATAGTTTTATAACTAACGTTATTATTTTTAGAATATTAATATATGTGTTTCAAAATTATTAATCGGAGCTTTTTATGGACGTATGCATATTTAACTCTTTAAGTTAAATTTAAATGTATCTCATTATGTAATTTTTGTTAACTAAATCAGAAAAATATATAAAATAACTGATTATTTTATATAAAAATGTTTGCACACACACATAACTTTTTAAACTTTTAATTAATTTATGATAACCAACTTTATTATAATATTTAAAAATGTTACTTTATAAAAAAATACATACATTACAAATACCATTCTAAAATAGATTATTACATGGAAAGGAAAATTTGGAATACAAAATTAAATATACTTAAATCTAAATATTGAATATTGTTTTTAAAAGGTTTTTATCAACATAATTAAAGCAACTTTAATAAAAAATGAATAATGTTAAAATAAATAATACTATAAAAGTAGAATTTAATAATTATAATATATATATATATATATATATATATATATATATATATATATATATATATATATATATATAGAAGCTTTTCACAATAGAATTAAATTTCTATGTAAATCTAATCGGCCACATCATTATTTTAAAAATTGGGTCAAAGTTAAATGTCAAATGTTCTTGAAACAAATAATTATGATTTGAAGACACAATTTCTCTAAACAGGCAAGAATTTATATAGCTATATTGTCTGCCAAATGTTGGATGTTTTACTGATATACATTATTTGAAAAGCACAGGTGCGAAAGAGTTTTCCGCATTCCAGAACAAATTCTATTTATCGTCAAAAATCCGAAAGAGATAGAAAGTATTGATCAGCAGATTGACCCAAAACATCTATGAGATTCTCCTGCCACCTAGTGAAAGACGGTGTAAATTCCCAGCAATCACTTAACCAGACGCAAGTCAAGCAATTGTTCACTCCTACCATAAAACAATCAATTTTCTAACCAAGCGTAAATTTCAATGCAGGCTAGATAAAAATTTTATTTTTTTCAAACTTTATAAAAGAAGTTACAGTAGGGGTATTCTGAAAAATATTATTGAATCACGTAAATATACATAAAAAGCAAACTTTAATAAAACTTAATATAATGAAAACAAAAAAATATTTTCTTATTAAACAATTAAATCCAATTTACAATACTGAATTGCTTTTACATTTAATTTAACACAATAATACTAGTACAATAAATATAAAATCTTCTCTTTCAAATACTTTAAATATTTAAAAGATAATACTAAGGAGTTATATTATGAAATTATAATTCTTTTCCAAACCAATTCCACTAATGCATTAACAGTACGACTAAAGAAAGTTAACCAATTTCAATTTACTTACTGATTAGTAATTTTTAAAGAATTTACTTATTAAAATAATTTTAGCTCTAAACTGTACTTAATAAGTACAGTTTAGAGTTAAAATTATTTTTAAGAAAAGCTTTTTGAAAAAATATTTTTTTCACCAATTTCTCAAAATAGTTTAAAACAACAGTTCACGATAAAAGAAATTGAAATGATAGTCACAAAAAATATTAAAAAACTCTGAAAAAAATTAAAACAGGGAAAAAACGTGACATTTAATTTGCTAGAGAATCTGAGGAAATATTAAATGGCTTTTATGTTTAATCTTAGATGAACTAAGAAGAGAGAGCGAGTTGGTCTTGAATAATCTCATTAAAATATTCGGTAACCGAAATTAAAAAAAATCCTTTGCATGCACTAATTCACAAATGGATTATTCCGCTTTTCGTTAGACGACAAATATAAGCTATTTTCTTTCAATCAGCGCAGCCAATTTTCTTTATGAATTTCTTATACATGCGAGGGAAGCTAGTGTTGTTAACATTTGGAAAGATTAAGCGGCTTTATCTTAATTAATTACGGAATTGTCCTTTTGGAGAAACTGAGGTAGGGGGGTTAAGTGCTTACAAAACAAAAAACTTAAGCTTAAGCATTAGTTAAGTTTCTGAATTTTTTTTCATGCGTAAGCTGTGACTATGAATTATATTCTACAAAGAAGAAAGAACATTGGCTTCCTAGAATATCTAATGAAACTGCAATGTCCAAATAAATTAAAATGGAGAGTAAAAGCAGCATTTGTCTATAGTAATTAGTCATAAGTTAAATAAGATAAATATTAATGTACTAAATCTTAATAACAGGTTTATGTATCATGCATATTTAAGTGTTCTGCCTTTAAATAAATTTAAAAATTTCTAGAGCATTTAACTTAACTAAAACTAATAAAAAAGTAACTTTACTAGAGTATTTATTGACGGAATATTACAATAAATATAGGAGCTATTATCGAAAATAAAAATACTGTTACACAATTCATAATATTTATTATAAGTGGCACTTATGTACCTAATATTTAGCAAATATCTGTAAATATATGATGAGTATTATAACTATCTAAGAAAGATATTCACCTTTTATTTTTTAAATAAACATGAGCAAAATTTTAAATAAGGGTGAACAAACTAGTTTCAAAAACTAAACCGAATAGGCATAAGTTATACGTATTTTCAAATAATCATTTTTATGGATATTTTCTTTTTGTTATAAAAGTGAAGGATATATAAATTTATAACTTATAACATTTCTTCCACATGCTTTTGCCAAACAGGAAATAATAAAAATGTTGTGATATTAGTGAAACCAAAAATTAAATTTCCGAAATTTTATTTAAATATGTAAATATTAATCTACCTCCAAATATTTTTACAATTTTAAAATAATTTTCTCTTTGAGATATAATAGACTTTACATGTATAAACTGTATATTTTATAAATACTTAATCAATTACTTCATTCAAATTTATATAAAAAAAATTTCAAATTAAAAAATCATTTAGGTATATATTTTTAAAGAAAATACCATGATTGACATTGCTAACATAATGACATTAATATCCATAAATACTCAAATAATAATACTTTAGTAAATATAATTGAAAGTTATTCATTTAATAAAGTTACCTAGTTTAAGAAAATTCATTGCTTATAGTACGCAAATTTAAAAAAAAATACTTTCTCATAAATTTTTAATATTTTAAGAAAATAATTTTAACAGGAATTCACTAACATGGTGCTGAAAATATACATTAATCTTATACAATGAGTACGCACTTACTGGCTCCTTAGCTTTTAATTGATGTTATCTTAATAAATTATTTTCAAAATGTAACGCCAGTTAAAATATCTGGTAGAAAACGTTGGATGTTATTAATGAGCTCATGTTTATCTTCCGTCAAAATTTATAAAATCACTTTTCCTGACAATATCTTAACTATGAAAAGTTCACTTTGCTGCACGCGCACTTTTTATGTAAATAAATGGTGGTATAATCTGTTATGGCAACTTGCACTCTGTTTACTTTCATAACAACAATAGACCGAATATATTATTTATTAGTTTTTTTCACAAGAACACGGTATTTTTATTTTAAAATATACCCCATATAATTTTAACTTAATAAAATATTGTTATAAAGAACTTAGATAAAACTAACAGTGAATTTTCATTAACGAATCAATATATTTAATAATTATATTCTAATATTTTCAGAGTTATAGCATAGAAATGTTGTTAAAGAAATGTCATATTAATCTATTTATTACTTATATTCATTAATTTTCTTTTCATTTAAACTAGTAAGAAATGTATATGAATTAACTAATATAACAGATTTTAATTCATAAATCGTATCTTTAATACTTTATGCAATTTTAATTAAAGGTGTTCATTAGAACTGTTAAAAATAATTAAAGACGGCTGTAGGTTAATTTTTTGTTATAAAAATAAGAAATATTGATTTGTTTAAAAAATCGAAAATCACTTACAACAATTCTTAAGAAGGAAATTTTTGATGTTTTATGTACAACTTTAAAAAATAAAGTATAATTTATTTATCAAAAATATCACGAAGACACTGAGTAAATTACTTTTTCTTTAATTTGTTAAATTTTAGGAGAAAAATTATTTTAACCACGGTTTGAGAACAAAGCTAATGCTTTGTTATGCAAATCTAATTGCGGGTTTATTTGTCTTTATAAGTTAGAAAATTATCGAATTTTTTCTCTAATCACAAAGCTGACCTAAAAATAAGCATTTATTAGATGACTATAAAATTTCAACTATTATGATTTAATCATTTTACAGCAATGTAACTTAATATTAAATATAATGTTACGTAAATGTGTGTTAGGCTAAAAATAGTTTCCAGTTTATTATCAGTTAATATCACCTGATGGTTGATAGACCTAACGAGAACTGGCACTAATAAATAAATATGGTATTTTATTGATAAAATTAATTTAAAATCTTTCTTACTTGAAAAAGATTTTTTTGAAATATTGTAAATAAGAAGGTGTTATTTTTAACATCATAAGAATAAAAACACTATTACACATTAAATAAATTATATTCTATTAAGAATTGTAATGAACAATAACCCCAGTAGGTTCACTATGCCTCTATGGGTCATTTGTTAAAACTAATTTAGTTAAGTAAATAAAAAGCAATTTCCTAATCTCTCAGTAAAATTTTACTTGCTTATAAAGTTTGTATCAATATATTTACCTTATATATATATAAATACTTTTATAAAATTAACCAAATTGATCATTAAAATCTTGATATATTAAGGCATAGAATTTTTTCAATATAAAATTTTATAATTTGTGCTAAAATACCCAAATATACCATAAATCAATTTTTTAATGGAATTTATAATCATCGCATTTTTTAAAACTTGTAATTTGCAATCAAATATAAGAATGAGGTTAAATTATCAGTGTGCAAATGGAAGAAATTTTTTTTTAGCTTTGAAAATGACAATTCTTCGTCTTATATCTTACATTACCCCAAAACATTTTAATTTAAAATATTTATTTAATGTTACATTGTTACAAAAACAAAGTTAGAACAGGATTTCTAAAATGACGAGTTTCAAAGTTGACATTAATTTTATTATTTTAAAATATCAAAAATTTCCCTTTTAAATATATAATCTTTTTATGCATTCAACTTGAAATATTATTGCACTATACAGTGCAACAAATGGCGCATTATTGAACTATTTATTACATTATTGAAATGTTATTTATAAGCACAATATAATAACTTGCTCAAGAATGTATGCTACAAAAATCTTTTCTCCAGAAGATAGAGAGAGGACAAGTGCATTATTGAAATAGAAAAATTAGATACTATTGATTTTCAACAAAAATACATATACAAAAGTTTCCTCAAAACTTGAAACGAAGGAACTCAATATTCTAATTTCATTTTTTTCTATCGGAAAAAGTATACTATATATCCCCATTTTAAAAAGCTTTATCTTTTAAATAAAATAGCTGAGAATGAAGGCTATGGTATAATACTCTTTAAAAGCAGAATAACAAGCGAATGAAATATTCAGTCCTTGGAATGAAGTACCATGGTAACCATTAGATAAAAATGCAAATGCCTGAGCACCAGCAACTAAAACAAATATACTCTTTCTCCAAACACAACTGAAAAAGTTTAAGAGCAAGGCGGTATTTCTTCAAAGAGAAAACAACAATACTTTGCTGCTTTTTTTAAATTTAACCGTTTCTATTTTGAACTAAAAGTAACTCTTCGCTCTGAAAACTAACATTATTGGTAGCAAAACAAAAATATATTCATTATTTACCTCAAAAAAGCCTTAGCATTTCAAAAATAAAAAAGAGAGAAATCATCGAATAGCAGTTAGTATTCCATCTTCTTAGAAAATCAATATAAATCAATCCTTTATTTTCAGATAAAGCTTTTAAAATTTAACCATTACTTTTAAGCACGATATCTGCAAATAAAAGGAAATGCGCATATATAGATTAATATATTCTAAAAACATTTTTAATATCTTTAAGGTGTTAAAAGAATATTTAAAGGTAAAATTACTTTTGATTCACGCTATCAATAAATAGAAATATTTAAGAAATATCAGTATTTAATAAAACGTATAAAATTCTTATACTGTTATGTAAATAAGGTAAAAATTTGCTTACGTGAACATTATTTAATTATAAATCTCATAGTACAGATACTTAATAAATTTCAAAAAAAAAGAATTTGAAAAATATATATCGAACGTTTTTCACATTAAAAAATAAAATTATATATATACATATATATATATATATATATATATATATATATATATATATATATATATATATATATATATATATATATATATATATATATATATATATATATATATATATATATAGGATATAAGCAGAAGTTAGTAATATAAGGACTAACGTCTGTTATAAAAATATTAGATCAACTTTTAAACTATAAACAATGCATTGTACTCAGCATTTTACAGAACTCTACCTTTGTAATTTTATTTATTATTGTTATAGAAATTATTAGATTTTAATGAATTTAAATTTCAGTTTTAAATGCGAAATACATTAGGAATGCATTTGTATATGCACATACATATTACAATTTCATTCTAAGGTATTTAGCAGAATTATGTAAAATAATTTGATGTGAAAATTCCAATCTAATATAAACTAATTTTATAAAGAAGGCTGCATATGGCTTGAAAATGCCTTTCTAATCTCCTTTGTAATGCCAAATGTCTACAGATTCGGCACTTTTACTAAAGAAACAGCTGTGAATTTAAAGCTATATGCATATTTTACAGTTGTAATTTCTTAAACTTAAGAATGATAAATTTAGCTAATGGCATTATAATTAAATATGAATGCTTGCTTTCTTATTATTTACATGTTACGGATAATCGTCGACTTCTCTTTTTATACTCAACCATTTCACACTTAAATTCTTAAAAATACAAGTTTAGTCACCTACCATATTTAAATCCTTTATGAAGTCACTTGATTATTCTTATACAGTGACACTGGCTGAAGCTTTTCAGTTTTATGGTCTTTAAAATAAAGAATATTAGTATCAACAATGATTAGCATAAATTGTCTATAAATTCTAGATGTTCTTATATTTTAACCATATAATTTAGAAATCTACAAAATTTTGA
Organism: Latrodectus elegans; assembly: GCA_030067965.1. Classification (NCBI taxonomy): domain Eukaryota; kingdom Metazoa; phylum Arthropoda; class Arachnida; order Araneae; family Theridiidae; genus Latrodectus; species Latrodectus elegans. The sequence continues at coordinate 47,182,745 of CM057817.1, forward strand.
ATGTTACAGAATTAGAGGAGAACATATAAATAACATTATCAACGCAAAAATACACATAAAAATTAATAATATTTACTTTTTCTATTTCTATACTCTTATAAGCATTCTTTATCTTAGAGATCTGACTCAAGAATTAGTTAAAATATGTATAAAAATAATTCGTAAGCACTTCTCAAGAAAAATGTGTAGAAATAGAATACTTAAATAGAAAATGTACACTCAAACAATATTTGTGAAAATATACTTTTTGTTAATTATAAAACTTGTGTTTAAAATGTATACTAAAATAAAAAATAATATGATGCCATAGTTTTAATGTTACAATTAAGGACATACATTAAAATTAATTGATATGTATTAAAACTTACTGAGAACTTGCAAATCACAAAACATTCTATCCTAGAACTTAATATTATTCTCGATACGCGACTAGGCAACATATTTTGAATATATCTAGATATTAGCATTCTCAGAGATATGATAGATAGATCTCTAATATCACTACATCTATATTGTAAGTTAATTTAATTAGCATATCCAACTTGTAGTAACTTATCTTTAACTCTCTCTCTCGCCAATTTGATACTCCATGCGATAAAATGCATTCAATTAAAGTAACTTTATATCAACGAAAGGATTCAAACATTTAGAAGCTCAGTGTAAGAACAGAAAAGGGAATTTTCAGATTTCTATTGATTTCCTTTAACTTTACGCATCTGCTTAAACTATTTCATAAAGTTGATTTTTGTGAGATCACGTATACTATGTAACTCATGCTTTTTTCCACCATACTTAAATAACTTCAATAAAATTACTATAAGAAACTGCATTTTTGTGAATATTTAATATTAGGAGAGGCTTAATATTATAAAAAATAAATTACAGTCACAATAAATAATATAATTTATTTATTTTATGTGACAGTTATATTTCAGTAATACAAAAAATGTAAATGATTCTAGATATCAATTGTGACATAGGGCATAACATTACATGCCAATGATGAAAAATAATATTATTTATTTATTTGTTCTGAATTATTTTTGCGCATATTAAACTGTGATAATTATTATTTTAGATGTTTGATAAATTTGGTTGTTTACAAATGTTAAAAAATCTGTGATAGAAATAAGATCATCGTAAATTTAACAAGCATGACACAAATTAATTCAATTTCTTATAAATACTCCATAAAATATAATTTTTGCCCATAAAGAATGCAATTCAAATATCACAAACAGCTTTTTTAGAAAGAGAAGCTTTTGAATTTAGAGAACAAATGCTTATTTACAAGTTTTATTATTATAAAAGTATAAAATTTTATAGCTGATATACCCCAAAAAATATTTTTTATTGATAAAGAGATTTTATTTTTAATTAATTTCAAACTAATTGTACTTATATGCAACTAATTAAACAAAATTCTTCAGAAATTTTATAAAAATATTAATACCAGTTTTAATAGAAAGCATCCAAGATCTTATAGCTGTAAAGTTATTTGCTTTATATTACACAATAAATTTGAAAATAAATTTAATATGTTTTCTTAACTCAAAGAAAATATAAATTTTCCATATTTTCTAAACCATTTTTATTTGTTTCATTAATACAGCCCCAGTATTTAATGAAATAAAACTTTATTATTATAGGTATCATTTTCTAAAAAACGCATCAATTTGAGTGACTGTTAAACTGTTTTATTTTGTCAAAATAACGCCTTTTTATTTAAAGTATGTGTACACGTTGAAAACGTCAATTTCGACCAAAAATGATAAATTTATTTTATTTTTTCGTTAAATAAGCAATTTAAATAGCTTTCTAAAACAGGTTTGTTTTTGTCTCTACGTTAAATAGATTCCGAGATATAAAGGATTTCGTAAAGATTAGGAAAGCAAAAGTGGACATATTTAAAGGACCGGAAGTGGACATTTAAAGGGCCAGAATGATGTTAAAAATTAGTTTAAACAGTGTTTAATTTTGAAATATAAATTTAGTAATCTTTTAAAAGATACATAAAATAATTACTGTTCCAGAAATCAATCAGAAAAGCAAATAAAAAATTAATCAGCAAATATGAGAATTTCATATAAAGACACAACATTTTAATCTTTAAATGTGATTTTCTCAGAACTGGCTTTTACCTATAATTTGCACGCTTCAAAAAAGATAACTCAAAATATTTTTACAATATCACTATGGAATTTTATAAGCGTTGTCTGTATATTGTTTTCTAGGGAATGTATTAAAAAATTTTAATCAATAAAATATTTCCCAAATTATGGCCTGTTATTCGAATAATGGCATAGAAATTTTGGCTAAAATTTCAGTATAAATATTCTACTGGCCGTAATTTTTTTTATTTTTTAACAAAAACTTAAAATTTTAGAACATGCTCTAGACAATAACAAACAGATTATTTGCTATCAATTTTTTTCAAATATGTTTAATAGTTTTTGATGTAGCATTTTTAAATTTTTTAAAAAAATGCCCAAAATTATATACATATTTAACATTTCTGAAGAATAATATCGGAATATATCAAATTTTAGTAGCTCAATATTAATGCTTTCTAAAGTGAAATAGGAAAATATCTTTATAATGTATATATGCAGTATATTTTTAAAAAAGTGCTCTGAACGTGTTCGAGTACCTTAAAAAGAATTCCTAAATGGTTTTAAAAAGAAATGTATATCATTTTAAAAAATAAAATAATTAATATATTTAATCTTTTTATTATTTTCAACACTATGAAATTTATTTTTCACCAAACATTAATCCAGTTATTCCTCCAATGGATGATATACCTCAGAAATCAACCAGAAAAAAAAAGATTACTCCTTATATAAATTCATCTTAAAGAATTATTCCTGAACTTTAAAAAAATTCCATATTTGAAATAAGGAAAACTTTGCGAAGTTTATTTCAATATTTCATATTCACACATCAGTGCTTCTTACTTGAGGTTGAATTTCATAAGCTTTTCGGTTATCGGAAGTCTATATCGCGAAAATCAATAGTTTTCCTGTATGATAAATGCTCAACTCACGAAATATTTCCGCTTGTCTATTTTAAGAAATTTCCTAGAGGCACCCGAATAGTTTAGTTCTCATACGATGTTATGACTTTCTTTTACAGAACCAAACCATCCCAAATGGAAACATTCCTGCCGCACATCAAACTTTCGTCATTTCATAAGATACAGGAGCATTTTGGGACATATAGAACGCGATTATGCCCCGAAAGCTTCTGCGGAAATGTAAAATATGCAAGGATAAACTCACTGTTGTATATATTTATGGATTTCTAGAATGAGAGACACTTTGATTAGAATTCTTGCATATCAGATATTAAGGAAACAATTTCTTCATATTTTCTGCTATAGTGGATTTTCATCGAATCGAAATGGTAAATGTCATTTATATATAGTTCTGAAATAACCAACTAAATAAATTATTTTGTGGCCATTTGTCCTTGAATTTTCAAAAGTTTTATGTTTAATTACTAAGATAATTTCCCTTTTTAGATTTTAATTTCAAAATTGATTTAGTTTTGATTACTAAAATAATGGAGATTATAACTTATTCTTATATTTTAATAATATTTAAAATCTATTATTTGCTTTTATATATTATAAAATAACTCAATTGCTTAGTTTCTCTGCATTAAAAAACTTTTGTTTCTCATTAAATGAATATTCTTATAATTGCATTCATTAAACCTTTAATTGTTTCTCTCTTAGAAAGTTTTGAATCTCAATTTTAAATGAGATTCATAATCATTTTTTTTCTCTTTAACTATTTTTACAAATGCTTATTACGTTGATTATCTTAGGAAATAGTGTTATTATGCATTAATAAAATTCCTTCCATTGTACTACATAATGAAATATAATCAAGTAAACTCTCGATACATTTAAATATTGAAATTTTAATGAATCAAAAAGCAACGAGTATAAGTTTTTAAAAAGTGTAAAGTAATATAATAATATTGAATTTCAATGAATATTTTAAAAGATTTAATTTTAAGATACGTCTCCTACATTGCCACTAATAGGAAAAGTACTATATGAAAATCATTGCAAAAATCAGTTGCAAAAAGTAGATATTAATAAATACACTGCTTTTTCAATATTTACATACTTTTAATGAATGAAATTAAACATATTTAAGTTAATGACATTAGAAAGTAAATATTTATTCCTCAGATATATAGTTAATTTATATTCTCTTGAGTCATAATGTCCATATTCTCTCAAAAATTTGTAAATTACTTATAAAAGATCATTATTTTTATTTTAATACACACACTTTTGCGTAGATTTAGGTAAAATTTTATTAATGAAATGTTATGGCTGGTATGTAAAGTAAATTTGGAAAACACAGTTTTAATAGACATAAGAATGTTATCATTAATAAAAATATTAATAAATAAATATGAATAAATAAAAATATTAATTCAACAAACACTGAATTTATTTGGCACTTACAAGCAGTCTATATATATGATTTTTTAGCTTAATTTCATTTTCAAATACCCTTATCAAAACCTCTATGTTCTTGTAAAGCCCTACTAATGACTTTTCTATGATTTTCTTATTATTGAATAAAACAACCAAATGGTTTGAATAAAATATTTGGTTTTGCATGAATAAATACGCTATTTTAAGACATTTTAGGCAAAATTACTGCTTTTACAAAATTTAAACTGTTTCAATAAAATCGTTTTCTTTAAAAAAATGCTTTTTAAGATATTTGTATTTTACGGAGATTAAATATTATCCGTAGTTTTTACAAGACATAAAGTATATTTTTAACATTTTTCTAATATTTTTTAAGATCTTTTCGAACAGAAAACAATTTTGGTTTTAATAAAATCCCATCTACATAAGATTACAAAAAATTCTTATTGAATTGTATTAATAATTTATAGTTAAAATATTTTAAACATTTTATGATCAAAATGTTGACATATCAATATAATACTTTAAATTCTTAAATTTTTCTTTTTATTCAGATTTTTAAAATAAATAACAGCAAAATCCTAGGAATAAATGGCTTACTTTTACCTGAAAAAAATTAGATATATTCAACATCACGCATAACTATAAAATGTTTGCTTACTTCTACCGTAAACATTAAACATACTTACAATATAGAACACTCAAGTTTATTTTTCACATTCATTCCGAGGTTATTTAAAATATATATCCGCATTCCAAATAAAATTATACACCCTATTACAAATGCCTGAACTGAGTTATGTTGACACAACTCTCGCGCTTGTTTATTTTGTAACTCAAAAGATGAAGACACATTTATTTCTTGTGAAACAAAATTTTAAAATCTTTTATGTAGTAAATAGGTTCACGTTCTATGAAGTAACTTCAGAAGCTGACTTTTCTTTATAACTTATTATAATTTGACGATATATTGCTGATCGTTAAATTCAAACCGTTTCCTAAATGTTTTTATTGCAAACCGAATCGAAACTGCGGTATTCCATTGAAAAATAAATGAATTAAGGGTATATAACAAGTTTTATTGCTGTCATTTTATTGGAGAAAGGGGAAAAATGAAGGCGATTCTCCCTGAATTTTGTTGATGTAATTTATAAGCTCCTATGAATCCACTGTTCCCATTTTAAAACTTTTACAATTGGATAAAAAAAAAGAAAAAGTATCACGAATAAAAACATTTCAGTAATATATAAGATGTATCCTTTAATTTATGACAAAGTCTTGTATGCATCCATTTCTTTACATTTGTCGCGAAGTTAAGGATTTGATATTATTTGCGACAAATGCTTTACGACAAAATTTTCTTTCTTTTCAATTGCATTTTCATAATATTTTACTTTAGTTGCAATACTTTGAAAAGAATAAAAATGTTGCAATTACGTTTAAATATATTCAAAAATTAGAATTTTGTCATCCTTCTGTATTTAACAGAATGAAGATAAAAATTATAATTTTCATGTTCTCTAATGGGTGTTATTTAGATATGTTTGGGAAATAATTGGACAATAATAGAAAACGCACTTGTTATATATATATATATATATATATATATATATATATATATATATATATATATATATATATATATATGTATGTATGTATGTATGTATGTATATATATATATACGCTATAGTGTGATTAAACATTTTTTTCTTAACATTTTTATAAATATAATTTTAAAATTACTTTTATAACATTATGTTATTTATATTTATTAAAATATGAATAGTTACATTAAAATTTGTGGTGACTTCACAAAATATGAATTCTCATATATCACTATAAGCATATTTCAAATAATAATATATATAATATTGCTTTTATAAGATTAATTTTCTTTATATTTATTGAAATATGAAGAGTTACATAAAAACACTGTGGCTGCACAACATATGTATTCTTTTATATCACTTGAAGCATAGTTCAAATAATAATATAGATTGCTAACGTAGATTATGGTGTAAATTCTTAGTCCTTCTCTAAAAAGACTTTTTCAGTATATATATTAATAATTAAACAATCATAAGCATCATATTCCTGACAAACTTTGTTTTTGCTGTACGAATGTACGGAAATTAAATGTAGCTAGTCTAGCTCAGTTTGATGTTTTGTGCAATTAAATTTCGAAAAGTAAATTAATGCCAACAAATCCTTTTAAACATAATTTCACTGATATTTGTATAATTTTAGTGTTTTTTTTAATTCCATTTAAGCACAAATTTGACATGTTTTGTGTGCATCATTTAAAATTTAATTATTTTTTCGATGCATATTTCGAAATTTATTCTCAATATAGAACACCCAAAAATACAAATCTATACCTTCTTTTATTTCATATTTAAATTAACTTTTTATACATTTCATAAATTATATTAATTTTATTTTAGATTAACTTATATTTATTTTACTTCAAATTAAGATTGCAGAATTTAAATTTTAAAAGTTTTTTATTGTATTAGTTACTTAACACTCTGAATATTATTTAATGATGATAATTCAACGCAATTGCTTTACAAAAAGAATTATTTTTCAATTTCTTTTTAAATCATAAAGAAAAATATTAAATTTAAAACTTTATAAAATAAAATATCAATAATTTAATGGTAATTTATGTGTTTTTCAAACAATATAACCACATCACTCGTTAACATAATTGCACTAAATACTGCTTTAATTTGTTTTGCTTCTTTTTTAGGCTCATAATCCAATTTATAATTAAAAATCTTGTTAAAGAAAATTGGCTTCTCTCTCTATATCTCTCTGTATATAAATATATATATATATATATATATATATATATATATATATATATATATATATATATATTCTATAAATAAAGCTCCATTTCCATATTTAGTTCAGGTTAATTTAAATGAAATGAACAAAATATTCCATCTTTGAAGATAGAGATTGGGTAAGAGGAAGCACTTTTCCTCTGCCAGTTCCTAGAAGGCTCAATTTAATTTATTTCGCCGCTAACGAATTTAATACGAGACATAGTCATTTCAATTTATCCATCCTTCTATTTAGCTCGCAAAATTTTATAATGTACTTCGCTCTTCTAAAAGTTTCCATGCATGACGTAATCTGTCCATTCTACACTTCTCAATTAATCACAACTGTCTCGGCTCTTACTTCAGTACCAGCATTTCCTGTGACTTCATTCAAGAGCACTCTCTGTTGAGAATAGAGCTTCAATCCTTTTCGGACAGAAAATGTACCTTGCATAAGCGAGTGAAGAATATGAAGACATGTTCTTTGAATCTTTTGAAACGTGAAATCTTTTAATTAGAAGAATTTAGTTCTTCTGTAATAGCAACGAAATAGTTTTGAAATTCTCATTTATTATCTAATGTAAATATTTATATCCAACTATAATTTTCTTAACTGTGAAGTTAAATACATATAATCAAGCTTAACTATTTTCATATTACTTGATAAATTTCAGTTTTGTGAATTTTTATTTCCATTAAAATTTTAATGAATCTTTTTAAAGTTCTTCTAATAACGATGCAGAACTTGATATTTAGCATTAAATTTATTATTCGCTAATATAAATAATTAATACATCAGAATATAATTTGCTGATCATGGTTTGAGCTTCTTATATGTAATAGGCAGAACTTTCAGTTTTTTTTTTTTTTTTTTTTTTTTTTTTTTTTTTAATGTGATTAAATGATCTCATAAATTAAGAATTATTTCATATTATATAATTAGATGAAACTCATTCATAAATAATAACTAAACAGAGTTTCATTTATCATGATAAAATAAAACTAGAGATAAAAATCTGTTAATTTAAAAATTTTGAATTGGTACTATATTCTGAAGAATAAATTATTAAATTTAGTATTAACAAGTGGCTTTTAAAAATGCTTAATATTATACCAACTACTGTTGAAATGATCATTTATAAAATAATTTATATTTTGTAATGAGTCATAAAATACTAAAAACAATTACCTATATAAATATTATCAATTAATTTCTATATATTTAACTAAATGTGGAGCTTTTAAATTAGCTTTTGTTTGCTATTTATAAATTAATTTAAGAGAATTCTAGTAAAAGAAATATGTTCGTGTGGATATATGCTTGTGCTTTCTTGCATAAATATGCATGCATACGTGTGAATCTGTGTATATTTTAATAATGGAAATAATTTTCAATGGGTATTTTTGTCAAATAACTATATCATAAAATACTCCTTAATTACTAAGCGTATATAGAAAAAATGAAACCAAATGTAATTCAGATTATTGTTCAATGGCATCTTTATTAAATTTAAATATTTATAAATGTATCAATTTAAAATTTATTTTTATCGTGCATACATTATTCTTACTTAGTAGCTCACAAAAGTTATGATGAATTTTTATTTTACGAGGAAAAAATATACTTTTCTGCAATCTTCACCCGGCTTCAGATGCATTTCAAATCACTTGCAACGTTTTATGTATGCTAGTCAGTTCTGATCAAACCCAGTATAATATTTAAACTTCATAATTGGGTAAAAAAAATTGCTTAATTTGCCTGCAAGAAAACTCCACAGAATGACAAAAATTTACTTGGTTAAGGCAAATTCTTATATAGCACCTTAAACTTGATTTTCGCAAGAATTTCTACTATCGGCAATAATCTGGGTGTGGTTGGAATATTTAAACGACAAGCACCAAAACCGGATGTCAGCGTCAACCATAAATCAAAGTGTTTTGGAAGTCTTATACGTAGAATTGTAATCTTTAGGTTCCTTTCGTGCATTTTAGCAAAATTTCTAAAATATTTCCGGAGTAAACTTCTTTTTTCTGCAATACCGAACACGAAATCAGAGTTTCCTTGTTGAAACATTGAATAAACAAAAGAAATGAACGGGCACTGTATGTAGTTGTCTGATGGAATACATAGGAAGAAGCCATTAAAGAGAAAGATTTAGCGAATATAAGTAACGACAAAAATTCCATGAAATTTTCGCTTCGTAATGTTTTTATAATCGACTACAGAATCATTCTTCCGCAGCTAAATTCAACTATGTCACGATTTAAAAATCTAGGTTATAAAAGTCATTAAAAAATCTTCTACTTTGATTAAAATTCATGATTCGATTTGTCTTTACCTTCCATTACTTAAATCCTAGAATTAAACGGTAACGCAAATTTTAAAATATTCAGTAAAAAAATTATCTCTCTTTTTGAAATAAATATACCAAAATAGAGAGATTAATTTTTTTCATAACACAACCAGTTATGCACATTTGTTTTAATAATTCATATTGCATAGGTTTCCCGATAGTTAAATGCATTATCTTTTAACCTAGCCTTGTCATTAAATAGAAAATAACTAAAACACACACACACATTGTTGTTCTTATTAGCATTTAAATTACGTTTCTATTTCATAAATATTTTAATTAACGTTTAGCAAGTTTATAAATCATTAAAATTAAAGAAACAAACTCTAATCAAAAACTCATCTGCTTATAATTACAACTAAGCATTATTTTTATTCTAATAAAAATACTAATTGTTTCAAATTTTAACAATTTTTTTATATCTAAAACCTTATAAGAATACTATAAACTATAAGAATTACAAAAAAAAAACAACTCAAATCAAATATTCATCATAATTTTCAGTTTCAGATAAACATTATTTTTATTTTTATAAAACATTAGTTGTCTTAAATTTCAAAATGTTTTCAATATTTTCAAAATTTTATAGAAATACTATACGTTTTACTAAAAATTGGAAAACAAACTTCAATCAGACTCATCACAATTTATAATTACAACTAAGCGTTATTCTCTTATAGTTAAAATGTAAAATTTTATTATTCTATTCCAACAAATTATATTATTCTTATAAAATCCTATCATAATATTCAATTTAACGAAACTTTTAATATATAAATTTGTAGGGAAACCTAAATGAAGTAAAAATGAACTATGTAAGAAATAATTTAAATTAAATTTGAAATTTGAGCAAAATTTATTCTGACACTTATAACTAAATGCACAATTGGAATCCCGTGAATTTTATGTATGATTTAATTAACTGGTAGTAGGATGAAATTGAAATAAGGCTGCATCGCCTTAGAAGATAATCTGACACTTAATCCTTATTTATTCACTCACTTTATGATCGCTGCATGAGTACTCTATTGTCATTGCTCGAAATACTCATTGGAGTATGAGGAAGCCTTTACATACGTATAATGAGCTTTCAACGACTTCCTTTGTGTTAATGAGAATGTAATTTAAAACTCGGTATTCAAGTTATTGTTTGTGGTTTAGTATATCCACATGAGAAGCTCTGTTAGAAACTGCTGTTCTGTAACTTACTTTATGGGAGCATACTTTTATAGGTTATAAAATTAGATGTAAGTATAGTTCAATTAATTTGAGCTATATTTTCAATTAAATGTCATGACTAAACATTAACAATATCATTGAAGTTAAACTTTCTGAAATGGAAATGAGAATTTTGACAGTAAACCAGCCATTCGTTTGCCTTTTATCAATTTCATTTTAAAAAGTAAAAATTCTAGTTATAACAATAAATGTATGTATAACATTTAACATGTTATCAGTTAATATAATGTAATCATTTATCTTCTTTCCTCAAATTAAGTGTATAAAAGTATTCTCATCTAATTTTAATCAGTAAAATATATGATATATGACATTCAAACAAGAAAGTCTACTGAAAAAATGTAATTAGCATGCTCAATTTTTTTTTCAATTCTTAAAAATTCTTTCATAGAATACAAACCTGCATGATTTTATAAAATTGTTCCTGCAAAAAAAAATATATAATTAGTTTTGTTAGTTTCTTTTTGATACAGGAAATAACTTATAAGTTCCAAACTTATAACTTTATAGACTCTCATGGTTTATTTTATTTGAACCACAATAAAAGTTGAAGGAACAAGATTATTACTCTTTGGAATTCTAAAATAAAACTGATTTTTAGATCTATATATATATATATATATATATATATATATATATATATATATATATATATATATATATATATATATATATATATATATATATATATATATATATATATATATATATATATATTGATTTTCGCTTACTTTAATTTCGAATTATGAATTGTTACTATAACATGAAATAAAGCATTTTAATGTAGTTTATAAATATTTATAAATTACATTTATGGCAGTAAACCGAAAATTATTAAATTTTCATTTTCATATAACAAATATTTTTCTCGTTATGCACATTCTTTTAAAAAGTTATTTAATGACACGATAAATCCCTTAGATAAAGAATTATTCAATTTATTTATACATTCATACATAAACATGAAAGAATGACAGTTTGGACAACATAATTTCCTTTAAATTTCTTGAACTTAACTAATTTTAAAACCAATTTCAAATATCTTCATCAAATTTTAAGTAATTGATAAAAGAAACCTTCAAACACAAATTTAGAACTTTGAGAGAACAAAATTTCTACTTACACATACCCGTTAATCAACCATAAACTACCTAGACATTATTTCTTTAAGATTTTTCTTTTTAATCTTTTCTAAAAGAATTATGTCAGAAACTTCAGAGCTTTTCTTGAATCAAAAAGAATGACGGGTTATTTTTAAAATTCTTTAAGCTCTGTTTCAGACTTATATATTTTTGACACAATCTTTCTTAGATAATAAATCAAGTGAATTATTTTCCCAAAAAATATTGTCTTTGCGAATTTAAGCATGATGTTAATGTTTGTAATGATTTAAAATACAAGTAATTAATATTGACGAAGAAAATGAAATGGTTACTTAAATATGCATAAATATTTAAGAACTTTATTTTCTTCTTGTGCAAGTGTTAAAAATTCAAAAATTATAATTAAAATTTAGACAATGTTAAATATTTTTGGTTATAATATACTCTATAACATTACGGAATTTTTGCATCAATATTAATCATAGAAAAGTAAATTAACAGGAAAAAATCTATTCATATTCCTATTTTAAAAATATAAATTGCTTTCTTTATATTTATTCGAAAAACAATAATGATTTTCATAACGAATAACATCTCTCAAAATTATATTAGAAATTACTTCCAGGTCATCGTATTTAAAATAATAAGAACTTTCTTGAAATACAGGTACTGATAAATCTGTTTAATTTATAATTTCTTCAAGGGGCTATTAATTAGGAAAAATTGAAACTGCTTCAATTTTAGCACCTTGATATAAATTCACTATTTGAAACAATTACAGTAATTGCATACCTTATGCATGCATGAATTAAAATATAAAAAAGAGGAATATATTTTTCAACTTGTAATAGAAATCATTATATTAGAATAAAATACGTCTCTTGTTTGGATTTCTTTCTAGATTTTTCATCCTTTCTTTGTTGAATGTATCTCCGCAAAAGTAATCTGTATTAATTTATTTATGAACAGAATTTATACACCATACTTCATATATAAGCATATATCGTATCCGTTTCTTCTATTTCTTATTGTATCAGAAATGCAGTGAATTGTACTCGATCATTCTGCAAAAATACATTCCGGAAGCAGCTCAAAGCATGAATCTTCGAAGTCTAGCTAACTTAAGTATATCTTAACTTAATATACTGCTCTGTAGAAATGACGAGCTTTCTCCCAGGTGTATAATTATTAACCTGGTCGAATAGTCTCTGAGGAATTTTGCAGCATCACGTACCAACAGTCATAACACAACAAACTTTACCCACTGGAGATTGAGAATTTATTGTTAGGATTAGAAGTCCAACCACATTTTACCTCTGCATAGTGTAAGCTATTATCAATGAAAGTCATTAATTGTGGGTCTCTCGGTAAATCCTGAGAACGCTACCATTAATGTTTCTATCATGCGAAGGGAGAACTGAAGCCATCAATACATTGTCTTTTCGTGGTATTATTCTATTGGGGGATTAGTTTGTTTTCGGGAAGAAACTATAAATTTAACTTTGAGAAACAGACTTAAGTTCAAACAGATTACTTCAATTCCCAACGTAAGAATTAATGCATGCTACTGTGACATAGTTTTTAGAGATATTTGGACACACTTGTTATTTTTGTAAAAGATTGATGTATAGCCGTAGAAATTAATCATAGATATTATTTTATTATTTTCTATAGTAGAGAATTAAATCTGAAAATAAATTTTCATTATTTAAATTTACTGCTAAAATGCTTTTAGAAATTAGGATATTAATTGAATAACATTTAAGACATGAAGGATCAGATTGCAAATCCTCTTATCCTTTTTATCCTTTTTAAGGCCTTTTAATCCTTTTTATCCTTTTCGTAAATAATTTTTTGCTAAGGATATTAGGTGTTATTATTATAAAAGTATTTCTTTTTTTTTATCTAATGACAACAAATATATTTAACAGAATATGGAGATCAGAATTGTAAGGAGTACACACACACATATATATATATATATATATATATATATATATATATATATATATATATATATATATATATATATATATATATATATATATATATATATATATATATATATATATATATATATATATATATATATAAATATATATATATATATATATATATGTATATATATATATATATATATATATATATATATACACGAGGGGTGCGTGTGTGTGTGTGTCTGCGTATTAACTCATTAAAAAAACTATATATTCTCTCAATTCGTATAAAAATCTGCTATAAATATTAATATTTGTCTTATGCCTCTTTCATTTATAATTTATATTGGTGAAGAGGAACTTATTTCTTATCTTTATACAGCAAGTTTATTATAAATACCATTGATATATAAGTGTATATTGTTAGATAGATAGATTAATACATATAGAATTTTTTTTTACTTTTTATTTCTAGATTGACTGTAACTGCCGGGTGTCCTATGGATTTACAGTACTTTCCTATGGACAGACAAGTGTGTTTTCTCGAAATTGAAAGTTGTAAGTAAAATTTTTAATACTTTGTGTAAATAAAAATAAAGTATTTTTATTTTATCATCTGTTATCATATGCATCAATTATAAATACAATATATATATATATATATATATATATATATATACATATATATATATATATATATATATATATATATATATATATATATATATATATATATATATATATATATATATACATATTAACTATGCAAAATTAATAAGGCTATTATAATTATAATAAAGCTAAGATAAGTTTAAGCTTATAAAAATATGTGATTTTAATATTAATTTAAATATTATTATATAGTTGACATTGATAAATTTCCTTTATATAAAATAAAGTACTCCCTATCCCAGTGTGAAAAAGTAGTAATAATAACATCGGTAAGAATCATTGCAAATTTTTTGGTTGCATTATTACAAGCAATAAGTATATAAGAGAGTGATTATAAAATACGCAATATAAAGACGATCTTTTGAATTATCTATGTTTTAAATATAATGAAAATTATTTCTAATTTAACTGGTTTATAAAATATTGTAATCCGATAAATAATATATAATTTAATTATACTAAATTTTAATTATAATTATATTTTTTAAATATATTATTTATGGCAAAACAGTTCTACGAATGTAATAAATTAAATAAATATAATGTAAATAATTTTAGAACCGTAATTAAGGGTATTAAATTTTATTTATATTTTTAGTTTGTGAATACACTCTAAATGTTAGATCGAAATCCAACGACGTGCACTTTTAGTAACTGTTGTCTGGACAAAAATGAAACATCATGACTGCTAAGGAATAGAACCATAGATAAATGAGCGTATATAATAACGGCTGGAACAGTTTTTCTTAAAAAAACATTTTTACTTCATGGTTATTTTCCGGAGTGTTCAACCGTAATATTCTTATCAACATTACGCTGTCTAAAGCGTCTGTCTAAGCAAAGGTGGAGCTTAAAAATAGTTTTGGTTGCTTTTGGTTATAAAGCGAAAATAAAACCAGAAATAAATAAAGTCATTTTATTTTTAATAATAAGAACGTATTGGTGTTCGGTGTTATTACTACTGCTAGCTTTTGACCTGCTATTTTGGCTTAAAGTAAACAAAACAATTTCATCATGAATGTTAATCTTTTTCAATTGACTTCTTAATTAATTTGACATTAAACATTTTGATTAAATTCTGCAAGCCAACCGGATCCTCCTAAATAAATCAGGATAACACATTTTAAATTTATAATTTGGCATTTATAACTGTAATGTGATGTTAATGAAAACTATTACACGAATATCCGTTACAAAAACATATACGCACTCTTTCATATAGTAAGAAATGACAATATTTTAATTTAACACGCTTGTCTATAACAAACTTCTTTGTCTAAAAATGAGCAATTCAGCTTTTGAATCAGAAAATCTAATGAATACGTTTTTAGGAGTAAATTTTTAGAAATGTTTTGTAAATAAATTTCAGCAAATATAAAATTTAATTATATATTAGGGTTTTACTTATTTTCAGCTCTTATTCACGAGCTTAGAATATGTTGTTCTCTTTCCACTTCTTTATCATGATTATCATTATCATAAAAAAATTAATTACTATAAATAAAAGTATATAAATTTTGTATGAACTGTATTACTTTGCTAAATAAAGCTCTTGAAAAAATTTTCAAGTTCTTTAATTATCTTTAACGTTTATTGTATTTAATTTCAAATTTAATTACAAATGTAAGTAGTTTAAAAGGATTCTCCATATAAAAGAAAATTAAAATTATTTTTTCCACCCTATTTCCCTATTTAAAATTCTCAGCTTTAAGTTTCCAACCTTTAAACAATTAATTTTAAACATAGATAAGCATAAACTATACTTTTCAAACATGTTTTTTGATTACTGTGAGTTAATTTCTGTAAATAAAATTTTACAAAGTTTCCTTCTTACTAAACATATTTCTAAAATTTTAATTTTACAAATATGTAAAATACTAAAACGATGTTTTCTATTTTCAGTCGGATACACAATGAGAGACATAAGGTATAAGTGGGGAGACGGAGAGAAATCTATTGGTATGTCGACAGATGTCGAATTACCCCAATTCAAAGTTTTAGGCCATCGTCAAGACCAAAAAGAAGAACACCTCTCGACAGGTATAAATTTTTTAAACTTATGTACATACGAAAGGTTCGTCTCTAATATAAGTATTGTTAGTAATCCTATTATGTGTTTTTCAATAATATTCATTTTAACGCAGAAGCAATTACAAAATAAGAACTTAAGCTGACAATCATAGAAAAGCCGTGACTAGACTATGAATACATTTATAGTTCCAAAATAGTTATTAGTAGAAACAACTCTATTATTTATTTAAAATTAAAAACTATGAAAAGTAACTTAAATTTTGATATTCATTAAAAATATTATGAAAATCATTGAAAAGATATCTAGAAAAATTAAATATTAAGTAGAAAAAATTTACGAATGTGTGAAAAAGGGATCAACAGTGTCCCACTTTTTTGATTGGATTTTTTAAAATATATACGGATACTATTTATTATATATAATTAACAGATGTCAAATTTTGATTCCTTAGAAAGTACCAATACTAAATGAAATTAAAAGTAATTAATAATTATTTCATTTGCTTTAGTAACCTTAACATTATAGTTTATGAAAGAGATAACCACATCCATAAATATAATCTTAATTTTGCTTCCAGGTAACTATTCGAGATTAGTGTGTGAGATTCAGTTTGTGCGGAGCATGGGCTACTACCTAATTCAAATCTACATCCCAGCTGGGTTAATAGTCATCATTTCATGGGTGTCTTTCTGGCTTCACAGAAACGCAACACCCGCCCGAGTAGCCCTGGGGGTCACCACCGTGCTCACAATGACCACCCTTATGTCCAGTACCAACTCCGCCTTACCCAAAATCTCGTATGTCAAGAGTATTGACGTCTACTTAGGAACCTGCTTCGTGATGGTGTTCGCTTCCTTGCTTGAATATGCAACAGTTGGATACCTCGGTAAGAGGATAAGCATGAGGAAGGCAAGAAATCAGCAGATGGCTAAAATGGCTCAAGAACACCGACAGAGATGCGTGGCAGCAGCCGCGGCTGCGGAGGGGCCCGAAAGGTGCCCCCCTCCGGAGGCGGTTCTTCTGCCAGGGAACGCTGAAGTCACCATGGTCAAATCAGCCGTTAGAGGACAGCCGGTAAGTCACTTTCAGCTTAACTATTTGCTTCTTAATTTTTGTGAACTTTTTCCGCCAATATCAGAACTTGAAGAACTAAGGCTCTGCAACTAAACCCCTTATTCAGACAGACATCATAATAAAACCATTGAAATTTCTGTTTCCAATAACAGAAAGAGTATTATTATTGCACACTTTTTGTTTGTGATAATATCACTTACCAAGAGGCAAGTGAAAACAATAATTTGTTCAATATAGTGTAAGGCAGTACTCATCGTTATAAAATAGACACATTAGCTATTAGGCTTCTCTATTTTTAATGCCATTGATGGTAGAATTAAGAAAATCTTTTCTACCAGGCTCTACAGTAATTTCTCATTTCTACGTTGCTGATATGCTGCTCTAATATATAAATTTATTTTAACCACGTTAAATTAATAATATTATTCATTTATAATTGCATTATAATGAAAACTTCCCTTCCATACTGAGTTCTTCAACTTCATAATTTTATATATAAAAAGAATGTGTATATAATTCCATATTAAATTAAATTTAGTAAAGCTACTTTTTAAGTAAAATAAAGTAATAAGTGAACTCGCCAAATTTTTCTAATAGCTTTTACAAGTTTAAAAAAATATTTGTAAAATGTTTAACCAGATTCGAAAATAAATTTCGGAAAAATATTTTTGAATAAGATTTTGATGCTAAATGAATAGCTTAGTTAAATTTCATTTTTTCTAGAATAAGATTTTTTTAAGATCAGATTGAAAATAATCAGAATAATTTAATGAAAAATATTTATTATGAGCAGTGTTTGCTTAAAAAATTACGTAGGGCTAAATTTTTTTAAATTTTTCTTTGACAATATTGTAAATCAAAAATTTTATTGCTTTATTCAAAAGAATATTTATAGAATCTTATAAGTATATAGAGGAAAAGGGGGAAGACACATGCACCTTTAGATATAATTTGTACAAATTAAAGTAAAGTGATTCAGCTAAATATTTTTATTAATACTTGCTTTGTTATTAATGTTATAAATTATAATATTCATTTTTGTGTGATTCACTGCTTGCTCAGCTATAAGAATAAAACATCACTATTCCAAAATTAAATGGAAATATTTTTAAAAGAATAGTTATATTAGTTTTGAAAATATGAATCTCTTTAAAAATAAATATGTGATAAAAGCATTCTTAAAAAGTGATTTTAATTCAAAAATATTATAAACCAAAAAAAAAACAAATTTGTATGTAAAATGAATATAAAAACATTTTTCGTTTACTTTCTATATTATTACAAACTTTAAATATCGCACACGTGTATTGAATACATAAACATATATATATGAAATTTTTTTAGCAAATACTCGGAAGAAGATCGAAATTAGTTACTGTGTACTTACATACAAAAATTGATGAGCGAGTATAACTTTTAATGCTATTTCTGTAACATAAGTATTAATATCAAATAAAATAACTGAATTTAATCGGAAATTGATAATATACATCAATATTTTTGATCCCACGTTTATGAGAATTTACTGATGCTTAGATGTGAATTTTAATATTTATTTTCACGCAGGAAGAAATCACGTTTATTTTAAAATTAAGTTAACAAACAATGAATAAATGACTAATCAATCACATATAGTATATAATATGTAACACAGCAATAAATAAGTAATAAACAATTGTTTTTTAACTTTAAAACGTATTTAATTAAAAAGATATTTAGTGTATACGTGCTACTACCAACAGAAATCTACGCGATTTTCATTTAATAAATCAAAGTTTAAATAAATGCTTGAAATAATTTATCATACCCAAAATTTGTTGCACACAACAAAAAAATATTAGTTATAAATGTTAGCGAAGAATTTTTTTAAATAAAAAGGTAATGTACAAAATTAAAGTATAATAAATAAAAACTACCAAAATAAATAAGTAAACATATTTAAACACAAAATATCTGATTATATATTTTTTCGTGTTACATTTTTTTACTACATAAAATAAAACTTGCCATTAGAAATTTCAATTTTTCATACCTTTTAAATTAAAAATATCCTTTCAAACTGATGATGTGCATATGGATAAAAATAAATGAAAAACTCCTCAAAATATTCTTAAAGAAAACACACAAGCACATATTTAATAATAATTAAGTTCCATCAGGAATTTCTAAGTATTATTACGAAACTTCATTCTCTGTTCTCCCGTAATCAATGTAATGACTACGTTTAATATAGACTCATTAAGTACTTGCGACCATTTAATTCAGTTTTATGAGCTGACACTTAACCATCCCCTGTCCTCGCTAACTGCTATTTAAATGTTTTACTTACTGATTGTCCGATCACTGATGACGTTTGTTTTCTACATTTTAATGATAAAAAAACTTATAACGTTTAAAGATTAAGAAACTACCTAACAGCACTTGGGATGTGTATCAAAAATTGATAAAATTTTATACAAATGAAATAATCATCGAAATTTGTAATATTAGTGTTAAAGAGAATGTTCGCAATTCAACAATCTATGATCGGTTAAAATAAAAATATTTATTTTTGTTTACGGAATAAAAATTTATTTTTGTTCACGGAATAAAAATTAAATATATAATTTAATTTTCAATTATTCATAGAAAAAAATTCTTTGAGTGTAAAAACTAAATTCTTTTACTAGCACTAAATTCATAAGAATTATTAAAAGTTTTTTAATTCCTAATTATCATTAAAATATTGAAATATTTAAAAAAAAATTTCAATAAAATAGATTAATCAATTAAACTCCAAAATAATTTAAACTCTTAATAAATCATTTGCAATATTAAATATTAAAGTTAAAATTTTATCTTTATTTGCATGTGGTACTTTAAAATCATACTTTAGTATGACTTAGTAAATGTTTCCTATTTTCTCCAGTACTTGAAAATACAATACGAATATTATCTATACCGTATGTGAATTCTTAATACTTTCCCAATACGCCGCATATGAGAATTTTTATCATGTGAATTCTCTATATTCTACATACGTGTGAATTCTCAATATTCTACATAAGTATGAATTCTCAATATTCTACATAGTTGAGAATTCTCAATATTCTACATACGTATGAATTGTCAACATTCTACATAAGTATGAATTTTCAATATTCTACAAACGTGTGAATTGTCAATATTCTACATATGTGTGAATTGTCAATATTCTACACACTAGTGAATTCTCAATATTCTGCATACAAGTGAATTCTTAATATACCACAGCAATAACTCAATATTTAGTAATAGAAGGTAATATAAATTAACTTGACAAAATAATATTTATTTCTAAAAATACTTAACGAAAATTAAAAATTCATATTTTGCTTGAAAATATTAAAAAGTAAAAAAAAGTTTGAAGAAATTTCAGAACTAGTTTGACTTATAAGAATCATTTCAACATTTTTTTACAATTTCTTTTTTTACGTTTATTCAATTAATAAGGCTAAATAATTCATGAAGTGTTTCACATTGGCAGCTTTTATTAAGGAAAGCGAGGACATGTGAACGTAACCCAAATACCAAATATCAACTTTTTTAATCATTTTATTTAGTCATGAGGCTAGATCGTTAATTTTTCCTACCACTTTATGTTAACATTTATAGCATTCCTCATCAAATATTCTCATCTACTTAATGAATCTGCTCTGTCTTTGAATATCGCTTCTTTACTTCAGCGTCAAACCAGGCCCTAATAAATGTTATACATTTTCAAACAGCCCTCATAAAACACTTTATACTCAGCAGAATTCACGTATCAGAAAAGATTATTAATGAGGCATAAAAGCTCTCAGCTACTTTTCTTTCTATATATAATTTTCTCACTCTCTAAAGAGTTATTTTTTTTCCCTAGCATGTGATAAAAGGATGGAAATAGGAAACCTTGGCACCCCTGTTAAAATACTTTTAGACTATAAAATTATGAAAGTATTTTGTGTTTCGTTCATTTTATTTGACGCATTTAATCATTTAAATGAATTTGCATTCAACTATTAATGTTAACATTTTGAGTTCGGAAAAGACATTTGATGAATATCATGTAAATGAATACCCATTAAACATCTATGAAAGATTACTCATTAAGACCTTCGTGAAAATTTCTGCACGATGAACTCTCTCCACTACAAAAACACATAACTAAGCAATTTATTTTACCTTATTCTCATTCCAACTGTTCATACAAGGAGCTAAATAAATGCGGCATTAAATAACAAACAAATTTATATACAAAATAAAAATTAACGTCATTTATTGTTTTATATTTTTATAAATAAGTATCACAGCAAATCATATAAAATAAGAATATTTTATATATACATAGTATATATTTAAATAAATTTATTTATATAAAATTTACTGTAGTAACTTCAGTAATCCTGTATGGATCTGAATTTCTGTAGAATTTGCATAGCTTTTAAATTCATAGAAGGCTGTGAAAGTATGCTCAATATTTACTTGAACAAGCTAAAGTACTTATGGCATTGTTAATTAAAGTAATTATTTTATGTTATATGTATATTCTCTGTACTACTTACATAACATAATAATGTATTTTAATTTGACTTTATTAGAAAATTCTAGAATTTAATCTCTCCGCTTTACAATGTACTTGCATCTCAGTTATTTGTTATTCATCTTATTCATTACTACAATTTGACAGGAACATTTACGGAAATAAATGATCATTGAGAATTTATACAAATTAATATTCATATGAAATACAAAATGTGACTATTTAGTTAAAAACTTTCAATAGTAGTTAAATGCGTTTAATTATATATATATATATATATAGAATTGTTACAAGGATATGACCAATTAACCAATTTAAAAACTAGAACAGAGATTTTTACATGTTTATCTTCGATAACAGAATTTGTTTCTTAAAAACTTTTCATTATTTTGACATGCCTTTTTGATTTTTTTTTTTTTTTTTACAATTTATTTCCTATTTTGTTTTGTACTATTAAAGTTACCTCAAGTATTATCTTGAAAAAGCTGCTTTGAGACAGATAATGTTTCTCACTTCACTTTTATTCATAAAAGTACTAAACATCTGCTGTTATCTCTAACAAAGTTTGTGCTTTTCCAGGGGTTCAGATTCCACTATCGTATTTTTTCATCTTCCATAAAGGGAAATCAACATTTTCTGGCCTATACGTAACCACCTTCATATTTACTTGAAGGCATACGTTTCCTATAAATTACCTGCGTGGATATTTCCCAGCTCTTGGTGTAGGTACACACATACAAAGATACACACACATACACGTACGTGCTTTTGTAGCAATATGACGGTGCGAGATCATTTCTAAGGCAGTTTTCTATCCAAAAAATATGTCACGTATCCCATTGCGCCTTGCCCTTTTCAGATCCATTAAGCTTAACCCACCTTGTTCCGGTCAAGTTTGCTTTTTTTCAACCTCTTTCTTTTCAACTCTTGCAAAATCGTGCGCATTGCGGCTCCGTATCATTTGAGCATTGCTCTTGAGTTCCAGAATCGAGATTTATTTTATTGTTTTTTGCTTACTGAACTGTTTCACCCTAAGGGAAACAGGGGAAGACGAAATTAATTGTGACGGATTTCGGTAAGGGCCGCTCCTCCAAAAAAAGCATTATATAAAGTAATACTTCTCTCCCCTTTTGCTGTCTTGACTTTAAAAGAAACGATTTCTTCAAACATATTTAAGATTGTGAAGAATGATACGCTACTTTTTTTAGCTTCTGTCTGTTTTGTGCCAATTTTTTGATAAGAGTACTGTTACAAAAAGAAATTTTATCTTATTTTTACTCTAACTTATCCAATCTTATACTGCGGAATTTTTGAAATCATATCTGTGATTTACAAATGCATACATTAGTTGCTAGTCAAGAATTATATCGAAAACATAATTAACATTTTTTCTTTTTAAATTATTAATAATTTAACATTGTTTATTTAATCATTCAGTTTTATTACATCATAAATAGATATTTTATTTTATTTTGATAAACATTTTTATACGGCATGTTTTATTTTCTTACATATATGGTTCACTTTCTGATAAATATATGTTTCCTTATTTTTTAATTTGTTTTTAGATATATTTGCCTTTATTTTTAGGATGTATAAAATTAATTGAAAAAAAATTATGTATTAAATTAATTATCGTTGGTGTATTTTAATATTATTAAATACTTATTCAAATTATTGTGGCAAGAAATTACTCTAACATAATATAAAGTAACTGAGGAGGAAGAGAAATGATTTTTGCATGATTTTGTGAAAATGGAAGCTCTTAGAATAATTGTATTATGTGATAAATGATAACTGCTTATGTTATTATTATATGATTTCAGTCACAAATAATAACAATTGAACATTATTTTGTTAAACAGAGAAATAAAATTAAATAATAATTACAATAAATTTTCAGTTAGTTTTAATTTTGGCTATAACGCCATAATTTCTTTAAATATTGTTTTATACATACACAAAGTTCATGGTGAATACTTTTCAAAAGAGAAAGAAATATTGTTAATCAGTTCACTAACTTATCTTTATTTCCAAATGTATAACTGAAAACATTTCTTAAAAAATTACATTTTAATTGCTAAAATATAATTCCTGCAATACAGAGATAATTTGATCATAATTTTGAAATTGTTTACACATTAACCATAACTTTAACCTTTTTTCTAATTTTGAGCTACAAATATGCAAAAAATAAACCGGTTCTCATTTTTAAGAATTTTTTTTTAGTTTTCGGCCCTAAACTTTGCAAAATATCTTCCCTTATTACTTAGAATTTTACATGACAATATTTTCTGTCGCAACATGAAACAATAAATTAACCAAGAAATATTCTTAAAACAGTTTCTTTCTCAGAATTTTTCTCAAAAGTTTACTTGTCGAAACTGAAGAAACTACTTAAGAAAATTTTCTAAGCTTCCCCCATCTTAACGGAAGTGTAAAAATTGCATCAAAATTAAGTCTTTCAGCACAGTCTCTACTAATTACCAAAGAAATCAATACCTTACTCTTAGCCTTGAAGAATAAAATGTTCATATTAAGAACAAAAGCTTTCATCCAGCGAGAGAAACACAAGTCTTCTGAAATATATTTAAAAACTCAGGGCGAAGAATATGAAAGAAAAAAACAACTTAAATAGCTAATTGAGGAAAGGAAAAGATGTAGATCTTGAACAAAATGAAGGAAAAAAACGCCATTGAGGAAATAGAATCCTTAAACATTTCTCCAAGAGGCTTCTCGCTAATGAGCGAACTAATGAGAAGTAGTTTCTCCTCATGGGAATCGGAAAACTAAGTAGAATTTTAAAGAAAGAAATGGAAATATTATATCAAAACAAAACAGCTGCACTGAGTGAAAGAGATACGAACCGAGAAGATCAATATGTATTTTTAATGGATAGTACTTTATTATTATTTACCTATGAAATACTCTAAGAGAGGAAAAATTTTTCAGAGATGACGTTTTTGTTAAGGTATACATATTTTTCCCATAGCTTTCTTTTAAAATATTTGAGGATTTTTACTTTAAATAGTGAAGGACTTTATTTACTAGTACTAGTACTTTTTTTACTTCAAGAGTTCCATTTCCTTGCAAAGAAAAAAAGTTTTCCTTCAGCATGGTGTTTTGGTACATCTAAATTTAAAATTAAAAATGAAACCTAACTGTTTGTTTATTAAAAAGTTTGTCAAATACTGTTATAATGATTTATTTAAAATGAAATAGAATTTTATTTACTTCATTGTAAAGGAACATTATTTAAGAAACAAATCTATCATTTTTTAATACGCATATTTAACATATGTTCCATGACTGAAATATTTTTATTCATTTATATACATAAATTACTTACAAAATTTACATAAAGAAAACTTTTTATTAATTATTTAAATAATGCTATACATAGTATACATTGACTTATACTATTTTCAATTAAAAAATTCGGCTTCAGTTCTTCGAAATAGCATACTTTTGAAAATTTCATTAAGCACTAACTGCATGAATGATACAGAAATTATTTCACAATATAATATAAATTTGAGCTACGGGAATCAATATAAATTTTCATTAGAATCTATTATATTCCATAAAATACTTAATTGAGTAAAATATTTTCTTTCAGTTTATTTAAAAAGCCTTTTCTAGAAACAGTAAAGCTACTAATTCAGATACTTTTCCATTAATGTTTAATTCTTTGAACGCTACTTGGCTTTTCTAATGCAAAATCAATAGATGTGTGTAATCTTCTTATGAACTCTTAAGCAGTCAAAATATAATATGCATTTAAAAATATCCAAGGTAATTATAAACCTTTTAAATTTATACTTCCTTTACTGAGAATTTACTGAGAAAAGTTAATCTGATAAGTGCTTTAATCATGTTCATTTAAGTAGTGAAATCAAATATTTTCCCCGTTCACGAATTGATGGCAATATTTAACTTGTAAATGTTTATTTCTATATGCTAGATATAAGTCACGCATTATCAGGAATTTAAGGAATTCTTAGGTCATTACAATTAAGAATATTTTGCTTATTTAAAGCAGTTGACTTGATTTGACTTCAGTTTTAAATTGAAAATTGTAACTTCTTATTCATTTTCTTTATTCCGGGGATTACTTTATTCTCTAAAATCATTTTATCAATCTATTCATTTTGTAAGCTTTGCATTTGCATTTTATTTGTCTGTAAGTTTGTCGACTATAAACGTATGTATGTATATATATATATATGTGTGTGGGGGGTGTATAAATTGACATAAAGGCCAAATATATATACTACTTCATGATATGTAAAGAAATATTGTTCTCAAAAGCATCCTGATAAATTATTTTTAAGTTCAGCTCTTGGCAAAATCTCAGCTGGCAGTAGCAATGTTTTATTATTTTATATCACATTATCATTTCAATGAAATAAAATACAAGTTACAAATATAATCACGATACTCATTAAACATAATGGAATCATTAAAACATAATGGAATCAAGCAAATTATGAAAATCAAAAAAATGCCTACAATAATTAACGTAAATGATAATTATGGTATTTCAGTGGTTACAAAACATTAGACTCAAATTTATAGTCAGCTAAAACTATACTTAAAATGAATTAAAAAGTTGAAAGCCAAGTTTGATTTGAGAAATTCTGCGCATTAGGATACTTAATTTATAGTATGAATAATAGCGTTTGATACTTTAACATGAATCTTTGCCCAATAAGAGTAATTTTATCTTGCTCTAAATTATTTTCTGTCATACAATTACCACAAAATAAAAGCATGAAAAGATCAGTGTAATTCTAAAACCTTTGCATCTTAATATAATTAATTTTTTGTCTTTATTATTTTATTTCTGCTTATACTCTTCAAAGCATTCATGAATTATACATCTCATAAATATAAAAATAAATTTATCATCAAATATTTAAATCTGTTACCAATTTTATCATTAAAATGTGAATCTTATGTCTTTAAATCTCACAAAATTAATTTTATTATTTATTATACCTAAGACTTTATTTGTGGGTAAAACGAAACAACGTGTCCAAAAATATTTAACCCATATTTTTTCAAATAGCAAAAACAGTTGTAGTTGCTATTTATCAATTACAAGAATTAAAATTCATATAAACGAAACAAGATTCAAATTCAATTGATTTTGCTTAGTAAGAAGTAAAAATGCAGTTTTAAGAAGGCTTTGAAATCAGCTATTTTAACGTAAAGCATATTATGATTATTTATTTATATCTAAACATTTGACATAATTAGGTAATTTAATGATTTCCATAAGGGTTTATTGAATAATATCTGTTAAGGTATAATTTTATTTGATGTGTTTTCTTACAAATAAGAATTCTTATAAATATTTTTGATTCACAAAAGTAATTGTATTCAACAAAAATTTTAATTATGATTCAGTTCATGTAATACTTTCCCACAAATATTCAAATGTTTATATAAAAATTATTTTATTGAAATCTCGAAACTCAATATATATATATATATCAGTCTAATTTAAAAATTTTAATTTTTAAAGCTAACAAAACAATTAAATTTTCAGCTACTACTTTAAAAATAATTTCAAGAACTTTCCAATTTTAATTTATCAAATAAATATTCAAATTAGCATTTTGATTATAAATTCTGTTTCCATGCAGTGATATTTCTAGGTATCGTATCCGGAATTATTATGTCCTATTAAAATAAAATATGCTTCATTTTTCTTAGTATGTAAAAATTTTAATTAAATAAAATAAAAATTAAATATAAGCAAATTTGAAAAATATTTAACAATTGAAATAATTTATCTACTACAGTTTTAAAAACTATCCTATTTTTCAATAAAAGGTAATGATTACTCTTAAATTACATGTGAATTTTTTTTGATTAATATTATTACTAATAATACAAAATACCATTATCGCTTTAGGAATGCTTTATCTATCAAGTCATTCTAACTTTCAATTGTGATATTTAACTGTTTAAAACAAAATATAATGTCAAAAAGCCTTATAAAGTAAGTAAAATATATATCCCCTTTATTTTAATTCAGAATCATTTTATATTATAAAAAGAGAAAGAAGAAGGAGGGAAATCCAATTATAACAAGGTAAAAAGCTGCCTATTTATGTAATATTATCTTCAAAATGTTTAAAAATCCGTGATACAAACTTATTTTCATTATGTTACGCGCGGCATCATATATCGATATAACTATATTTTCAACTTAAATATATATTTACATGAAAAAATATGTATTTCCAAAAATAATACTTCTTTAAAAGTAAAATATTGTGCTGAAATCTGTAATTATTTCAATGCGGTGCTTGCATGTTACCTTCACACAATCTGTTCCGCTCGATGCTGAATGTTTCAACCATACTTTAAGCCTAGCCCACGAGTCTCGCAGCGATCGGGAAACGATATATGATGCCGCGTAACTCGCGTCTTTCTCCGCAAGGGAGAAGAATCAACTCACGGCTAAATCGATCGATTCCGAAAAGAGATTTTCTAGTCAAATGAATACTTTTTGCTTTACACAAGTAATAAATATTTAAGAAAACGAATTTAAAAAGCTATTACACATTACATTAAAATTTTATATGGTTTAATGAATAATCGGTTTGATTAAATGTTAATTAATAAAGTAATTCAAATTAATTTTAAAAGAAAACTTCATTGCTTATAAAATATTCAGGGACATTATATTTAATTACATTTATACAAAAATAACTTGATATAAGTATAAAAAAAGCAATATTATTTATTTTAATAAAGTGTATATAAATATATTGAACTTTCTATAAAAAAAAAAGCGTAATCCAAAATTTATAACAAAATTAGGGATATTTCTTTAACATTTTGACACTTGAAATCGATACAGTTAATTTAGAAAATAAAATTTTCTCCACAAATTACAAATCTTGAGAACAATTCACTAATTGCTTATAAAGGAAAAAAAGGATTTTTTAATATTTCTTAAAGTTATTTTTAAATTTTAACTTGTTAACCTTCATAACTATTCGCTAGGTGTTAAAAAATAACTTATCAATGCGGTATCATCTAATCTTTATCCAACTATAACATACTTTCCTTATATAAATGGTTGCTAAATTATAAGGCATGAACTCGTATATTTTACAAGCATTTTTATTGTAGTTGGAAGTTTTTAAAAAGGATCAAAAATCAGATGCAATAGAAAACATAAAACAGCTTGTATTTCGTACCGAAGATTTAAATCTCAATAATTCAATTTATATATTTTAAATATATTTACATACCTGAAAAATTTACATAAAAAATCAGTGTCCCATTATTTTTACAAAATGTTTGTTTCGCAGCAAAATGAAATACAAAATTCTTTTTGTATGTTGTTTTTTTTAATTTTTTCAATTCTATCCTACATCATTTTTTATATATATCATAAATACATTGATGAACGCTTGTGTTAAATTCACTTATATTTAAAAAATCCTGCTTCTTGTGACTGGTTTTTTAATCAGTTTTTCAACATTGTGACATTTTCCCGTCTTAAAGTAATATCATTATGTAATAATAAAACAATAGCTATTGATTTTTTATATTTAAAATAAGATACTTATTTCAGAAAATATTCTTTTAGTTAAAATGTATGGTGTACAACTACACCCATGTAATGGGGTGTATGTATATAAATTATATGATATTAATTTTGCATATAATAAAAACAAAATCGCTAATATAATTAGTTAATTGTTAAAAAATTTATTTTAGTCTATCGTAAAAAAACTTATGTTTTAATTTACTTAAATAACAACGTTTGCTATCTACATATTAGTGTAAGTAAAGTAAATTGTAAAATAAAAATATATATTGTTTTTTCCGATTGTTCTGAATTTTCACTTAACTCAGAGTGCACATTTACAGCTTTCAAAATTGTTTTCCTTACTTGACATTCTTTGGCATTTTCTTATGAAATTTTATATTAGTTTAGAATTAAAATTCAACACTTGTTTCTGAATTTGTTACTCGCTATTTGCTTCATAATTTCCAAAAGTTCCTCAAATATTGTTGTTTACTTATGATTATTATTTTCTAATTTTTTCAGTGGTCTTCCACAGTAAAATTATTATTCACATTTTGATTTTAAGCAAAAAGCACAAGCTTCTGCTTCAAGTTATTACGGATTCGAGACAATGGAATATATGGCCTTCATTTATTTCTTTTCTTCCCATTACGAATCATTTCTTTCCTATCAAAATATTACTCTCAAAGTAATAAAAATATTATATCCTGATTGATAAAAAATGTATACCGTTACCAAAGTAATGCTTCGAATGGAAGGAATAACCGAATTTATGTAACTACAATAATATGAGTTTATAAGCTATAATCGAGGAAGTTCTCTCTATCCACAAGATATAGCTAAAGGAGGATACCGGCCCAGAAATCCCCTCCTTTCTATTTGATGCACCAAACTCCGTTTCTTTGCTTGTTTTATGATAAGTGTAGCCTGACATATTGTTATTTTGTCCGAATATTAACGCAACTTCAGCCGCTTCCAAGCTATAAATTCCGTCTTAACCACATTTTTTGGCAACTTCTGCTGGGTTGGTTGCATTTTATTGGCCTTTCTATCAGTCTTTCTAGATGCGCACCTCTGTCTATGAAGCAGAAAGGAAGAATCGTTTTATTTGATATTTCCTTCTTCGGGATGAGATCGAAATATTTAAAGCCTACTCTGTAAAAAGGAGACTTTCAAATCAACAAAAAACTTATATCTAAAAGTATATGTGATATTTTTCTAGTGCTTTAAATTGTCTTTCAGTGTTCAGTCATTTTGCTTTCGCATGAATCCTTCAAAACACAAAATTGCGTTCAACAAATTGCAATTTTTATATTATTGTTACATAATAAATGCTTTAAAGTGCATATCGAAAATTACGCTGTGAAAAAGGTTTAATGTAGTATTTTTAACCCTTTATGCTGATTATTTATTAAATGTTCTTTTCTTGTTATGTTTCAATAACTTAAATATTATTCATTTAGTTGAGTAAATAAATATTATATTTATTGCTCACAAACAAAATATTTATACCTGAAACAATAACAAGAAAATATCAGGGATAACAGGAAAATAGCTTGAATTTTAACAACTAAACTGATGATTTAAAATAGCCGACAGGACTTCTAACTTGTTTTATACATTTTTATGAAATAAAATAACTCCAATTTATTGTATATTTTTATGAAAAAATTTTTATCAATTTAATTTATCTCAATTTTATAATTGAACACCATATATCTTATATTTCCCAATTTAAATTTGAATTCACTTTTTATTAAAAAAAAATTTCTAGTTTTATTTTTATATTAACATATTTCTTAATAGAATTAAGTTCCTTAATTTTTTAAATAAAGAATTCTTTTTAACTACATTAAATAAAAATAATATTTTATTCTATTTCCTATGACAAATTTGTTTCATTTATACTGTTTTATAATTTTTAATCAGTATATTCTCTTTACTTTTATTTACTTGCAGTTTGAAACTGAAATTATTTAAATAAAGGATTTTTATTTAAATAAATTTGCATTATTTAAATATCTTTTAAAAGTATTAACTTATAAATATAGTCGTACATTTTAAATGAAGCCATGCTTCTATGTATGAATAACTTATTAATATTGTTCTATAAAAATAATAAAAATTCAAATAAATCTTGATTTATTAATTTTGCATTATAATGAACAATTTGCATGCGAATATTTTACATAAGCAACACAGATATATATTTCCTACTAATCAACATATATATTTCTCTGTAAAATAAGTAACTCCTTCATCTTTCTAATCTATAAAATATTAAAAAGCTACTGATCGAAAGACACACAAAACCATATACTCAAAAATTAACTTCTCAAAATGAGTAGCATATTTCTCACTAATGATACTTAACACAATTACTAAAACGTGTATCAAGTAGCTATTTTTAAGAAGATTGAACACTTCAAAGTTAAGTTTAAAATATTTCGAAAACGAAATATAATGCACTTGTTACAAGAACATCCGAGCTAACTTGATTTTCTAAGCTAATAAACGCTATCTTTTTTTTTCCACACATACAATTACATAATCCCAAATAGACTCTCCCTTCTTCACTGAGTATAAAAATATCAGTAAATTTTTTTCATGAAATACTTAGGTGGAAAATCAATTGTCCTTGAAATCTCTACAAATATATTTCACCGTCACATAATTTTATAACTCCATACAAAAAATGTTTGTATTCTTCATTATTCGAAGAAAATATTGTCTCGATATAATAAATTTTGGTATTTTTTTTAATTTGAGATAACTACTTTTAATGATTTCATTCGTAAAAACTGACTTTTTTCTGCAAACATTTTAGAGCCGTTTTTCAGAAACTAGAATGCACGTAAACATACTAAACTTATTTGTAGTGCTAATGAGTTTTGTAGCATGAAGATAAATTAATCCTCTTTGTAATAATTTCTTCTGAAAAAGGGGAAATGAGATGCTCTATATTCAAATAACTTCTGAAACGGCGTAGAAATGCATAAACATTTCCAAAACATGTAGTTTACCTCATTTATGTCGTCTATGAATCCCTTAATTTTAAGAGATTCTCTCGTCTTTATGCTTCCAGTATTTTAAAATGGGGAACTTTAAGGATATGAGAACGAACAAGAATACGTCGATGAACTTTTCTAATTAAATAGAAAGCATACAAGAAAGGCTTTAAAATATGTAACCTTTCACTCAATATGATACAAAGGCAAAAATGTTTAAATTAATTTTTAACGCATTATCAATTCTTAAAAATATAAAAGCACTTAGAAAAGCTGAAATGATCTATTTAAAATATATAAATTGTTAGGAGAATGAAATAGTTTCTGTTGTTCTGTTTGGTGTAAAAGTAAAACTAAGGAGAATTTTTTTCTTTATTCATTTAAATGAATATTTATTGATTTATTACTGTGTAGTTGATTTTTATATTAAAAAACACTGAGTATTTGTAATATTTTTCATATACCTGCTAATGGAAATGCAGTTTGCGTTTAGTAACTCAAGCTTTTCCAAAATGATTATGTAAAAATGATGTAAAATTATGATTATAAATGTATTTTCTTCATCATATTTTAATTTTAGCTTTTATGCATAAATTACAGTCTTATTCTACGTTGTCAGAAATAATCATGCTCTAACTGTACACAAGTTTAACTCAGGCATCTTCTGTTACTTTATTTTGAGCTTAATACTTATTAACAATATTTTTCCTGTTGAAAGAATAAATTATTTTACATTTATTCTAGAGATAAGGTACAAATAATAAAATTATAATTCTTGTACTTGTGATTCAATTTCCATTTATATTAGATTAAAAATTTAAAGAAGAATAGATATACTTTTCATTACGTTAACAAAATTGTGTTTAATTGAAATACAATATGGTTATTATGCTTATATTTTAATTTAATAGTTTTCTGTGAGAAATTTTGAACTGTTTTATTCATAAATTCTTTAATTTCTCCTTCAAATTTATTTAAACATAATATTTTAAGAGTTATTGAAACAATTTTCATTTTTCAGATAAATTTTCCTCATAATATATAAAAATAACACTTACAAAATAGCTTAAAGAACAAAATATTTTATATTATTTAACATTCATGCATAAAAGTACGCAACTATATTCATACAAACATATTATTATGAAAACAAGAACTGAACAAAATGTGTTAATTATTTAATTACCAAAATATACATAAAACAACCTTTCTCCTTTCGGAAGCAATTTAAGATAGTATAATATTTCACAAACGTATTATTTAATTACCTAAATAACATGTATGATCAAAAACTAAAAAACACATAATTTATTTTAGAATAAAAATTCCTTTTAATTTTAAGAGGAATTTAGAATTTATCAATTTTAAGAAGATTTCCTTTGTAAAAGATTAAAATATAACAATGTTGAAAGATAAGACTTTTAATTGTAACTTACGTAAATCTTTATCTGCAATTTAGTTATAACAAGTAGATAATTATGATAACAATGCAGTATTTTATTAACCGAAATCACTAAATGCATAAAAAGTATCGTGGAATGTATAAGAGTAGAAACACTATAGATAATTGTTTCCAACAGATAACACAAGATTACAACCAAGCAGTAGGTAACTTCTAAGTCAGTATTTATATTTTGAAATTTAATTACATTCTAATTATCATTGAAGGTGATATTGAACAGTGTTTTAATATAATAGATTGTTGAGATTGTGTATGAAAATATTTTTCTCGAGAATTAATTCAACTGTATAAATTGATAAAAGTTAGTGGCGGTGATAAAAGATCACTCAAAACATTCACCCCAGCACATTTTTACTCGCACTGCTTTTTTAAGTTTCTATCTGATGGCATTCACCGGTACTTCTTCGTTGCTGTATAGAATTAATTACTGATTTCCTTTAAATTTCTGTCTGCTTTGTTTTCTTCTCTCTTCGCTCTTTCTCAGATATTTTTAATTAAATTAACAAATCATAAAATTACAAGAGCTTTAAAGGATGATCATTAGAAAAAAGAAAATGGATGGAAGATAACCAGAATACATGACACTTCTTTGAAGAAGGTAAGTGTTTGATATGCTTTTTATATTTACTTTTTTGTTATATATTCTTTGTGCCAACTTTTATTCAATGAACATCAGAACTGTTTAATTGTATTTGCATGTTAGCTCAGTTGCTCTATTTTGTGTTTCTTTGGCGCTTTCATATCACCACCTTCACCCAAAACTAATTAATAATTTGTGTATTCATTAAATATATTAGTCAGCAAATTAAAAAAAAAATTATTATATCATTTTTATTTTCATTTTCTCACTTTTGTGTTAATCACATCTTTAAAATATTTGCAAGTAGTGATGGAAACAACACTTGGCAGAAACATGCCTATATAATTAATTTAACTATTTATATATTTAATTTAAGTATTTATGTCTTCGAATTTTCACTTGTTATACACTTTTAGAAATGTAACGTATTATTTTCCCCATAAGTTCTTAAAAGATATTTTTATTTTAATCATAACATTAATAAGCAGTTCGAATTAACATTTTTTAAAATTCTGAGTATAAGTTAAGGCAAATAAATAGCATTCAATGAAATATTGAGGTATTATATTGCCATATATTTTACGTGAGATTCTAATTAATTTAAAATGAAAAATTTCATAAGATTTTTTTAATTCATGTTTATTATTAGTGATAAGTTTTTGTTTAAGAAACTTTTGTCAAAAATAACGTTGCTTAAGTATAATATAAAATATTAAAATAATCCTTTACAAATCTGAAAATATTATGTATTTAAAAAATACATATCTTCAATTTAAACTATCGCAATATAAGGCAAGCGAGCAAATTGATGAAGTTTCTTCTGAAAATTTTCGAGATAGCTGAATAAAATATTTTAGTCTTCATAAGAAATTTATATTTTAGAAATTAAAAGCTAGAGTAAAAATCAATAAGCTCTTGATTATGAAAGCTTATTTTAAGTCAATTTTAAATAGCTATTATTTTTCAACATCAGGAGAGAATGAGCTAATTATGCTTTAGTGTGAGTTATTTTAGTACTTTTCTTTGTTTAAAACATTTAAAAAAAACATGCTGTAATATCACTGTCTCCTAGCATCAGATTTCACATTTAATTTACTAAGAAATTTACTTTCAACCAAAGATGAATTTTTTTATATGAATGTTTTGGTATTTAAATTATTTATTAAGTAAAATTCTCTACTTTTAATTCTTATTATTGCTTTGAAATTAAAAAAACATAATACTTTTGTTTAAAGTGTGCATAAAATGAATAATTAAACTATATATTAATATAAAGTACTTTATCGTACTTTTATGTAAATATGTGCATGTATGTTTAGAATAATTAGAAAAAGTGTAGTAAACTTGAATTTAAAATGTTAGCAATATCAACAACCTCATATTTTTTTCTGTTCATCTGCTAAAAACTAGAATTTTGAGAAATTCAAATTAAAAGAAAACATGTATAAATTTGATTTTATTTTATATGTTTTGAGCTTAAATAACATCAATGTAAATTAAGGTACTAAATAACGAAAGAATTCAAGCAAATATATCAATACTTAGATAGAATCACAATTTTCATTTAATTAAAATTAATTAAATATAGGTTGAGAATTATTTCAAGTTATAAAAAGACACACAATGATGAGAACAAATATAAAGTAATCACCAAAATGTATACATTTATAATTCATTTGTCTCGGAATATATTTAACTTGAATCATTATAAGGTTAATATCTTCAAGTCTAACATTAAAGTTTTGTATGATAATCTACATATATAAATATATATATACATATATATATATATGCAATATAAATATATTTTTCCTAACAAATTTTTTCAATGATATTTTATTAATACACATGCGTACAATAAGTAAATTTTAAATCATTTTTATATTGGTAACATAACATATACGTGTATATGTATATAATGCCATTTTTAGACAGTTGTTTCCATTAATATTTGAACAATACTTAGCTTACACACACTAAAGAAACTTAACTCCTAATAGAAATGCATTATTTTCAAAACAATAAATATGAAGTTCTATTGAATAATGATTATATAAACTTTAAAATAGTAACTGAAACAAATATTGAAATGCAATAAGTTTAATCGATACTATTTTAAGACAAATATTATTCCGTATTAGATAGTTTCAAAGAAAATAAAAATAAACACCAAAAATAAAAATCTTTCAAGAAATATACTTCATTAATATTTATTATCTTTAATTCAATAAGGCAAGCTACATTTAAATAATCAAAAGACAAGGAAGATCAATGATAGAAATCAAAATAAGCTCCAGATTAAGAGAATAAATAATCAAATTTAAAAGCTAGATACCCCGTCTATCTTTCCATCATTTATAAAAAAAACAGTCACAGAAAAGACAGTTTGTACGAGAAAATACCGACTGAACTGCTGATATAGAATAAGATGGCATTTTAATCATTTTATCGTTTTCCCTGCAGAACGTTTGGCATTCCTCTTCGCCAAACTAATTCGATTTGCTTCTGATTATAATCAAGAGTCAATTTTTTGCTGAGCAAAGGAAGAAAGATTTTTAGATGGTTACATACAGAACTTTGAAGTGGATATAAAATTCATATTATTGATTTGTCGTCTTTCGATCTTAACATTTGAGTAGCAATATAAATAAAAGAATTTCTGGAGTAAAGAAAAATGTTAGGGTGTATTTTTAAAAACATTTATAAGAGCAATCATACCTCAATTACATTCTTCTGAATTTACGCAAACTATTTTTGGCAATTCAAAAATATTTCAACAGGTAGAGGTTGAGTTACATTGATTCTTTGGAAATTATATCAGATCATGGATCAAATGGTTTGTAAATACATTTTAGTTGCTAAAAATGTCACTAGTTCAACATGGTGGTTATGAATTTTCTTGTACGTAATGAGGTGACAAAACTTAAAGATTAAACCTCCGTAGAAACGAAATTCGAATGAAAGGAGAAGATTTCTACCAAGCACAGAATTATCAGTTTTTCTAAGGTTTTTATATACATTACTTGGCAGATTTATAAAATAAATTTTCAGATTCTATCATAAAATTCAACTTTTCGGAAACCTTGTTAGACTGCAACAGTGAATCTCCTTAATGCTATTAGAATAATAATATGATGTTAAAAACTAAGAAATCCTCATATTTGTTTAATCATCTATGCAACAATTTTAACAGATTTAAATGAAATTAGGCTTGAAAACATATGTTAATGAGACATAAACTTTAATTATTCATTAGCTTTAATACGCATACATTATCCTTTGTAACACTCGTTTCAGTCGGAAGAAAACAAATTATGATTAAAATATCATGTAAAAAATTATAGGGGTTGTGGTCCCCTTTCATAGGTTCATAGACCACACAGCAAAGATTTAATATGAGAAATAAAGAAGCTTTTCTATGGCTTTGGATTTCATTCATTCAAAACGCTGAATTCAAGCCTTACAATATTTTCATGGGAAACTTACTGGCTGTGTTTTCCTATCCAAAAGAACCCTTGACATAGGATCAGGATATCTGTCTAGTTCAGTAACCCAGTTAATATCTTTAATATGTAGAAAATCATTGATTAAATGAACTTTATATCTTGTGCGTTACCGTCGATTAAAATGAAATCAAGAGAAACTGTATATTTAAAGCTAAACATAAGACTTCAAGATCATAATCATATACCTCATATCAGTTGCATTACTTATTTCAAAGACATTAAAGCATATGTAGCAATTCCACATATCTCCTGCCAAACAACCTATTTCATGATGTTCAATTTCTAGGGTAAAAGAAGGCTGATAGTAAATTCCTATTTCTTTCTATATGAAAATATATGAAGACTGAGATGTTTGATTGAACTGAAATTGATCAATGAAAGGAACTGTCTCCAAATGATATGTCTTCCAATTTATGTGGTCTCCGCAAAATGCTAAACTCACTTTCCTTTTCGAAGATGAAAACAGGACACACAAAGCATGTTTTATTGCAAAACAGCTCTTCCCCAAGAAACTTCCTGGAAACAGTAAGCCTTGTTATTTTTCTTCCTATGATTTTATGGGAATCTGAAATTAGCTTAAAAGGTATAGCATTCGGTTACATATTGTTGTAGTTAACAAAATATGGTAGACTTTGAAAGCAACAGCTCATGCACGAAAATTCCTTTTCGTAAGTCAGACACGATGAGAGGTGACACATAAACTTTTGACAAATCTTGACTTAAGACTAGCCTATTTCAAGCTCCAAATAATTCACAATCTGCTTCCATGATTTAATTATTGGTGGTTACTAAGTTTTTCAAGTTGAATAGGAATTTAACCATTTGCTGGAAAAAAGAGCTCGAAGAAATTCAGTAATACCAAAGAATTTATGAAGCAAATAATTCTACGCTCACAAAATTTATTCCCTTATTATCTCCACCCATATTTACAAATACGTTAACATTTTCAACACATGGAATTTATATTTCTGATATGAAACCATAGCTTTTCACTTCGTTCATATCTTTTAATAAGCTTTGCTAAATTATGCAAATTCTTTCAATTTTGAACAAAGTCATCTTGAGGTAAGATCTTATATAAAGAAGAAAACATGCCAACCCTACATGCAAAATGTAAGTTGAATAAATAGGAATGAATTTGTTACAAGAAACTGATATATGTGAAATTTTTTTATGAGAAGTGCTTATAATTAAACATTTGTATTTAATTTTATGTATACTAAGAATATGTATAATTAGAAGAAACCAAGACTAGAGGCGCCGTGTTTGAATATTCTTCAGTAAAATTTTATTTTAAAGCTGTGATTCAGATATTATTAACTTCCAATCAATCAATTTCATGTCGATGTTCTTGATTAAATTGGTTTTTAAAACAAAAAGAAATAATAATTTGGTAGATAAAATGACTATATTCAAACATAAAATAATATGTGTTCATATGTTTTCTTTTTCTCTATCTTTATGATGTATTAAACTATAATATATATCATATAATAAAATATTCCAATAACATTTGTAAATTTAAGTTATTGATTATTCCCAATAATCACTCATATCTCTTAAAATTAATTTTTTTTTATTTGTAAGTTTTTTTCTCAAGTTAAATTAATAATTAGGAGTAAAATAATATTATAATAATATTACAGAAAATAACATTAAGCGAAATAAATATCCTAACAAATAGCTATACACTACTTATTATTAAAATTGCTAAACAAGGAAGAAATACAAATTTAAAAAATGATATTTTTGGGCAAATATAATACACAAGAAATAAAAAGTGATTAAATTTTAAGAAAGCATACGCTTTTCTAAATCAGTATCCAGAGCAACATTTTCTGGCAGCAGTTACAGCACTCATATGCTTGGAAATTGATTCAAACATATGTTGTGAATGATGTACATTACATTTACAGCTTCCCATGTGGATTGAAATCATTTCTTAGTTCATAGACCATTCAGTTGGCAATCATTGATTAGACGTTTTCTATTGGTGAGTGTGGTCGTGAGAACGAACTGACTAGTAATACAGCTGAAGATTTTTATATCAAGAAAGATCTGTGTAATATTGTTAACCTAGGATTGGGCGTTATCTATTGAAGAGCAGCATTTCTCAGAGCTTCAGTAAAGAGTAAAACAGAAATGTTACACCCACTGATCAAAGTGCCAGTCATGGGAATAAAAATTGACTGAGACGTGTAACCAACAGAATTCTATATAATCTCTCCATATGATATGCCAGAATGACAATGCTGAATGTATAACTAGTAATGTACGTTCTTTACAAATGCCTAAAAACATGGATGCGACCAGCATGATGCTGCAAACAGAACTGAGATTTATCTGAACCCACGTATTTCTTGCACCCATGTATATCATTAATTGCATCCTTCTATTTGCTGTCTCTATGATGTACCCCCGTTAGTATCCCAAATTATGATCGTTAAAATGACACTCTGTCTGTTGAGATTGTTGTCGATTTGTTGTATTGCAAACTGCACCTTTTCTTGATTAAAGAATCAGTACGTGGTTGTACAAATCCTTAACCCCTGTAGGTAGCCAGAATGTATTTTCATTTGTTAAGATTAGAGGGTCGTCTTTATTAAAATCCTAAACCCATTAATTCTATATCTGCATAAGATTGGATCTTGAAAGACGTAGGCAATAAATCTATAATACCAGATGCCATGAGAGATTTTCACAAAGTAACAATATCAAAAGTGAACTTGTGTACGAGAAACAATTATAAAATTTCTTCATTTAGACACATTGTTTATCACTATTTATTTCTAAGTTACATGAATGCATTAAAAAGCTAATCAATTGCATATAATATCTTATTCTGATTCCTATTGTGTAAATTTCTCATGCGAAGTATATTCTTTTTGATATAGAAATTTTAATGGCCAGTAGTGTATAGTTGAAAATAATGTATTGAGAGAGAGAGAGATTCTGCATATTAAAGGATTTTAGAAAGAAGAAATACTAGTTGAAATTAATTATTTTTTTAATTTCGAAACAAATAACAAGAATTTGTAAAATTGTGTTTCTTTATTACATTTATTTCTTTTAACCATAATAAACTAATGAATGTTAATTGTATATGTTTCGAACATTTAAAATTCCTTTCCTAAAATGTATCCCTTTTTAGTACTACATTATATTATATTTTTTACGTAATTTTTTTAATCCTGTAGTCTTTATCAGTGTTAAATATTAGAAATTTATAAAACTTAATAACCTATTTATTTGCAATTAAAGTTTTAATTTTCCAAATGTGTCGAATAAAACAATTTTTAAGCGTAAATGGATTGCATCTTTGAGTTAAAATTAAATTTTTAAAATAGCATATTCAATTTTTGAAAATTAAATTAATATCACAATTATGGAACATAGCTTATTTTTCTTCATTGTATTTTTAGTCTAAATATAATAATCTTATATTTTTCCCATTAAACACACTATCACTTTAAAATGAAGGTAATAATTGCATTAAATCTAAAATAAATAATTAAGACTGAAATTACATAATCAAAAATCAATCTACATTTTATACTTGAACTAATACTTATAATATCCCCTTACATTCAGTAGAGTAGTTCATTTATTTTTTTTATTTGTCAAAGCTTACACAATTTATTTGTACCAAAATAATATGCACTTAACTATAAAAAACTCAAGTCTTAATGCATAATATCTAGAATAATAATTATTATATATTTAATGTAGTTAAAATTGTACTATTTCTGCATTCACAAAGTCTACAACTTATAGCATTTAATTTCAAGTTAGGTATTTTAAATTGCTTTGCTATTTTTAATTGTTAATATTTTTTTGAATATTTACATCTAAATAAAATATTATATATATATATATATATATATATACATACATACAAAATATTTAAAACAGTGTTGTTTTCATAAAACTACAGAATCTAAATTAAAAGAATCAATTTATAACCTCATCAGAAGTTATTATTTTTAACATTTTAATTGCAATGAGTACCAAAAAATTTAATAAATTATTCTACCAAATATTAACAGTAATACAAAAACTGAATTACATTTAACTATAATCATTAATTTAAAATTACAATTATATAAATTAAATTCATTTTGGCAAATAATTTATTTTTGCCACTAGCATTTTCACTTTTCTCTAATTTTGAGAATTAACATTCAAAATGAATTATCTTCACTGATATACTCTTATAATAATAACACTTTTCTCCTTTAAAAATGCAACGTATTTATAGATTTAAAGTATTCAACTACTGGTTAATTACTTTAGGATAATTGAATTGATAATTTCCATTCAAAACAATGTTACTCAGCAAATAATGCAGCTAGAGTGTTGAATTCTAAATGTTCAGAACTCTTTTGCGTGCGACAGTATTTCTTGCGTAATTTTCATAATATCTTTCCTTTAGGAGGTTCGATTGAAGTTGGTGGACCCTCGAACCTACAATGCAACGTCAACTCTCAGCAGATCAGCATCCGCCCAAAATGTGGAAGCACCCACCCTCAATCTTCCCACAACACTATGTGGAGTAACACCTAGCGACATCGATAAATATTCGAGAGTCGTCTTTCCAGTGTGCTTCGTGTGCTTCAACTTGATGTATTGGATCATCTATTTGCATATTAGTGATGTACTAGTGGCCAGTGAAGTGCTCGTTCCAGAAAATTGACTTTACTTACTTCATTCGTCCACTCATTCTAAAATTTTCAAATTTCTTATTGAAAGGGAAATATATAAATCAGTCATTAAGAATTTTTATAATATTGGTTTACACAAAAGTTCACATTAGAAGTACAAAACACTAGTTTTGAACAATTGCAAATTCAATAAGGAATATTATAAGTTATAAATAATATTAAAGCGGAATTAGAATTTAAGGATGTCCAAAGCAAACTTCAAAGTAAATTTTAAATGAATAAGCGCAATAACTAAAGCTTATATGTCAAACATGCCTTATTTACTGCCTTACTAAATATTTATCGAAATAGCTTTTGATAAATAAGAAATTCTAGTTATGATTATCTTTTTAAAATTGAAGCTTTAAGTAATTTTAGAAATAAATTAGGAAATCACATATCGAGAAGAAGTAACATATCGAATTTTTCCTAAGAATGCTATGAGCTTGATGCTTATCTCTTCCAAATTATATTCTGCCAGTCTTATAATAAATTACCTATCTCAATTTCCGTCCACTTTTCACTTTAAAACAAAGAAATAACTTATAAACCTTACATAATCATAATTACCGTAATAAATTAAAAATAGATTGAAAAGCTATAATAAAATGTGTACATTTTAAAATCCCATTTAAAGTCATCCTTTATGAGAATAAATGTAGGATAAAATCTTTTTGATGATGCTTAGCTTTTTAAACTAAATTCTGACTCTTGGTTATTGGATAGTCCGTTTTCATTTTTGACTTTGAACATAATTGAAGAGTCGAACATGGAAATATTTCGTTTCACATAAAAAATTAAGAAATTCAGCACTAAATGACATTAATGGCAAAAATTCATGAAAAAGATTAAATATTTAAATGTATTGAGAGAGATACAAATGTTCTTTATGATGAAAGAAATTACATTAGAAAATAATCAAGAATAAATTCTAAAGTTATTGGGAGCGTAAGAAGTAGGTACACTTTTTTTTGGAAAAACAATTTGCAAAACTACGCAAATTTAAATCCTAAAGTGCATGGAAGACAAAAAAAATGAATGTAATTATATCTCATTCAATGCCATTGTTTCGAAAATTAATTAAATCGTTTATTTACAATGAATAACAGATTTCGTACTTTCATGTAATCGCACTAAAAGTATAATGATATAAATAAAGCCCGCGTCATCACAATCTGCAGGATGTTACCACATTTTTAGCTGGAAAATTTTGTCAAAAATTGAACAAGATTTCAAATAGATAAGAGGCATTTGGTAATATATTTCAATATCTTTTATCGATTCGAAATGTTTATATTGAATATATATTAATAACGTTTCTTATGACAGAGTGAAAAAGTTCACTATATTCAAACCTTAGGTGTTTGATGCATTTATTCATAACAAAAACTCATAAGAAACTTCATATGCCACATAAATAGTGTCGACATGTTCCTATAAGACGAATTTGCCTTTTCTTAGTTTAACAATCACATAGCACCTGCAGATAGAGAAATTGCGGGTTCAAATAAGTCACTGAAAAAGGGAGCACTTATATTCGAATATGTCTGTTATAAGATAAATATACATCATTCCACATTGCACAAAATATGAAAAGGAAATCTGCAAAAACTAATATCAATATTCCTCAATGGTTAAAATAATTTTATTTAATGCACACCATTTCATCTATTCCATTCATTAAAGCTAATTTTATAGTATCTGAATGACGAATTCAATATTTCTCAGGTATACATATTAAAAATTAGCTCTAATAATTCAGTAATTTATCAACTGCAATTAAATCTTAATTTCAAATAATTTAAAAATAATTAGTAATACTAAATAACTAGTACTAAAACTATTCGCTGAGTAAAGCCTCCAGGCATCTCTATATAACATTTATGTACTCTAATTCCTAAGCATATTTCTATATTAATATTTTT
This sequence comes from Latrodectus elegans, assembly GCA_030067965.1. Lineage (NCBI taxonomy): Eukaryota > Metazoa > Arthropoda > Arachnida > Araneae > Theridiidae > Latrodectus > Latrodectus elegans. Next base: position 47,227,725 of record CM057817.1, read on the forward strand.
GTCTTCTTAAAATATTATAGCAATTTTATTCATTTAGTGATATCACCATAGCAACCAAAAGTAATGAATGCTTACTTTGAATTGTTTTGTTTATTTAAAAACCTTATTCAAACAAAATATTAAAATTTGAAATTATGGGTAAATTTACTCATGAACGAAAACAAAGAATAAAAAAAATCACAGGCGTACTTATATCTTACCTTTGAAAAAGCAGCAAAGATTATTTAAAAATCTACTTCATCATCTAAAGTAAATATTTTATTTTTCATTATTAAAATATGAAAGGATTTTCGGTCGAAACTCTGCATTTCCCATCTTCATAAATTATTTATGTTCTAAATATTTTTCTTTTATTTTTCTCCTTTCTGATATTTTTAACTTTCTGCCAAAAATGTTTTATCAAAAATTAAATGATAAATATGAATTTTTATCTGATAAATTAATTGCAATTTCTTTTCAATTCAAATTGATTCACGTTTGATTTGTAAGTTTTTTCTCTTATTCTCTTATAATAAGTTTTAAAATATCAAGTATTTAATGAAACTGAAATGAAACAGTTTTAATATTTTTTTAAAAAAATTAAGTAAAGTTATTTTCCTAAAAAAAAAGAATTTTTCAAATCTAACTTGTATCGTAACTAATCTTATTTAATGCTTGTATACCTTAACTAATTTTATTTAATGCTTGCTTCTGAATTCATCTGAATTGTATTCGAATTCATTGACACTAATTATCTGTAAAGCACTTCTTGAAATTACATTAGATTTCCTTATCTGTACGTAGCGTAAGTAGAGATTGACTCATTTTTACTTAAGTTTACAAGAAGAAAGAATGCTGTACTATTTAATTACAGTTTTACCGTACTTATTACTAATATGAGAACAAGGCTTATTGATTACATAAAACAGCATTAATTAATTAATACATTATGTAATATATAGCTTTTGCAATTATGATAAATGATTACAAAATTACAAAAGCACTCAAAAGTATAAGCGCAAAATTTATATTTATTTAACATAAAAGTTACTTCACAAAACTTACCAAAATAATAAGAGTTGCCGTTTTCGTGAAATGGGGTGTTTTTATCATTTCGCTTTCGTTAAGAAGCATAAAAATAATGAATTTATTTTGACTATCACTAATTGTGTTTATTTAAAATATTAATATTTCATTATAGTTGTAATATTATAGCATTTCACAAAGTGCAATATATCATTATGAATCCATATGTTCTCAAAATGCTTCAACATTATAATTTAAAGCTCAAACTACTTCTGCATTTATTTAAATTTTATTAATATTTATAACTTTAAATAGAAAGAAAAAAATTTTTTAGGAAATTATAGCAACTTTTTGAGTTCTAAAAATATATTATTTAAGTCAATCATTCATAATAACTCCTTAATCCTTCTTTTATGTCAAAATAACTGGAAACAAAATCTGTAAATCTATAAAATTCTTTCCGTGCTTAGTATTAAGAAACTGCTGTAAAATTCACACAGAATCTTACCATTTTGCGCAGTATTTCTTATATTCATATTTTTAGATATCTTCTGAAATGCTTGAATCCAATATCTCGATTTTTTTTTTTCTGAAATTTCTTGGCTCGCTTGTTCAGATTTATATATTCTTAGTTTTTCAATAGCAGAGCGTTGTTCCTTCTCTCCAAGGGAAACAAAAACAGATTGAGTAGTTGCAGCACATATAAAGAAATCTGTTGGTTTGGTTTTTACTTCTGAAATGATCGATTCAGGAGATTTAAGATCGTTGCTTTTTCTCAGCAGGAGAATTCATTTTTCGATTATGTTTGAGCTTCGTTTTCAACCCTAAAGAAGAATTATTAGATATAGCCCATACAAATAATATTCTTTTCTTTTATTCAATTATTATTTCGCATATAAAATTTAGAGTGCTGTATCTAAACTTTTGCTTCACTAGCTTTGGTTTGCTGCTCAAGAAAAAGCAAATTCTTATTTTATAGCAAATTCTGGCGTTGAGTTGCAAATTTTGATGTCAAACACTTACCAGTGTTTTCAATAAATCTTAAATAGATATTTTTCTTTGGAAACTAATTTCAGGGTAAATAAGTCGCAATTCTTTATCTGAGTTCAATTACTCGAAGGTTGTTCTGAGGAAGTTTTTATGATTAACAATATTAAAAATTCCACAAAATAGCGAAATATAGTTCCAAAAAGAAAAAAGAAGTAGATTTTATTTAATGAATTTCATTAAATAAAATTCCTTATATTTAATTATGAAAATAATAGTTTACCAGATTTCTTTATTGATATCAAAATTATATTTATTCATAGTTGATCCTTCTACTTTTATTTCTTATTCGTATATTATAAAATGTATTTTTGATGCATTAATCAACAAAAGTAACTATATAATTTTAGTTTATTCTAGAAATTTTCCGTATTATTTAATAATTACATTATAGAAAATAAATTTATGTCTAAAAATGGAACAGTTTTGAAAATATTGTGTTCCAAAATAATAATTTATATTCCTTGTGAGATATTTATTTTCTCAAACAATAATTTTAAAAATAATACTTTACCAAACTAAAAGCTCTTAATTATTTGTTTTAAATTAAAAAGTAGATATTTATTTTTCCCTATAGAAATTTTTATTTTGGTAATTGTATTAGAAAAGAATTTGTCTTTCTCTTATAATCATTTTAGACAAATTTTTAATTGAATCAAAATTTTTATTTAGACAAATTGCATATTACTGTAAATAGTAGAATAAAACTGAAACATGAATTTTTCTCAAATGTTTTCTTTATTTTTTATTTTATTAAATTACATACATAGAAATTATGTAAAAACTTAAAGTTTTAAATGACGTTTTAAGCACAACGGTGCAACACTATTCCCTTTGTTTGTTTGTTTTTTTCTTTTTAGCAATCTTATTCAAAAATATGTGGTTATCAAAATTATCAAAATGTTAAATAGCTTTTAGCGCAGTTGTTAATTATACACCTAAAATGCAAACAAACATATTAATATTACATATTTTTTTTATTTTGATCTCATCTTTGTTCATTTTTAAAATGTTGAATTAATAAATTTATAATGTGAAACATATAATTAATAATAAATATGTAGTTTGTTGATAAGAATTTCAGAGGTTTAAAAGAAGTTATATGTTATAAATCATTGCAAATTTATCTAAAGTGTTTGTTATGTAAAGTGAAAAATATATATGCTTTTTACAACCATATGTGCATCAATAAGTACAGATTTGTACAAATTGATCAAATATTTTTATTGTTAACCTTTTCTTACTCGATATCATACATTACATTTTCCTTTAAAATTTTTATTATACTATTATAAGAAAATTTAATTTGTAAAATCTTTATTTATTTTTTTGATATTTAAAATAGGTAAAAATTATTGTATTGAGATATGTTAAAAATATTTTGTTTAACTCTAAGGGGAAATGAGATTACATTTATTTGAATTGCTAAGTTTTTTGCTTTATTTAAACATATCTTGATTTCTGTAAACTTTCTTCATCGCATATTAAAAATATGTTTTACCACAACAGGAGCACACTGATAATTTTAAATTTAAAATAATATTAATTAAAATATTAAATGATTACTTTCAACAAATATTAAAATATGGAAATTTCTCAAGAAATAACCATAAAAACAAATTTTTAAATGGCAATGACAAATTAATGAATATTTTCATGTTAAATTTATTTAGAATCCACACTCAACAATAATTTTACTCAACAATAATTTTTAAAACGGTGCCTGTAGTTTATTATTCCAAAGTAGACAGTAAATTCCATGCTGATATAACAATGCATAGCGAATTCATTTAACTATGTATGAAACTACTTAAATCATAATAACCACTAGAAAATAAATTTTGAAGAAATAGTTAGGGTTAATGCATGTGTCGTCTGTCTGAAGATTTAAGCTTATCAAAATTATTTTCAAATTTAACATTTTAATGTATTATCTCACTTATTATAATACAATTATTCCAAAATCTACACAGTAACTAGCTTTTTATTAACAAATATATTTATAATGTGGTTGAACATAAATTTTAAATCGAAAGCATAATACTATAGAAAGGATTAAATGTCTATTTTTAAAAGATATATATTCAATTTTCTTCTTATTAGTCTAGGCTTAAAATTTCAAATGCACTTTGACATTTATAAAAATAAATGTACTAAATTATTGCAGAATTTCTGAATAATTGATTATATAAAAAAAATCATATTCTAGAATTCATTTTTTCTCTTTTACATTTTTTTAATATTTAAAACCTCGTACTGTGTAATAACCATAAAGTAACTCACAATTAGAATTAATAATAAATTTAATAATTTTTTTCTATTAGAAAAAGTTTAAATTTTAATATCTACTTGCCATCAGCAATTATTTGCTTCTTGTAGTGCCTCATATTAAACGAAACTTAAAAATTAAAATGGCATAGTTTAAAGAAAAATATATCAGCTTGTTTCGCAACAAACGAAATAATTCTGTGAATACATATACAGTAGGATAGATATTCCAGTTTCGGAAACAATGACATCTATTTTCTCTAGCCAGACTTCAGTGAATTCTTGTATATAACTCTGAACTTAATATAACATGTACTGCTCATCATAAATCTCCCCAGTCCAAATATTGTGCCTTCTATTACTCACACTAAAATTTTTAATTCTTACAATGTATTCATATTTCAATTTTCTCTCTGTTATTGATATATTTTTGTAAAAATTATACGCTGGAAATGATTCATAGCTAAAATTCTTTCATATAAGAGTATATTGTTTCTAAATATTATTATCGTATTGATATTATTGTATGCAATTTTTAGCCTGTATTTTTAATTCTTGGGTAGAAATTTCCTTTCCTGTTTTATGTACAAAATATATAATTAACGTTGTCATTGAAATAAAACATTTCTGATTTCTTGTTATTGTATCTCTATTTTATATAATTTGCGATATTCGTAAAAAATGAAAATGTCAATTACGATCATAAAATTGTTAACAATTTAATTCTTACTAATATAAAACAATTTTGAAATCAAATTTAATGTTTGAAAAAATAATTAAATAAGATTTTGAAGGTTTCCTAATTTTACTTAACTATTTAAATAATACCTAGACCATCTATGATACAACTATTTTTTTTTAATTTTTAGATATGCATTTTTTCATGATTTTTTAATTTATAATTCATATATCAATGTAACTATTCCACGTTGTATACTATCAATGATAAAATAAAAAAATGGATTTAAATAGTGCTTTTATTTTAAATTCTAAAGTTAATGAAATTTTCTGTTCTAAATTTCATACAATACATATATCTCATCTAAATGTATCATATATCTCATCTAAATGTATATCTACATAAATTTAATTACCTTTAATAAATTTTGATTTTATCTTAAATCTATAATATATGGTTATTACTACATGAATCGTCGATAATAATGATAGTTCATGCAATTTCTTTAAAAATACTCTCTTAAATACTTTTGATTACTTGGAACAATGTTGCTTTCTAAATGTGATCAATTTTCGTAAGACAAAGGAATTAAATTAGACCGAAATGTGAAGGAATATTTTCTGATGTCAGGTGTGTAAATTAAAGATTGGTAAGTGAAAAGTGTGCTACACTAAAATCATCTCCTAAAATCGTAAAAGTTTTTACAACTTATGGTGATTACATAAATGTCCATGATAAGACAAATTTTACTTTAAGAACAAGTTTAAAATACCTCACGAATAATTATATTTTATAATAGTAAGAGAAGCTGAATTTATAATTTTAAGAAATAAGTTTAATAATTTTTATTTCTTCCAATTGTTTTTGTTAATTAAATGTTTAATATTTATTGTGCGTCAGATTTGGTTAATAATATCATTTTTACTGTATGTTAATTATATATTAGTCATTTCTGTATTGTAATACAAATTGCTTATTTTTGTACTTATTCATCTTTACTTGAAGAACATGTACTTGCGCATTTACAGATTTCCGTATATTTCAATAAAAAGTCATATTTTTAAATTAAATGTGAAACATTTGTTAAAGTATTTTAAGAGTTTTATCATTTTTTGTAGAGCTTTTCGTACTATTTTATACTTTGTTTTTAATTTCAATCAATCAAATTGTAGCAAGTTCTACATTAAGAAGAATCTCTGAAATAAAATAATACACAGCCCAACTTATAAAAAGATAATATTTATCAATCATAACTTCTTATTAACAAATTTTGAATTATGAATTACTTGGACTCAGATTTTTACTCTTAAAAACCTAGTATTTATTAAATTTATTCTTTTATAAATTATACTAATCATTCATTATATATATTTTTGTGTTAATATTTCATTAATTCTGTTAATATAACGATCATAAAATACAGTGTCATGGAAATTATTTAACAACTATTTGTTATAAGAGATTTTTTAATTTTTATTTGTTTACTTTTAATTATATAAATAAACATTCCTCTATTTATCTCTTATTTTTATAACACATTTACATAATACTGTATAATACCTATTTTAAATTCATTTGGATAGCGAAAAACATTTTTATCTTATATAACCGTAATAATATTAATAAGTATTGCTGTAATAATAGTATTTTTAACAAAATACCCCAAAGGTTTTTCCCTACATTAAAGATAATTTCATATTCGTGCTCGAGATAATTTAATATTCCAAATTCAAAATAATTCAATATTCTAGATTCGAGATAATTTAATGAAGAATGTGAAAGATAAAAATCCTCCATAATTTTTCTTACAAATCACCTAAACAAAGCAAAATGGAAAAATAAGAATTTAAAAATCTCTCTTTTCTGAATAAATTATCCATTATGATATTTAGCGTTTTTCAAGAAATTAACAAAATAAGTTCAAGAATATAGTAGCATTATTTTTTGTTTCAATTTTAGTTAATAAAAGCTTGAAATTTTTCGCTGTTTTTAAATATATGTCATATTTTACAGGATTTAAATTCTGTAATTATATTGAAAACTTATCATACAATAAAATAACTAACTTTCTGCAATAATGAATGTTATATTTATATTTAAAATGTAAATATAACATTCATTATTGCAGAAAGTTAGTTATTTTATTGTACGATAAGTAATATAATTTTATATATTAAGTAATATAATTTTATTTTAATGTCATTTTCACAAATTAAATTTTATACTTAAATTACTATTAAATTACTTTTGAAAAGAAAGAAAAATTTATCATCAATTAAAATCAAGTATTTAACTGTTCCTAAAAATTAATCATGAATGATTTTAGAAACGCCTAAGCAATTAGAAGGCAAGACAATTTTCGTATATATACTGCCAAATACAATTACAATTACTATTCTTTTATAAATATAATTTTCATGTTTATATGTGTTTAAACAGTATTTTTATAATTATCTTTTTAAATAAGTAACATAAAAATTTGTTTGTAGTTTTTCTGTTGATGTTAAAAGAAATATAATCATTTTTCTTATTAAATATTTAGCGTGAAAGAAATATAAATTGTGATTTAACATCAATTAACTTTTTGATCCTTAAAAATAATGAACAAAATAAAATGTCAATGATTAAAGTTAAGTTTACAGTTTTGAAAATACGAAAAATACTTGTAAAACTCATTACTCTAAATCTTTTTATACATGAATTTTAAAAATCTTTGATTCAAGAATGAAGCAAAAGGATAAATAGTATAACTCCAATTATTCGAATCAATTGGGACGGGAGTCCCTGTGGATAATAAAATATTCAATTAAATTAATTATTTTGAAAAAAGGGTTTATTTTAATTGATTAATGTACGTTAAAAATAAAAAATAAAAACCATTTATTTAAGGGCTTTTAATCAATTAAATAAAAATGCAACTCTTTTACATGTTAAGGTACTTAATAGTGCTGTACATCAATACAGTATCTACAGTGCTGTAAATGAAAGTCATTGCTTGCTGAACACCTCGGTCAGAATTAGATGTTTCACTACCTTCATACGTTCTTAAACAGCTAAGTCTCACCTTTCCCTTAACAGTGCAAAGTTCATTTGGTCACATTCAAGCTGATGCTGCATTCATTCAAAGCAGTTTCAAAACCAGCAAATAATTCAATAGCTGATGGTTCCGTGTCTACTTCAATTTGGACATTTAAGATCATATTTTTCTTTGCTACTTTTAATATGTTTACAATCATTTGCAATTTTAAATTTAGGATCTGACTCATAATTCATTCTTTATAATCTATTTTCCACACTGATTTCTGAATCCATGAATTTTCAAAAGAATGACGCGTCTCATTCTCGTTTTCTCCCATCTCTTAACCTTTCCTTTTCTTGAGCTGTTTCCTTTTTACCATTTTCATTCTTTTTTTTTTTCGATATAACTTATTTTTCTGAAATTATGAAAGCGATTAAGATATTAAGCTATTCAAATAGACGGAGTTAGGATAATTTGAGTTCTACTGTATTCAATACTTCTTATTTTGTTTCATTTAAAATAGTGAATCAATTCCGAGGAAAGAGTTATAACATTTTTATCATCATTTTAAACTCAGAATTATCATATATGATAGATTAAATTTTGATAACATTCTTTTGAAATAACTATAAAGCTATTTCTTGTTAGAAATGAAATTTATTTTGTGCGAAATATTTTTTTGAAAATAATAATTAATCTCATGAAATAGAACTTTAATTTATAAATCCTAAGTTAAGTGATCAAATATCTCCACACAGTTAAATTTATGATCGTATTTTTTATATAAATGTATTCAAAATTTGTTTGTATTTTGTTTTCTTTGTATTAATATGAAAAATTGTAAAACGTGCTCACTTTGTTATTATTTTATTATAAAAGACTCTTGAAAGAAACATTATTATTTCTTTGATTCTTCATTTAAGCATAGGTTTTTTTAAGCTTTCTTCATATTTAATTAAACGTAATTTAAAACAGTTTCATATTAAATTTTATCTATTCTTCTTTTCATTCTAAAGGAAATTTCAAATAACGGAAAAGATATCGCAGTTTGGAAAAAAATATGTAAATCGAAATAGGATCGGCGAAATTCGCATCACACAATGTGTAACGATTAAGAATCCTTTTTTCATCAAATTCCATCATTCATCTTTCAAACTGAGCAAGTAATGTTTATATTGCTTCAGATATAAAAAAATAATTCTCTCCAAACATGAAAGTAAAAATTAATATCAGAAGAAAATATTTTTCCAAATATGATTTGAATAATAATATGCTAGAAAGAACCAACTGCATTCTACTTTCTGACAAGAAGAAATAAAATGGTTTTTTTTATCTTGCTTTGAAGTATTGAGTTACAAACAGAATCAAAAATATTTCATTATTGTCAAAATTATGGATGAAAATGCAAAATATACCTTAAAATACCAACCAGTTTTTTTTTCTTAATTTTATTTTTAATAATTAATAGTAGTTCGTGCGTACATTTTGGGAAAAAATTTCTTTTGTGAATTCATATTTCTTTTCAGCAAAACTTTAGACACTCCTACATTATGCAGTCCTTCAAAGTACATTCTGTTCCATCTTGCTTTTCTTTGAATATTGAATGTGAAAAAAATATTTTATTCTTTTTGTGAGTCTGATTTGTTTATTTTACGCATATAAGAATATTACATAACGTAGAAGATAAAATTTGTTGCTATCAAAAGAATAGCGCAGAGATGAAATATTAAAGTAAAGATTTTGTTTCTTCTACCATGCTATAAAATTTGTTTACACGACTACAAAATGCTATATTTTGTTGGCAAGCAGTTCTCAGTTTAAAAACATAGAAGGCAAACGAATACATAAAAGTATAACAATAATATAGAAATATTGAATAAATTATTTAAATATTGAATCTATGCTCAAATATATTTTCAACTCTTGTGCAGTATGCATTTAGATGTATAATATATATAAAGATTACTTACAATTACTATTTTAAGGTCAAATTCAATGAAAAGTAAGTTTAAATTGTTTATTATTTTCTCTCTGTTTCTCAGATAACTTCAAAAAAAGGCGCTAAAATGATACATATTAAAGCCAAGATAGATAAATTACAATAAAAAGATAAATTATAATAAAAAAAATGATATATATATATAACACCAGCATTGGCACGACAGCCACAGCCCTTTGTGGGCCTTGGCCTTCTTCAGAAGTCTCTGCCATTCCACCCCTTTTCTAGAAATCGACCTCCAGTTCTTGACTTTAAGTATGTTGAAGTCTTCTTCCAGGCAGTCCTTCTATCTCTTTTTGGGTCCTACTCTTGGTCTACTACAGAAAGGAGTGGTGTTGAAGACCTTTATTGGTGTTCTCTCTGTACTAATTCTCAAGAGGTGGCCCGCCCATCTCATTCTAGATAGTTTTATTGATTTAATGATGTAATAAGTCTAATGCATATAAATCCATCTGCTCTATCACCATTTGCAGATTTTTGCTCTGATATAGAGTACGTATATTCCAGAATCCAAATCTCATGTCCTGTTTTCGTTTCATGGTCAAATTCCGAAAAGCCAGTCCGGCATTTACTACTTTAGATTTCGGAACAAGGTTTTTTTTCCGGGTACGGGTTGTTAACCCCCCCCCAACCCTCAACCTGGAGGACCCTTTGGTCTGGCACCTCCCCTCCAACCTGTCCCGCATGGGTACAGTAGCTACGCTACCGCCGGCATATCTCTCGGGATCATCAACACATGCAAGCCACCGCACTACGACAAAGCGGAACACCTTCACGGTGGATATATATATATATATATATATATATATATATATATATATATTATAATATCTCTGTCTAAATAACTTTATTAAATGTGCAATAACAGCAAATGCCACAGACGTAAGTGCAACGAATAGATTTTTATTAATAAATGTCTTTTTCCAGATCTACAGTATTACATACCATTCTTAATTTAAGCTATATACCTGATGTAAATTAATCAAATTTCGTATCTACTTTATTTAAGATGGTTTTATTTTGGTTAGAATGCAAATATTAAAATATTTGCAATAATAGCGAAAATCATTTCCTAAACACGATTTGTAAAATAATGGAAATCATTTTGCTAATCAAGTTTAAGAATAATAAATGTTTTCTTCTTTCTGAGTTCACACAATAATTAATATACATTGCATACATTAAAAATAAACAAAATATCATTGAAGACATAATCATAATTTATAGTAAAGGTGGACGCGGATACCAGCGAACTTCCCGGTACATAACTTCTCTGGAATTCTACCAGTTTGATGTAATAAATGGTGTGTGAGAGAGAGAGAAAAATATATATACTTTTATAAAATTAAGAATAAAATAATTCCTTTATTTTCTTTTCATCTCTGAGTATTGAATAAAATATGTTAGATTATTCCTTTCCTAAAAAAATATTTCAAAACATTTATTTTGCGAATAACTTCTGACAATAAAAATAAAAATACTGTTACAAATAATTTTACATGTATTTTCAGCCAAGTTTTATGATTTCTAGTACGTAGTGATTTTGCAGATTTAAATAATTATGGAGCATTACAAAATAACGAACATATATATTTATATGTTGATTAAAATATAAATTATATACAATATACCCTAATATATGCTACATTAGATAAGTTCATAACTTATGTAAATATGCTCTAAAATATGTTTCCATATAGATAAATAAAATATAAATTTTTGCATATAGATATTAAAATATAATTTTTGCATATAGATTTTGCATATCCTATAGATATATAAATTTTTTTAATTTATAACAACAAACATAAAAACAAACAATAAAAACATTTTTTTAATTTATAAACACATTACAAATATTTTAAAAAATTCTTCAGTGTCATTACAATTAAGCAATAATTTTTAGATTTGAATCAGATGTTTAATACTTCAAATGATTTTGATCTGTCAAAATTACTCTAGCCATGAAAATAAATGTTCTAGCAAAATGTTTCTATTATTATGCAAGATATTGGAAAATATTTCGTAGGTACAATAAAATTACTTTTTCTTCTTTTCATTAACGCATTTAATTCAAGAAATAACTCAGCTAAGCAACTGAGTTTGAAATTGCGAACTTTTTGCAATATTAGTTTGATCAGGTTAATCAATCAAGATTAAAAGATTTATCAAAAATTGAAAAGAATATAATAGTTAATAAGTATGCCCTCTATAAATAAGCGCTTTATTAATTCAAATGACTTTTTAAAAACACTAAGTTTTTCAACAATATTTTCATACAAAATGAAAATATCAAAGACAAACTATATTCATATATTTTATCTATATTTTTTACTGTCAATTATGTGAAAAAAAATGACTCATATTAATATTTTACAGTGTATGAATCGATAGCTTAGTGAAGTTGTATATTGTATCAGAAATCCATAATAATTTCTTTATCTCTTACTCTCAGAACTTCAATTATTTTTCTCAGACGGATATTTTTTTAATAAGGATATCTCACGCACTTTTATTATTATATCATATGGAATCTGTGTTAAATATTAAAGGTACTTTAGCCAGTATTCCAAATAAAAATGCAAAACTGAATGTCTTTCTATGGTTTTTCGATATAAGAAAAGTTACATTTTTGAACAAAAAGAAGCACAAATGAAGTTTAATTTACTACCCTAGTTAAAGTATTAACAAATGAAAATTAATTAAGCAATTTGCTTATATTTCATATCTTAATAGTGAAATCAAAATATTGTATCACTAAATTTCTTTAATTTTATTTGGTATTTCATGTAATTTATCAGATTTATTGGTGTGTAGAGTATATATAGTATCAATATAGATAGTGAAATGTTGTCAGAATAGCTATAATAACATGATATGTGATGTAATTATTTTATGACCAAATGACTAATGCTTATTAACAAAGTTTAAAGGAAAGGCATTAAATACCTACCGTGATCTAAAAGTTAAAATTATTCCGAAAATATAAAACCAATGTGAATATTTTTATCATATATAGCTGGTAAACTCTTAGAATTAACATTGTACAAATGACACTATTTAAGAGACACTATATTACTATATTTTTGATCATGAATTTTGAAATTTACTATTAGGAAATGATTAAAATAATCATGTATTAAAATTTAAATCTTCACTGGCTCATTAAGACTTGTGAAGCACTAATATTTATTTAACATATTGATTCAATTATAATATCAATGACATTTTCTATTTTTTTTAGTTGGTTTCTTTTACTGACAACATTATTGTGTACTCAATTTAGTTGTCTGTTATCTAAAATATACAACTGATTTTACAAACATACAATGTTTTGTAAAAAATGCTGTGTCTATGGAACCAAGATATATAAATTTTAAAACATGATATTTTATACACACTTTTGTAAATATTCAAATATTGGTATAAAGTAATAACATATATCCCCAATTAAAAATATTTGCTATTTACATACATTTATTTCAAACGAATGCTTTAAGTTAGATTTTTATTTAAGATGAAAAATTAAGAAAATAAATTATATGAAAGTAAAAATGTGAAATTTTTATAAGGTTAAAAATGCAACGCAAAAATAAAATTAGAATTATATGATCCTGAATAAATAGAGAAAATTCCAGTAAATATTTTTGGACATGAATTGCCATTATGATTATAGTACTTTTTCAAAACATTTTAAAGGACTTAATGACAAGCTTTACTATTACAGTTATCCCCTCTATAATGCATATAATCCATGTTCTTAAAACTTCTAAGCATTTGAATGGAAAATCTAGATAAAATTTTCAGTGTTTAACGTTCTGTATTATTTTGGAGACATCTCATAAAAATGACTTTTAACTAACCATTCATTCAAATCATAAGCAATGGATACCATAAGAAAATATTATTACAAATATGACTGAAAAACCTATTTGTTTGATATTTGTTCTTTTTCCTTAAACTATATTTAATATTATTTGCTTTTACTAAAGAAGTATCTAAGTAAAAGATATTCAAAAAATAAGATGTACTCTTTTACTGTGATATTAATATAATTTGAATTTAATTATTTCATTGAAAATTTAAATTTCAGTAGTATTAAGGCAGAAGACTACTCTCATAAGTACCCAAGTTTTTAAATTAACATTTATTCTAAGATATACGGAGAGTTTTTAAAAAATTGTAATATTTATATTTGTCCTGACTGACGATAATTTGTGCACATGCTTTTTGAAGAGTATGTGTAGATTATACGTTTTATAAATAATGCTTTTCTAAATTAGAAGTTACTTTTACAAATCTTGCTGGATAAATATATTTACATTTGAAAAAGGCTGTATTTTTATGTTATTATTGTTCATCAATTTATTCTGTAGTTTGTTGAAGCATCATTTTCTCTTTAATATTACGAACTCGTTAAGTTATAAATTAAGAAAATATTACCAATTATGCATTCATTTAAAATTACTTAAATATTTAAGCAGTTTATAAGTAGAATCACAAAAAGTGTCTTTTCAGTCTGTTTCTTATCATATACGTTCTCGGTAAGCAAAAAAATGTGTATTTCTAAAATTTAATTCTTTTGTAGAAAACGTCATTTGTGACTTAATTTTTATTTTATGTTATTGCAAAACTTATGAAGGGAAAATTTAAGGGATGAAAATCTTTCCAAATTTGCAGAAAAATTATTCAGATATTCATTAGTAAAAATTAATTTAGTTAAAACTATAATACAAGTATGCATAAAATACTGTTATAAAAAATAACACACAAAATATGTGATAAAATGTTGTTTCAGTACTTCTAGTGTTACAATAATTCTACATATACACCTAACTTTGCTTACCTTTGCTTGAAAGAGGAAAAAAATTGCACGAGTCTCCAAAACTTTTGCAATCTACAAAAGCTAAGAGAAACTCTCATCATTTTCTCTCAGATTTTATACAAGAGGATATTTCTTTTCCTGGAGTAGAAATTGGTTTGAAATACGTCTTGTTTTGTCATAAAATTGCAACTGTGACAGAAAATACACCGCAACATTCTTCCTTTGCTCCTTTCAAGATGTATTTCTTTTCCAACTCTCTAGATAGCTTAGAAAAATGATTTTTTGTTCATCATTTCTTTTGTATGCTTATGCTCTGGATGTAGCCTCAGAAAACTTTTCCGGGGATTCATATATATGCATTTGTTTTTCCTGCGTTCTGTTGTTTTCTTATTTACAAAAAAGCTACTGCTATATTTTTCATTGTTTATAAATTTCTTGTGTGAATATTTAAATATAGAACTATCGATCTTCATTTCTAATTATTTCCCTTTTCATTAATAATATAAATATTTGAACTTAAGAATCATTAAATAGATATTTTACAAATGATCAATTTTTAACGCCTTATTTTTATTTCTTTTAAAATTTTGTTACTTATTATTGATTAGTTTCATTAAATCTTTTCACTTCGTTGCAAATTGCATTTGAAGGTATATTTATTTCTAAAAGTTGAATTCGAGTTGTATTAATATATTTGGGACACATTTTTACAACAGTGAAAAATATTCCAACATTGAATCTGATAAATAACATGATCTGAATTTAGTTTTCAACTCTTGAAACCCTCATCTCATTTTGAGACAATGATTGTCATGTTAACAGGCTGATACTTACACTTATATACATTTCCTATACCTGTTGCAGTTTCCAATTAATTTTATCAAATATATCACATCAATGGAGAGTGAAAAAATGTATTTTATTAGTAATTCGCTTAATATTTATAAAATATTAAAAACGGATCATGATTAAATAACAAAATTTGTATATACTATGAGTTTGTTTCAATTTAAAGTAAAAAATGAAAATAAATTCGGCAGTAAAATTTTCTTAATGAGACAGAATTATTCAACAATTGTTGGTTCACGCACCTAAAATTTGCAAATTTAAATTCATCAGCGTCTGGAACCATCATTAAATATTTTGCCTAATTTATTACGATTTATTAAGATGAGCGCATAAAATTGCTTTTTAATTAAACCATGAGGTCAAATAAATTTTTATTGTTTGTACATTTGTTGTGATATATGCATCAAGTATTTTATATATTCATTATATAAATTTTCTATTGAAGTATATATTTATATATTTCATATAATGTTTAATCTGTGTTTAATCTGTGCTCTTGCTCATTCACATCTTCAACCGAACATTTCTAACTTTGGCAACATGTGAAAAATAATTTAAAGAAATTTTAGATGATAAGGTAGATATTTTTGTTCACTTTTTGGAATAAACTGAGTTCTAACCTATGTTAAAATATTTTAGCTTTTTATTTTTATGGAAATAATTTTGCATGTTTTCATTTCTAGATCAAATACCTATGACAATATTATTAACATAAGAAATGGTACTCCTTTTGTCTTCATATTTTTATACCAAAGCACTTAATTCCATTGAGATTTCGAGCGGAAAATTCATTTAATTTTTTATAATGTTTATATAAATAACTATAAATAGTGTTTTTAATTTTTAGAAATTACGTTAAATATCTATAAAGGAAACTAAAGTTTAAAATGTTGTCGTAAGCAAGATATTATTCTTAAAATTTAAAAGAAATTGTTTATAAATATTGCAATTATTAATTTTAAATTCTATTAATCGAAAAGATTTTTAAAAAAATTAAATTGTCCTTGCCGATTTAAACTATTCATAAAGTGGATGTTTTGTCTTGTCGTTTTCATTTTGCTTTTCCTTCTGCTCTACTGTCAACGTGTTAAGAGCTTTAATCAATGGAAAACGGCTTCTCAAACCGATGTTTTGGACTTTATATAATAAATTGTTTTATTAACAAAATTAACTTCGTCAATACTCTCAGACATTCGATGATGAACTTCGCCTTATTAGCTGCCGCTTGAAGATTGAGATTTGAAGCAGGCATTAAATTCGTCAACAAGTCGGATTTACGACACCATCTCAATAAGATGTGACATAGATGAAACGTTATCTGACGCCATGGATATTTTAAACCAATGAGAATTTCGATAAAGTGGCGTAATCATAATCCTAATTAGAACGAAAGAAATAACCACTTTATAGCTAATAAATAGTTTTGAATTATTTTACATGCGCCAGTAAAATTTTGTAATTCTAAAACAGAAACACGTAGCATAAATTTGTTACCATCGCCATTTCATTTTTCAAATTATAAAACTTAAATTAAGGTAGTAGTATATATAAAATGAAAAATTCTAATATTAAACTGTATGATAAATTATTTCAAAATACAAGTTTAATTAAAAATTGATGAGTATCTTGGTGTTTAAACTCTTCTCTTTTACTTACATTTTCAAAGAATGAAATTATTAAACTGTATGAAAATATTATTATTATAAAACTATTAAATCACAAATTAGGCTAGTAGCGTAAAAAAACATATAAAGTTCGCATTCTTCAAATTGTATTTAAAAATGCATAGTTTTTTTTAGTTTAGTTTCTTTCAACAATTTTATGATTCACTAAAACTGTAAAATTAATAATCAAGAAAAATGGAAAAATAATTTTAAAATATAATTCTAAAATTATATTTTTAGTGGGGTTGTAGTTAAGTGCTTACGCCCATAAGTTTTCGATACAGGCTATATGTCCTGAGAAATCACAAGTAAATAACTTAAATAACTTCTAAAATTTCATTGTAATTTTTTTTAGTTTATTTAGATTAATTACGATTTTTTATCAATACTTATAAAATTAACGATAATGGTAGCTTTATTTTGAGCACAATAAGAGAAATTTGATTCTGCAACCATAAAACTTAAAAGATAAATGCTGCATTTCATAGCCTACATCCATCGCAGGAAAAAATATATCTTCCCGTTTCAAAACAAATCATGAGTCACTGATAGAGATCTATTTACAGAATTTTAAGTTTTCTCATTATTAAAATGCAGACGTGTTAATATAAATATAGTAATCCTAGTAGGCATCATAGTTCTTTTAAATAATACAAAATTCAGTTAAACATCCAATCCGTTACATTATCCTAATGCATATAATATATATATATATATATATATATATATATATATATATATATATATATATATATATATAAGATTTTTAAAAGCTTAAGACCAAGGCATATCTTTTCACTTGGAGGACATTGCAACCATTACCTATTTCGCATGTCTCAGTCACCATTAGCAAGTAAAAGTGATAGAACTCACAGCCTTACAGATGCAAAAAAATGCCTTTTCTTATTAGGTCACCGCTGCAGCAACCCTTGCAATAAATTAAGCAATTATTTTTAAGAAAAAATCAAAAGAAGACAACCATAAGCAATTAATTACATTCTCGTGTTCTATTTGCCCAACCACTTGAAATATTAATATTATTTTCCCACCCAATTCAAACAATTTTGATATTTTTTTTAGTTTACTGGGGAATAAAAAGAATGTCTTTTAATTTTCTGGAAAAAAATTGCCTTGAAATTCAATATACATTAACAAAAGTATACATATATATGGTATTCATGGTTATTCCAAATTATCATAAAGCCTTATTTTAGTATTTCAGTTGTTTTCATTGTGAAATACAGTTTTAAATATACCTAAATATATAGAAAAAATTTTTCTATAACATGCTTGTGAATGTAATATTTTTAAAATCGGTAGAAAAATTGTTTGCTAATTGCTTTAATAGACATTAGTGTGTTTAATCTCATTTGTTAAAAAAAACTATTCACCTTCCACATAAATTTTGAAGTATTTATCCTACCACACATATTTCTAAGCATTTCAATATTACATTGCTAATGTCCTAATTATAATTTTTGTCAGAGAAACATTTCCGTGTATTTGATATTTTATCTAATTTTTTTTCCAAATTGAAGAAATTATATATATATATATATATATATATATATATATATATATATATATATATATATATATATATATATATATATATATATATATAATTCGTTTCTCGAGGGATTTTTTCTGTAAATCATTTGTCCGTTTAAAAAAAGATGAAAAAACTTAGAATAAATGATTTTCATATTTTATGAAATATTTTGTCAATAAAGATGTTCGATCCCTGCTGTCTCGTAGTCTCCCATCTTTATATAGTTTATTCTTTACTGAAAAACCCATATTTTCTACATTATATATACAAATTAATTACTATATCATATTTAACTTAGTTTTTCAATTGAAAAATCACATGTTTGCTTGCAGAAATAATTTTTTAACATATTTTTGCCATTAAATTGCATCTTAATTCTTCTTATCTTATCCATTCTTTTAAGAATGCTATAATTACTAGTATATTAACTGCAATATTATTTCAGATTTCAAATTAAGGTTGTTAAATTTAAACCCGTTTATTTCTTCCGATGATTATATATTTTTTCTACATTATTTATTTACATCAACTATAATTCCATATGCATCGATTTATTTCTTAAATATTTCTTCTCTTTAAGCTTCAGTTTAAAGTCTTTTGCAATGGATGCATTTTTTCTAACATTTTAACATTATATTTTTCTTAAATAACTTATTAGCTGATTAAATAAATGTGGATATTAAAATTAAGTAATTTCTTTTCATGAAATCAGACTTCTTAATCAAAACGAGCTTTCGTATTACATTTAAATAAAGGTTTGCCATGTCATTCGTTATTCAAATATAATCTAAAAAATCTAACTTTCCAATATGGTAATTCTTTTCATTTATATGATCCATTAATATGATTTAAATACTTGAAACCTAAAATAAAATTACATTAAGTCGTTTGCCTAATCTTTAAATTAATTTTCTTTTGGGTTATATAAGTCAATTTTTTTTTCTATTTCCTATTAAATAATTTAATCATCAATGCTTAAAAATTATAATCAAATACTTTTTACTCAATTAAATGCTTTTTAGTTTAAAACCGAGTTATAGTTTATTTCCTAAAATTACTGATGATTTAAATTAATAATATTTTTTATAATTCCTAGGGAAAATGTTTTGTTTTTAAGTGCATTACTGCATATATTATTATGAAATGCATCTAGTTTAAAAAGATTTGCCAAAACTTTAGTAGAAAATAAAGACATGGCTGTGATAAGATAAAAAATTTTCCGATATCAAAAATAATTCAACATTCTATACGTTTTATAGAAATACGTGATTATTTAAACGTATTTTATAAAAAATTCTGCTGACATATATTTTTTTATTCAAAATTCTTAAGTTCTTTATATTAGCGATTAAAAAGGATTAACTTTGTATATGCTAGAAAACTGTAATTTATTAAAATTTTCTTCTTACGACTATATATTTCATTTATAATTTTACCATATCTGCAGTCTTATTCTGATTCAATACTGAACTTTTTATAAAAATGATAATGCTTCAAATTTTACTTCTTTATTGCATTGTTCTTCCATTAATCGTTTATAATTCGTTTTAGCAGTTTTAGGAAAATGCGTTTTCTAAAAAAGATTTTTAAATTAAAATAACTTCAATAGAGAGTTTAAGCAAATGGTGCTGTACCTTTTTAAATATTTTATTGACAAGTGAAAAATTTTTATTTTTGCAATCAATATCAAATTACTCTTTTCTCATGAGGCATTTTGAATACTAAATTTTGCATAGGTTAGCAGTTTTGAGTTCCGAAACTAATAAATATTAAAAATTATCAAACTTTGCTCACACAATTTGATATTTTATATTTAAATCTTTTTCTTATTCCCATAAAAACGAATTTTACTTTTTAATATTTTATATGGAATCAACACCAAAACTATTATTTGCATTTAATTTTTATTAATCAAATTATAAGGAATTTTATAAAAATAATATTTATTGTATGGTTTTTTTTTATTGTTCAGATATGAGTTAATCATCAAGTAAAACAGAAAATTTAATTAAAAGATGGCATGAAATAGATACGTAATATCTACATATTTTCGCTAATTTCAAAAATATAAATATATAAACTAAAACAAAATGTATAGATGTATTAATTATTTCTATAATATTATCATGGAATTATTATTTCCTATTTATAGAATTATTACTTCCTACGTACAGAAGCTTAGCTTGGTCATGATGAATGACAATCTTTGATGATGGCTAATATTTTGATCAAACTGTCTTTTCTATAATAATTTCCTTATTAAAATAAAAACTGGAATTCATTTAATATTACTTGGAAGCTTATACTTACTATTATCAAGTAAATCTGAAGGTGCATTCGCCTTCCTTTTCAGCTCAAAGTCGTTGATTTTATAAAATATACAATATAAATAGTGTTTTAGATTAATAAAATGTTTTATAAATAATTCAAAAGAAAAGCAAAACACTTTTTAATTTTAAGAAGTAAATGTAAAAATTTCGTTTTTAATTTGCAATTGTTTTCATTTTTTTTTATTCATGCGTAAATTAATCGTGTAAGAATGATTGCGAATAAGCAATAAGATTTTCTTTCATTTTTTTAAAATTGCAACAGCTCTGAAATATGTTTTACATATAGTACAGCACCTTTCCTCATTCATTGTAGCATCAAAATCTCCAATTTTAAAATAATAATTTATATTATCACTTAGTAGTTAAAATTCAAATTTAAATTATCATTTAATAATTCAAAATCAAATTAAAAACTTCGAAATATTTTTAAAAAATAATTACTATTTAGCAGTTATAGAATGTTTAGTATGCGAAACTAGTACATAAATGTACAAGTAAGAAAATTACATTTTCAAGTAATAGCATAAACTAGTAGATTCTTTTTAAATTTGTATTTTTTTAAGTTCACTTTATTATAATGTAATGTATTTCAGTAAAATAGATGATTGTATCTTAACAGCACACGTAATGTTAGTTTTAAATATTTCAAAATTTGTAGCAATATATCTGGATAGTACATTTTTTATTTACTTATAATATTCTGTAGCAATCTAGATTATCTGAATTCGGAATCAATGTAATATATTTTTATATAGATTTGCCTATTTTTAATCAAAAAAGAGTGCTTATTTTGTTTTTCTTGGGCTTGTTTTAATTCGTGGTTATCTCTGTCTGCTACAGGAGGGTCGTCCAAAGATGGTTGAACCACCTCACCCCAACAAACCCATTGAGAATCCCGCCAACGGTGCTCCCGATCTTGACGCTATCTTCGGCAAAAAAGCAGACAGCTTATTCGGCGTTAGTCCCAGCGATATTGATAAGTACTCTCGGGTTGTGTTTCCAGTTTTCTTTGTTTGTTTTAACCTCATGTATTGGATCATCTACTTGCACATCAGTGATACTATAAACGAGGAATTTGTATCCTTGGGTTCGCGTTAAATGCACCAGAGTTGCCAAATTCGCAAGAGGAACAAACACAACATCTGGACTTTAACAGAAGAAAGTCAATCTTCCATAGAATCCTGTTTTGCACAAGTTTCCTTTGACTAGAACTTCTTCCTGGTATTGCTTAGAATGTTTGTGTTGGCCGGAAACATGTTGGAATTTGTGACTTGCTCCTCGTCCCTTCAAATTACTGTTACGTTGTACTAGTCTCATCAAGAATGTTATAATGTTGATTAACGCTGGTCACACTTTAACGGAATGATTGGATCGCCTCATAACACTATCACAACATTTGTACTACGAACATTTTGTAAGCCCACCACTATCAAGATAGTGCGAACTGTAGTGTGACCTGTATGTTTTTATTTGTTCAAAAAACGTGACCATTGTTATTTATGTTCAATGTTTACCATGCAAAACAAACTCATGGCTAGTTATTTGAATTGAAAAGCAATTACTTAGATTTAAAATGTTGTCATTTTTGTCCTTAGCACCACCCCCTTCCTGATAAAATGATTTGCTCTTTAAATTTTAAAGGTTTGGGAAAATGTATAAGAGAATCAGGGTAAATGAACAAAAACTAAACAAAAACAATTTGCTTTTACTAAATAAAATTGTACAAATAAATGCAATCGTGCTCAATTGAACCTCAGGTGCTGTTCATCACAGTAATTTTATCATAATTTAGTAACTATATTTTTCACAAAAATTTGCTACCCATAAATGTAGATTAACGCATTTGCGCCAAAAGCTTTATGTTATCAGTTCACATTCTCTTATGGTGATTGTCTAGAAATAATTAGAAGAAACGTTAGAGGAATTATATAATAACTGAATTTAAAATGCGCAGCTTTGAATATACGTGAACAAATATTTTAGCCAGTTCACTTAAAAATGAAATCATCATAAGAAATGTAAATAGAAAAATAAAGCTAATTGACGCTTTTAAATTTGATTACTTGCTTAGGAAATTATTACTCTTAATACTCTCTCTATATATATTATATATTTAAAAATATCTCATTAAAGCAATAATTCTTCACTAAATTTTTCTTTAGTATTAGAAATAATATATAAACATTTATTTAAATGAATTGTTAAGGAGATTTATAAAATTCATCAATTTCATTAATTCATTTCAAACACATCAATAAATTTGAATTCTATAAGCTTTGAGCATCATTCGAATAAAGTCCTGTTTGCAATAATTTCCAATTTATTAAAAGCATATCGATAACATCATTGTTTTTGTTCCGAGATCATTAAGATTTGACTAGTATATTAGAAGGCTATTACAATTAAAACTGAAAACAACTGGTGATTTAGACTTATGGTAGTAAAACCAATTTTAAAGAGCAATCCGTGTGTAATTTTTGACAATGTTCATGATTACTAAAAGAATTTTAGAATAACTTATTCAGGTAGCCATTTCGCGCTCAGTCTTTTACATGGGGTTTTCGCGATTAGTGAATAATTTAGCGATTTCGCGATGAAACCACTTACACTGCAGACTTCGCGATTAGAGAATCGAATTTCAAGGAATTTCGCGACTAGCAATAATGAGTGTAAAACCATTTCGCGATCATAGTCTTGTTTTACTGAAGATTCGCGAATAAATCCTCCCATGATGGGAGATTTCGCGGAAGAGTAAAATATATTTATAGTGATTTTTTTTACAGCTTGCAGAACAGAAATTAGGAAATTGGGAATTATGTAGAACTGCATTTAGTTCAAAGGTAGCTTGTGTTATGCATTCCTAATATACTGATATTGATCTTTAATATGCATGGTAAAATTTTCTCCTGTTAAATATTGCTTTTCTAGTGAAAGTTATTTCCAAGTTCAAGTTTCTTAATATATATGAATTGAGCATATTCATAACTTCGGTAGCAGAGGCTAAATGTTATGACCAAGTTTTAGTCACTAATTTATTTCTTATGATTAATTTGCAATTTAATAATAATAAGAATCTTAAACCTAGCCACAAAATATCAATTTTTTTTAATTTTCGCTTACGATTTAAAAATATGCTTCTTATGATACATTTAAATTATAATAAACATTAGGAAAACAAAATTTTCTCGAAACTTCGTTGCCTAAAAAGAAACTCATAAAGAATTCTACTTTGCTAATAAATCGCCCCATTTTTAAAGTATCGTCAGTGGAATGAGTGAAAGATGTAACACTTTTTTCAATTTTTAGAATTTGTGGATATTTTTGAGTTCCGTAAAGAAGTATGAAACTGTCATTTTTCACACACTCGCAACGGTGAGATTAGGACAAAACCCTTTATAGAACTTGTGTGATATTGTATGTTACTGCTCTTTATTATAGAGCATAGTAGAGTTTCATAAATATGAAAAGAAATTGCTCTTGTTGAATCGTATTCTCAAGTGCAATTCCAATAGTAAATTTAAATGTATATAGAAGCAATAAAAACACCTTATTGCAATTGGTAAAAATATTGAATTCTATATTTCGAAAATTGCATAAATGACCTGTGTAAAGTCGTTTTTAACACTGTGATATTATGTACGCAGTCATGTTCCTGAATGTTGGATATTTAATTTGGTGAATATTTGTTATATATTGAGTTCATATGAATACATAATGATTGTCTTTGTCAACTGTTTGAATGCATATGAAATTTGAAATTGCTTATGATTTCCCCCTCTTTGTTGACATACTCGTTTCTAAGTGATCTATATTATAATTGTGCTATGTAGCTGAAATACTGTGTCTTATAAAATGTCAGCAGTAATTCTGAAGATAGATTTGTTATTATTACAATCAGCTATCACAACTGTAATAAATTAGTGATACGCTTGAAAAATGTGATATTCTTATGCAATTCGTGAAAATTACTTGACATAATGTTAGTTCACTGTTCAAATGTTAAAATACCTCATTTCTGTTACAATTTTAATGTGCTGTTTACAGTTATATTATTTATGTTAGTTATGCTTTATTCATTAAGTTATTTAATTGTAGATATAAATGTGCCAAAAATGAATATTATGTAATTAAGAGAATTTATAAAAGACCATATGCAAAATATATATATTATATATATACATACATATATAGGGTTTGTGAATGTCATATAATACCTATGATATTTACCTGACTCAATGACTTATTTTTCCTAAATATGTGTCCTGATATGATATGCTTTGTACATCTAAACTAATGTCTTAGTAAGTTATACACTGCATTTATGTGTAGATACAATGACTTCCTGTGTTTCTTACATAACAATTTCCTATTTTTTTAACTATCAAGTTTCCCATGTAGTCTATGCCACCACTGTGATTGTTCAACCAATCGCGTTGTTCATCTCGGCACTTCCAGTTCATAGAAATCGTACACCATGATTTTAGTTTCCTTTTCAATTATGAACAATGGAAATTTATTTAACATCAGTTTTTTTAAGTGAAACTGGATGCTATATATATATATATGAATAGTAATTTCATTGATACTGAAAGCCTATTCAGATCTGAACAGTTAAGTTTCATTATTCAATTTCTGGTCTTTAAATTATGTTCCTTGTTATTTTGTTATTACTAGAACCTCCGTCCGCGCACATTTGTTAATGAAACCAACGGTCTCCATTAGTGAGACCAAATAATTTGTGTTTTTTCCATGTTATCTCTGTAAAAAGTAATCCAGATAGTCAACTGCTTCCCAAGTTGATGTTACTGTTAGTCTTCCTCTTAAGGGGAAAGTACCCTTTAAAGATAACAATCATTTCAATAATGTATCTCTGCACATTTTCCTACCTTCTTTTCTTTGAAAAACTGCCTTACAAACTAGTACTTTTAAATAGAACCGCCTAATAATTTTTTTAAGGTCAATTGCTTTTTCTTTTCTAGTTTAAAATAAATGTTTATTACTTAAGAACAACTATCGTAAGCAATTAAATATAATTATCACTTAGAAATTTTAAACATGATAATGGTATTACTTTTATATCCAAATTTAAAAACAATTCGGCGTACTCTAATTAATATCAAAACAGATACTTACAAAGCATAAAATCTTATTATTAAATAAAATTAAATATATTAAAATAAATATTATTCGGTCAATGCCTACTTTCACTATATACTGTTGAAATTCCATATTCAGCAATATAGCATAAGCATTTACTTGATATTGTCATTTTATAAATGAAAATGGATTATTTTACTTTTTACTGCCTTTCAAATAAAATGTTTTAGAATAAATAAGGTAATAAAATATGCTAAAATATATGAAAAAATTGTTAACACAGAAGTGTAAAAAGAATCATCTTAAATTGCTATAAATTTTTGGCCTATGGAAAAATTCTCGCAAGTGAAATTGCGAAAATGCTTGAACTACTAAAAAATAGCCTTTTATGAAAACTGAAACTTTTAATGCCACAATTTCTCTAAAATAATATTTAAAATCTCGCTGAACTTTAATAGAGCACTTATAAATTAAATATTAATCAAAAAGTTACGAAGGCAAATCAATCAACCAAAATTAACAAGTTCCTTTTTGTTAAAAAATGTCCCATAAAATGTAACTTAAGCTATGCAACCATATATTTTACATGATTTTCAATTTCTTAGTTTTCATTTTTTAAAGTAAGATTAAAACCCCTAAAAACAAATAATTAAATTTAATTTAATTCAATGACTGTAATAAAAAGCCACCAAATGTAATTCAACAGATATTTTATCCTGTTATAGTAAATGATATTAATGCAACGAAATTTACTGTCAGATATATGCGATAAGGTATGTAGGCAACTTAACCTATACACACAATTAAGCATATATAACTAAGTTCGAGCGGGCAGTGAATTACCTATTTATGGAAATTTACACATTTTAGTTACTTATTTCTTATATATAATTAAAAGATAACTAAATTGAACTATAGAAAAGTTGTTTCTAAATTGAATTAAATTAAAAATTCTATAAAAATTAATGGTTACAAAAATATGCTTATAACTCAGCTACAGAAATAGCTCAAGGCTACATACCAATTATTTTCTAATTTTATAGTGCACTCTAGATTAAATTATCACAGTCGAAAAGACGAGTAAATCTAAAATACTAAAATGACCATAAATTACAAGCTACTATGAAAAGATGTTGTGAATTTAGAGGTAATTCAAAGTTAACTCTAACTTTGACGAGGGCGAGAATTACGTTTGGAAAATCACTATTAAATCACAATCTGTTTCGCAGTGTTGAGTCAGTTTTTTTATAACTATTAACGTGCGCATGACTGCGAACGATAAAGAATTTTATATGCTTTCTTTCTTTTCCTGTAGAGAAATGTATGAATTGAATCTTCTCTCTCTTTTCCCCTAATCTATCTCCTCTCCTCTTCTCTCTCTCTCTCTCTCTTTGATTGTTCTGTTACTCTATCTTAAGGCCATACTCTATGGCATGTATGTAGCATGATAGTCATTTTTAGATTTATAATTCTTCAATTAAAAAGCACTATGCACGGTTATCTTCAGGTACATCATATGCAATGCAAAGAAGGTACACAGCAGAAATATATTTTTTCTGTATATGGGTATTATGTGTTTATAAATCTCACAGTTATTATTATAAACTAATGATGATAATAAGAATTATATATGAGGTGCTACACCTGATAAATAAAATTTTTCTAGTAATATTGCTCCATATGTGCAAATATTATGCCAAAGGGGGGAATTGCTAGAGTAGTTTTATTTGCCATAGAAGTAACATTAGATGGCAATTGTGTTGTATATAGTTGCGGTTGTAAAGAAAGTCAGCAAATTTTTACAGAAATGTTATATGATTGATGTCTATTAGAAATACAAAAATTCACATCATATAATAAAAACTGATGTAGCAATTGGATTAAAGCAGATATAAGTCACTAAAGACGATAAATTCGTCCAAAGCAATCTTAATACGTAGGTGTAAGATAATCGCTCAACGCACCTAGTGGCCATAAACATGAGGTGCAAAATTCTTTTTTTTTACTGTAGTCTTTATAATCACAATAAAATGATACCTAATCTCTGCAAAGTTGTGTCTTACATTTATTTCATACATACTTCTTTATACACTACATTATTATGAAAAATCTGTAACTACGTGCTTATTAAATATTATATATATACTAATTCATGTTTTCCCAAAAATATAATTCAAACCTGGATGTTCAATATATTGGTTACATATATGAAACTATTTATATTTAAAGTTAATTTGTGAAAAATTGTTAAAAAAAATATTTACATATTTACACAGTTCTTTATTTTATGATTCTTATTTTTTGGTTTTAACTATTAAATATAATAAAATAATTCTTATGGGAAAGATTATGCAGATTTTAATTTGTGCAACAATTTAGAAAAAAAAATACAACTGTGTAAATCCCTCACTGGAGAAAAAAACGACTTGAAAAAATAAAATACACAGAAAAGCCCCTCTAAGTTAAGTTGGAAAGGATTGCTCTGTTGAATTTTACAAACACAAAAAGTTTAAATATTTAATAATTTCAGGTATCTCATCTAAGAAAAATACTTAAAATAAAAACATTCAGAATTAAGTTAAACATCAAAAATGTTTAAAATGTATTTATATGCTTACACAAATTTACTATTTACTCTCTAAAAAACTATCTGCATATTATTTATATAATTTTATACAAAATATGTGTGTGTGTCACAACAAGATATTGATTTGAATAAAAATAGAAAATTTTACTATTGTACTAACAAATGTAATTACAGTAACCTGTGTAGATCATCTGAAATTTACAAATCTAACTCTTCATAATCTGAACTTAACTAATTCAGCAAATTTTGAAATGATTTTGTATCAAAGTTATCCTAACAATACATTTTCTTACTGTAAAGTCTATATGGAATTTCATAATTTAACATATTAAGATACTGGAACAATTGACAATATTTTCACATTTATCCACACACTTCTCATCTAACTGTATTAAAATAGTTTTATTTTATACGTGAACGTAAACGTCATATTGGCATAAATGCTGCATATTTAAATATAACATTAACACACGTAGAGGCAGTGTTCCTTGCCAAAATTTAATGTACTAAAATTTAGTAAGTCTACATTTTTCTTAGATATCTATACATTGTACAAATTAGTAACTTTCCTCAACAAATATTACTAAGATGCAGTTTGTAAAAATATGAGAGTATTTTTTCTTCTCTTTATTTCTAATTAATAAATATTTGTTATAATGTAGAGGTATTGGAGATTATTTTTCTGTAATTTATCAGAGATACTACGCAAGAAATACACAAAAAATATATAAATCATTTTTAATTTTGTGTGTGAATAATATTGTTTAATATTCTAATCTTGATTTTAAATAACTTTAGTTTAAAACACAATACTATTTTCACACAGCGTTCAAATTATTTTCGTACTTTAAAATCATTTTTATAATCATTAACGGTATAAATATATCATATATTGATAAAATAATTGTTAATGTTTATTACTATACCATGGTTTGGTTATAATTTTTAAAGTAAATTATAATCAAAGCCGCAAAAAAGATCAAATAATACTTATCTCGTGATTTTTATTAAAGCATCCATCAAATAAAATATCAAAACCTATACAATTTACAAAATTAAAAAAATTATTTCAAAATACTTTTTGTACGAAATATACTAAAGGTACGAATAAAACGCAATTTATATTCTCTAAATAATCGTTTTATATTATTATGAGATTAATTGAAAACATTTTGAAGAAATTAAATTCAGATTCTTTGTTTGCTTCTATCTCAAATATTTTCCAACATAATTTCACAGCAAAAAAATAATTAAATATAACTCTTACATATTACTTTTGTGGATATCATATTCCGATAACAAGTCGAATGCAACGAACATTTCAGATTCCATCTTTTATTTTTATTTCAGATGAATTCATACATATATAAAATATATTTCATCTCTTATCTTGTCCAGAAAGTAGGCTGAATACTTTTGGTGACAGACTCAAATTATATGATAAGATCCTGAAAAATACGAATGAATAGTCGCTTAGTGTTCCATATCTTATCTGAAATAAAAACACCTTCTTTCACAGAAAATGTCTTCGGGTTACTGATAGGAGGGGAAAAAATCAATGAAATCTTTTTATTTCAACTTTAAAACAAGCAAACTTCTGTCGAGTTAAATCTCTCTTATACAATCACTGTTTACATTAAATAAAAAATTCTAAATTTTAAGAATTTTAATTTGCTTATATTCTAAATTAAATTTGTAACTCCTTTTCATCACATTCAAATTAAGAAAAATAAGTAAAACAAATCAAAATAACTTTATTTTATATTCTCTAGTGTTTTTATACTTACTGATTTCTTATAAATTTAATTGGCTGCACTTATCATTTTATGTAACTGTATATTTCTGTAAAAACTAAACAACTATTTACAATAGTTAAATAATTTTCTCGAGATACAAAAGCAATACATCAATATATATATATATATATATATATATATATATATATATATATATATATATATATATATATATATATATATATATATATATATATATATATATATATATATATATATATATATATATATATACAAAAATTGGAAGAGTAAAAACCAAGAATACTTAATGCATTCAAAACGTTTTCAACAAGAACAAGGTTAATTATTTATAGTATTAATAAAAATATACTGGACATTAAAACAATCAAAATAAATTAGAAAATTTTCAAAAGTTTTAAAAAGAATGAATTTCAAAATAAATTTAATAGCAGAAAAATGTATACATATATAAATATATATATACATATATATATATATATATATATATATATATATATATATATATATATATATATATATATATATAAAGTTAACAGTTCAATTTTTAAACAGTAATAATTACAATGAAATAATTTCAATGAAAAAAGTTCTGAAATTTAATAGTTACGCTTACATCAAAATATTCATTCAATTTCTTGAACGAAACATATGAAAAATATCTCAGTAATGTTCATTAATAATCTATGCTGAATTATTAAAATTTTTATTTCATTGTTTCTTGTCCTAAACTAGTACCTGTGTTGCAATAATAATTTTTGTTTCGTATCGAAGAAATTCAAGTTAAAAGTAGAGTGAGCAGATTTTACCAGTTATATTTCAATTAGGGGAATTCATTTTTATCGGGCAGTTTAAAAATTATGTGGAAGTACTCATGAAATTTTAATTAACGCTACCATCCAGTTAAACACAATTCACTTCTATAAGCAAACTTTACTGCTCACTTACATAAATAGGCATTTAAATTTAATGAAAATATATTTGTTTCAAAAGATAAAATCTTAACTGGTGGTAATAAGTTGAAATTTTTTATCTGCTTAGGTAATTTGATTTCAGTTTCATTTTAATCTTTAATTAAATATCATATAAAAAATTTCATTTTTATATATACCTTCTTTAAATTTATTCACATTACCTATTTGAAAATTCTCTATATTTTCAGTTTATAAATAAATTTATATTTAAAAGTTATTAACTTATATATTCATGCTTAAATTAAAAAAAATGTATTAACTAAAGTTAAATGCCCTACCATTTTCTACTTTGAAACTTACATTAGATAAAAAATAAATTTTCACACAAAAAATAGGTCAAGAAATAAATCAGAAAATTGATATATTACTAAGCATAGAGAGGCAAGCAAAAGCTAAAATATAATGATATAACACATAAATTAAAATGAAATTCATTGAATACATTTCTAAATGCTTTTTGAATAACATATACTTAAATATACAAAATTTGATAATTATAGCAAAGTTTGTTAATCTGTACTCAACATAATTCAATAAAAAATATTAAAATTTATAAAAATTAATCTAATTATCAGCAATAAAATTTAAAGTAATAAAATAAAAGTTACTGATTTCAAATTTTAGTACTAAAAATTGCATAGAATTAAATTATATGAACACAGCAACATACATGACTGTTTAAATAATAAAAGTAATGCACTTTAAAAGCACGTGTATATATTTTATAATATGAAATAAAAATAAAATTATTTTCGTTTGGTGGCAAGCAAATTTATGATAACAAAAAACCATTCCTCTAATATATCTTTGTTAAATAAGAAATATTATCATATATATATATTTTTATTTCCAATGGCACAGATAAAAAGACAATTGCAGTAAAAATACAAATAACAAGAAAAATGAAAAATAAAACAACTGTAACAATAGTCTATGTATCTAAAAGGCCTCTGGCCTCCCAGTAGCGGTCCATAATTGACCTTTTCGATAACGCCTTACAATGGAGTAGATGGTCACAATCCATGTCCTGTACCAGATTACAGAGATTGCAGATAGGACTTGAAACTATACGAAGACGGTACAAGTGTTTAAGAAGGCAGTCATGACCAGTGGCGAGCCTAAACTCAGCCACCATTTTATGTCTGGGCAATTTTGAGACCGCAGAAAGTCTGCCTTCCAAGACTTTTGCTCTGATCGAGATTCGAGAATCTTTTTTAATCTTTCAGACAGTATATTTTCAGTTAGACGTTTTATTATGCAAAAAGATACACTAGAAAAAGTTGTTTGTAAAGTCATGCCCTCCTCTTTCCCAGTGTATCGGCAATTTTATTGCAATGGATTCCACAGTGCCCTGGGATCCATTGAAGAACAATGTCTTTCTCATTAAAAGACAAATTCTGAAGTAGGCTCCAACATTCATGGACAACAGAGGGTACAGAATTTGAAGTAGGCGTCAAGGATTGCAATGCGTCCCGGGAGTCAGTAAGTAAAACTGCTTTGGAGAACCCATTAAGATGGCAAGTCAACTGAGAAAGAGCAATCCTGATCGAAAGCAGTTTCCCATCAAATGCGGATGCAAATGTGCCAGCTGGATTTGCAATTGAAAAAGGGGACAATAGACCCCTTCTCCAGCGTTAGATCCTTCCCGCAACCGGGAGCCGTCAGTATAAATTTTCAGCCAGTCTGGCTCAGGATAATGGTGTTATGGTCTCATAGGCGAGAACTCTTAGGATCTATGTATCTGTGACTTTCTTGAAAATTCTTTCGGATAGATCAAGGCACACGCTAAAATTAGAAGATTCAATAGGGCAAGGTGGGAGAGGCAGAGGCTCTGGTTCAAACCGCAACTCAACATCCTTCTTTAGCAGGAGGACTCCTTGAATGAAACCCCACTGTGTTTTAAGGTGCGATGTAGATCTACCTCCTTGTGTTGCACCATGGAAACACATTGTAGCTAAGAGATTAGGTTTAGGCATTTTTAGTTTGCCCTTACCTCCTGAGACATATATATATATATATATATTTGTTTGTTTACATTTATATATAAAAAACATTTACATATATATATATAAAACTTTTATTAACAATTTATAAAATTTGTACTATAAGACTTTTTTCCATTATAAATGAACTTTCAAGATAGTTTGATACTTTTAGAAATTCTGAAAAACTGAACTTAATACTTATTATATTGCTAATATTTCTAAATAAGTCAAACTAGGAATTTTAAAAATTTTTTATCCTTTTCTATGTAAGATTTATCGCGTAAAAAGTAAATTAGTCTTATTCACTATAAAAAAGTAAATTATTATCATATTCAACTCTAAAAATAAAAGTAATCATATTCACATTTCATGTATTATTAATCTTACACATCAGAAATTTTTCTAACATTCTATAAAAAATCTATTCAACGTTAAAATTTTCTTTTTAAGTATTTTAATCTAACTTAGATATTTTAATTTAATTTACAACAAATAATAATTAATAATTAATTTATATTTTGAGAATGAATAATCTTTATAAATGCTTTTCACACATAGAATAAAACAAAATCTTTTCTATTATTAATTAAAAAAATAAAATTTTATTAATCCGTAGTAGGTATATATTATTTTAATAAAATATATAACAAAAAATATATATCTTATCTTTATATTTATTCTAAAAATATATTTTTTAAAAGTTAATAATGTCTTATATTGATGTATTCTTCCGAAAACCATAACAAATATCAAACATACATTTCCATGCTTTTAAGTTTTTGCATAGGAATGTAAACATAAATGCATAAGTAAAATGAAAACAACACTGAAGTTATAAATCACTTCTGAACATTATTAGTTTTCGAAATAAAAATCAATAATCTATAATAAAAACCTTTATTTAAATGCTTACGTTTCTGTTAAAATTAGACATTTCAAAATAATGCATAAGTCAATTTTTTTTGTTTAATTTGAAATTTATAAAAAAAAATGATGCACTAATTTTTATTATTTTTAGTTTAACAATATACTTAATCATTCACATCCTTAACAATGTAACACATCTCGAAGGAAATGCTATCGAGAAATTAAATATCGCTTAGATTGTGCTTTAAAGTGTCTTAAAATTGAATAGTATATTAACTTAAATATAGTAACTTTTACAGTTACGTTTCATGTTGCATGTTTTAAAATTTTACTGGAAAGCTATTCAGCTACATAAATTTTTAAAATATTAAAGATTCAGTTGTGCGATTTTTCATAAATTGTGTGCCCGAATACCTAAATTAATGTAGATTATTTAAATAAATTAGCGTAAAAGCCATTAAAACTGAAATTTTTATAATATAAGATAATATTTAAACGAATGCAGTTTTATTGCGTACTAATTTTCACTTATATTACATCATCACACAAACACATAATAAAAATGTCAGTGAATGACAGTGAATGCCGTAACATGAATCTCAATTTTGTTTCACTTCACTTCTACAATTAAAAATTAAAATTGTTACAAGTTTCTTCATTTTAGAATTTCTGCATTTTATATTATATACAATTTCTGCCTTTCATATGCAGTACTTTATAATATAATAATAATTTATCTTTTGTGCATTCAAAGAATTTTTAACTTATCAAAGTTACACCAAAAACAAATAGCAAATTAATAATGCATGAATATTTATTTCATACATTCTAAACTTTGTTGTACAAAATTATGTAATTTAATATCGCTATATACAAAAAAAAGATCATTGGCATATGATTGAATCATTGGCATATAATAAATTTCCTTAAATACCTTTTAATTTTAAGCCAAAAAGATGCAAAGTAATGTTAAATAAAAATGTTAAACCTGAGGAAATTAATCAACTAAGAAACATTATTAAATTAACTTATTTTTATTAATCAATCATTAAAGAAAAGAAATCATTTTGACTCAGCTAATTTCTTTAAAAACTCTTTTCAAAATCAAAACATAATTTTATTAATCATTTAAAATAATTTAAAAGAAACAGTCTGTTAGTACCGAAAAAAAAAATTATTAAATTAATTCATAATATTTACATTTATGTTTTTATTTGCTATACGTCTGCAATACCTGAATATCTTCCACCTACTGTAAAGGTTACGTACGAAACAGTATTATCTACTGAATTTAAATACTTAAATT
Organism: Latrodectus elegans; assembly: GCA_030067965.1. Lineage (NCBI taxonomy): Eukaryota > Metazoa > Arthropoda > Arachnida > Araneae > Theridiidae > Latrodectus > Latrodectus elegans. The sequence goes on from CM057817.1 coordinate 47,263,553, forward strand.
CTTTTAATTAATTTTTAATTAACGTTTACAAAAAATAAAGCTGATGCATCTTTTTCGCGTTAACTTGCAACATGATAATAGCCTAGATTCATGAATACGTTAACAAACTTTGAACATTAGATAGAAGATTAACTTTTGACCTTTAAGAGTTAGAGAAGTTATTACTTTTCAGAAACATTCACCGATGCTCTTATAAAAATAATTGAAATGCAGGAAATTTGCTTTTTTTCCTTATTTATATTCCAGTCGATTAAATTTCCTTCCTTTATATAAATGATGCCACCTTTAGGGAAGAAAAGACAATGATTTTTGCTGTAATTGCTTTATATTTTTGGATAATTCTCAGATAGATCTTAAAATGATACTTAAGTATATAACAGTTAAAATATTTTAAGAATACAATTTAGAATGTCATTTTTATAGAAAAAGTAGCTGAGGGTTAATGAAAGATATACTTTTAAATAAACATTCCTGTTCCGAAGACAATATAAGATTTGATGAATTTTGGTAAATAAATAAACTAATTGATTGAAAAAGAAAAACTGAATAGATAAAGGAATTCATTCTAAAAATAAGCACTTTTTTAGTAATTCTCTTATTTTGGAAAAATATCTTAATTCTCTTCTTAATTGCAAAATGAATCTTATATTAATTTATATAGGCAGATTTTATATTCCCTTCAACTTACAAACATATAGTACTATGCTTTTTAATCCTATACTTAAATGCTAATATAACTTATAGATTTGCTCTAATTCTGAAGGGCAAAATTTATATAGCAAAATGTTTACTTAAAACATGTTATGGAACTTATGAAAAATTTCAACTACTTTCAGTTTTTCCTTTTCAAATATTAGCCCTCGGAAAAACATATATAAATTACTATTAAGGAAATTTTGCAATATATATTCTATCATTAATGTTAAAACTTTTTTAAAATTCATAATAATATGTAATAAAGAAAGTTTCAGACTCTAAAACTTCATGAAAAATATTTCTTTCACCGTTTTGAAATTTTAGGGAACAGGTTTCTAAATATTTAGCATTCTAAAGGAATAATAATAGTAAATATAATTTTTTTTTTTTTTTTTTTTTTTTTTTTTACTTATTTAAGCCAATATACCATAAAAGAAATTTTAAAACCATACAATTTATTAAGAATTTAAAATAAAAGAGGAAATGCAAAATTAAGTGAAAAATATTTGTAAGACATATTCCAAACTTTTTTTAAGAAATACATTTGTGATTTTATTGTTAATGCTTTTGTGGGTCATTATGACGTTAGTCACATTCTCACAAACTACAAGATATCTAATTATGTATTTTTAACCAAAATAAATTTGAATTTACATTAAAAGAAAATTTTTACTTCGATTCTTATTCAAAAAGCAAATATGAATAAACAGGAAGAAAAATTATTACAAAAATGTTATTTTCTTATCAATATAGAATAAATGCAGCAACTAAAGCATAAATTGAATGTTAAAATTGAAAAAACGTTTAATACATACATAAGCATGAAAAGTGCTGAAATTATTTTTCTTATGCACTGCCATTAGTAAATATTTTTTAATCAGTTAACATACATTCTTATGCCGAGTAGGATTAAAAATTTACCCTTCGAAATATTAATAATTAATGTGACTGATGAAAGTAATAAATATATTTAGAAAATATAAAACGCAGTAAATAACTATAAGCACATTTTCTGTAGTTTTATACGCGTTTATTTCAATCTACAATGTACATTTTTTGAGAACGCATTAAATTGAAATGAGTAAAATATATTCCAACATAATCTTTTGGAAAAATTTTAATTTTATAGTAAAGTATATTTCACATTTTTAAGAATATCAAATTTACATTACAATCAGAAACTTTTTTCAGAAAACTTATTTCTAATTTCAACAGATTTACATGAGCTCTTAAGCGACACACAGGAAAAATGTATCTTAGGACATATATTTTAGAGAAAAATATATGATCTTATGATTTTTATAATTTTTCATAAAATTGTAAAAGTTTGATTTTTTCATAGGTTTTTTTTTTCTTCAAAGAAAGGTTCATATGGAAATTTAGTTTATTCTTACAAATATATTTTAAAATAACTGCTCGTTATTTCAACCAATTTATGAACTCATAATGATTTTAAATTTAACTAAATAAACTATTGGCCTAATTCAGAATTTAGAACTGTATTTCAATGTTAAAATACAATTTCAAATAATATTATTGTATTTTATTTATATCAAATTGTAATATCAAGCCTCTTTACTTTTCTCACGTAGAGTAAAATAGTTAATAAGTTATTCTAAATATTTCTTAATATCAAGTTTTAAGTGTCTTTAATTTTTATTATAAGACCTATAAAAATAGACAAATCGTTTTGCTTTTATAGTTAAAAATGTAAATTAAAACTAGCTAGGTAAATATAACCAATTTTTTATGTGATTTTGTCACTGCAAAAAATTTTTGAAATGATTTCAAGATTCCTTTTCTCATTATTCAGCAAAACTGTCACCAAGAGTACATGAATGATCATATTTATTGTAAGTGGTTATCTTTATTATAATATGTGGATTTTTTCTTATGCAATTTGCTTTATTTTACACAAATAGAATTCGATACCTTAGATAATTAAACACTTCAAATGCATTTGGCAATTAATACTGTGTGTATATAAAGCATGTTTTATGTATTCTTGTTGTTTACTTTTAACATGTTTCCCTGCATTTATCTCTGTAGTCTATTTGTTACATTTAAGCACTGCATTGTCAAACATTAGAAACCCTTTATCCGTAGAGTTCCTATCCCTCAAAGATGTAATCTATGAGGTGAAACTAACTCGAAATCGCTTTTAGAGAATGTTCCCATGCACCCCATAAATAGAAATTAATTTTTGAGTAACACATATTTGTAGCATACCAAAAAGAAATCCTCGTGAAATCCCTTACGAGGATTAATCTTAATTTTTCTTTAAAAATCAAATATCAAATTAATTTGAAGAAAAGAAAGAAAAGAAATCCCTTTTACAAGGATTCCTCTTAAATTAATATTTTTTTATTTAAATAGGGAATTAGTTTACAAATACCAGAGAAAAATAGTTAGTTTAACAGCTATGCATAGCAAGAGAATAATTGAAATTGAATATATAAATTTCGAAATTTTGAAATAAATTGTAAAATTGCAGACTCTAATTCAAACCAATCAGATCAAAGAAGAAGCCACATTGATGAGGTAAAACTCATTCTATCTGAAATGATGTGTTAATTTTATCATACTTCAATTAGCCTATAAAAAATACCTTGCAAAATTATAACTGCTTTAGTTTAGCAAAAAAAAAAAGATCTTGATTATTTTGCTTCAGATCTATACTCATTCATTGAAAAGAAATATATCAACAATTAAAGAATAATTTTCGAATTCATTTTGAAAAAAAATTGGTTTTTATCATTTTATTTCATAAATCTATACAATTCCTGTCTTGTTTCCATATGTTAATTTCTTATTTACTATTTCAATACTATTCTAAGCAGGAACATTCCACTTTTTTAATAAACGAAGATAAGTGATTAAAATAGAGAAAAAGTTTATTCTCCAAAACAAAACCCATATAAATAAAATATTCCTTGTGTTGATGGATTGTTTGGTTGTGGAAAAAGGATCAGTGAAAGAAACAAGAAATTTTATGAAAAAGACAAGTTTTGAGCAGTTGAAGAAATTTCTTAAAAAATATGGAAATTTACTACTGAAGGAAATTTATATGAATGTATTTGATTTTTTTAAATTTTGATAAAATATAGAAATAAATTATAAAAGATAAACTCACAGAATATGATCAAATTAAGTCATTGAACAAGTTATAAAAAGCCATTTGTGGAAGTTTTTTTTTAAGTTAAAGTTTATTGTTTCATTTTAACAATCTGCGATTCCAGCTGAATGTAAAATTCACCTTTGAGCAAAAAAATGCATTCTTTCAATTCTTAAATTTCCTTTCAATATAATTGCAACAAAATGAATAAAAACACAATTTAACCTATTGATGCAGAAAATTTTGCTTCTTGAAAAATAATATGTGTAAAAGAGGCAGCTAGAACCAGAAATACAAGTTAAAAATCCAATTTATTCCATTTTTCATTAAACGGAATTATTGTATAGTTAGTTTTCAATTCAATATTATTTTTACGGTCATAAGAGAAGTTGATATCACATGCCTACTAATTTTTTAAACATAATCATGAACTTCGTATAAAAATTTCAACAGTTTTATAACTGTGCATTTCCCTTAATAAAAGAATTCCGATGTCAGTATCTCGTGCATTTACCTGTTTAGAGAAGCTAATTCCTTGATAAAGAAAAGAAGCCAAAATCCACAATTCCCCAAATGGGTTTCTGAAATTTTTGACAAAGCAGTATCGAAGATGTATTTAAATCGAAAAATAATTACTGGTATTCTCTATCTGATGCAGGACATTCGACTGAAGAAGATTCCTGATGCTCAAGTGACAGTCCCACCAGAGCTAGAAGCGCTGTTTGGAAAAAATACTAACAAAATGTGTGGAGTTAGTCCAAGTGACATCGATAAATATTCTCGACTCTTATTTCCTGTCTGTTTTGTATCTTTCAATATGATGTATTGGATCATCTATTTACACATCAGTGATACGTTGGGAGATGAAAATGATCTAGTGTTGCATAATTAAAAGCTTGAATACATAGTAGAAGCAAAGCAAAACATTTTTTAGTAAAACCAATTTTAATGGAAGATTTCATTTATGACGCGTAATTTTCTTTCCACGCCAAACCTCAATCAAATGGAAACACTGAGAAACAGTTAATTTACTATGAGAAACTGGAACTCTTTTGAAATTACTCTCTAGATGTGTTGAAGAATGCAAACAAATGAATGGCAGTTATTGTTATGAAGCCATTATTAATGACATAGATTATATATATATACATATATATCTGAAATATAGAATTTGAAGTCTTTAATAATGCACATAGATATATACCAGGCATGTTACCTTATAAAACTTTATTATAGACCTAGAAACGTGATACGATGGATGAATATCTGTGTTAAATTTAAGCCATAGCTGTTCTTAAGCACCCCCGAAGTTGTTATAATATTTTAGATATTTTTTGCATGACTTCCATAATATATTGAAACCATATGATATGAACAAATATTTTCTAAGAGTGGATATGCTCATTTTTAGATTGTTACATATTTGTAAAATAGATCACTTTCTTGTGCTAACTGTCGGAGAAATATACTGTTGATCTAGATAAGGAATCTATGCAAGTGACTCATTTTTTTCTTTTAATATCGTGACTTTGTATCTTTTCATGTCTCACGTTTCGTCATTGTTTCATCAATCACAAGTTGCAATTAGTTTAAAACATATCACAAGAACTTCCCTCTATATTGCTTGTGTCTAAGAGTTTATGATAAGGATCCAGTGGCTTCTTTGAAATCTATGCAAAAAAACAAAAAACGCAATAACGATCTTAATGTGGTGATGGAGGAAAATAAAGAGTTATGCAAATATTCAAGTCAGCAATGAATCGTAGAACCTTATTTATTTTCAATATATGAAAAATTGATAATTTTTTTTCTGTTTGTAAATTTTGTCAGCAATCTAATCAGCAATATCCTAAAAATATATGTTATGAAACTGTACAAAACAGACGATCTCTATGTGTGTCGTCATTTTAACTCATAATACAATAAATAATTATTTAGATACAAAAATAATGTTTTATAAAGAAAATTTGTTTTTTCATATTTAAATGAAAAATAACTAATATAGGTAAATGTGAATATCAATTAGTTGAAATATGTAAAATGAAAAGATAATATGACAGTGTACTAATAATTTACTTTAACATACTTAGACTTTTAATAAAACATTTCAGAAAAATTGTTTTTCTTCATCAATGATTTTGCTTCTTAAATTTTCCTTAATGTACAGTTTTCTAAGCACTTAGCAATTCTGACTTATTTCAAAAACACGCAGAAAAATAACATTTTCCTCATCCTGATATAAATTGAACCTGACCGACTTGCATAAAGTGCAATCCAATTTTAGAGACCAGAGGATTTAGAAAATGAGCTTTATTTTAGAATACTCAAAACATATTATGCATCAAACAGGGAATAGTACTAGATAAAAGAGGAAAGCAATGTTATTTTTGCATATTTATTATAAGACAGGTTTAACAACTGTAAGAAACCAAATATGCAAAGTAGTATTTAAAATAAATTAAAATTATAAGAGTATAAATGTTATTTTCTCATATTATTTTATATGAGAAAATAACATATTATTTTAAAAATTTTATTTCTGTAAAGTTTATTGTTTTATATTGGATAAAAAATTGCAACACCAAGCTGTTTAAAAATGTATAAGGAAACTTTCAGTTCAATATTATATTTATCGGTGTAAATATTAAAATTAAATAATTTTACATTAAAAATTACATAATTTCAGTTAAAAATTAATTAATAACACCATTTTAAATATTTGAACTGGCCTTCAGATTTCAGTCCATATATGCCGTGAAAATAATACTTCCAATATATTATTGCTCACTTGGGACCCACTTGGGAAACATGACATGATATCATGATTTAACTGATTAACTAACCCGTAATTTATTCAGTTCATTTGAAAAGAAAAAGCCTGCTAACCGACTTCATTGTATTCAAAACTTCGAATAGGATTAAAAACATTTTCAGTGGATTGGTCAAAGAAAACCATGAAACATTTCAGATGATATGTGAAGATATGCGTCGTTACCAATGTAGTAACAAAACCCATCTTCATGCATAATGTTTTCTTCAAAAGATAAGTTAAAAATTATATAAATTCTAGAAACTAAAATGCTTGCTTTCATTTGTTGTTTAAAATACCCAATTTTATGTGAACAACCTTGTATATGCGCTGCAATCCATCAAAAACACCAATATAAAAATTAACAGAAGACTAAAGTAAGTGAAACTTGCCCAATGCTTGCACAATGAAATATTATGTTGCAATTTCATCATACCTACAGTTTAGGAATAATTGCAAGGTTAATTACAAATTTAAGCAAAGAAAAGAAATGTTGTTTTGAAGAGCGTGAATTATTTTCTCTAGATACTTTTTGAATTCATATCACGAAAATTAAACGAGTGTCACTGGAGCATATTTTGAAATTCGATCAAGAACTATTAAAAGCAGTGATACAGAGGGTATTAACACATTTTGAGAATGATTTCGCGGGCTTTTAATTAATGTTTCAAATGTAAAGATTTTTTTTAAAAAGTTCGATCTGGTAGCCTTTTTCTAGACTATAGGTCTGCATCGTGATTTGCATGATAGAACAGTTTTTCACAGTATTTCCAGGGATATTGCTTTCCATTCCTCTTCCACTACTTTCCAGAGTATATCTATCATAGTGGGTTTGCGTTTAGAAAGAGCCTTTTTTAATAGACCAAAGGCACAATAGTCCATAGGTGAAGCGTCAGGAGACTTCGCAGGGATATGTTGAAAATGTATACATGCAATACCTGTATTAGTCATCATTTTTTCAAGGAATGCAGTGGTAGTTTTCGAAGTATGACTTAAAGCTTTGTCTTGATTAAGTTTTTCTCTTTGAAATTCATTGGGATAAGGAAGTGGAATTTCTTTTGTAAATATTGGGTTTAAAATCTTCTCTTGATAGTACGATGTGTTGATTTTAATATTTCTTTCCACTCTTCTTATTTTTAATTTCCCATTGTAGAAGAAACCTGCGACAATCATAAACCCCTAACTGAAACTTTCTTTACATTGACGGAAACCGGTTTGTACATTTTTTCTCCTCCTTTTCTAGAGTAAAAAGACCATTTTTTTTTTTGTTACAGCCATTTAGTTAAACCCATGCTTCATCAAGGGTCACAATGTTTTTCCATTTATCTCCTGCTAAGTGGCTTTCATACAGGATTCTACAAAATGTTGTGCGTTGAGCTACATGTCCCGGCAAAAGCTGGTGAACATTATGTTTTTTAGCATTTTTAAGTTGTAAATACTGGTTTATTATTTTATTTATTGTTGCTACAGATGTATCTAAAGACTTTGCAATTGATTTCCGTATTGGCGGATTTTCTCTTGTTACCAGCGATTTCACTTTAGAAACATTTGAAACAGTACGTACCTTTTACGGATATTCGTTTGGAGTCTTCTTTCTATGTAGAAATAATGATTGACAGTTTTTACCTGTCCGATTAATAATATTGCTTATTTTGCACTTAGAAATTTTAATACCATGCATTTCACAACGTTTTTGAATTCTGTAATACGAACGTTTATCTTCGGAAAGCGCAAAAACATATCTTTCAATTCACAGCATGTTTATATGTGACATTTTGAAAGAAGAATAAATTTAAAAGTAGCAGACGATATTTTTCATTTCATATAATAAGCTGTTGCCAAAAATTTTTATTCTTAAACATTTACTTTTTCTTAATTCGTTATCGAAATCGTTCTAAAAATGTGTCCCTCTGTAGTAAATTATCCTTACAAGAAATCTACAAAGGTGTCTCGAACATGGTCAATCAACAATCATATCAACATAACAATAGTTAGATAGAAGTGATTGTAAGTTTCTTCATCTTACAACACAGGAAGACAGGCATATTGTGCACATGAAATTGATTAAATACTTGTAATACGCAGTGCACTTGTAATAATGTGTTATATCCTCAATTGTACCAAAACGAATATAATATGCAGCATAACACAACTGACAACCTCATAATTCATTCAACTTCAAATACAATACATCTGAAGATAAATAAGACGCTTTTTATTATTTTTAACTTTAAATCATTATTGCTTCTTTTGAATTTCAGTCTAAAACGTCGCCATTTTGTTCCTGCATCTGATATATTAGGTTCATCACTCACTACTTGAACAGTGATCAAAAAGCTATAAATAGCTAAGAAATTGCAGCTTATTCAATTTCTTTATCATTAAGAAATGCCTGTAGCCATATTTCAATTGGACTATTTATATCCATGCGTTAAACACAATATCTGATATTTCTAGGGTCACCAAATCACATAGCTTCTCTGGTTAGCTAAATACGCTTTGAAACCTCTTGTCCTTTGTGTAGAATTTTCGGCGGACAACAGTGCGCGATTGATTCTAAATTCCTATTTTTCTTTACTTTTTTCTCGGGAAAAGCTAATTCAAATAGGTTTCGAGGTGATTTGAATTTGAATTACAACAAATTTTTATTAGTACAGTTATATTCACAATTAGTTCTACGTCAGAAACTTATTCATCATTTTTTTCTATCTATTTACGTGAATTAGAAATATACAGATAAAAATTTGATAAAATCGTTTGTAATGATTAATTCATGTGTATAAGAGTCTACAAACATCTAAATTTAATCACATTTATAAAGTAATTACGCATTTCTGTTAAAACCAACAATTTCATTTACATTTTTATTGGATAGCATATTCTTCTTAGTTAAATAATAATAATACTCTAATATACATATATAAATACAAATGAATATTCAGATTATATTTTAATTTGGAAAGAACTAAATGAAAGAAATTTATCACATAAATAATAAGTTAGTAAAATCTTCTAAGTTAATAAAATCTTCATTCAATATTGACATAAGATTTCTGAATCTTTTTATCGGAATTCAAAAAGAAAATATAATAATTCAGTATATTAGAAATTTACCTCTTAAAGTAAAGAAACATGTCTCTCATCACAAGCTTCAATCTTCTATAAATAAAATAACAATATATATGCTCTTAATAGGGTATACATTTTATTAGAAGTAATCTTTTATCTTATTAGTTAATAAAGAGAAAACTAAGTTTTTTACTTGTGGAACTAATAACACAACGGGCCTTTTGTCTTTCATATATTTAAATCAATTTCATATTTCTTATACATACTTTTTCAATGAACCATATGTACGAAGAATACTTTTAACTTTAACATTGATTACACACTCAAAAATGAAATTCTAAGGACTTAAAATCCAACATAAAGCATTTAAAACTCAAATCATTTTTATTAGGCAAGAAGCATAATCACATATTTAAAAACTTATTTAAAAATCTAAAAACTTTTAACATATTAAAAGACTATTTCAAAATAAATTAATTATCTTTTTAAATCATAATTCATCCTGCATATTTGTCATTTTATCTTCATAAGCATTAAAATAATTTTTTCTAATACTTAGCTAAATTAAATAAATTCCTATTGATTTTTCTTAAACTATGCTGATGTTCAACATTAAAAGAACTTACATACTTTGTTGAATTTCATAGAAAATAATTGTAGGAAATATATAACTATTATTTCAAAACAGATGCAAATTTTGTGTGCCGAATATGTATTCTTAAAAAGCCGAATTTATTGACACACACACAAAATGGGTCAATAGAGCTAAAAAACAAGTAACAAATTTTATAAGGGATTTGCAAATAATGCTTATATGTTACGTACCTTAAATGAATTTTTCGATCTTTTTATAGCAATCAAATAAATTTAAATTCAACAATAAATATGATTAACAACCAAAGTTTAGATAAGGAGCACGGAGGTAAATCAAAGTAGAGATAGAACCATACCAAGTCTCAAATGCAGATTTGTAGGAAATTCAATGTAACACCAACCATTAGAAACAGTTTCAATGTATTAGGTGCCCTGATAGAAAGCCTGGACAAGACCGAAAAGCCACAACATCCAAAAAAGGTAATTATTTTCATTAATAGCGAAGAATTATAAGCATAATGTAATAGCATAAAAATTTAGATCTCCAATCTGTATGATCTCTATGCTATATAACATAGCATAGAGATCATACAGATTGAAGCAGGGATTGCTTAGAGATCATTCTCTTTATTGATGAATTCTAGTTCAAAATAATCATTACTTTTTGAAGTATAGTGAGAGTAAGGTTAAATTACTTGGCCTCCAATATTCGGAAAACCAATCATTACCGCATCGGAGATTTTATAGTCTATATGGACCTCTTAATAAATGTTCCCATCCCGGTCCATGTCTTTGAGAAAGACACTGGTATGAGTTAAAGAGATAGATCATGGAGAATTAGATTTGATTTTCATTATTAAAGTTGGCCCTGATTTTATTTTAACGAATAACAAATGTCGGCTGCTTCGAGCTCATTTGGCCAATGATTCCAGAAAAGTAAATGAATTCATTAGTAGGATATTTCACCTAAATGCTCAAATCTCATGAGGCTTGTCTGTGATGCTTTAAGAAAGGCAACTTAAATTAGAAAATACCTTTCGAGAATCATCCAAAGCCTGAAAACAGTGTTAATAAGCGATTGCAATCCATTAACCAAAGTTGGAAGAATTCAAAACTTATAACTAGGCTGAAATTTTAAAAAAAATTAACATCGAAGCCATGCACTTCAGCAGAATGAAGGTCATAAAAGTGCAATTTAGAAAGCACTATTTGAATTTGTTGCGTTTTTATAAGAAATACTCGAATATTTTTAGTATTGCAATAATTAAAAAACACAGGTGTTTTAACAATTTCACTTTAAAAATACACATAAAGAAATCATAAATCAACATATTTATTTTGATATGTTAAAATATATTCACAGTCATTAACTTTTGTTGGTAAAAAATGCTCTAAAATTACATAAAATTAAAACTATATAATTTCGTATCAGATTTTTGATTCATAACACAACATATCGTAAAATTATAAATGGGAGGAAAGAGGATTTTATCTTTGGAAAAAATGAGTAAAATATGAAAACAAAATTTCATAATATATATATATATAAATGCAATTTTTTCTTAAAATAATCCTATGAAACCTCAACATGAAAATAAAAATAAAATTCTAAGAATATTTTACAGAAACTTAATACAATATAAAAATATTCAGAGGAAAATTACTTGTATTTAAATTAATATGTATCGCTTAGCAATTTCAAAATAAATATTTTATTTTTTTTAAATCAAAAATAATTAAATTTTTAAGATTAATATTTTTAATATTCAACATGTGATTTTAATTATAAACGCAACATAGAATTCGGTTTCTTACATACAACACAATAAAAATAATAATTTAGATAAATATATATTTATCCATATTCTCAACTTCTCAACTTTATATGGATATATATATATATATATATATATATATATATATATATATATATATATATATATATATATATATGTATACATACATATATATATATATATATATATATATATATATATATATATATATATATATATATATATATATATATATATATATATATATATATTAGACCATAGGAAAAACGGTGCTGCTATTAATATGCATCGTTAAAATCCACTTGAAAATATTTTGGAATTTAAATTTGATATAATGCGTGAATTGAATTTGTTAGTTAAGAAAAATTATTTCTATAAAAAAATAAGGAGTATCTTTATAAATATACAATTTCCATGTATTGATGGAATTAATTACTGTAATGATCGATACAAAATGTTTATATCGATAGAAACATTTTAGATTAAATCATTCGTGTGATTTTTTTATCTTAACAGTAAATAGATTGTCCTCATTTTTGTATCACAATCTATAGCAAATTAAATAACTAAGAACTGGTAAGAAAAAATAAAGATACTAATGATTTTATTTCCAGAAAAGCTTACACATGCTTATGAAAATTTATCTACAATCGCTTACTTCCACATAAATTAACATTAATATAATATAAAACTATTTCGTAAGTAAATCAATAATCTGCCCAAAACGTTTTCCCAAAAGAATTCTGTAATTTTAATAAAAAAAATAATAATAAATCAAAATTTTTCATACGTTGAATAAATAGCATATTTTATTTTGTGATAAAATAAATTATTTTCTATTTGAGTACTCTTTTATTCATGACAATTTACTCTAATTGCATGTAAACCACATTTATTTTTCAATATCTTCTAAAATAATATAGAATTGGGAAGTTGTTTACAAATGGAATTCATTGTATATATAAATTAAACACAATAAATTCCTTTTGTAAGCAAATTTTTTATCATATCAAATTATTTGCACACTCAACAATCATGCTCTACATTTTGATAAAACTTTATTTTTTGTAAATATCTCCCAAAATCTTAAGACAGTTAAGCTCCAATAAAGCACAGAGAAAGAAATAATTTAATTATATTCAATCAGAAAACTCAAACCTTATAAGCGAAATAAAATTTCGAGCCTGAATTGAAACTTTTAATGAATATTTAGATTATATGAATCTAAGTTCTTAAAGAATAGAGATTTAAAAAAAATACGGATTAAAAAAATAACTTGAAAAAAGACACATTTTTTCTTATTTATATTAAAATTGTATAAAACAGTATTATGATAAATAGATTTTGTGAGACTGAAGTTCTAAAATCGTGAAGTCAGAATTTAAGAAAATTTACTTTAATTCAGGTACTTTTTACCCCAGAAACTAGTGATTTTTCGTATTTTCAGTTGTTTTAAAACAATTTCTGAGAAGGATATCTCATTCAGTGCCAAAAAGAATATTTTTTTAAATGCTCATTGCTAATGAAATGTAAGAAACGAATTTTTTTGTAATATATAACCGTAAAATTTAACATTTATTTATTTTTATATTTTTTTATTAAAATGTAATATTAATGATACAATTTAGAACAATTATTTAAAAATTTAGAATTTGCAACATGTAACTCTATAATAATATTTTCATAGCATTATTAAAAACCATTCCACAACCGTTAGTCATGCTGTATGTAAGAGAATGTCCATTTCAGCTTGTTATAAAAATAATAAAATATAACATAAAAATGATTAAAATTAAACACCAAGTTTTTTAGTATTTCCTATTTCAAAAATTTTTCAGTTTCAAAAGCATAAAACTTAAAATTTCAGAAGAAACAAAATAAGACAAATGGCAATCATTATGTTCGCAATACTTTAAGGAATTATATATTTCTTATTGAAGAGTGTTTGAGTACTTCTGTTCGTGAATGTGTTCGTGAATGTGTTCGTGAGTAAGAGATACTCTTATATTTGGCATTTGTGCGTAAAATACATGCATATATAATATGTAGTACACATTTTCTTAGTTATGAAATTGATATTGTAAATAAAATGAGTTTTTTTAGACAAATTCCCATAACTTAGTGCATTTTTCATTTTCCCAAAGACGATCAAACCACATTGGTTGAAAACTGGTTCCATATGTTTCTGAAAGATGTCTGTTAAAATTTACTTATTAGTTTTACTAATCAAAAATTTAACTTTCATCTAAAATTTTAAATAAAAATTTAGATAATTGAAGATGCATTAAAATTTCTGCGCTTTCTATCCTGGATCATTTTAAATAAACGAAAATAAAATATTATTCATGCATTTACTTATTTGATAATTTAAGAGCAATCTAACTTTATTTAAATCGTTACCAATAAGTATTCGTTACATATTTAATTTTTTGAGCATTGCATTTTATATACACACATCAGTAGATTTTAATTTAAAAACGAGTTATCCAAAACATTTTACAATAGCTACTTTCATAAAATCAGATTTTATGAAATTACAAATAAGGATCAGACAAATTAAATCTAATTACAGTTAAAAGCAAAATTAATAATAGCTTATTTTAAGTGATTTTTGAAATACAAATTTAATGATTGATGTTTAAACAAACCCAGTTATTTCATTTACAGTTTAACCGTTAGATTACAAGCACGTGCTATTTTTTAACTATCTGAGTCAACTGGTTTTTAGGCACAAATTTTTAAAATACTTCTAATATTTTCCACATTTTATAATTTTTACTTTTTATTTATTTAAGCTAAAAAAAAATAATAAATGAATAATGTGGAAAAATGTATAGAGTTAAGTAAGATAAAATTGAGATCGAGTTAAAAATTAAAGTGCATTGTTTTATTTTTCAGTAATAAGAAATAATTTGTAACACAGATATTATGTTTCTATCAGGACCTCCCCGTTTGAGAATCTCTAAGATAACTAGATCTGAAATAAATTTTGTAATAAGCAATACTATAAAAATGTGAGCTTCTCAAAAAGTGTTTCCTTTAGAAACCATAGCATACATTCGTATAGGGACACTCTTTCAGTTTAAAAAATAATAAACTTTCCCTTATTATTTATGTAGTTTTAAAACTACTTCACTTTCCCATTAAACTTAGACTTTTCATTATTTTTCTCTTAATTCCAATGTGCAAAACTTAAAGAATATATAATTGTATTATTTTTATGTTCTATCTCAACTGTCAAAGAATTTAAGTATACAAGAATTTTAATCTTTATAGAGTTTAAAATAATACAAGAGCAAAAATTATTTCACAAACTATGGTGAAAAACTTTCACTTAACAAATAATTCATTTTAGTTTAAAATATTTGTATAGTATGTTTTGAAAAATATCATATTTACATTTATAAAGAATAAAATATATCCAATTCCAAAATTCATTCAGAGGAATCATAAAAGAGCTATTTGGCAGATTATAAGTGGAATTGGACACACATCACAGAAATATAAAGAACAAACAACAAACCCAACATTCTTTCATCTACTTTAGTCAAAAATAGATTCATCTCGAAATAGAAAATGGCTCTGTCTAAACAACTCTGAACACTCAGTTTAGACTGTTATTTTAGTCTGAATAAAATCACTTTTTGATGCTTGACAGAATTCACACGAAGAATCAAAAGATTCGACATAAAAAAATTATGCAATGTTACACAAAACTCCTAATGACCCATATTTCTAATATTTTCGAGTAAGTATAAATAATTACTAAAATTCCCAACAATGTTGCTGTAAAATATGATTTTTAAATCATGTTAATTAATGCAATTTGTTGCCTGAAAATCATTAATGTATTAAAATGAATAAGTAGTTGAAAAACAGATGGAGAGATAATTTCGAAAATAATTTGGGAATAGGTATTCTTATTTAACCTTATTTGAAACATAACTGATATTAAAATATTTCTTTGAACTCATGCTGCCTCTTATTCCCTCTTTTGTTGGGAAAAAATGTCCATATTTTCCATTTTATGACATATAAGAAAAATTATAAACATTAACTTAATTCATTAACGCATCATTTAAAACAAATAAAAGAGAATAATTCAGAATTATAAGGAAATTAGAAGTTTGTTTGAAATGTGTTAAAGAAATTCATTTGGAAAAAAGAAAACCATCTAGGCAGACTATTTCTCTTTTTCTTTAAGCTTACAATATGTGCATTTACTTTCTGACATAAATATAAATCGCTTAATCTCCATCTAGGCAAAATCGATTCTATTACTCTTTGCGCCATCTAGTGTCAAACACAGAATACAAAAGATTTAATAAGGAAATTACCAAAAATATGAAAAGTTTTATCTTATAGCAACTTTTTTCATTTTTTTCTGATGAAGAGTTAAGAAATATGTCTCATTTAAACCTGTAATATACGTTCATAATATTAGCATAATCTTTTATTGACTGACTTTTAAATACAATATTATTTCTTATGTTATATTTTGGTACTTTCAAAAAGTGCTTAAATAATCTTATTGATGCTAATTATATCTAAAAACTGGAAGTTTAAATTTCGTAAAATATCCAAAATTCGGAAACTCGAATTTTAAAACACTTTTTTCCTAATTCACATCTTTTGAATCCATACTCAAAAAATTTTATTTCTTAATATGTTAGCAGAAGTTGTCCTATGTTAGCAGAACTACCATAACTTTCCTTAAATGTAATTTTTTAACGTAGCTTATTATTTAAAATAATTTATAAATTTTAAGCGATTTGAAAACATAGTCTCTTGAGACTTAGTATTATATAAGAAGCAACATATTTAAATTTTTTATATTTTGTGACAAGAATCTACTGATTCTATTATCCACAAGCAGAGAATTCAAATTATTAGATATTCCCAGTAAACTTATGAAATCACCAGAAATTATGATCGAATTCAGAAATATTTAAAACTTGCTCCACTTCCAATTTTAACAGTCATAAGCCTATTAAATTACATTACTTAATTTTAGGAATAGCATTATTAGAATCTACAATTAGAAAAATTAAATCTTCATCAAGATGCATTAAAAAAAATCCTAATGAAAATGGCTATATTTTTTTCCTAATAATAATATTTTAAGTTATTGTGAAAACTGATTTGGCAAATGACATTAACTTCTATACATGCAATTTTCAATATTACAAATTATATAAAATTAAGTATAATTTCTTTAAATAATTCTAAATATAAAATACCTTAAAGTAAAAGTATGCAAAACATACCGTCTATAATATTTTCCTTTTCATTTTTATACAAAAATAATTATAAATGTTTAAGTTAAGTACAATAAGAGAAGTTCTTAATTTAAACATTTATAGTTACGTTTATTAAACATTTATTATTGCGTAAAAATGTTTTTCCTTGATGAGGTGTATAAATTAATAAAATCAATATATGCAATATATATATATATATATATATATATGTTGCAAATTTTCTAAAACTTAATCTTAAATTATAAAATAAAATTTCAATTTCATTAAAAAAATCAGTGCAAATGTATGTTTTCATAACAAAAACTTTAAGGTTGAAAATTTTATGAATTCAACATTTTTTTTTATTAAAGAGAAGTTAGCATATAGAAAATGCTGTAAAATATCAAAATTCTTTTGATAAATATCATATACATTTTCTAAATAAAATAATAAATACTTAATTTTCTCTCATTTTGACTCATAGCATTTATAAAAGTTTGTAAAATAAGGTTAATAAATTAATTTTATTAGTAAAAGCATTTTAAATTAAAAATCAAAATTATTTAGTTTTAGTTTTATGTTAGTAACGAGAAATTTCCAACTAAATAAAATTTAAGAATATAGAAAAATTCTAATATAAAGTAATATACTCAAAAATAGACAAGATGAAAAATCATCTTTTTTATCATTAAAAATGGATAACTTTCTTAATTTTTATGACAGCTTATTTTTCATAATAAATAACTTCTGCAGATATCTGAATATTTTAGTTTATAAAATCAAATACAACTTTTTGCTGAAAAAAATAAACATTCAATGTATTTTAATGATCACTGTAAAAATATCAAAATAAATATAGCACAAAGCAATATCAGTATGCGTGCTTTATTTCCAAACCAACTATTAAAAACTAGTTAAAAAAGGAAAGTAAACTAGTTAAAAAACTAGTTAAAAAAGGAAAGTAAATTTTCTTTTTTCAGTCGGATTACCAGATAGAAAATGGGTAGTCATATCTAAAATTCGTTTGCTAATGATATTAGAGTTAAAAATATTCTATGTATGTAAATAAGCATATTATTTTATTTCCGTCTTTAAGAGGATTGACGACAAAATATAATTTTTGATACTCCAATCTATAAGTTATGCCCAGTAAGGGAATAACGTCAATTTAAACAGCGGATATTTTTAAATGAATTGACTGGTTTCACATGTATAGCAAAAAGTAAAATATCTTTAGTGACTCGTGAAAAAAGTTATTAGTTTCACATTCATTAACTCAATTTAATTATTAGATAGATATAGTTGTAAAATTCTGCAAAACGTCTTGATAGTTTCAAAGAATTAAATTTTACAAATTAAAACTTGAATTTTACATTTTTTCCATTGAACAACCTACCATTAAATTAAAACTTTATAACCTGTTTTACTTATGACTACTAAATTTATATTTTCAATATTATCTTACTTTTTTAAAGCAATCTGTGCGAATGTTGGTTCTAGTTTTGCCATTCTTTCATATTTTATAACTATTAAAATCATTTCTAAATTAAAATATAAAAAAACAGTACCATAAATGATTTGCTTTAAAAAATAAAAGAAAATGCATTTCATTTCTACATAAAATATAAATGAATAGAAATATTTTTTGTTAACTCTGAGAGAGCAAAAGCAATAAAAATTTCAGTAACAAATTTTATTACTCGAAAACATGAAGTTAATTGTACATTAATATTCCTGTCTATAAGTGATAAGAAATTTATCATAAAAAGTTATATTTTTACTTGAAATTGGTGTTTTTATTATCAGATATTTAAAAAAGAAAGCTTACTTGAGCTCCTTACACATTCCATTAGGAATAATCTTTAAATATTCAATAAAATAAATTGATAACTTTAAGAACTCTCTGATGAGAGTAAACTAAGAATTGTCACACTGAGATGTCGATAGTAAAATTAAAAAATACGAACAATTAATTTACAGTTTAATTAAACATTTTAATCTCTTGAGTACTTGGTGAAATAAAAAAATAATTTAAGGGTGAAAAATGCAGAATATATTTCTTTATCTTGTTCAGAATAGACACACACACAAAACTGTTCTTGTACTCCTTTTTTCTTTAATCCAGTTGAAGGCAGAATAGCTTCTTTTTGGGAAAAGAACATGAATAAAATAGCGAAAACAATATTTTTGAAAATAGTTAAGTCTTCTGGGAATAGAAAAACTAAATAAAAAAAGAAAGTCGTTATTCAAAAAGGGAGGAGTTAAGCGTTGCATTCTCAAGAGAACGTTTCAAGTGGATGAAAGAGAACAAAAGGGTAGAAATTTCAATGAAAAGAAA
Organism: Latrodectus elegans; assembly: GCA_030067965.1. Classification (NCBI taxonomy): domain Eukaryota; kingdom Metazoa; phylum Arthropoda; class Arachnida; order Araneae; family Theridiidae; genus Latrodectus; species Latrodectus elegans. The sequence goes on from CM057817.1 coordinate 47,283,210, forward strand.
GAAATTTTCAATGCTTTCCTCCTCCCCTGCTACTTTATCGATCCGATTCAATCAGCCCTAGAAGTATCAGTTCAAAACAAAAATGCTTAAATGGCCTAAAGGAGAAAAACAAAACCGAGAAACGTAGTCACGGGATGCCTACAAACCAACTTTTAAGAGATCAACTCCCGAAACAATCGCCCTCCATTGCCTACTCAAAACCATCCAGAATCCTCAAAACTAGATCAACGTCACGAACTCTATAGTTTGGTTTTGAGGAAGGAATTGGTTTCAAGATTTCTGCTTTTAAGAATTGATTCCACATATGATTTAAAAATGTGTTGCAAGATAGATTATGTTCTGCTTCTGTGTACTATTAAAATACAAGTTTCAAGAGTACAGAGAGGAATTCATATGATTCTTTATATTTAAAGTGGTATTCAAACAGAGGAAGGAAAAGCTGTTACATTAGTAAGAATTAAATAGCACAAAAAAGGGAATTCAACGTTTACATTTTCCAAATTGTCTTATCAACTTTTCAAAGAATTACAATACAACTGTTTTAAAATTATCACAGAAAAGTGTTTCGAAATTCAAGTAATGTAGTTTTAGAAATTACATCAGCAAAACATAATGAGAAAATCCAAAAAATAAGTGACAAAAATTGAAACATCACCATTTCAGAATTTGTGAATAAATAGCTTATATATTGTTCAGGAAACAACTGCTTTACTTCTTGAAATTTGAATAATTAGATTCATTAAATATTACCTTTGAAATAAAAGTAAAAGTGAATCAAAGTTATATTCATTTTGATTATAATTAAATTTATTTATTAATGTTCTAATTATAAAATTGAAAATTAAACGTATAAAATGAAACTTAATTGAAGATCAAAAAAAAAAAGAAAAAAGAAAAGAAAAAAAAAATACCGTCAAAAATTATTATTGTATCCTACATATATAATTGTCTATTGTGCAAGGTGAAAGTAAAATTTACATATTTTGAACAGAAAGAGAATATTTTAAATGCAAAAAACCGTTTAAAATATAATTAACATTATACTTTTAACACAAAGAGTAGTTGTTTATTTTAATTTTAAATATAAACCACAGTTTGTCAACCATTACTCTGTTTATCCGTTATAGAGGCCGGGTAATAATTGAAATAATGGGAACCCTGTGAATAAAAGTCATTTAAAAATAATTTTCAAAAAAATTAAAATATAATTTTTTATATAAAAAACAATACATAAATTATGGTAGTATGAAGTATTTTAAATGAAACTGTATAGGTCATTTTTATATATTTTTAAAAAACTTAAAATGTCTGACCACAAATTTTGGATGAAGCTAATTTGTAGTGCCTGAATAACTAGAACTGCCACCGAAATTTTCCAACCTGTAGGCATTTTTGAGGTATTATACCAGAAGTCATATTGTCATACACACAGCGCGACAATACAACTCGATAAAGAAAAACAATTGACGGAAGAAATTCAGTGAAAGAAATCGATGGGCATTAATAGTAATTTTCAAAATGAAAACTATGTGCAATCAAAATGACAATAGAGCTGAATCACCATCTCGATATTCCATTGTCAGTAATTGAAGTCAGGAGACACCTTCGTAAGCACAGAACACGTACGGCAGAGCAACCATTCCCAAATCACTTGCCAGACAGTAATGTCAAACGTCGTCAACATTAATGCCACAACCACAAAATCTTGTCCATTTGAAAGTGAAAGGCAAGATATTCCGATGAATCATCATTCAAATTTTTCACAACAACATAACGGATGCACGTTTGAAAGACACCTGCACAGTCATATGATAGTCGAACATGAAAGTGGATTTGTCATATAAGAGATAGAGAGCAGCCGTCTCATAATTTTCTATTGGCCCAGTCTTAGTCTGAAAGAAAGTATTACTGGATAGAAATATAGAGAGCTTTTAACTGACAAAATTTATTCTAAGTATCAAACTTTGTTTCTTGCAGGTGATAGGATTTTTCAGGAAAATAATGCTTTTGTTTATTCAGCGGGATTGTTTAATCATGATCTGATAAGCACAAAAATTAAGTGAAATATAAATCTTTGTTCTCACAGTCCCCTGATCTCAATATAATGGAACCTTTATTGTCTATTTGAATGTATTCATAATCCAGCATGTGTCTCTTCAAGCGTTCCCAATTTCTCAATAAAGAATAGTACAAGTTTTACCCCTAAATACTGTTCAGTATTTCCACGATTTGGTTCTTCAGCGAACCTAAGATGTATTGCGCGCAAACTTAGCAAACTTAAGATGTCAAAGCCGGTCTTATGCCCCATTAGTAAAGGATTTCTTACAAATCTTACTTGTGTTTGCTATTTTGATAATTACTTGTACAAATTATAATTCAATATAAACCAAACTAGTATAGTATAATTGTTCAATTGTGTTATACTATTTTACTTTATTAAATGGTAAATGAAAATGTAAAAAGACATACTATATCAAGACGTTTTCATAATTTTAGTGATGTAAAATTTAAGAAAAAATAATTGCGACATTATTTATTAGGTTTTAGAATAAGTAATCATTAAACAAGCTTAGCATCACACAATGACATTGAAGAGTGATATTTAACTTTTTAGAATCAGTAAGTATATGTTTCATATTGTTATGAAGTAAAATGAAGTTGAAATGTAGAAGGAATGAAAGGTATGTCATGTTAAGAGCTTAGTAATTTTTGTAATGAAAAAAATGAGCGCTTTAAGGATATGAATGGAAAAAAAAATTAAATATCACAATATTAACATTTCCTGATAAACAAATATTTTAGAAACATTTCTTATGAACGATTTTATTGCTATAACACTACTTTCTATTTAAATATTAATAATTAATTAAATAATTTTGCTTAATTCAGTGTGTTTTCGTATGTGTTATGTAGTACTACTAAAATTCAGAATGATTTTGATGCAATGTACAATGTACTCTTGTTTATTTGGTTTCATTAAAAAATTAGTATATAAATTATTTAAAAAGTTTGGTCACAACCAGATTGCAATCATTATAATAAACAATGCATCTGTAGTTTCTTATATTTTAGACTCTTTGTAATTTTTCTTTTTTTCCAGTTCGACCATCGAACCAAATTACCAGACCCAAGAATACCAATGAGGCCTGCTATAGTGGAGAACTTGAATAAGGAGCATGCAGAAGTGGAGGCGGGAGCTCCAAAACTACCAGAGGGTTTATTTGGCATTCTTCCCAGTGACATCGACAAATATTCCCGACTGGTATTCCCAGTAATTTTCATCTCTTTCAACCTAACCTATTGGATTATCTATTTGCACATCAGCGACACTTTAGGGGAGGATAACCTTGCGCTGTCTTAACTCGGCAAAGTTCTTCTAAAGTAATTCTTTTGTTAACATGTTAAAGTAAATACATCGATTCATTTTAGACGTAGTTGTTAAGGCCCAATTATGTATCACAACACCCACACTTTAGTTAAGTGTTATTTAGTTGAGAAATTATTATGAGAGTTTTCAAAATTTAATGATCAGTATTTCGGGCACACTAACCAATCTTTATACGTTAGTCAGATGCTTAACAGCACACGTTGTTCTTTTTAATACTGTTTCAAAAAATTATCTTTGCACAAATTATAAATATTTAGTTTGTCCTTCCAGGATATCAGAAAGGTTCCCTAAAACTTTAATACGTGATCATGTATATTATTTAATATTATTATAAGCATCAAAGAGTTTAAAAAAGTTAATTTTGCAAAGAAATGTTAAAATACATTATCCTTCAGCAAATGTAGCTTCTCGTTTATACTAGAAGCTAACGAATGGGAAAAGCAGTCTTGATAGAAAGAATTATAAATTCTGATACTATCAAGAAGAAAATGTGCTTTAAGCCTTTATCCTTAATCAAGGAATAATAACTATGCAACCATAACCACTTAATAACTATGCAATTAATTAAACTATGGAAAATGTCCATTACTTAATAAATAAGTGCTTGTAAAATAGCCTTAACAATTAATGTCCCTTAAGTACAAATGAAAATCTTCTCTTCCTTATAAATGAACTTTCATTCAAGAAAAATGCTTCGTTATAGAGATATTCATAAACAAACTTATGTATTATTTATTTTAATATATAATAATTGCAAGTAGGATACATTTTAGTTGAGATTTTCTAAGTCATGGGAAATAAAACAACTTTATACACATGTAAGGAACTTAAGTCATTATAAGAAATGATTTTTGTCAAAATTTTAAATTTAATGTAGAATTAATTAAGTTAATTGTGTTACTGTGGTATTATCCTGAAGATGGACTACACTTCCTAGCTTACAGAGAATGTGCCAAAGTATACAAATATAAAAATTTAGTTACATCGTATAACATGGATAACAAACTTTTAGTAAAAAATCATACTATTTAACTTTTTTATCACAAGGGTAGTAATTCAAATTTTGAAATACAATCGATATCATAAAAAGCTAAACACTAAAATAGGTACAGAACTTGTTGAAAAAAATTTTATTTGTAGCTTTATGTGGAACTAAATCCCAACAAATATTTCTAACCGCTGAAAATAATATTTATCAAGAAACAAACTCATAAATTATAGTACCTTTAAATGTATATAAAAAAATTTTATTTCAATTTTTTGTTAATTCCACTTCTAAATAATTAGTTTGAATTGCATAAAAATTAAAGATAATTTAGTAATTTTTTTTTCAAATAGTCAAGCTACTATGAATTAAACAAAATCACTAGTTTCCATTTTTATCAAATTATGAATTTTTTCTGGAACAACAAAAAACTTAACTTTCACAAATTATAATCATAGAGAATTCTTATAAAACCTTTAAAAAAATTTAAATTCAAAAATTTCAAAGTATCAGAATTACTGTATCATCTTAGAATTAAAGAATAAAAACATTTAATAAAATATAAAAAATCTTATTGAATAAAATTATTAAATTTCAAAATAAAACCCAGCTCAGAAATTGAGAATAAATTTTGTGATGCACTTGTCTTTCCTGAATAGTAAATTTTATGATGCTGTGCATAATATATAAATTTTGAAGTACATAAATCATTCTATTCTCTGTCATTATGAACTAAAAATGAACAAAACATAAATTAATAATAACTATGAATAATATAAAACAATACAAAAATAATAACTTAAATATCAAAAAATACATATTTAATATTAGGATCGAATCTTCTACAAGCTTAAAATTTTGTTTGCTTAATGAGTATTTTACAAAAAATAACTATATCTAAGTAATATTATCCAACATTATTAGATGTAAAAATCGATATTAAGTATACAACTTTCCAATATTAAAGCGAAGCAAAAAATTATTATTAAGAAAATGTTTTCTTTAGATAAAATTATACTAAAATATTAGAAGTTGCTATCAAATATCCTATAAGTAAATGTAGTTATTGTGTACATGGATAAAAATTAAACAGTCACAGAAAATTGGAGTAAATAATATTCAGTATTAATTAACAAGCTGATCACAAGGCTTCAATATTGAAACAAAATGTGGCTATTAAAACTGAACATTAAATAAGGAGTAGAGTTAGGATTTCTGTGTGCAGTACATAATATAAAATTTAATGAATACAATTCGATTTGAACATAAAAGAATATAAATAAACGCATTTCAGCTGTCTTCATATGCATTCCATTTACATAAAAATTTTTGAATGAAAGTTTTTGCTTTGCAACTTAACGCAGTTTGTCATTTAAAATTTAATAATTTGAACATATATTTTATTAATATTTTCAGTGGAGAAAAATAGAAATTTACATGAATATCTATAATTATAATCATGTATGGCAATCACTCCGAATTAAATTCCATTTGCTTTTGGTATTAGGACATTCATTTTTCTCATTCGTTCATATGAATGCACATATGCCAAGGATACTTAATCAATTTGACTAATTATCACTGAATTTTAACAAATAATCGTAACTCATATCACTAAAATGTTTTGCTTAAATATTATTGCAATTACAACAATATGATTCATATAAGGATATTCCAATAAAACATGCTGCGTAAAAAAAAATTTCATGCATAAAGCATGATAAAAATTACTTATTAACAGATTTGTAACTTAAAATAATTCGTAGTTTAAATAAATTGTATTTATTAAAGATTTTTGTCAAAAAATTCACCATTTTATATTTTCTTTAATTTTTTTACTCAAAAGTAGTATTTAATCTGATTTATAGATCATTAATGAATATTTATTTGCGCTTCAAATGATAACAAAACTAACAAGAAACAAAATACAATAAAATAAAGAATTTTCATATGCTTACTTAACTTCTGAAACGCATTTACAGAATGATTTTGATTAGGCACATTATTTAGAGCCTTATAGATCATAATTTCTTAATTTTAAGAAGCACAATTGCTCACAAATCTCCGGATATAAGCGAATGTCAACAAAATTAGAACTGATATTTATTTCCATGGAGGCCAAGTTCCCATTTCTACTCTAAGAGACATATCTTTCTTTAAAAGAAGAAAGCTTTTTGGTAGACAAAAGAAAGAATGCATAAAATATTACAGAATGATTTAAAATGTGTTATGGTAAAAAACTATCGCGGTATTTCTATATCAAAAGATGAATATAAATGTAATTTTTACAATAACACGTGGGCAGCATTAAAAAATAATTGCAAAAAAGTAGTCAAATTTTACGCAAGAGGAAAATTAGCATGCACACAAAAATCCTAACTTTGTAATCAGCAACAAAAAATTTCATTATTTGATATAAATTTACTAAACTTTACTAAAAACTAAATTATTTTTGTTTGTTGAAGAGAGAGACAACAGTACCTAATGAAACATCGTGATATCGATTAACAAATGTAAAGTTACAAACTGGTTTTTAATAGATATCAGCATTTAAAAAAGACTAAGTTTTTTCAAGAAAAAATAAAATAGTGTTCCAGCCACTCAATTATTATTTATTATATGGACTACGATTTTATATTTGTAGCTTCTATAGTTTAACGGATCAAATTAAAAATTTGATCAACGTAAAAGATAAAATTTTAAGGACTTTAAAATTGTTTCGTATTTGAAATTTTAGCTAATTATATTTTTGGTAGCAAGCCTAATGTTGGTTAACAATAATAAAGGAATCAATAATCACAAAATCTCAAAATGCATATTCAATTTACCTTCTTTTCAAATCAATTCAGCTATGGCAGGCTACATTTCATAGATTTTTGTCATAATTTATCCTTAGAATTTAAATCTGAGAAAACTAAAATCACAAGATTTTTTTTTTTTTCGAAAGGATTTAATTTACAAATAAAATTTTATTTACAGGTATGAAATAAAATCCATTTCTTTCAAAGTTTAACTCTGACTTAAAGTTTGATTCATAAGAGGAAAGTTTTCCCTTTTTACCACCAAATGAAAAATTAATCGAAATTCTGATCACTCAGCGTTTGTAATTATACTCAAGATAGTTCACAAAATGTTTCCAACATTAAATTCAATAAACTTGAAATAAGTGTTTTTTTTTTAATTAATTGTAAAGAAAGAGGATCTTAGGAGGAGGTCAATAATAGAAGTTCCACTGTATGACGGTTTAACTCTTAATTCATTATATCGTGGTAAGTAGTATTGATTAATTGTTAAGATAAAACTAGTAAAGTGAATGAAGCTATCACCAGTATTCAAAAATAAAGCAATATACAAATAAAGTATTGCATCTTAGTTATCTAATTGTTTAGTTAAATAAATACGCATTATTTCAAATTAAAAATTTAATTTTTTACTCATTTTTAAAGCAAAGTAGTGTAATTTTCTGTAGCTATGAAAAATCTTTCATAGTTAAAGAGTTTATGTAACTGATAAGAAATTATTCTAGGAAGCTCCTGCAGATCAAAATTACTATATTAAAAATATTTTTTGGAATAGCTTTCATTTCAAGAATATATATTTAAACTGAAGAAAAATCAAATATAAACCAAAAATTCAGCAATATATATATATATATATATATATATATATATATATATATATATATATATATATATTTTCAATTCATTTTTTTAAAGTTAAATTGTTTTAGAAACATAAGAATGGATCCACAAACTTTATATAGCATAGAACTCCGATAAAAGGTAAAAAAATAAGTAGCTTTCTCATTCATCACAAAACATTTCAAATAATAAAAAACAACTTCGGAATATTTTAACTCTTACTTTTCTTAAGGAATAATGGTAATTTTTGTTAATATATATTAATTTACTTTTACACTACAAGACTTACATATATATACAAATGTTATAGTAGCAATTGCATATTCTAATAACTCTAAGCTCTAAATGCGATTATTCCAGATTCTCAGTCAATTGCATGTTTGAAACAAATTCACAAAGGTAAAATAAAATTCCATATTAAAATAGGTCGTTTAATCTTAAATCTCATTAAAATTAAAGCAGAAATACAATTACCGCAAAATTATACTTCATAATTAAGTATCAGTTAACACACAAGAGCAAATTTCAAAAATGTTGAAAAAACTTTGATTTCGTAATAAAATGTATATTATTTTGTTTAGAATAGCCCCCTTCTTACCAAACAAAAGATAATGCAATGCTGTCCTCTACTTAAAGCTGATGAGCAACTTTCTCAGAAATGTGTAAAAATAACTATGTAATTACATGCATTTTAGATTTTTATTCAGCACTAAATGTCGTTCTTTTGATAAAGCATTTAAAAGTCTGTATATACCCAAAATACTTGTGCAGTTCATAAGTGCTGTAGTTCATAGTAAAGAACATTCTAAACAGAAACGTCCAGTTTTTGCTCAATAAAGAGTTAATATATAGTAAATGACAATATATATATATTATTGTATTTAATTAAAGAAGGGTTTAAGCTGAATAGATGAAAATTATTATTTATGAATTGACTATAGAAACTTGTTTAAAAATAAATTTCTAAATGTACTCCTTCTGAATGTGCAAAAAAAAGAGAGAGTTAGACTTAACCGAATAAGTTTCGTACTTGATATTAAACAGTCTGAAGTATGCCAAATTACAACTCTTAAAAATTTGTCATCCATTTTATTTTTAAAAAACATGTTCAATAATTGTAAAAGCACATTTAAAATTTCATAGTTTACAAAACTGTTACCTGTTTTCTAATTTCAATGTAATTTGTTATAGTGTTGGATTTAAAATAATGTGTACAAATATATATAATATTATAGAGAAGTATAAATATATATATAATTTAATCTAGAATTCTGTACGTTCATCACGAGTGTAATTATACAACAAACTGTACAGTTTTGTTATTCCTTAGTACTGAATGTTAATAGATTTCACTAACTGTGTATCTAATATTCTCTAGCTATATTCAATCGAACAAGTAAATTTATCTAAATTTAGCACAGAAAACTGTGTGGATATATATCCAAAATTTATTTCTTAGAAAAAAAATAATAGTTTTTGCTAATTGTTTTGTTAAAGTGATAGAATATATGTGACAAAAATTCTATTAATTTTAATTGTGTATCAATACACAGTTAAAATATAATAAATGCATAGCACCTCTAAATACAATTTCTGAACAGATATTTTTCTGCACAGAAAAGTGTAATTAGTATAAGTTTAGAAGTAGCGTTAGATGCCATTGACGATTTTGGGAATATTAGTGATAAATGTAACAAATAAAGAAAACCAATATCAGATTTTTGGTAACTAGATTGCATTAAATGATTTTTAATGAAGCAAAGAAAATATATTTGTGATAGCTAATGAAAATATGAGTTCCACTAACAGATACAGAACTGAAAGACAAAACAATAAATACATGAAAAATCTTACTAGAACTATTGACAAAGTGCCAAAAGACTTCCATGCCAAAAAATATATAAAATGGTCTTAATATTTAAATTTTACACAAAAATATTTTCAGTTTTTAAGTATTTTTCTGAAAACTTCATTTTATAACCTGAGATAGAAAGAGAGAAAGTTTTGAATAGAAAACATATTATTAATTTACACTTATTAGCACAGATAGCTTGCAATGAAATTATATGAGTGTATGAAATTTTTATTGTGTTATTGAATATTTAGTGTTCTATCCTCTTGTGTTTTATATATATATATATGTATATTTTCCTTGTTTAACTATATAAAATAAAATACTTTGATAACCAAGCTATCTTTAATGTATCATTATTTATAAACTATCCCATGTTATTTTAATGAAAAAGAATCAATAATTTTAAGCAATTTTGTAGATATTAAAAATATATATGGAGTTTTTCTTTTTTCCCAAATATATATGGAATAATATAAAAAAAACTGCATCACAGATACTATTGTGTATAAACAAAAACATAAACAACTCAATACTAAAAATACCATTTTATTACAAATAAATTGCAATAAGTTACATATATAAACAGCTTAAACTAACTTTTTGCTCTTCTGACACGAAATTCCTTTACATGGATAGAATATTTAAAACAAATTCATTTTACACAAGTTTTTCAAAGCAATAAATTTTGTTTGCCACAAAAATAGAGTCAACAGTAAGCACATTAATAAAGTTAATCTCTTTAAGTTTATTCAAAAACATCAACTTTTACAATAGAATTTGAAATTGTAAATCAAGCACTTATGAAAAATAATTATCATCAGAAAAGATTAAATTTTCAATAGTTTTAGAAGCATAAAATTACAAGCATATTTTTGCAATTAATATTTACAGAAATGATATCAATTTAAAAATTTTACAATGCAAATTTATTTTTAGAAACAAAAAAACAGCAAAAGCAATTTTTAAGATAAATTTAAGGAAAGATTTAAAAATTAGGATTTTTAAGTTGCTATTAAATGTATCAATTATTTGAAAATATTACTTGCAAGAATTTTCTTTGAGTAACATATAATTAGAATTACTATTTTCTTTATTTTCAACATAAACGAGGGGAAAAGTTAAACAGTTAAGAATTAAAGCAACAATTTTGCAATTAAGCATTACTCAAATTGTACATCAATGTTTGGACCCAATTGTTAAGATTTTTACTATATTATATTTGCACCTAATCAGAAAAAAATCCCATAAAGAAATAAGAAACTATTCACATTAAATATAAAAATTGCATGCAAAAATTTCTTTAATTCATTATTTTCCTAAAACTTGATGAAATCAAATTAAATTTGATTTGTTTACTTTTCTAAAGTTATTTTTTCTATATGATAGTTAGCTAAACTGGAAACAAGAGTTTAATGTAGATTCAGAACCACCACACACATTCATGTATTAAATGGTAGTCGAACTTAGAAACTGTTAAGCTGAAATTATATAACAAAAAAGCTGGCAACCATTAAACATATAGTGATATAATCGATACAAATTATTCTTTGCATACAGAAAAAAATTTCAAACATTCATTTACACATATAAATTATACAAAGCTAATACTGATAAAGTTATTGAAACAAAATTTTTATTTAAATAAGAAAATTTTACTTTACAATAACACATCAAGTCTTCTAAAAAGAATTAATTCATTTCTTATAAAAGTGGGCTTGATGAATTACGTTAGTAAAACATATTTTTATTCAACTATAGTGGATATATTGTACAAACATTATGTAATTTGGTGTGATCATTTCTCAGTTATGGGGATAAAGTTTAATGAACCTTATGGTTTCAAGCTCTTATCAATAAAGTTTTCTTTACATTTTATTGGTAAATGTAGAAATCATCATAAAATTAATCCCTTTTATCCACTATTTCTAACTGATACCATTTTTCTTGCTTTATAAAATGCATCACCACAATAAACACTGAATGACTGTAAAGTGAGATTTCACTGTTTATGATATATTACATACTACCAATTGTAAAATAAGCAATACATGTTGTTCATGAACATAAATTTACCAAATATATATATAATTTTTAATATTGTAACCTAGCTGTAAAATCAATATTAAGAAACAGTAAAACTAAAATTTTCCAAATAGGATTGGTTTGTTTCCAGTATTTTTCAAGCTATATCAGTTTGATAATATTTTTTCACATGAGGACTAATTTGATCAGGGCTACAGTTTAAAGTGGATTCTCAACTTCCACAAACATCCAAGCCTGAAATAGGGTTCAAACTCTAAAGTGTTTACTGAGGTTCAGAAAGCTAACAAATTGCCAGCTTGACCTGACAAATAAAAACAAATTGGAATTTAAAAAAATAGCATATATCTATACAGTTAAATAAAAAAAAGTATTCTACTACTAGTTTCTTATTTGACAATTATATATTTTGCAGAAATTAAGGCATTTCACTTTAAAGATTTTCTATTTAATTCCTAGAGAAAATATTGCTAGCAAGTTTTTGCAGATTCTTTCAATAATATGCATATGTGTGTTCTAATCCCTAATTTACTTTATTATACTTGTGTTTAATTGAATAGCAAAATATTTTCATCAATCCCAGTTTAGTATTTTCTATTGTATAATATGAAAGTGAAAATATTGCTAATATTACACTTAAAAATAACTAAGTACAAATTTAAAAAAGAAAACAAACTAATTAACAGCACATCTCAATAATAACTTTAATTTAAATAAAGGTAAAAATTAAAAATAATCTGTCCATAAATAAAGTAAGGTAATTTTTTTAATAATTTATTAATTTTAAAGTATATTTAAATAACAACTATAGAATTTTTAACAATGAAAATCGAAATCAATCAAACTATAATTGAAGCAATAAAATAAAGGCAATTCTGTCATTTTATTAAAAAAACAACATAATAAAAAATATGAATGTGTTACCTTTATATAAAAAAAGACTACAATATTATACTAAATTACATTAAAGTGTGTATATTGCATAAAATGAAATTTTCCATTAAGCTAAACAACCCAGAATACAATGAAAACTAACATTTATGCTCATGAAAGTCAAGTTTTTTGTAAAAAGAAGTATATAAAAAAATAGTTAATACAAGTACAAGCACTGCAGCTATATATTTTATTTTACATATAAACCTAAACAAGAAAATTTCCAGCATTCAAAAAGATTTCATAATGTAATTTCTCAAGTGATATTTGTTTTCCATGAAATAAAAAAATGCTTAAGATTTTATCACATGCTTATTGCTATAATAAACAAAATACAACAAAAAATCAGTAATATGAGTCAAAAATTTAAAGACTATAACAAAATAAAGATGATATCATTTGCAATAAACAAATAAGTTCGGAAAAAGTCGGTTATAAATTACAATTAGATAAAAATGAAATAATTATTAAGTGTCTAGTTAAAGTTGGTTACGTTTCAGTAATTCATTTTTCTTTGAGGTACATATATCTATTATAGATTAAAGAGTATCACTTTGTTTTTTCTAAAAACATCAATTCAGCAAACTTGACAGTAAAATTAATAAAACAATATTATGATGATAATATATTGTCATTATTCATTTCCTTTTATATTTATGCATAAGTATAAACTTATATTTAATTTTTCCTTGTGTTTAAGATATACATAAAGCTCAACACAAGTTTGAGTATGATACACAAGATCAGCTCTTGTTTACAGAAGATTATTTTATTTGCTTCAAATACATGTCCATAAAAAGAATTCTTTTTCATAATATCATGATAATTTGAGAGAATGTGTAACAAAATTGCTGAAAAATTATATACAAAATTAAAAACAAATAATATTTTTTTATTTTTTATTCAAGCATATATAATTTAAATAAAATAAAATTCTTTTCATTGTTATGCAATTTCATTTAACATGAAATATTTTTATTTTTCTAAGATGTTAAAAAATAAAAGCAAAACTTTTTTTTGGAAATAAAATAAATTAAATTTTTTTTGGAATAAGACATACATAACAATAATGACATAACATAAGTCAATATCAATGATGAATACACATATGAAAAGGCAAATAAAATGTTAGTTGTAATAAAATAAATATTTTTACTTTTTTAATATATATGTACAACTGATTCAGACAGTACAATAAAAAAATATGACTAAAATACATAAAAACACCAATATATTGAGTTAAATAAGAGAAATGAAACAGGAAACATAACTCTGGCCAGTTTGTCAATTTTGTTAACATCTTTTATTTTGGGAATAGAAGCTTTTAAAGCACGAGCACCTCTCTTTAAGCTGCTCAAAACATATGGTTTTCTATGTCCATCACCCAATTGTTCTTGGGATTTGCGATTAAAACCTTGAGAATAATAGCTTCTAGTTCTACGAAAGGATGGAGGAAAATGAGTATCAGAGGAAAATGTCTTTTTGTTTCGACGACGAAGATAAGGAATTGGTGAGACTCGAACATCTTGTAATTCAATTATTTCTTCATTCTAAAAAAGAGAGAGAAACACAAGAAATTTCTCAAACAGTATTTAGTAGATTTCTTGTAACATTTTACTTTTCTTATTTAGTTTTAAAAAGCTAAATGAAAGGGTTTTATTACATATATTAAAACAAAAATTATTTTGTTATAAGAAACTTTATAATTAACTAAATTTAGTTTTGCAACATTTATACTTACAGAACAGATTACCAGTAAATTATCAATAAAGTAATATAAATTTTATAAGATATCTTAAAATTTTATATGCAACCAAACAAACTAAACTGAGCTGTGCATCCCAACTTAAAAGTAATAAATGTATACATCTATTCCATTGTATTGTGGTTTAAGAGTGGAAAAAACAGTTAAATGATATATTATTAAACTAAACAACTAAGGACACTTTAAAAATCTTGCAATATAATGAATGGATATAATGAAATTTCATTCAATATTTCATGTTCATTCAGCAAGAATTTTTCTTTGGACACAAAACTAGAATAAAATGACAGATTTTAAGAGTCTATAAAATGTGTCCATTACAACAGCATAAATATATACTAAATATATAATAACTAACTTTAATCTTTCATTTAAAGAAGCAACGAATGGCATTATATATGACAAATATTTCAATATGTATAATAGTTTGCTAAAAAAATACTTAATAGTTTGCTAAAAACAAAATCAGTACAGAATTCAGCTGCAAAAAAGATTCATGTTCCCTATTTTAAGTGAAAATACTAAAAACCATATCCTCCACAAATCAGTATATTACATGGTCTTAAAAAATAAATGCAATACAAGACAAATAAGAATTCATAAGACAAGGTTACTTCACTGTAAAATATTCTTTAATAACAAAAACAGCTAAATAAAATCTCGGTGTTAAAAATTAGACATTACATTTACTTAAAGTTAAATTCAATAAGTACATAGAATTTTTTTTCTGTTAATAACTGCAGGTACTAGGTAACTAACCCTTTACCACAACAAGGCCAGTAACTGATACTCAATTATCATTACCCAGTGGACAACTATGAACCAAGTCACAGAGGTGAGTAGCATTACTCACCATACTACTACAAACCTGTTAATAGGGTGGGAAACATACATACATCATCTCAAGAGAAAGGACAAAGAAACACAGAGGGGAAGAAACATCCCTACTCAAACCGGAAATCGAACCCAGGACCAACAGTCTAGGAGTCTGGAAAGATAACTACTCAGGCATCAAATAGAAATTCTCATTAAGAAGGTAGCTAGTTTTTATTAAATTTAATCTTTATTTCTATTTTCATTATGAGAGGTTGATAATTTAAAAACTATATTAATGTACATGGAAAATTATACATCATTTGTTAAATTGTATTTTCTATATTGCAAATGCTAATTTGATGAGGAGAATATAATGTTCTTTAAATTCAAAATCATTACTTTTAGGTAAGCATACATGATATCAGAATAAATTTGTCTTAAATAACAAAACAAAAAAAACACTTTTTCACAAAATATTTTAAAAAATAATGAATTTAAATTTAATTATTTATTTTTAAAAATGTTACTTATTAGTTATAAGTATGACATACACATAGTACTTGTACATCCACGTACATAACACACACCAAAACTGATATATAAACGTAAATAAAGTACTTGTATCCTAAATAATTTTTAAATATTACTTATTTTATTTCATTAAAAATATATAATGTGAATATCACAAATATTTGTAAATTATACATAGAAGGAAATTATTTCTTTACGGGCATATAAATATGGTAAACTTTGAGTTTATTTTAAGTGGATTTATCTCATTTACCTCTATGACAAAATTAAATAAAAAACTTTCCTTCCAATGCATTTGATATTCATTGTATAATAAAGTAGCAGTCCCCAATTTTAATAATGTATAACAACTTAATTAAAAAATAATGGAAGGCATAGTAAAATAATCAAGATATAGGTAATAATTTCAACAAAAAATAAATTCTATAACATAAATTTCTAAGGCCTCAAATTCTTGTTTTAATTTTTAATAATTCAAGGGATGCATAAAACAACATAACATGACAACAACAATGTAAAATGATGCTTTGAAATTTACTTTTTACATAATCACAAATATCATAGATGAAAAAATGCAATAACAAAAGCAATTTCAAAATATGATTTTTTTTTTTTTACATATTTGCATTTTTTACTTAAATTTTAAATATGTAACACATACATAAAATCGCTATTTCTATAAAAATTATTTAAGCTAGTGAGAAATAAAAAATAAAATTTAGTTATTTTTTCAAATCAATAAACACATTTTTTATAAATAGAAATTTCATAGCAATTTAAAATATAAAAATTTATAAAAGGTAGATTTTGATTTCATAAATGATTATTGCATAGTAAAGTACAGTTAAAAAGGTAACTAAAACTGCTGATTATTTGTATTCATATCTAATGCTAGAAAACAAAACAGTCAATATTCTATTGCATCATTGTTGCTTACAGTGGAAATGGCATGCAATTTTTTTAATGTATTTTACAACAATAAGCTTTTAACAGTTCTATAAGAATATTTTATTTAGTGTTTCACAAGGTTACTTCCTCTCTCAATTAAGACATTCAATAATTAATTATTTCACAAGATTTTCTTTAAAAAATCAAAACAATTGTTTTTCTACTCTAATTTCTTGAAAATTTCTATGAAGTGAAAACTTAAATATTAAATAGAAGAGTTGTCTAAAATATATTTCATAATCTTAAAATGAATATTATTTAACTAATTTGAAATAAATGAAGAATTTATAAAATCTTGATCCATGTAAAAAAATTTAGTAATTCCAAGATATGTATAGATGCACACTGCTCTCTACCCAAATTACAACACCAAGAAAGACCAGAGATATCACAGCAAAATTTAATCAGCAGGTAACATGTTAAACAAAGATCAAATGATTGAAATCAGCCTCTTGTGAAGTTTGGATGATAAAAAATCAGAAGTTCGTATAACCCTCATTGTTGACTATAACCATTACCACATACCTGAGAACAAAATAAAGGATATTTTTTATGTATCCTTGTAATAGAGCAATCCACACAAATTCCACATACTGCCAAAATTTATCTGGTGTAGTAGCAGGTAATATATTTCAGGCCAATTATTTTGTGGAACTATTAACCACATATTTTCAATTGACACTAGATCAGGAGAACAATCATGCCAAGGAAGCAATTCAATCTAATAGATAAAGAAAAACTCCTGAACATTGCAAGCCACATGCAGTTGCACATTATCCCATTGTAGTTGCACATTATCCAATATAGCTGATGGAAAGAGGTGAAGGTATAGGCAAGCCACAGGCTTCAACATCTGAGAGCTGTAGTGCTGGCTGTTCAGTGTACCTGTAATGCGTAATAAAGAGATACGGGAGGGAAATTCAATACCACTTCAAACCATGATACCAGCTATATGGCCCATAAAATACATAATACAATAATTATGCAGTCTCTTTCTACAGTGTCTTCAGATTGAAATATGACTATAGTGGTGTTGCAAACAGAATCAAGACTTGTCAATAAAGATATTATCCAGTAGACATTATTAGACATTATCCATTTATATTATTCCAGCCCACTCTTCACATCCAGCAGCATTGCACCATTCTCAGCACAAAGGCCTGTGATTTTAAGTTCAGAGTAAACTTAAAATAAATACCTTGAAGACATTTCACTTAGCTTCAAAAAAATTGAATAACACAAAAAAAATGCAAAGTAACAGATTAAATCTGTTTTACTGTGTTCAATGATGAGGTTGAGCTACTCATCACTGACATATATACAATATGCTTCTCATCATGTTCAGTAGAGCAAAGAAGTTAGTGTGATCAGTCTCATCAGTCCACTGTTCCCTCTGGCATCCAGCAACTGCAGATCTGCATCATAATTGCTTGATTTTTTCAGCATGATCACTGACTTCTCAGAAGGATGATTTACAATCCTTATAGGCTAAAATTATTCCTCGATAAAAATCAGAAACTTACTTGAAAGATACTCAATGTCTTTTATGAGGCACAGTTAAAAGCTTATGCAAGAAAAATGATGAGAAAAATAAATTAATAAAAGAAATTTTCCCTTCCATATATACAGAGCTTGCAGGTGGCACTACATTTGCTGAAAGTGTGTATGTGTAGCAATGTTAAGGATTTGCATCTCCCCTGCCTCAAATGCAAATGTAAATTTTATGACTTATATGCTTCTTAGCTACAGTGTATAAATTGCTACCATTTGTATTTAAAAACTGGTTTTAATTATTCAATACTAATTAAGTCTTCAAGAAGTATTTGTTGGTGAACATTCAGTTTATGCAGAAAAATCTTAAGAATTCGCCAAATAAATATATTGATATTTTGTTAATTTAACTATTATGATTGATAATGCAACAAAAGATGGTAATTATTTACTTCTAACAAAAATTTCAGAAAGTATATCGAAATTAGTAGGTAGAAATTACAGAAACATCAAAAGATAAACATATTTTATGTAACTTTAAGAGCTTTAACATTTTAATTATATACTTAAGGTTAATGACAAGTGTTATTCTATTTTCAACCATTAAATAAAATTCTAATTAACGTTTTAAAAGAAACCATAAATATTAAAAAACAATCAGCTGATCAGTTTTATTGAGAGAAGCATTTTATCATATATTTTAATGAAATGTTTGTTCCGTGTTAAATAAAGGGAGAAAATAGATTTGCAAACTAAGTTTTAATTGAGAAAATAAATGCCCTACAATGAAGCATTTTTTAATTTTATGTATAATCTTAATTAATAATTATAAATAATATAAAAGTAGTGAACAAACTTACTCTCACTCAAATGTGATGCATGGATTCAAATGTTCACACAGATCTGTTTCAGAGAAAGCTCTAATAGCATTTCATGAAAATAATCATGAATAAATTTTTTTTAAAAAAATATGTGTATCTTAGTTAAATTAATTCAAATTAAAATCAAAACTAGGAAAATTGAGCAGTCTGTTTTAATTATTCAAATCTTTCTAAAGTTATTAGAGATGAACGGTTTTTAATTATTCTCATACTAAGAGTACAATTGAATCAGATTATTTAAAATCAATATAAAATAATCTATACCTCAGAAGTTAAATATAGTATACAATAGGTAAATAGCTAGTCTTGTGCAATGAATTTTAATTAATTCCATTGAGAGAAAATCTAACAATGGACATATTAAAAGGCACACACATACACGCACACAAAAATAAAATTAAACTCAAAATTTATCTCTGAAAAACTATATAAAGTAAGGATATACTATAAAGGAATTGTGTTCTGACAAAAGAAATCTCTGCAAGCTTCATTTGCTCATATAAAATTGTGACTGAGAAAGTAAAGATTAAAATACTGGTAAAATTTAACAGAATTCATTTTCTTTTAGATTTGATTTAAGCTTTTTGCTTGATTCAAGCAAGTTTGCTTACTTGCTTTTATTTGCATGTATGTACATATGTATTTATGCATATATATATGTATGTTGGAAATATCATTTTACTGTATTACAGATAATGATATTTCCAACAGAATATTGAAATGAATATCTTGATGAATATCATTTAAGGAAGAATATAAGAATTTACACTCACTAACAGTGAAATTAATGATAAAAATTTTGCAATGCAATTATACAAGTAACTAAAAGAAGATTCCAATTTGTAAATTTTAACTAAACAAAATTCAAATTATTTTTAAGATCCTTTTTAAAGTAATTTATAGATTTTATGACCATCTCTTTAGAATCTTTTAGTTTATGACTGTTAGAATAAAAAAAAGAAATGCAAATAAATAGAAAAATTAAAATAATTTAACCATTAAACAATTCATGATTTCTGGCTAAGAATTTATAAATTTTCTTTTAAAACATAAATTTTTGGATTAGGCTCGATGTCAATAATACTGATAATAGTGTTATTGAAATCATGATTTGTAAAGAAAATATATTTGAGGTTAAATTTATTAGTCATAATTTTTAATATTTTGTCTTACCCTTTATTGATTCATAAAGTCTTATTTACTATTGATTTTCAAATTGTATTTTATATTTACATTCTTGTCACATCTATCTTCAGTAACCTTTGTGCTGGTTAGGTTGTCAAATACATATTTGCTGGTGTCTACAATGAAGATCAATTAATAACAATTTTTCGCACATCATCTTGTATTTTAGTTACTACTTTATATATATGAACCAATATTATGATAATGATTGCTATAATTTACTTTTCTTGATTATAACAGTAAGATACAAGCCTTTAAATTCCTGCACCACTTAATGTGTGTGTTGTGTGCTAATGCCAATAGATAATTTTTTAAGTATCTACCAACATCACTTATTTTTGACAGCAATGTAAAAAGAAGTTTCTTGGTTTTAATGAAGTTCACAAATCACATTTCCCTACTTTTAATCTAAACACAGCATTGAAATATAAAATATAATACCTACTATACTTTTAGAAGCTCAAAAATTCAATATAAAAAAGATTTTTCAGATTTATAGTGGTGATGTCATGACCAGTGTAAACATAGTATATCCAGAAAAATAGGTTGTGTGAAGAGGATGATAAATCTGGATCAAATAAATTTCATATAAAATTAGTCTGGAATGAACACCTTAACAGAATTATATTTACATTATTGATTGATGGTAAATTTTAGACATAATTATAAATTTCTCTTAAAACAATTTTTGAAAAAAAAAATCTTTATATTTGAAAATTTTTGAGATTGAAATCTTTCTCCTGAACAGAAAAGTAACATTGCCATATGTGTCTATTTTTTTAACTTGCATTAATCTTCTTAATTTGAGATTATAACAATAGGAAGTTAAGCAACAAGTATAGTTATTGATTGTTAGAAAATTTTCTTTTTTGTCAACTCGAAATTTTAATACTCCTATTTTTGATACAAAAACATATTAAATTTTTGGGATGGGGGGAAGAATTAAGCATATTTGCAATCAACATAAACTATAAACAATAAAGGCTTTTTAGGAAATATGATTTATATTTATGCAATAGCATATAATTATAAGTTTACAATGGAAAATTGCAAAATGGGAATACAAGATAAACTAAACCGAATAAGTAAAAATATATTTCAATGATAAGTATAAATGATATTTTAGCTTTACTATGAACTTTTTGTGAAAGAACTAAAAATATTTTTAATTGTTCCACCGATTTTTATACAAGTACCAAATTTTACTTAGAAAACAAAAAGAAATTATTTCAACATAGTTTTAAAAAAATATTTTTAAGTGTGAATTTGTATATATGCACATAATTTATAAATAAATGAGTAAATAATAATAATTAATCATAGGAAGTAACTACAAATAGTATCATATATTATGAGAAAAATGGAAATGTTTGTTTTTAAATTCAAAATAGAGTAACATATATACTTTAATAATTTTCCCAAGGACTGAAAAATATTTAAAACAAAATATGGTATGCATTACATTTCATGATTTGATTCATGTCTCAGACCAATTATGTGACATGGATATGAATAACAAAACAAAATACACACCAGCTTCACTTGCCATATTAAAAAAAACCAGAAGTTTGTGACAAGCATTTTATAAGCGATTGTAAACATGTCTTATTTGAAAAATCTGTTAAATAAACCTCATCCTTTGAAAAGGGAGAAAGAAATTCCAATGATTAGATTCATTGTTTTAGAAGTTTCATTAATCTCAGTAAGTTTCATCCAAATGGTATTATAGAAATCGAAAGTTTTATTAACACAAATTATTATAATTTATTTACACAAAAAATGCAAAAACACAAAAATGGTTTAACTCCTTTCAGCTCATTCTTGCATTTTATGAAACAACTTTCAGTATAAATCGTCATCACGACAAACAGAGATTATTTACTTAATCTAAAATCCAGCAATTCACAATATAAGTGCAATTTTTAGAATGTATGCAAAATATAATATAAAATAAATACTTCTTGAACTAAGAAAGACAACCAACTACTATATAAAAACTTCTCATTAAGATATGAAAAGAATAAATTATGAAAGGAAATTAACATTTCATACCTGAATTAACAAGTGATAATTGACGGGTTGTTTCAGGGGTAAAGTTATTTTATTCATTTCCTTTTAAACAATGGAAATGAATAAACAAACTCATTTCTACTAAATCATTAAAACTTACAAGTAACGAATCAAATACTAATGCATATTGGAATAATTTAATGCAGCCAGTGAATATTCAAATTAATAAGAACATAATAAATAAGATACTATATTTGTAACACAAAAATATAGCATCAATATTTTAAGCATTTAGCAACAAAAGTTAACTTGATAACATATGATTTTAAACCTACAAACAGTGGACAATTTGTACATAATTTCTGTTAAGGTAATTCATTATTATAAGAATGTATTTAGTTTTCTTTCTGTAAAAAATATAGATATATTTAAATAAAATCAATAATTATATTTTCAAAAGTTACTATTTTAATAACTCAAAATATATTTAAGAAAATATTTAGTTAATAACTATGCTAATAAAATTATCATGCACTGCAAGTTTCCTAAAATTTTTGTACTTTTATAACAATCATTATATAGGAAATATTAAATTTAAATTATACAAAAATAAGCAGTTACAATTTTGTATATGAAATCACATCAAAAAATATTTTCACAATAGAAAAATCTAATCTACTCTAATTTATGTTGATTGATTTGTCTTAAATGTAAAGGAATTCATTTTATACTAATAATAAATGAATTTTGCTTGTTGCAAGAATATAATTTTAATTCATTATATAAGTACTGTACTTTAGGTAAAGATTAAGTGAAAGCATGTGTTAGACAAGAAACCCAAATCTTTGGACATATGAGGAAAATAATTACAATAGCTTCTTTGTTCACAATCAAAATCAAATTTTATATTGTTGATTGTTTTGAACATTGACACATTTTATTATTATTAGTCTATATGCTAAAATTCATTTCCCTGATTAGCGAAACAATAAAAGTGATTCTTCCTTGATGAAAAATATTCAAAAATTCATTTGTCTCCTAAGTGTAAGTTATCTACCTAAAATGGTTAAATGAGAAAACTAGATATTATTTTTCTAAAAATGTCAGGTTTTAATTTTGAAATACTATTGCTTTGATGATTTATATTTAGAAGTTTTAGAGAGAACTGATTAATTATCTATAGCACACAATAATTTAATAATGTTTTAGAATATTCCACAATTTATTGCTGTATTAAAAATAAAAATTTATCTAAATATAAAAAAAACAATGTGAAAACATGATATAAATTACCACACCTAAACTTTCTGCAATTGCAAAAATTTCCTGAAAAACATAATATTTTATCAGACATACTAAATTAAACTATACATTAATTAAATAAGAAAACATCATTCTCTATATTAAAGGAAATTCAATAAAGTAGAATTAGAGCAAATCTTATCTTGCCTATAGCTTAAATTATCACATCATTTCAAAATTTAAATCACTTTTCAATATCAACTGATATGAATTCTAGAATAAAATCAGTGCAGGTTTCAAATAATTTTTGAGTATTTTTGGAATTGCAATAGTAATTTTGTTTAATCAACTAGTTGAATCTTTGATGAATGTTTGGTACTACACATTGAGTTACTCATTTAATTATTGAAAAATAGGTTAATTCCTTTATTATTCTTATGCATAATTTAATTTTTTTCATAATAAAATCATATAAAAAGAGAATGAATGCATGATATATAATATACAAATGTTAATTCATCAAATAATATTTTTAAAATTTTTACAGCTTAAATTTCCAATAATTTTAAGAACCATTTAACAAAACCAATGAAAGAAAATTATTTAAAATTAATCTATCTGTTGATAAGGCAACTTCATAGAAAATTATTTTTGCAAATTAAAATGGATATGTGAATCATTTCATAAAATAAAATGGGTGTAAGGAAATTCATAGTGAAGAGGAAATTACTAACAAACTATTTAGAATTTGAATGACAAACAAAATGTAAACAAGCATTTTTCAAATGCACAAAACACTTGGTAATTGAGATACAGTAAGTCAAATATTCAGTGAGATGGTTTGCATAGATGGCATTACAATTACATATTTATTTATTATCAAATCTAATAATTAGGAATCTCGAAAATGCATGCTTAAGATATTAGTTCTATTCAAATTCATTTAAACTGAAATAAATATTGGAATAAAATCAATTATTTATGCCTGAGATCAATACTAATTATAAAATTATCTCATATTGCTCACTACTCAGAATATCAGTTTCACTCTGTTCAATTGTTAAACTGCAGACCGACCTGTCTAGTGGTCAGAGTGCCTGACTGTGGATAGGGAGGTCCAGGGTTTGAATACCGGTTCGGGCATGGATGTACTTTCTCTCTATCTATCCTGTCTTTGACCTTTCTGTGTATGAATAAGGTGTGAATGGTTGCCTACCCTATAAACTGTTCGCTATGGCATATGTGTAGTGAAGCAGTCAGACTCCACACCAAACATGGTTCTGTATGAAAAAGTGGACAGCGCACCCCATATTGTCAGCCAAGCTGGCAAAAGACAAAAAAATGATAGGCTCAGTTAAATAAAACATTTTATTTCCTAAGCAGGCAACTTTGAAATGACTGCCACAAAACAACAAAATAATAATCTGAAAATATTTTTCTATAGTAATTACAAACATTTAATAAAAATTACTTTAATTTCAAATATTTTTTTTAAAAAAAGCTTTCTAAGAATTTAATGAATTGAGTATTACATCAAAAAGAATAGTAGTTTTCAGCAAGAGATATATTGAAGAGCTACCATTCATTTAAAATTAAAATTTCCAAATAAGAGCAAAACTATTAATTAAATCTTTTTTACTTAATATCACAATGTAAAATTACAATCTTACTGTAGCAGCTTCTACAACTCCTGTAGATTTTGATTCTTTCAACTTCTTAGCTTTTTTCTTAGCACGAGTTGAACCCCAATATGTGTAATTTACTGCAGCATATTCAAGAAGAGCAGCAAAGACAAATACAAAACACATAACTAAATAAATATCAATTGCTTTAACATATGATATCTTTGGGAGGGAAGATCTAACACCTGTGCTTATAGTAGTCATTGTCAAAACAGTTGTTATACCTATGAAAATAAAAATTAAATTTATATATATATATATATAATATTCTATTAAAGTAATAAAATTCATGAAGTTCAATAAAATTATTTTAATAAAAAGAAAAGAATTACTTACAAGAATTCTTTTCTTTTTATTACTTAAAAGAAAAGAAATCAATCAAAATATCGAAGGAGCCATTGTATTCTTAATATATTAAAATTTGAAAACACAATTAAAATTAAAAAATAGAAATTGTGGCATATATTTTCATTTGCATCTTTAATAACAGAACAAGCATGTGTTTTAATAATGAAGACATTCTACTGGTGAAATAGAAAATAAATTTCAAATATCTAAAAAAAACTTCATTAAAATAACAGTATGGGATCATTTACCTGGAGTCTTCTAAATTTTATTATTTCATAAATTGTTTGTGTTTCAAGCATCACATGACACTATTTTTTGCTATTTTGAAATTTTAAACTAAAAATTAAATTTTAAGAAACATAGAAAATTAGTTTGTATCTATTTATCTAAAAATATCATAAAAATTTATACAATGAAAATGAGCTTTCAATACTATAAAAGGAACTTTCAATAAAGTCTGAAGACGAAATAAAGTTAAGAGCACACACATCAAGCCTACCATCATTTCATCAATCAGTTGAAACAATGTGAGATTTGCTGCTTTATCCTAATAAGAGTTGGGACATCACAGGTTATTTCCTTCAGCAAATTTGAAATAACAAAATTCAATATGGCCCATCATTTGCTTTGTTTAAATATAAATTTCAGTCTACAATGATTAAAAATAAAAAATATAAGTGGGAAAATATTTTTTTATTAGTTAACTAAAATAACTTATAAATTATTACAATAAATTTTAGATATTAATCATTACTTTTTGTTAATTAAACTTTTCTTGTTATATTATTCCAGATAAAAGAACCCATACTGCAGTCATGGCATTTAAATAAAAGGAAAAATAAATATCATAATCAGTTTATTTCAATCAAAATGATTAATTCACTTTGCAACTACATATCTAATTATTCATTTGTTAAAATTAATTTTAATATTGATAAAAAAAATGAACAATTCTTCATATGCAACAGACTCTAAAAATACATTATTTCAAATAAATGATGTTGATGCTTATGAAGGTATGTCATTTGATTTTTTCACCACATTAACATTTAGTAATAAACACAAAATGCATAAATTCAGTAAATTTTTTTTTGTACTCATTATATTTATGCCACTTTACTTTATGTCAATAAAAACTCTCTGCTCAAATAAAGCTATTAAATATAAATATAATCCAATAACAGCATTAAAACAAGTGATGAAAATGTTAAACACTGAAACACATCTTATATTGAAATATAAAACCATTTAGAAAACACTAATATTATATTTTTATTTTTTAAGAAACATTAATTTGAATAATAATTTGTTCCATTTTTATGGACACAAAAGTTCATCACAAATAAAAGAGTCATTAGTTTGTTATGTCCAATTTATAAATTTTCTAACATATTATCTTATAGATTATTTGCATAGAATAACTGCATTGCAAACTATATCAATATGGCTTTCATAAAGGAGGTCAGACAATGCAACATAGATCAGAGGTGTACATTTAGAGGATCACTGTTGACTGGTAGACTGCTAAGACATTTTGGGATAATTTTTATGATCAGCATAGTTAAAAATATATTTAACGTCTCAATAGGCATTGAAGGTGATTGTGAGACAAATAAAAAAAGGAAAAGTAGCTTGAGGCCAAGAAGTTTGCCTACCCCTGCAATAGATCTTTATTTTAAATAATAGAAAAGATACATGATTTGACATCAAGGCACACTATTTGTTTAGATTTTAAGATGGTCTGTCTCAGTAAACAGAATATAGCGCATTTAGACTAAGAAAGAGTTTAACACATCCAAAAGACTGATCATAATGGTCACTTTAAGTGAAGCTACAATAAGTGACAAAATAGAAAATTATCTATCAGAACTTGTGGTCAGAATTATCTATCAGAACTGGCTGCATTTTCAATGGTTTTAAAAGGGAAATGAATAAACTTTTATTTTTTTTAATACTGCTGTACAGTAAACTAATAAAGAGTCTAATATTAGATCTATAAAAACAATTTTTATCAAATCTGAGAAAATTTTCAAATTTGCTAATAAGATCATTATTATCTCTCAGAGCCTGGCTGTATGATGACACTTAAATAGGTCTTCCTTTCTTTGGAAGCCTATAGATTAAGAAGAAGAAGTAAGATACAATTTTGTTATAAAAAAAATCAATTACATGCTTTGTATTAGTTCTAGTAGTCCTAACCTTGAAATAGAAGAGTACCAGTTTCAAAATATTAATAACTTCAAGTATTTAAGCTCTAAAATGAAAAATGTATTGATATAAATATAAAAATTCACAACAGAATAGAAGCTGCTAACAGATGATCTAATGGTTTTATTAAAATATTTGAAATCTGATTTTATAAGCAGGAAAATCAAATTATACATTTATAATCTTGTTCTCATATCATTGGTAAAATGTGGGTAATTATTGAAAAAACTAAAGGGACTTACTATACTTGAAAGAATAATTTCCAGAAGCATAGTTGGAAAAATAAAATATGATATATGAATATAAGAGAAAGAACTAAGAAATTTAGTCACTCAAAGATGCAGAAATTATTAAGTTTTTTGTAATACAGAAATTTCAATGAATAGGAAACCTAATTAGACTGAACGATAATATAATACTAGATCTTCTTAAGCTAAAAAATCAGAAATTTGAAAAATGGAAAGACCATGAATTAAATGAACAGATTGTCTGAAAAAATTCTGATATCAAACAGAATGACAAATGGAATAACCTTGGCCAAGTACAAAACAACATGTAATGAAATTCTGAGAAAGGTGAAGACTCACTTGGATCTGTTATGCTATTGAAGAAGAGTTCATACAAATAGAAAGCAAATAAGAAATAAAAATATAAATCACAACCTTTATTTTATGACCTCAGTCAGTAATTCCGAAATTTAGAGTTATATATAAGCAACTTTGTTTGCTATATACATGAATTAAAATATGTTATAACAATTTACAAAAAAACTAAATACATAAGTAAAATTAATCTCACAACATAAGAACTAGAATTTTGATATGGTAATACTATTATTAAGAAAATGTAATTTTTATTAGACAACTGTGGAAAAAAAACTATTTTTAAAAAGAAAAAAAAAGATCACCGAAAAGCTAAAGTATGAGTCAACTTGACATAAAACAATTTAATATTAAATATTCAATATCAGTATTTTAATTGGTAGATAAAATCTTCTGTGGAACTTCTGAAAATAATTTTTATCTCAAAGATGTATTTGCTTAATAGTCAAAGTCTAAAAATGAGCTGCACTATAATGTGAGATTCTAAACTCTCTTAAGATAGTAGGTCAAGGCCCATAATTACAAACATCAAGCAATACTAAGCAAAATCCAAATAATCAATTTCTCTGTTCTAAGAAATTATAGTTCTGATTACTAGGAATATAGTCATAACAGAAAATAAAACTGTAACGGACTTAAATAAAATATATAATCATTTAAAAATCGAAAGTTATATGTACTCATCTGAAAAGCCACAATTTATTCCTAAAAGGCAAAAAAATTAAGCGTAGACCTAGCATATTTTTGATAATATTATCTGGCTTCATATATCAGTAAAAAATCTTGCACTTACTCATATACACATGCATATACATCAAAATTCAAATAAAATTCCAGAATTTAAATCGTGTTATATTTTATTATTCAGTTATTTAAACTTTAACTATTATAAGAAGACTACTTTGTCCATTTTTATTGACATTTTGAGGTTTTTTTTTTCAAATAATCACCAATGCCTTTGGTACTAGTTCATTAAAAATTACTAAAGCCACATACCATAAAATATTCTGTAATCTGCATATTTTCTGATTTAATTTAGAAGCATCTGAGAATCTCAGTATTATGATAAAATGTTTTTTGTCAGATAATTCATATTTTTAATTAGTTATTTGGTCATATTTTGAAAAATTTTTTCATGCAGATTAATTCATTTGGGAATATGATTTAAAGTGGTTTTAAAACCACTAAAAGCATTTATACATTAAACAAAATTTGAATCTATGAGTTGTTGAACAAATAGTATGAGTGCTAACTACTAAACTACCAGTTCAACACACACTTACATTTATACATTTCACATGCACTTTTGCTTCCATTAATTTGATTAAAGGGTTGATGAGTGAATATGGAAAAATGCATACTTACTCATAGGTTATTTCTAATTTGAATGGCTCGACAGTTTTTAGTAAACTCTGCTGTTTAACTGCAATTTCAATGTTGAAGGTGAAAATCAAACCTTTTTTAACTGTAGCTGTAAATAAGCTGAGTGTTCTTCCACCAAGAAATCAGCAGCTAATGATTGTTCGCATTAGAAATAATCGATGCTTTAATTAGAAACTCAATTGAATGACTTCTTCAGACAAAAAGACTTGAGATTTTGATATCCCTTTCTCATGCAACAGAAAGCAGGACAGACAAAAATAATAGCATGTTTCATCCCAGTGCAATGGAAAGTTATTTTTACTTTACTTTATAATGTAAAAAACACAGGAAGTAAAAAGACTTGTAGACATTTAGCACTCCTTTAGATGATTTGGGAGCAGTGATACACATACTTTGATATAAAGCAAATGTTAATGGAAAATAGTATGAACAGTCCCTTAACAATAAGACAACTTATATCCAATCTTCCAGAATGTTCTTTAATGATTAATAAGGAACAGCACTGCGCTAAGGATTTTTTGCATGACAGTTATGTGAATGGATCATTGCATATTTGCTGTATACAGAAAAGAATTCTTAAACTAAAAATATATTAATGTGGGATACTCACAGATACTCATAATTCACAATAAATATCTATTCCACAAACCTTTTCAGCATACAGAAATTCTCTTACTAGGTTTTCTTGAAGTAATCTCTAATACTCTGTATGAGTTCTAACCAGTTTCTCTTTAAGAAACACAATACAAAACTATAAAATGAAACATCACCTCTTCAACTACAGATGTTTGAAAGTTGTATTCCTTGGCACACCATTATTTGAACAGACATCAAACATTTGGTCTATAATAAAAATTTCAAAGAGCATTCGCGTACATTTCTTTGACAATTGAAATAATTATTTTAAGCATGATTAATTGCACTGATAATAGTGATATATTATTATAATACAAAAAAACACCTCTGTCAATTCATTTTCTTTAAAAAAAAAACTTATTCATTTATTATAAAAATGTTTATTAGAGGTATACAAATAGTTCAAATAGTTAATGGGAACCAATTCCATGCATACAAGAGATAATTAAAGCACTAATGCCAGAGATGGTTGTTAATACTTATAATTTGTTGGCCATTCAGTCACAAGCTCAAAAGTATATATAACATGGATGACAAAAAGCCACAGAATTATGTCTACACAACATGCTTAGGAGTACTTAAAAAAATTTTATAATTAAATAGTAAATTTTTAATGCAAAATGGGACATCAGTAGAATCACATTAATATTTTATATTTCATAAAAATATAATAAATAATTTTATTAAATGAAAATATGTTTTATGCAGTGCTATTTTCAAAAGAGACAAGATGATAAGAAATTTTCTCTTTATTGATTGCAAGAAGTCTAACCTAATTTGTTATGACTAAAACAAACTTTCCTTAAAATGAAATGTACTATTTAGCATACTGACAAAAAATTTTTAAGCTGTGTGTAAATTAAGCATTGTTGGTTCATTGCCAATTTCACATTTATATAACTCTTTAAATACTTTATTGTAACAAATCAAAGTTCATAATTGCAAATTTCCATCATTGTATCGACAGGCATTTTTGATAGTGAAGTCTCATACTTCAATAATCAGTCTAAACTTCACTATTACTTATGGGAAATATTTTATAATTGCAGCAGCAGATTTAGTCAGATTAACTTAGAGAAAAATCAAACCATTTTAACCAATATGTGTTACAGATACAAAGGAATTTAACAGTATATATCAAATAAGATAATGTATTGACTATATTTTAAGATAAAATAATTTTACTTTTCTTAAAAATCAATTGACTACATCCCTACATATCCGCAGGTCGTGTTTCTTTCTTTTTTTTTTTAAGGACTTTATTTAAAATGTGAACATAGCATACACAAACAATCAAACATCGAATTAGACTTTTCTCTTCCATTTTGACTTATTTATAAAGACTCAGTCACAATTTGATGCGAGGGTTAACTCAACTGTTGAATATAGTTTAAAACTGATTTTGAAACATCTGTGTTAAACATCAAAGTCCAATGTCAGTCTTGAATCCATGAGTGTTTAAATAAAATGACCAATCACTGTCCATTCAGCAGTATTTCATTTATTCTCATCATTGAAGGGGACATATTTCCATTATTCAAAACAGAACATTTACTTTTTAGAGAGCATCTGAATGTTTTTTTTTTTTTTTTCCCTTTAAAACTGGCTTGCATAGGATTTTTTACAGAATTGAATGACAGTGCTCTTCAAAAATCACTTAATAATGCAGATAATTAATAAAACACTGAATTTATGCCTTTGCCAATGACAGTCGAATCCAGTTCATGCAACTACTATGTGAAGTATTTGTAAGGGCTGAACTGAATTTAGGCAGCAGTTAAATTATATGTTTATTGTGTGAAGCCTGAGCTGGATTCTATGCATTTTAGGATACTTTTCCCTATTTTCCAAATAGATGGCATTAGTGGTCATAGTTTTTCATCGATGCTGACTTCTTTTCCTGGTCGGGAGAAGGAAAATGTGGCTGTTGACAGCTGTTCAGATAAACAAAGACACACTTGAGTTGATAAACAATGATAAAGTTTCGCTTTCTCATTTCATTTTAATTGCTCTTCAGAGAAGTTTTTTTTCTGAAAATAATTTTCTTTTTCACAATGTTGGATTCAGACACTAATTAGGAGTACAGTATTTTTACCAATGAATATTACATCAAAAGTGATGATGACTGTGATATTTTGTCTTGTAGGGATTGGAAGCCATTATGTTTGGGTAATCTTCCTCCTGCCCCTTCAAGGTTTTCTTCAGCCAACACAAATTTATCCATCAAAATTCACACAAGAAACTGAATATTTTGATTATTTTTTTATAACAATTTGTCGTACACAATTACCACACAAACCAACAGATATGCAGAATGCATTGAAAATCAAAAAGCAAAGTGAAAATGTGGGTTCCGATTAATAATGAAATTAAGATTTTTCTTACTTTGCATATTTTGAAAGATATTGTAAAGAAATCAACTGTAGAGATGCTTTGGTCAAGAAAGAAAAACGTTGAAACTCCATTCATCTAGAACATTATAACATATCATAGGTTTCAAATAATAAAGAGAAATCAGCATTTGGTTAACAATGAAGATAGTTAATTCACTCAATCATCCTAATACAAAAGTTAGTAAAATTTGTCCACTTTTTCAATATCTAAATGAAAAAGGGTTTTTCTTTATTAATTCCAGATCATGATGTGATTGTAAACAAAAGTCTGATGCTGTAGACTGGGATGAATCCAGTACATGGCTCTAAAAAGATCTCGCTTTGGGATAAAGGCATTTAAGTTATATGTGAGAGTAAAACAATATGCATTTTTTCTAGTATTATTTACACTGAACAGGGTACAAAACTTAATGCTGACTCCGAACATCTTGGAATGTATAGTCAAAAGATTATGTTACTGATGAAACCACTGCTAGGAGAAGGATGTTATCTGATCACTGATAATTATTATACTTCTTCACAGTTGAATGATGTACAAATGCAACATGCCTCCTTTGCTACAAACTTCACAGAACACATGATTTTGAAAGACTTGTCACCTGATTTAAAAAAAATATTAACAAAGGTGACATTCTCGCTTTTCAATGTGGAAAATCTACTGCTATAAAATGCCACGATAAAAAGGATTATATGCTTTCTTCAGTCTATATTGCAATATTGCCGAAATGATTGAGTTTGAAGATAAGAAAAATGAAAAGAAATTGAAATCAAAGGTAGCCCTTGACAATAACAACACAGTAGGTGTAGATAAAATCTTACAGACCACCCAATTGATATAAAACAAGATTAAAAATATTACCAAAAGATATTTTTCTATCTCCTGGACTAGGCGTTATATAACTTTTTCATTTTTTATGCTTCAGCAGGAGGTGTAAAAAATAATATAAACTTCAAAATATCAATTGTCAAACAAATAGTTGAAGAAAATACACCAAATAATCAGCTACTGGGACCAGGGTGTACTGGTGTAAGAATGCTGCACCTCACAGGTCAACAGTTTTCAGAACACATCACACCAATGATATTAAAATTACTCCAAACAGTGTTCCATATGCTGCCATAAAACAAATGAAAAAGGGAAGAGGATACAATGTAAAACATGAGTTTATTGCTAAGCTCGAAATATGGGCTTGTGTGCAGTACCATATTTTGAAACATATCATACTGAAAAGGATTTTTAAAATTTATGTATTGAAAAATCACATTGTTGTTTTTATGTTATACTAGTTGTATAATATTTAGCTTCAAAATTTTGTTTAATTTGCTCTAGTTAAATAAGATGTGTATGTAATTCATTATTATTTTATGTGTATGTAAAAATTATAAATATAGTAGTTATAGCATTTAAAATTTTATTTTTGTAATAAAAAACCATTTTCTAGCTCTTATAATAATATAAAGAACAAAATTAAACAGTCAATTTTTTTTTTCTTTTTTGGTCCATTTTTCTGAAATATGTGACTTTGTCAAGCAAAATATGAAAGTTAATAAAAATTAAGATAGATTTTACAAAATTTTACAAGTATTTTTTTTCCCTATTGATAAATGGTTTTAAAAAGTTATGAAAAGCATTAATATTTGTCCTGATTTATACAGCAATTTTATCCAATGTTAAATTTTTACTTCTGAAAATAATATTTTTTATTTTGCATTTATCATTACATTACTTGCTGCAATATTTAATATTTGTTAATTTAAAAAAAGAAAAAATCTTTCATCCTACATCCTACAACACAGAATATACAGTATAAACTTAAATTTTGTCTTGGAGAACAAGAAAATGATAGACCATATTTTTCTGTATATAATTGACAGATTATGTATGGATTAAAAAAGTTTCAAATTTCGTTGTGAGTATTATAAGCTGCGACAGATAATCTGATAATAAAGAAACATTCTCCATCAAAAAGCTGACAGTGAAATTTTTAAAAAAAATTTCATTTATGTTTCATAAAATAAATAACAGATGGCTCCATAAATATGCTAACTTATTTCATTAACAATCAGCTTTGCCCAATTATGTTCAAGAACGAATTTGGTTCAGTGTAAAAGATTCGTTACAAAAACAGTTTCTGCTTTGAATTTGTATTTCGTCTTGACCTGAGCTGCTTTATTCTGAAAATATTCAAATTCATATACCATCCTGTTGAAGAAAAAACTTTTAAGTTCTACAGCAGATTTTAAATGAAAAGCTATAGAGAAGGCAAATAAAAAAATTAAGGAAAACGTGTTATGATAAAAGCAAAGCATACGCATTACAAAAGAAAAAAATATCCTATGTGCAATTCAAATGGAATCAATTTCATTCATTTAATTATTAATGAAATAAATTTTATTTTTAAGAAATATGTCTAACTTGTTAAAAAAAGTTATTAAAATATTAAAAAATTACAAGTTTTACTAGCTTCTCAAAACTATCAATTTGGTCTCTATCTCGCATTTTCATCTCAGTTTATCAAACTTTGTAATGACGTGGAGTCAAAGAAATCTTTGTCATAGTAAATGTTTTTGTTCTGTGGAATTTATTACAGTTTTAATCACACAGCATATTCTTTTTATTTTTTATGACACCCACATTACCAGTAGTATATATTTTCGAATATTTGGGGGGGATTACCATGGTTGCTTCTGCAGATTATGTAACATGTTTTTCCTTTAAATCCAAAAAAGGTCTAGTGAAAAATACACAGCTGTGGATTATATATGTGAAAATACAGTACTGAGGTTTTTTGTTAAAAACAAATCAAATTTACATACAGTTTCTCTGGACTATAGTGACTTTTTTTTATCTCTTTTCTAAATGCTATGAATAATTGGAATGAAAAGTTTCTCTACATGATAGAATATAAATTTTTAAATTAAAAAAAACTTTTTTACTTCTTTACCAGAAAGTACATATAAAAAGCAATTTCTTCTAAGCACATTTTATCATTTCAAATTTTTTAGACGTAAAATAATGGTAATTCATTATGAAAACAATTTACCAAGAGCAACTCTAGCAGAGGTAGCTTCATGATTAATCCAGAATGATACCCAAGACAACATAACAATCAAGATACAAGGCAAATATGTTTGAAAAATAAAATATCCAATGTTTCGTTTTAATTCAAAACTTAATGAAAGTCGCTGATAAGTACCTATAAAAAATAATTTTAGTTAGAATAAAAGCACATCATTAATTTCAAAATAAGTACTTTACTTAGCTCAAAATATTAATGTAAAAACAGGAAGCACAAAATATTGTGATTTTTCAATAGAAAAATGAGTTTGGTAATTATATTTACTGAACAAACTACAAGTATGTAAAACAAAAAATACATTTTTCACATTAGGTCACATTTCTAGGTATACTTAGTAAACCGAAATTACTTACAATAAGAAATAACATTTTGTAATAGTAAACAAAATATTTATAGTGATTTTAAAAGGATTCCAAAATACTCATCAAATATGATCAGTATTTTTGCTATTTTTAACAAGCATTAAAATAAGATGCATTTATAAGTAGTATTTCAAATGAAAGAAATTATTGATTAGTCATCTTATATGGCTGTAGATAGAACAAACAGTAGTTCATTGCATTATTTAGTTATTTTTACCACTTTAGCTTTTGACTGAATTAAAAAGTTTTCTTAATTTAATAATATTATCTATAAATAGTAATTTAATAATTTTGTTTAAAACTAACTTTTGTCAATAAGGTGCAGCAACACACTTAAACACAGAAAAATTATCACATTAAACAAAAACTTTCTCATTATGTCATAACAATAAAATAAATGCTTCAACTTGTATTTTAAAGTACTAAATGCAGTAATTACAAATTATAAAAACATCATTTAAATTACATTTGATAGTACTTAGATAAAAAAAAAAAAAAGAAAAACTAATCTGAGCAGAACAGACCTAATCAATAAACTGCTTTGCAATTAATGTATAGTATGAAGCCATTTTTGATACTGAATTTTAATATTCTTGCTGAATTTTGATTTCAAAATTAATCTAAAACTAAATTCTTTTGTCAATGTTTTTATGTAAATCAATGAAATTTTTAAAAACATCAGTGAAAATGAGCATTTTCAAGATAGTTTTACCAAATGAGTTGTTTTCAACACACTGGAATCAGCTAAAACAAACTTTTGAAAACTATTTTATAATGTAATGAAATGAAACAAAATTTGTTTCAAAGCTAGGCTAATATTGAAGTTTTTTATGACATCCATAATTTTCAACTAATAGTGAACAATCCTGACTTCTGATACTGGTTAAACTTTAGCTGTACAAACATTCAATATTATTTACTTTTATCTAAAGAAAATTAATGAATAATACTCTTTTATATTATTTTTCCTTATTAAAATAATTATTTTGCTATGCAAGGAATAGAAATTAGTTTCAATAATCATGTTTAAAACTTGAAATGCAAATGATACAAACATCACTGAAATGATAGAATTTACTAAATGGGATTAGTTTGTTTCCATTTGACAGTCAATTTTTACACACGAAAGCCAATTTGACCAGAATCTACTGCAAAATAGAAGTAAATGGAAAAATTTAAATGTTTACAGTAGTTAAATATATATGCTATTAATTTTTACTAGAAAGTCATTTGAAACATAAAGTACCAACTTAAAAATTAATTTTTGTTTTAAGATTAAAAAAGTAAATATTAAATACACAACCTGAAGCAAGTTTTTCTTCTCTATCACTAGTTTCAAATCCCAATATAGAAAACTGTGATAATTCTGTGTTCTCCACACCAGTTATTGGTCCTTTCATCCAATACATAACAACATCTTGAACAGTATAGCCATCTGATTAAAAAATACTATTACAAGTCTCTGAGAGAACATAATAATAAAAGAAAAAGAATTAAAATAAGAAATAAAATCATTAGAGTTAGTTTTTCACTTTAACAGGTTTCTAGTTCCATAATTCACTGCATTTGATAAATTAAAAAGAATCAAAAACTCTGATAATACAGGCATATTAGTGATGGATTAAAAAAATTAGCGACATTTCATAATTAAGTTAGATGATATTTTAAAATTTTTTATTTATGTTGACAAATTTAAAATTTTAATAATATTAATGTCTATTCTTCTAGCTTTCTATTGTTAAATTATTAATAAATTTAATTCTGAAGGAGATTTCAGTAAAATTTTCCTCAATATTTTTCCTGGACAACATTTCTCATCATGGGGAAACAAAAATATATGAACAATACAACATTAATAAATTAACTTAATATACTTGCAATTAAACAGTATTTTTTTAATGAAACTGCATGAAAATTGCTTCAATAAAATAGATAAAAAAATTACTATGATAAATAATTCATTAGATGCCATGTTTATTAATATTGGCAAAATAAATAATTTTATAATTTTTATTAATGTTTGCATACAAAATAAAAATTTTGTAAAAAAAAATACAATTTTATATGTTGATAAATTTTAATTTTTATTGTTTTGTCTGCAATCCAATTTTACATGAGTATATATATATATATATATAGATATATATATATATATATATATAGTCAATTAATACTTATAAAAAATTAAAGATCCAAAGTGGCTTTTGATATTAAGAAATTCTTTAATTTAGTCAATCAAATTTAAGTAACTAATCGCATTTGACTTTTTTACTTTCAATATTTTAATAATATGCTGAAAGAAGTTACTATTTTCCATATTTAATAATTTTTGAGAATTACATATATAATAGTTATCTATATTTAATATATAATCTTTCTAATTATTTCAATTCTTATACAACATAATTATAATTTGTATGTGAAAAAAAGTTATTTGACAATGAAGATGTTTAAAATAATGCTTCTGATAAACATATTGTTAAATATTTTTTTATTATTAAACTATCATTTTTTCAACATTATCATAAGAGTATAATTCAAAATTACTAACTGCCATTTCAGAATGTTTCTTGTGCTAATAGAATTAAATGTAAGGTAATTTATTTTAGTTATGTAGAATTAAATACTAAAAATACTATCGCTAACAAGATATTTAAAGATATCTACATTTAAAGAATTGTATTGATATTAGAATGGAATAAGATTTTAAGATAAGTGATTCTATGAACAATTATTTGTGAGTCATAATTAAAATATATTTATCAGATCTTTAAAGTTAAATGATGGAAATTCAAATTTTGCTCCAACAATACACAAGGTATTTATTTTACTGCGGTTTTATATTCAAATAATAAATTAATACAACAATAGATTACAAATTTACTATAAATAATTTAAAATAATTGTTATTGCATTATTATGCTTCTTAAAAATTAAACTTATTACTTAACAAACCATTTAGTGATATATATGATGAAAGGTAGAATAATAATTTTTATGTGAACACTAATTTTATAAATAACATTTTTGAAAAATCATATTGTAGTTCACTGATTACAATACATCAAATTCATTTTTGGACTTTAGAGACCGTAAGGTAAATACATTAAAAACTTATTAATATAATGAATAATATAATCAGTTATATTATTTATAATAACTAATATTTTATTTATACTATTTTAATATAATTATGATAATGCTTTTCACAACAAATATAAAATGACAATGTCAAAAATATTTTTAGATACCATAAATTTTTTAATTATAATTCAAATTTAATCAAATAGTATATAATCTTTTTAATTAATTTTAATTTATAAAATTTAAATTTTCTGGAAATTTGACATTG
This sequence comes from Latrodectus elegans, assembly GCA_030067965.1. NCBI lineage: Eukaryota > Metazoa > Arthropoda > Arachnida > Araneae > Theridiidae > Latrodectus > Latrodectus elegans. The sequence goes on from CM057817.1 coordinate 47,322,967, forward strand.
AATTTAAAAATTTCATATTTGCTTAGATTTTTGAGTATAATTTATAGTTTGTAAAACATATTTCAGCTTAATAAAAATTTCTCTAAAATTCATAAGAAAAATAAAACTTTTGATAAAAGGATGAAGTTAAATAACATGTGCCCACAATATTGGTAGAAAATGTATCCTTCTCTTACATTTACTATTTTTAAACGAAATTTATTCATAAATCCACTTTGTTCTTTTCATATATGTTAACTTAATCTCTCCATAGAAGACAGCAGGAGACACATTCCTTAATTGCTAAGCAATATACTAGAAAGGCAAAAATTTAGAGTATGTTCCTGAAGATCTCAAAGACTTATAGAAAATAAAACAATGCAAACTTCTTTAAATTTTTGGATGTACCAAAACGATGATAAATTCTTTCAAATTCCAGTATAAAGATAAAAACAAAGATAACATCTTTAAAGTTCCAGATATTTAGAAATAATGATAACCTCTACTAAATTCTGGAAGTTCTAAAATACTTTAATGTGTAGAAATATTCCTTAATACAAAATGACTTGAGAAGTTACCAACATCGAAACAATTTGGCTAATTACAGTATTGTGGTACTGTCTATAAGCAAAAAAGTAAATTTTTATCGTTATAACTTAATTGTGCAAGTAATGTATTATTTGTAAAACAGTAATTAGCTGATAACACTTCTATTAGATAACAACCATTTCTACTAACAATCCTTGTGAGATCCTTGAGAAAATTTACAATTCTTGTGAGATTATAAACCCACAGATGCACTAAAAATGGCAATAAAATATCTCATTACAAATCGGTTGATAACACAATAATCTAAAATTTGGTATATGGCTTATTGTTTCAAATTTTATTGAAAAACAACCCCATGGTGCTGTGGTAACACTTAGTGCTTCCAAGGCACAAGTCTGAGTTTCAATACATATGAATACACAAATAATACGATCCTAAAAAATAATCAATTAAACTAAGTTAAAGTAATTTGAAATACAATGTAACAATTTGATTCCTTCAACGCCTATTGTTTTTGGGTCAAAATAATTGTCAGATGCTATTAAATCTCTGTCATATGCCATTAAATCTATGCAATTTAAATAATATAACAAATTTCAATAAGGTTTTGTAATGTAATTTTTGCAACTATATTGAACTACATTGTCAAAAAACCAATCCTGTATACCTATCAAAATTTAAAACTTTTAAATCGTGCAATTATACCAACGTTTAGAAGACATTTTGCTTTGTAATGCAATGACTTACATTTCAACAAATGAAAAAATATGTATTATAGAGAATACAAACAGCTAAAAACTATAATGTTTACATTAAAAAATAATTTCAAAAAATGAAGCTTAAGGAATTAGAGTATCATCATGGATGTTGACAAATTGCCCAATCAATTTATAAAACTTGCTTATTTTAAAAAAGGAACGATTTATTTTAATAGTTCATTGATCTTTAGTAGCTAAAACCAATTATTCAATAATTGTCGATCAATTATTTAATAATCAAAGTTATAGTCAAATTAAATTAAAAAAGGGGTGGAAATAGATTTTAAAACCGAGGATCACTAATCATTTAAAGGGAAATCAACACCATAAAGATACTATTTTAAAAAATAATGAAAGTAATATGATATACAATATGAAAGATTTTTGTTTCATCTTTTTCATACATATCACATGATTGCTAACCAATTAGGTTAAAGAAACTGGAGAATAAGCTTTCTAGTTTTAAAGTAACTTGACAATCCACACAATTTTACCACTCAGCTGAAAAACATACATTTTATTCAAAACCAAACAAGTTGGAAGCAATGCTATTGCTAGATGTTTTTGTTTTTGAAAAAAAAATGACTTTTATAATGTTTGCGTAAGGATATTAAAAAATATAAAGAAATTCCCGTCTGCAATTGCAGGTTTTTTTTATAAGAACAATAAGATTCTTTACAATTTACAGATGGAAACTTCACATTGCATTAAAAATTTTCTTAAAGAAAATTTTTTCATATATATTACATGGTGAGGATGTGATAATAATGGACAACAGGTATAATTTGATGTTTTTCAGAGAAAAATAGAGTTAATAAAACTTATCAATTTAAACAATACTCATAAACATGTACAAAAACAATATAGATTCAGTGCAACTAAATAACTTGCATCTTTCTCAAATTCACAAACTATCCAGTCTTTTACCACAAATATTTAATTAACTTTTCAATTCCATGAGGATATAAACCAACTTTTATTTTCTTTGTAATAATGTATAGAGCATTAAAAAATCAAATTTCATAAATTTAAAAATCAGGGGTTGATAGGATTAATATAATTACTAATATCCTTAAAAATAGCTAAAAGATTCAGAAATATTGTAATTAGAAATTTATTAAAGATTTAAATAAAGCTCAATCAATATTTAAAAATGGATTGATTACAATTTTTTCTATTTCCAAAATCAGTAGTTGTTGTTGCTTATCATTAAGGGGCTGCCGAATATGATATGAAATTAAACAATTTGAGAGCCAATTGAGATTATTTTAATTAATTTTTTACTCAATCCAGATAATTTCTTAAATTTAAAATCAGTAGCGAATTAAAACAATGAATTTTTTAAATGATAATAATCTTAATCACTTAAAAATATCCAGTCATTTGCAATATCAAACTTAATTTCTGTTCTTATAAAAAATTTATATTAAGTTTCAAAAATAACTAATAAAATTGGCAAAGAGTAAAGAAAAATTTAAAATACTAAAAAAAGTTTTGTATACCAAAATCAAGTTATAGTATCCGTTGACATAATTATAATATATAAAATAAACTTAAAAATTATGAAAGAATGAAAAACAAAATATTTTAAAAACTAACAAGACAGTTTAAGAACCTTGATTCAGAACTTCTAGTTGTAATGAAATTTAAAATATTCAAATTAGTGTACAGAACACTCCAGAGCATCCAGTTCACAAAGGGCACTCTGTATTACTCAGCCTGATTTTCATTTATTATAATTAAATGTGAAAGAAAACACATCGCCTTGGCTACATTGTCACAGCATCACAAGCAGAAAAAGAACTAGGAAAAGAGTAGCATTCTGCTTGTTTATTGTTTTGTCAATATGTAGCAGCTTTCAATTATTGCCATTATTCCTGATTATAATTTCATAATATGTAAAGTATATGTAAATTGTTCTTGGAATATGTTTGATATTTTTTAATTGTAACTTGAACTTAGGAATAAGGGAAAATACAATGGAGGACTCAAAAAAATCAAGTAAAAATTGGAAGATGGTGTGTTACAAAAGTATGAGGAAGTGGAATAAAAATAAGAAAAACTAGCCTGGAAGGTAAGCATAAAGTTGAATAAATTTTGACTGAAACTTATGACCTATTCCTTTAAAAAAAAGTAAATTGGCAATATTGCCGAAAAAGCTTTGGATTTAAATAACAAATGGAAGAAAAAGATTCACAGGAATTACTGCAAATGATCAATGATTATATCGCTGGTAAAAACAATTCATCAGCCATGAGATTACCATAATTAGGGATCTGTTGATAAAGAGGCTGTACCAATGTGCAATAAACATCTTTTCAAACAAATAGAAAATGAATGCTTGGGGGCAATTATAAGCATTTCAATGTTAAGATGCCCCCTGCAAAAACACTTACATTAAAAAATCACTGTACCAAGATATAAGTAAGGAATAAGTCACATTTTGATTTGAAGCAATGCAACTGGAAATCACAAGTGCACATGAATTTAATAGAAAAATCTAAAAAATTTCATATCATCATAACTGGCCTGACATCCCAATGTGAGCCTTCCACTGAAAACTTCTCCATGATGACCCCTGAAAAATCTTTGACAACCAATTTTTCTCATTAATTGTAAGATCTCATTAATTGTAAAATCTGATTTCACTGAGATAGCGCATCTAAAAAATGTTTAGTCAAAATTTTTCACATGTTTCCAAAATAAATCCGCCAACCATAGGAAAACATTTGAAAAGCACCAATTTGAAAAAAAATTCTGTTAATTCTTCACAACAAGAATTCATATCTGGTCAGTGAACTCAAAGATAAGGACATTAAAGTTTTATTTTTATCACCTAATGAAATAACTGTTTATCAGGTGTGTATAAGTGGAAGAATAGCATATGTGGAGGAATACTGTATTAAGAGAATTATAAAGCAGAAACAATCATCTATTACAAACTTTGCAAGCTTTGACTCTTATTTTCAGGTTTCCAGATTTGCATAATCGTTTATCAGAGAAAAATCAACTATGGCAACTTTCCCTAAGAATTAGGTCTACAACTTACATTAATGTTTTGTTTACTTTTATTGCATTTAAGTTAGGGATTACAAAGTTTATGCTAAAATGTGAACAGTTGATCTCCATTTACTAAGTTTTTTTCAAATAAATTGTAGGAATTTATGTAATGCAATATAAAAACACATTTATAAAGTACCAGAGCATAGCCTTCTATTTTTAACCAACATGTTACCTGCCATTGCTTCTATAATTTATGAAACTACCTCAATATTCTACACCAATGTGTAAAAATGGAAGACTTAATCACTTACTCAGTACTCAATAAGCGAAAAAAAAACATATTCTAATGAGTTTTTGTAACCTTGTTTCTGGTATTAGGAGGCAAAAAAATGAGTTCAGAGAAATCTTGCTTATGAACTGTTTTGCTATCCAGTCTGCCTTTCCACTATATTAGGTTAGATAATTAAGAGTCTACTATACAATAAAAGCTATATTCACTTCACCAGAATGTCAAATTTGTTGTTATGTTATATCAGCCAATTTTATGCAATACAAATATATGAAATACATTATTTTTCTCTAGATAAATTTTTAAATTATTTTAAATTATGACATCTGGAATGACTTTTGAACCAGATATAGATAACTTAATACACATTGTGATGTCCTTAAATTAATACGTTTTTGTCAACTAGCATAGAATTAAAAAAATAAAATGCAAAAAAGATTTAACTTCAAAATTTCTAAATGAAGCAATTTTAGCTATAAACAATGTCTTATAAAATAATACTGAAGATGACAAAATGAGAAACTTAAAATCTACATAACATATCTACATAGCATAAAAATTATAAGATTTCCAGTAAGACTGCAGAAAAATTATAAAAATGTGTAAATTCACATGCTATTTATGGGTTATGAGCAACTACTTTAATTATTTTAAAAAATACACCTTATTAACTAAAAAACAAAGTCATAAAGTAACAAACAAATCAATAGAAGTAAAAGCATGGCTTTCACAAACACAAGAAAAAAAATTGAATAAATTTTTAAAAACAAAATATTAACCAAACAAATTACACAAGTTAGAACTATTCAATCCATTAATAAACTAATCTTGTGTGAAAATATCAATGGAGACTAAGAACAAACTAGGATATTCAACATTTAAAAAAACAAGTATGAAATAAAAACATTATTTAAAAATTTAATTTAAGCTGATCTTACTTCAATAAACAAAATTTCATAATAAACTATTATATATAATTATTTATTCTGTTTTATTATATAGTTTAATAATAAGATAAATGATAAAATGTCTTATCTCATTTATCAGATAAAATGTCTTATCTTATATATCAGATTATATAACAAAATACTAAAGGAACAACCTACAATTATACATTTAAATAAATAAAAATTATATACCCTGCAAATTTCATTCCTCATTTGTAAATAAATAAAAACATTTCACTCCATAAGAATGCATATTAAATAATTATTTAACAACATTATTTCCTTGATTATAATTAGCAGAACCTTGTTTAAAAATCAGATAAATTCACTTAAACTTTAAGCACAAATCAAATGTTAAAACTTACAACTTTCAATTTCCAGAGTACAGTTTTGTGAATCTAATGGATAGTAGTGTAGATCCATCATACAAGCAAGAGTAGTTGTAAACCTAATTAAATTTAATGTTTTATTAAAAATAAAAATCAAGCTACAAGAAAAATTAAATGTTTTGATATCAAATCACTTATTTAATATTCACCATATAAATTATAAAAAACTTAAGTTAAAATATTATCACAAAAATTAAATTATAAATATTTTCCAACAAAATATCTCCTGTCCAATCAAAGAAACTGCAATATGATAAATGTATGAAGAAAACTATTGGTTTAAAAAATATAATGAAACTACAACAATGAAGACTTGGTGTTAAGAAGATATGATAACATTTAACCAACAGCTGCTCCACTAATTAAATATATCACATTTTATAACATTCTGAAAAGAATAATAAATAATTCATATGACAATAATTACAAGAAAACATACATAAATAATTATGAATCCTTGATTCTTCTAATACATTAATACGACAAATATTTTCACTCAGAAATGTGTCTTACACTATCTGAATAAAAATATTCTTTATATTAAGCAATAAATGCATGAAACTAATATTCCATAAATTTTTGTTGAAGTTTATATAAGTACATGATTAAAATTATAGTAATTTGGTCTACACATAGGAATGTGTATGTCTGTATATGTGCCAATGTTTATCTATATACATACTTGTATATGGATGACACTGTACTGGAACTACCACAATATAAATTTAAAGAACAAGACAATTAGAGAAAAAAAAGCAAAGCAAACTGAAATAAGTCACTCTGAGCTTAGTAATTTCTTTATATGTGACAAGTTTTTAAGCAATTTATTCTTAAACTTTTCCATGACATATTGAATTCTTTACAAAAAAAGCACAAATTTATGATCTCATTTCAATTTATGACAAGTTATCATTTACTTGAAATTCTTTTTCCATTAGCAATTAGAAATGATATTATTTTAAAAGTAAAATATCAAACATTACTTCAATGAATTTTTTGGCCTTTCTACCATAACATTTTCTCCAATATAAAAAGAAAAACCATACTTTGAATAGACAGTCCCCTTTACATTGAAAACAACTCAACCTTTTTTTATTATTATTTCCAACATAATTTAAGTTTCATAACATTATGAAAAAAGAGAGTAATAATTTCAATTCACATTATTAAACTTAATATTGTGTTTTTTATAAGTTTAAAAATACCGATGAAAATGTTACACATAAAAGAAAAAAGTCATGCATATTTCTGTGATTCTTCAGGGAGGGAGGAAAATAATTTTTTAACATTACTTGAATGCAACATTACATAACTGTTAAAGAACCAACAGACATGAAATTATTTTCCAAATAACACAAAAGTAAAACTGATTACAAGGGTAAAGCAACTTAATCAATTATTAATACACACAGAAGTATAAAATTCATGATTAAACTCTATAATATTCATTTGTATACAGAAAATATATAATCTTACGTAAAATAATATTCTATAAAACACAGAAATAGCACATGCTCACTTAATTGTTGCAAGAAATATAAAATGAACTATTTATCTGCATTATAATAATAATACTTTATAATCAATCATAATAATACTGTTTTCAAGAAAACAAATTTGGCATAAATGCATATCTTTACTTGTTTAGAACTAATTACATGTTTCAATATTAGAATCAATATAAAAATATTTAAAATAGATATAACTCAATTTTTTTACTTAACATAGAAATTTTAAATATCATTATTTTTAATAAAACTTAAATCAATAATACTGACACAAGTTGAAAAAAAATTAAATGTATCTTTCTATGTCTGAAAAGATTTTATTATAATAATGGTTATAATTATAAATAAGAAGTTTGATTTAAGTATAAAAATCATTTAGTTAACTTTCAAAACTTTAATTTTTAAATACTAAAAATATTTTATAGATTTTTTTTTTTTAAATTTAGCAAATATCCTAAAATGATTAAATAAAGGTTAATAATTAAGTCACACACACATATCATCATATTCTGCTGCTTTTTTCGGCAAGCTCATCTTGATAAACTTCTGCAGGTATTTCTTAGCTTTAGCATTTTATCGGAAGTTTGGTTTTACTTTCTTATTTTATGATAATAGTAATCTTTGATTTCTTAAGTTATCACTTATAATTCAAATACCAAGCAAAAGTATTTGTCATTTTAATATCATGAATACTGTCATTAGTTGAATCAATATAATCCTATGCAAATTATTGTGAAACATAAAAAAAAATTTTTTTACATTCTTAAATTCCAATTTCTTGCTGATATGAAATCTATTTAAACTGATATTTGCTCATGAGTAATATTCCACAAATTTCTGCATTTTCTGATAGTCATAACCTTATAAAAATTCATCAATTTCCAAAATTTCTAAAGAAAATTTAAAAAAAACCAATGAGAGTGAGAGACGATGAGAAAGATGTTAGCTTCAAAATTACAAAATTATTCAAATAGTGGTCAAATTACATCAAAATTTCTTCACATTCATTCTCATTATTTTGTTTCAATAATATGCTTTTAAGACATGATTCACTTTATTTAAATATTTCTTTTTATCAGCTACATTTCTAGGATCTAAGCAGGATAAATTGCATGCAAATCTGTACAGAAGTGTTGATTTTTCATGTAAATTTGATAAATTTATGAAAATTTTTCAATTCGTTCTAAAAAATTTGATGGTCAGTAATTTTCTTAAGAATTCAAGAACTGATCTGTTTTATTGCAAAAAATCTGAATCCTAATATATTCATAACTGGTTTGTCAACGTTAAAAACATTCATATCCATAGATGAAAGTTTTTGCAACAAGAGAACATATCATTTTAATTTCTAGGTAATATAAAATGTTGAAGTAGGATTTTACAAATTTTATCAAATCAACACATAAAAAAACTAGTTTGTCAAATTTTATTATTTATTATTATAATAATTATAATTTTTTACAAATATGAAATTAGAGCTTTTGCTATAGAAGGAAAAACTTACAACAAAAATCAAGCAGCCTCTTATGTAATTTTTAAGTTATAAACAAGGACTTAATAGGTTCATATTCTATTCTTTCTGCTGTCAACTGAAGAAATAAATATTTTAGTACTGTGAAGGAAAGTAACAGTAGATTTACTAGCTGGTACTTTTTAAGCCGCTCATCATATACCATTTTTTTTATTAATGCTCCACTTGATTTCTTAAGAAATCTTCTTTAAAAGCCTTTTTAAATAATTAAAATAATGCAATTAAAGTTCCATTGTTCTCAATATGGTTACAACACATCAAGGCTTGAAGCCAGAGGGCATAATATGTCCACATTAAGAAATTTGTAGCCAAATTCATAATATTAATTTTATAACATAATAATCGTAATAAAAATCTTAGCATGTTACCTGTGAACAAAATGAAATAATAATTCTGCAACATACAACAGAGCCTACAATTTATGTTAAGATCAGTAGTTGAGATTTTTAAAGATTTGGAAAGCCTCAGTTTTACTCTGACGAATCCTTCAAATACATTAGATGAATATAAATTTAAAATAAACAGTACTTATTCAGTTCTGGTTTGTGAAACTTTTCTGGTCTAAAAATAGACATTCATCAGTTACACATATTTTTTGTAACAGATTTTGGAAATAAAGACTTTCCCAAATGCTGTATGACATGCAGCTTTTACTCAGAACATTGAGATGCAATCTATGAAAAACATACAGTGAAATGTTTCTTTAATATTCTCATTTAATTCATAAGAACCAGGATTATATTAACTTTTAAAGTATACAAAATTTTGGTAATCCCATATTCATATATTCCCATATCCATATTCTTATAATGCTATATTTAACAACATATAATTTCAATGCTAACAATATTTTAAAAGTTGAAGATTTAAAATATAATTAGATTAATGACTGTAGATAAGTGGTTTCTGAAGAAACTATAATTTAAACAATTCCAATCTTGTTTATCAAAGTTTCCTTCATTGACAAAAAATCATTGTACTTCAGAGTTTTAAGGATTTTTATATGGTTTTTTCTCCTTTTTGAAACACTTAAATTTTTAAAACATAATTTACTTCAGTCAAAATAAACTTCTAACATGTTTCTTTGTAAATGAATTATGCACTCAGGATTTTGCAGCCATGCATTATTAAAAGTGCAATTTTTTTCCCGTTATGTAAAGAAATTTTTCCACAGCAAACGTTTGAAGGCCCAAATAAAATGCTTAGTTTTGTACAATACAGTCAACACTAATATTTATGTGCCTGTGTTTGGTTTTAAAAAATGAATAAAAACCTGTATCAAAAATGGTTTGCAAACAGTTAATAAAATTTTATAGCATTCAATAAGGAACATTTAAACAAACCATTGTTTCACAGAAAAGGTATTGTCATAAAAATAGCATTTGAAAAAAATGTAGCAATACAACTATAGGGAAAAAAATGAATATCAAAATTAATGAAATTTTTTTATTGGTGAAACTTCTGAAAAATTAGAGTCAAATAACACACCAGAGTGCAATTATTTTCTAGTAAATATCAATAAAGAAAAAATATTCCATTAAAATTTGCTTCCTTGAGCAACACATCATTGGGAACAAAGTGTTACAAACAGTAAAATCATAATTTGACAAAGTCACAATAAGAGTGTAGTTTAATGCATATTGTTTTAATGTCATTAAGTATAATGTAGAAAAAACATAAGATAGGTAAACACTCTGGGATAAAAAATGTGATATAGGAGGAATTGAGTCTTAATTCTAAATTATTTGTTTATAATGAAAACTGCATTCTGATCAAATTGTTAACAATGGATGGGAGAAAACAGAGAAACTAATCATACAAGCAAGATTATAATCCTAAATTAAATGTAATAAGTAAACCAATGAATAAATTTACAGAAATAAAAAAAAGAAAACACTATCTGAATTTTCATAATTTTAAAATAATTTCAGTATGTAGAGGAATATAGGTTTGAAAATATATAATAAATTATATACAATTTTCTCTCACCATTATTTAAATTTAAATAATAATTTACAATCAAAACATTAATTATAAATAAATTTTGGAGTATTTATGTTTCAAAAAAATATTTTATAAGAATAAATAAATAAATAGGAAAACTGTAACAAAAATTTAATTATCAAATGAGAATTTTCAGGAATAAATTTAGTCTAAAAGTTGCATTTCGTAACTAAATAGATTATATGTATACAATGAAACTAAAATGTATGCTTTACTGATAATCATAAGAATTTTGAAAAATTTAATGAAAAACAGCAAAGCCAATTTGAAAAGCTAACTTCCATTTTAAAAAATATTCTATGTAAAACACATTTCATACAAACCTCATTCCATATTTTATTCTACCATCAGAAGATAATCGAACCATTTTATTCTTCTCTGTAACATCATGTAAAAATGAATTCTTGTCATTGGCAAAAAAAGTATCGGGTACCCAAATTTTTTCTGCAAATTCCCCAGAAAGAGTAAGCTCATATGTTTCACTGCTAAAGGCCAATCGTTCATCTTGCCAATACTGATTTAAATATAAAGTAAGGGTATAGTCCTACAAGCAAAAAAGTAAGGTATTACAACTCTAAATAATAATTTAATTTTGGTGTTGACTCAAAAGCATAAGAATGCTTCATACTGAAAGTTTTTGTTTAAAGCCATCAAATCAACAGTTTAAATAAAAAATTTATAAAGAAAGAAATGAAAACTTATTCATCCATTTAGTTTTAACATAAATAAAAAATGAATATGGCCATAACTTTTTGAAAAGGCTCAAAACAACTCTTTTCTGAAATCTCCTACTTTATTACAAGTTAAATTAATGGATATGAATATTATTTGATTAAAATTTAACAATGTGAAGTAATATCTTAATTTAGATAATACAATTGTATATCTTTGAAAGGTAACAGTAATTTAAGGGTAACAGTATTATTTAATTAAAACTAAAAAAACATAAAAATTATATGCATACTATTAATAATATATGTTATATAAACAATAAAATTTTGCATACAGTGTATTTATATATTTACATAAATAAAACAGTTTAGAAATATGTTATATATACATGCGTACATAAGTAGATTATTATTTTATCTTCATTTTAAATAAAAAAGTAATGAAAATATACTTTCAGTTTATTTACTTTATTACTTGAATAATTTTTCCATCATTGTTTCATTAGAAATTGAAACTTATAATGCAGAAATAGCTTAAAATTTTAGTCTCATTTTTTCTTAATAAAAACAAAAATATTAATTTTTATTATTGTTATTAAATTTTATTAAAATGATTCAAAAATTTTCATTCACAAATAAATAAGTTTAAGTTCTTATTACTCAAAATATAACTCACTTGTCAGTTTTAAAATTTCTCATTAATTTCTTTTTTAAAATTTATTTTATTTAATTAACTTTAATCAAGAAAAAAGCTTTTTTATTTTACACAAAAATAATTTTTCAATCTGAAAAATTAATCTTAAAAAAATGAATTTTCATAAAATATGAAAGAAATTAATTAAATTTAATTCTTTAATTTTAAAAATAAAAATTTTGAAATATGACATTAAAATTCCAGAGATAACAATTTTTAGTATCATTAAAATAAATTTGCAGAGATTCTAACAAACTTTCTCATTTAAAAAATTAAAAAAGGGGAGAGGGAAAAATTTCATAATATTTTGTTTACTTTCTAGAGTAAATTATTTTGCACATAACTCAAATTGCCATTCAAATAAACAACTCAAATTGCAGTGCTGTATTCCAAAAATTACCTTATTTACAACAGAGTAAAAATCATCAAATAGGGTTTCCAAATATGAATCTGGTGAATTAATTAAAGCTTAAATATCCATGTCTTTAAAGAAATTGAAATCGATTATTTTAATCTCAAATATTCACCCACATACTCAATAACACTTTGATGTATTAAATTTATACAGAATTTAATACAAATAGATTTCTTGATGCCATATTCAGGGGTATAATGTGAATTGGTAATACCCAGTGCCGAGCTCAAATGCATTAACCCCATATCCACCAAAGTAAAATGAACACTTTTATATTTATTTGGTTAAATTATTAATTATCTTTTAAGCAATGAGGAAAAAAATTTTCTAATGTAAAACAAAATAAGATTATTCAGAGCGAATAAATGTGCTTTTGGGCATACTTGAAAATAATTAACAGGTTCTTATTTACATCAAATTTTTTGAAAATCTTTTACTTTTCATATCATGAAAACTCTGCAAATATTCACGATATTGGTTAAGATCAACACAAAGCTAGATACAGAGACTTCAACGTTTTTAACTTTTATATACTTATAACTGATAAATTTTACACTTTAAATACTGTGTTAAATTATGCTATCATATATGGTAGTGCTTATATATATGTGTGTGTGTACACATAGGAAAAACACTTCAATTTTAAATTAAAAAAGTTAAGAAAATCTGAAAATCATCCACAGTATCTTAAAAGAATGTCAACAACTAGATTGGAAACTAATATACTTGAAAAATTCAGTCTGTCTTTACATTATTTTGTGTTTCGAATGAGTTCCAAAATATTTAAATGAAAACAATATTGTTTGAATTTTTCTTAAAAAGGCTCACACATTAATATCTCTGAAAACTAATATAAACAAAAAAATGCTGAAATATCAAACATTAAAATATGTTAACTTCAAGTATTCAATATTTTCAAGGAACTGAAGAAGGCACTTGATTTTTGTAAGCACTCTGAATCCATTTCAAATTCATCATCCAAAAACACACTATTTTGTAGTTGCTTCAATAAGTAAATAAAAAGTGGAATGTGTTTAGTTAAAGGAATCTTATGTTTGCATTTCTTAAATGACCAAACTATTTACTATATTTATTCTCATTACATTAGAAATTAAATCTTATTTGAAATGTTCATTTAATTTATCAAATAAACTTTATTATGTAATAGTTTCAATGTTATAAAAAAGAAATAAAATGTTATTTATTTGCATTTATTTCTATCTCTCTCTTTAACTTTAAAATAATTTTTTTTAACTTAATTTTGAACAGATAAATAGTAATATTGACAAAAAAAAACTTTTAAAATCTTAATGTTATTTTTAATTAAATTAAAAGTGATCCAATTCATGTAAATAGTTTATACATTTCTTAATCCTTTAATAAATTAAAATGTTATATACACTATTTGAATAAATATATGTAAATACATTGAAATGGTGAACCTATATATGTACACATTATTATTATTTTATTAGAAATATATTATTTAAAACAAATCACTGTCAGATCAAAATATTTTTCTTTATTAAACAGACTAACTCTTGCAATCAAGTTAAATTACAGAAATTAAATTAAGATCTATTTCAGGAAATAAATACTTTTGGCACAAGCTTCAATATATTTTAAATCATACATCAGTAAGAATATAAAATAATAATTTTCTGTTTTCTATGATTGAAAATATTTGAATTTGCTTTAATTATTGAAAATGTTCTCAATAAACGTAAATAATTTTTATTGGACATTTCTCAATTATATTTTCTACCATAGCTTTTCAATTTTTTTTAATTTAGAACATTTATTTATATATTAACTTATTTAAAATTTATCTCATGATTTTTTACTTTCAAAAGTTTCAGTTTTTACCAGTGAAAAACCTTTACTTGTGTTTTCAATGTTTAATAAAACTATTTTTTTAAGATATTGAAATAAATTATTTTATTAAAGTAAAAGCTTATTTACATTAAAATAATTATTTTATTAGGATATAATATAAAATTACTGTTACACAGTGTTTTTTTTTTTTTTTTTTTTTTGGCAGATTTAAAATATTTAGATATTTTTTAAGTTTTTACTATGTAGAATAATTATGCATGATTTTTTTCCAAGTTAAACAATATACTTTTATATAAATTGTAAATTATTAATTCAGAAAATATTTATCAAGAAACATTTTATGAATATTCTAACATATATAAAAAAGAAATAAAAACATTTTAGTACATTTTGAATCTCTATCATTCAGGAAAAAAAATATCTTTCAACATAAAGACTTAATATAAAGGTAAAAAAATTACAAGTCAAATAAAAATTATTTCTAAAAACATTTTAAATAATCCATAAAATTAATTTTATAAATGCATAAATTTAAATACTAAAAAATAAATAATTTTCAAAAGCTATACATACATTTTAATAAGTATTTAAATATTTCATAACTGTTAAAAAATAAAAATAATTAATATTTAAATATTTATTGAGATTTAAATAGTAAATAATTAATAATAAATATTTAAATATAAATATTAATAAATATTTAAATAAAAAACACTTAATTTTTATAAAAAATAATTTTAAATAATAAAAATTTTATTTTTTAAAACTATACATCCATTTTAACAAATATTTATACTGCCAGAAAATTAATGTTAAGAAAATATAAATATGCGGTAGATATAAAATAAAAGTTAAGAGATTTTTTAGCATCAATAGACAAGATTTTAAAAGTGAAGATATTTTCTATTAAAAAATTTCCAATTCCCTCAAAATCCATTCTTTTTAGAAGAAAAATATTATTTGCTTCAAAAAAAAATTTAAGAGCTTAGCTAGTAATATTTAAAAAATAATGATATAGTAAATATGCAAATGGTAAAATGAGGATGAGATCTAAATTTACACATTTTCTAGAATTTGGAGACAATTGGGTACTTTTCAATTGCCATGTATATATCAGTTTTTGATTTCAGGAAATCAATTCTCTATACTTGACATTGCAGAGCTATTTTGCGTAGAAATTCTCCGACTTTTGTTGCAAGTCACTCTGCTGCTGAACACAAATATTTTTGATAAAGATTGTTAATGAGAAACATGTTTTAATTTGAATTTTCACAAGAGTATAAGGATATTAAACTAATAGGCTAAAACATAGTTGGAACTCAAAAACATAAACTTTATTTAGGAGTAATGAGTAATTTAAGTTTTCTAAACTCTCAATTACAGTCTTTCTATTATGCTTCTTGACCTAAAATCTAATAGTTTTTTTTTTCTGATATTATCAACATACTTAGGAAATCATAATATGAAAATTGATATTTTTAAGTATTTGTTTATTTTCGATATTTTTTCACTTTGTTGGATTTCTTTATTGCTTAAAAAGGAGGAAACTGAAGAAAAATTAATTTAATTGGCAGGTGATAATTATAAAGAATAAATTGTTAAATTTTTTATTTATTTATTATTATTTTCTTTAAAATAAGTTTCTAAGGTTTTGACTCACTATCATCCAGCTTTAGATTTTCTAAGGCCTTAAGCTACTGTGAACATAACTGCATATTAAATTACCTATTTGTACTTTATTAAAACAATTCCTAGGGTTGTAATGAATATGCATTATTTAAAAATTTAAGGTCATAATTTAGGAGTTCCTTAAGAAGATGAACCTTGAAATACAGCTTATTTATCTGGGAAAATTCATATAATAATTCTAATTTTTTTATAACAAAGCAAAATTATACTGAGTAAATATGATGTATTTATAGCAATTACACAAGCAATTTATTAAGAAATGAGACATGAAATACTTTGAACACATTAGCATATATTTGAAAATTATATATATATATATATATATATATATATATATATATATATATATATATATATATATATTTATATATATAAACACACACACAAACATAATACATATCTATTATTAATTTTTAAAGATGCTAGTTTTAAAAAACTCTTAAAATTTTGTTTTTTGTTAAGTATCCACTAATAATTTTTCATTTGTATGAAATTTCTTTTTTGGGGGAGTTATATTTTCATTATGTTATTTAGTCAAAATAAGATTTAAACTTCATACTTTTATGCATAAAAATGAATTTAAAATATTAACATATACCAGCTATAAAAAAATTATTTATTATAAGAAAATTAATATCGTGTAAAATAATTAAAAACAATAAAACTTCTATATTTTTTACACATTGAATTTTTTTAATATATATAATAATCACATCCAGAGATTTACTAATAATATATTTGTCAGCCAAAATAATATTAATGAAAATTTTTTGAGGATTTTTTTGTTGTAATCAATATTATATTGTAATGTTTCCTTAGTGTGTATCCTGACTCAGACTGCCAAAAAATTAGACAGAAAAAAGCTTTGAAAAACTTAGCAAATATTTTACCGTATATAACTTCTCTACTAATTCATGGATATAAGAAAATTAAGCTCTTGATATATAACACATAAATAAGTTATATATCAAGAGCTTACTTTTTCTAAGATTCATAAATTAGTAGAGCCATAAATTAACATATAGCATCAATGCAAGCAGTTTTTAAATCAATTAAAATTAAAAATCAACTCAAATACATGAAAATAGAACTGGACATTCTATCATCTCAGAAATTTTATAAGAAAAAATGAAGCTATTTTGTCATTTGCAAAATATATACTGCTACAATTCTTAAACAAAGAAACTTAAAAAAATTATTACGAGATTTGAGTTTTTTAAAAAAAAAATGTGTTGTGTATTTCTAAATAATATTTATTCACAAAAGGAATCAAAAACTAGTAGTCAAAATCAAAATTAGTTTCAATTTGATCTTTTCATTTTAAATAGTATGAACAAGTTAAGATTCTTAAAAGAGAATAAGTTTTAAGTTTAAACAATGTAGTTTAACTTGTTACTTCTGCCAAAATGTATTCGTCAAAACATTAAAAAAAATTCCTTTAAAAAAGTATTAAAACATTTAGCTTTTTCATGGAAATGAAATGCTCTTTACAAATTCAGTTTTTTTATGGCATGCCTAAATACTGTATAGATGTTGTAAAGAATTTATTTTTAAAGCTTATAGTTAATTACACCCAACTTTATTAGTAATACCAAAATTAGTGTTTTCTAGTTTATAAAAAATTTTTCACTCAAAAATATTTCTATTGTAAATCTAGAATAAAGTAAATCCCTGGATAAGAAGATATAGTTACTTTATTATCTATTCTACTTTTAAAAGCATTTTAGAGTAAACTATATTATTATAACATTGAAATTACTAATACCATATGGATTTATTCACCAAACACAGTATAATTAAAAAATGGCCAAACACTCTCATTTGACTCGCAAATTCTGGTTCACAAACAAAGACGTGTTATGCTACTCTAGTGTTAAATCAGCATTATAAATAAAGATTCTGATTGGCTGCTAGCTTGAGTTGTGTCCTGGGTAATTGTTTACATTTTTGCATGTCCTCTGATCCAATGTTTATTGTTCAAAAGTATTTTAATTTCAAGTATAATGAATAGGTAGATTGATTAATGAAAAATAAGATTGCAATATTATGATAACTCATAATAACCAATCATGGGAGTTCTAAATATAAATAACCATCTTGTGTACTAATATATATTCAAATAATAGTAGTAAGAAATTAGAAATCTTTGGCTTTTCTATTGTTTATTTAAGTGAAAGCTAGTTAAATCAATCAAAAAATTTATTGTATTAACAATGATCTATGAAAAGATTTTCAGTTTTATTCCTACAAGTCTAACAATGGATTATTTGTGAGATTCAACAGAAATTCTATGAAATATTTGAAAACATGATTTAAGAAAATTTTGCATTCATACATGTTTATCATATGCTTCTTTTAAAGCATGTTTCTAAATTCTGAAGTGAAGAATTTAATTGTTGCTTTATGATGATAAACTTTATAAACAATAAATATATATCAATTTAAAAAATGAATTGTTAATTGCTTTATACAGTAATGATTTCAGTTACACATGCTATAACAGAGAAGCCCTAAATAGCAGGAAAGATATTAAGTAAATTTCTTTAGCAAATTTTACACATTACACTGACAAATGCCACTATCAATAATTAATAAAAGCCTCAAATTATAATGTAAAATAAAAGAAACTCATATTTTTTTAAAGAGTCATTATTTATTTTAAGAATAAACTGAGAAAGTAAAAATCAGAAATATATTTTAATTAGTTACACAGGTGTTGATTACATAAATTTTAAATTTATAAAGTTTCTACCTTGTGATATTCTATTTTTATATAAAATATATTAACGTGTTATATAGATTATAAAGACATTATATAGATTTTTTATTCATGTTTATTTAATCAATCAAAATGAATATATTCAGTGGGTTAGATTCCATTTTGTTTTACATAATCGAATTTTAAAATTTTTATTTTATGCAACACTTGCCAAATGGATTCTGTAATGGCTTTACCAAAATGTCAGGAAAAGTTTGTCGAATAATTTTACATATCACAGTGTTTTAACATTTTTTAATTTTATTCTCACAAATGCATTTTCTTAATTTAAGCATGCCAAAAAAAATTTTTTGCTTTATGTGAATGGAAAGATATTGCATCATATTTAAACCTATCAACTTCATACAGCTTGCATAACATCACATGGAAAGAAACAAATTTTTTGCTCTATCTAACAGTTTTCAAAAATATTAAACAGATAGCTTTATACTTGAGAGTTTAGATGTAACCTTGTGTGACAGGATTAAAATATTTGAACTGAAATGTGCAAATTTTGATATGGGAAATAAATGCTGTTTCGACTTATACATGTGTTGAGCTTGTGTTCGGAAGTTATAGTTTTCTTCATTTATCAAAATTGACACATTAATAAGGAAATTGGAAATTTTTTTGTGGATGTAATATGTAGTGGACAAGAAAGAATAACTTTCAGAAAATGTTTATTACCCAGTAATAAAGTATAACAGTCTGAAAACTGTTGTAAAGCAATTAAACATATCCAATATGACCAAGACAATTTTTATAACTGAGGATTACATTTGCATAGCAATGCATGAGATAATCTGAAAACTTTACGCACTAACATTCAGCTGTCTTATCCAAACAATAAATATTCAATATTCAACAGTGACTAAGATGAAAGCTGGGTACCACCAATATTATAGAGAGCTATTTATATATATATACATATTATAACCAACTGAACCATTTGATTATATCAAAATATTTCTATATAGCTATCTTGTGACATTAAAAACTAAAAATTTCAAACAGCATAATTTAAAAATATTAGGAAAATAAAAGCTTTATTATATTCTACTTTTTATTTTTAGATTTCTCTTTTATATACTTTATATATATTTTTTAATTTTTAATGTTAACATGAAACAAATTTCTTTTATACAGCAATTTCTTTGGTTCCTGACTTACATGCATATATATAAATGAGCTAAATGTACACTCTCTCTCTCTCTCACACTCACATATATATATATATATATACAATGTGAGTAAAGATAAATTTTTCATATAACATATTCTGCAGACACTCTCTTCAAAAATAATTTCATTAGTAGGTATATTTTAATATTAATCTTTCAGTTATATAGAGTTGGATTCACATAAAAAATAATTCCTTTCAAGGCATTACTACATACATAGGTTTGCTTAATTGTTGACAGTTAACTCCTTTACTTTTTATCAGCATTTAATTGCTGAAATTTTTTAAATAAAAAATAGTATTGTGATATGTAAATTTGAAAATTCTATTTTATATTGACTAACAGAATTAATAAACGCTTCAGAATTTTCAGATTGCTTTTAGATTAAATTAGGATAAAATTTTGAACTAAGCTTCGAATCAAATTTAAATTTCTGAGCACAATTTGTAAAATACAGTTCTAATTCCTGTATGTGAGAAAAAAATGCAGGAAAATAGTAAACAAAATAATAGAAAATTTATTCATACAATATAATAAAAGGAATGCAAAAATATTGATATCATTTTTACATTAATAGAATTCAAATTTAATTCTATAAGTAGCTGTTGACAAACAGTTCACATCAGGAACAATGTAATACCTATGAAAATAAACAGATATATAAGCTGAAAGTCAATCACATAATTACTACAAATTTTATAAACATAAAAAATATTAAATAACATTTATATGAATTAAATTCATTCTTCATTTATTTCCAACATTTTTGATGAAATAGCTTCTAATATATTAAACTGATTTCAATCTAAAATAAGATATGCATGCAAATAAAATACACATGTGTTTAATGAATTAATATTTTATGAGTAATGAAATAGAATATTTATTAAGCTTGAATTTTTAATAATGGGGGGAATATTGTTGACACAATGAGATTAAAATGGAATAACCAGATTTCGATTTCTCATGTTTTCAAAATATCAAAGTCAGCTTTGAAACTACTTGGTATAAAAAAATATAGAAATATTTTACATAGCTTTAATTATCATTTACTATTACTGCAATATATTTTAAAAATGACTTTGTAAAATCAGGTCTGATTAATCACTTACATGTATATTTTAATAATAGAATATTAGAAAATATGTTATCTAAAATATGATCAGGATGTTTTGCACATGTACAAAACTAAATCAATAAAAACTGTGCTAAAAATTAAGTTTCTCACAATGTTATTAATATAAAATTAATAATCATTTGTGTTTATTAATCAACTTAAGCTCTTCTATCATTAACCTTAAGGTGCATTTTTAAAGAAAATATACATTATCATGCCCAATATTTAGTTTCATGAAACCAACAAATTTATAACCATCTTAAATTATAAACAAAAGTTTCAGGAATAAAATTTTGATTTTACTTTAACAGTGAAATATATTATACTTGAATTTGTGTATGAGATATAACTTTATATGAAGAAATCATACAAAAAAACTCAATTATATAAATAATAAATGTAAAATAAAATAATGAATTAACCCATTGTTTCACTAAAAAAATATATTATCCAGTATCACATGTTTAATACCAAAAACCTTTTATACATTAATGTAAAATGTTTATGAAATAGATCAAGTGGTATGGTCACTAAATTGCAACATGCAACATTAAATCACAACTTTGATGACAAACTTTCCCTTACAGAAATGGTCAATGGGAAAATATGCAAGCATAAACAAAATTTAATAGCTTATACAATATATATCATTCAACACAGAACATTTCAACATTTTGTAAAGAAACATAATACCTTATGACAATTTTTCTTGATTTAGCAGGCTAAGTATGTGAGAAAATTACTGTAGTGAAATTTTGATTTAAAAACACTAACTTAAATAATAGAAAATTAAGTAAAATGATAATATTTACCTTTCAAATAGCAGGGATTTGGGACTGTTTCTCACATTATGATCACTTTTGCATATGAAGTTTGCATACTAGTTGTCAAGTTTCTAATATGTTAAAAATGGGAATATAAATTGTATCAATCAAAATAACTAAACAATAATGTATATAATTCATTAAAACCAAATTTATGATATTCATAGATTATCTTATATTTGGAAGTTAGTAGGATATACTCCCTACACAAGGTAACCATTGCACTTTTTTGTCGTCAAGTGCATGTTTTCAAACCTGAGAATTTTCCCAAAGTTGCAAAAATACGCATTTTAGAAAATTTTAAATCACATAATCGTATAAAAAATCGAAAAAAGTATTATTGGAAAATGAATAAAAACTTTTTTGTTGGGTTTGCTTTCTCTTCAAAACACCCAGTAAAATATGTAAGTAAATAACAATAATAGATTTACTTTATGACATTAAGCTCATATGTCAAGAAATACTCATAAAAAAGAACAGTTTATAATGTTGAAAATATAAAATAAAAATATAATAATAAATTTAAAAAATATGTAAGAAAAATATACAATAAACAAAAAGAAATTGTAAAAAACAGTTTACGACGCTTGGACACTGGTAACAACAAAACACAACAGCAAACAGTGGTCAAATAGCTTCAAATTGAAACTTAGAACAAAAAGTTCAAATTGAAATGTAAAACAATACATTCAAATTTAAAGTAAAATGAAAACTTCAAATGCTATTGCCACTAAAAAAAACCATATATATGACATAAAACATGAGAAAAACCAAATCTGGGAACAAAAAAAATCTGAGAAGTAACAAAATTTCAAATTGGCAACACTCTAATCAAAACAAAGGATGCTAGATTTGGTGAGAAATCACTTGGGGGGATATCATACTTACACC
This sequence comes from Latrodectus elegans, assembly GCA_030067965.1. Lineage (NCBI taxonomy): Eukaryota > Metazoa > Arthropoda > Arachnida > Araneae > Theridiidae > Latrodectus > Latrodectus elegans. Next base: position 47,346,000 of record CM057817.1, read on the forward strand.
AAAAATTCTACATAAATTAGTTACAAAATAATCATGTTTACACTATTAATTAACATAATAAAATTAAAAGTTTACTACTTTTGTGATTTTATTGTATTTAAATAAGAGTTTTAAAATTTTGCAGTCAATATTACAAACAGCATGAATGACTTATTTCAAAATATCAATATGGATATTTTTAGAATGAAATAATAAATATATCAACAGTAAAAATAAAGCATTTTACTTTGAAAACCTAGATATTTATATATGCAAAAAATTTAATCAGAGATTAGTGATATGCAACCTGGCTTCTCAGTTAGAAAACTAGAGGAATTTATTGATAGTTTTTTATAAATAAGATATGCATTAGCTACTCATGTACTTACTTGCAATTAGGAAGCCAAATTTGTCTTTAATAATAATCCACAGGAAATCTTTGATTTTAATGATAATCCACAGGAAATCTTAGATTATAACTGATGATGTAGAATCAAACTACACCCACAATGTCTACCAGGTTTATTTACAAGAAAACTCAGGTATAACTCTCTGAAATTTGTGGGTTAACTTGGAGTGCAATATTTTAGGATATTGAATATAAAGAGAAAACTGTTAGAATCGCAAGAATTCTTTCAATAAAAAAATGTGCTTAACATGTACTCCATTGACATCATTTATGTGTCAAAAGAAAATTAAATCATGTTCAATGGCAAAGCAAAATTCTCTTGAGGGATTTCAGCACACTTTAGGAACTTAAGCAATATTTAAAAAAAAAAAAAAAATGGTGTAATAATAAAGTCATCACTGAATCCACACAAATGAGTTAAGTAATCAGAATATAGTAGTTATTAGTACATAACAATAATTGATGAAGCACCCTATATATGTGCTAACTTTGATTATTCACAACGCTGAAAAAATGTGCTTCTTAGAATTTTTCAAGATCCATACATGATTGATTGTAATTGTAACCAAAAATTGTAATACAAAATAGGAGTCTGTTTGAAGCTCGAGGAAGCAGTATTTTCACCATCTGTACCTTATACAAATATTACTTTGAATTTTTCATATTATCAACCAGGAGGTCACCAAATAGCTTGGCAATGCTCAATCATTTCATGAATAAGGAGAACAGAAAGCTGTCCCAAACATAGCAGTAGCAACTTCTTTGACATTCAAAATCACTTTTCATCCTCTTTCCGACAGCACACCCAAGACTAAATTATTTAAATCATTATCTTCAAACTTCTTTGAGGAGACTTTTTTGCCTCCTTTCAATTGATAACATACCACAATCCAGCTAGGTTATTGCTGGCATTCTGATAAAACAGGTTTACCATTAAAGCTCAAGATTGATAATATGAGACTTGCAAAATGATTTGCGGGCTCTTATTACAAGTTTTATAGGTTTGACAAATTTCTATAAGAAAATTTTGAAAACTGCAACCAATAGTCAAAACCGGAACTATTTTTGATTGCAGAAATTATTTCCTCACACTCCATGTAACATTTATACCAAGTTTCATTAACATACATTATGAAGAATGGATTCTACAGGGGTCTGGATAAGGCATTTTAATTACTACTAGAACATAATCATTAGGATTCTTGTAATTTTCAAATTGATTTATTTTTCTTAACAAGTTTTGTTCTTAGAGAAGATAACAGATATTATATTTTAGTAATTTATACTTAAGGGATAAAAATAGACTTTAGAATTACAATGTAGAAAATAGAATAAGAGAATTTTTATTTGTATATGAAATATGGATATACAAAAATACACAGCAAAGTAAATTTAATTAATTTTGTAGTTTAATGAAATATGTTGAAAACTAAAAACAAATTAAAGAGGAATATAAGCATTTTATTTTACAAAATTTAGCAAATCTGGATTCCTTGAGCACAATTCAAGCAATGGTGATTTTAGTTAAATTTATTTTTTTGTTAAGTTTGCTTTAATGCTAAAACAAAAAAGCAAAGCAGAGATAAAAAAAAACTGTAATAGAGAACTGTACAGAGGGTAAAATATTGATCTCAAATGTGTTCTTTAGTTACTTACCATTCAGTTACCAGAATTTACATGAATAAATTAAAATCAATATTGTCATTCCATTATAAATTTCTGTAATTTTTTTAAAGGAATTTATAATTATTTCCTATTTTACAGTAATTATTTAAATAATAATATTATAGAAACTTGGCAAAAATATTGCACATGAAAACTTTAACTGTTTTATTGTATATTTAAATATGGATAATAATTCGCTTTTATTTTATTTTATGAATGTAATCAAAGAAAATTTCTTAGATCTATATTAAACACAGAAATTATTTGTTAGGTACAAAATATAAGAGTTTTTTCACTTATGTTAGTTTTTTTTAATTGATAATGTAGCGAAGAATATTTTTAGTTTTATTTTTATTACATAACAATTTATCTAAGTAAAAAATGACACAGCAAAACATTATTTGATGAATCAATGGAAATATTGTTCTTACATACAGAGCTCTTTGATTTCCATGGCTTCATAAAAAACCATGGCATTACTTCAATCAAGCTATTGTATGAATTTATAATTTTATTATCAATAGAATGAAATTTTGACACTGAATCTAATGCTAATAGAACATTTATATTAGTTAACGTTAATTAAGGTTTAAGTAATATATGGATAACAGAACCATGCAACTCACTTCTCAGATTTCTAAGAAATGACTGTAGTTATTTAAAAGAGTGTCACAGCTATATAATTTGTTTCTGAGGTGATAAATGAATCAAAACTAAAGCAAGCACTAGTAAATCTTTAAAATTTTTATTTTACATCTATGATCCTAACCAAGCAAGAATACAAATGATTTTTAATCAGCTTATTTTTCAATGGCAAACAATCAACCTTGACAAACACATTATTAATACAGTAGCAATAGTCAATATTTTATAGAGTTATGAAAATACTTAAATTGTCAGTGATCAAGTTTTTATTATTTTAATTGGTACAGTGTATTTAAAGAATTTGAGATTTTTATTAAAAATACACTTTTGTCATTTATTGTAGAGGTTATTTTAAAATTTCACAAAGCATGCAACTAATTTCATCATTTGAAATATCAAAGTATAAAAAAGTAGTCATAGAAAAAATGTTAAATTTATTATCAGCTTCAAAACTTTACAAGATTTGTTATAATTTCCTATTAGTATTTGATAATTGACATTTCTAAAGTCAGCAAAACATAATTAATTCTGCTTTCAGTTTAATATTCAATTAGTTCTTGACTTTGTGTGAAAATAGAAATCTAATTTTGTAGAATATTTTATACAATGTTGCATGGAATAATGTGATAGTCTATAAAAGAATATTTGATTTATAAAACACATTTACTTTTACCTATCATAAATTAAAATAAAATAAATTTTTTTTTGTATATAAAAAATGATCCAATTAGAAAAAATGAAAACACAGAATCTTTGAATTTAATTTGCATTGAAGTTTATTTTTTACACTTTACAATTATCTGGGATGAAATTATATAAAAAAAAAAAAAAAAAAAAAAAAAAGGTAACACTGATTTCTTCATTGAATATAATATAGGTAAATTTTTAATTAACATATATAACATACTATTGCTCAATTTTTTATTCTTAACAATTATCTCAGATGAAGTTATAAATTCATACAAGATGACATTACTTTCTTCATTGAATATAACATTAACAATAAATTTTTAAAACATAAGCAGGAAAATATAATTTTATATAAGTATATTTCTAACAATACATATAATTGCAATTATTATTATTTACTTCAATAAATCAGCAAATAACTTGTATTAGATAATGAATTCAATGACTGAATTCAATTTATGACACATTAGCAAAATATGTTGATAAGATATTAATACTTTCAAGAAAAATTTTTGATAAAATTCCAGAGTATTAAAAAATGAGTAGAAAAATAAAATATTCAGTGAATTAAATTCCATTGTATGTAATTTTCTTGATTTAAAATATACTTTTATTTTTAAAAAAGTAAAAATTTACTTTTTTAATAATAAATTACTTTTTAAATTTAAAATAATGAAAATTTTTAAATTATTTATTAGCTTATAACTGTTTATTTCATACATTTGCATAATAATTAATCCAAGAAAGTTAACTAAAGAACAATCTTAGAAAAAAAGAATCAGTTCTAAAGAATTAAAAACATTTAAGTTAAATGAAGATTTATAAATTACTTGATAAAATGGAAGCTTTGCTTGATAACGCAAAAACTAAAATATTTTAGTAATTTAAAATAAATTTTTTCCTAAAAATGTATGTTATTTATATTACTGATTTTGATTTATTGTACAGATATTAATAACAGCTTGATATTGTAATATACAGTCAACATGTAAAGTGTTTTTATTCTTTTAATTAAATGAAGAAACATAATTATAAAAATTGATTATGTATAGTTCATGTTCCAAGCAAGAATAGAAGTGATTGTTTTGTAATATGTAGCCTTTGTACACTTAGTTTAGTTTTGTAATATATTTCTGCAGTAAATATTCATAAAATATTTGAAATCAGAAATAGCAAAACTACAATATTCGAAGTTCTAGTTTGAGCACTATAAGCTTTTTGAAAAACAGATACTATATAGTGATGTATTTTAGGTTGGTAATATAACTGTGAGCCATGTTATTTGTATGCCAACTGAACGCACCCCTAAAAAAATCTTTCTTGCAAGGCCAATGGGAAAGCGTTCCAGAGGTAGGCTCAAAATCAGATGGATTGATTGTCTTGATAGGGACTTTAACACTATTGGAACATCTAATTGGAAAAGTGCTGCTGAGTACAGGCCAGGATGGAATAAGCCAGTACCTTCTAATAGCAGAAAGCCTGACTACCACGTGACCAAATGGCTGTGACGTTGCATCCGAAGGCTGTCGCTTCCTTCTAAGTGACGCTTGAACAGAGGCTTGTTACTGTGTTGTTTACCATAAGCAAATCACTCATTTTCAACTTATTTTTCAAAATATATCATTTTTATTCTGTACAATAATCAAGAACATGCCTTATAAATGTTGTGTAACTGCCTGTAAAGGCAACTATGATAATGGACCCAAAGTTTCTCTGTTTCGATTCCCACGTGAAGATTTAAAACACAAACGAATTCGGGCAATTCTGAGAGAAAACATGGAAGTGACCAAACATTCCAGGGTAAGTAAATTAATTTTATTGTTTCATTTGCATCATGTTTGGCTAGTTATTTTAATTTTGATTTTTTTTAAAAAAAACATTAACAGTAATAGAAAATTTTAAATGAAATCAAAAGTGAATTCCTATGGAATTTTTTTTAAAATTTATTAGACATTAAATTCATATCGTTCAAATATAAATTTTCATAGAAAAGTAAAATAATTATTAATTTTTCGATTTATTAATGTCATTAAAATGCGTAGGAGTAAAAGAGAACTATAATACTGAACTCTAAGCTATTTCGAAATTAATTTCAATTATATCAATATTCATTTCATATCAATTACACGGGTTTTTGAAATAGAAAAGAAACTGAGAATACGCAGTTTAATGCCTCATATGTTTAAATCAAATAACCATGATAAAATTTCTATGTCTTTAAATAATAGTATTGATTTATCTAATGTTGAGGAACATGAAATAGATGATAATTTGGAAATAAATATATCTGAAAAAGTTGTCACTGATTTAAAAATTTCTGAAAGTAATCTTACATAAATTGCTGGTTACTGTTCACATTCTTGTATAAAAATTTTAAATGTCTTCATTGTAAGAATTATCTGGTTTTAAATGATTCTATTGTTAATGCTGAAGAGATTACAAATTCTTCTATTCTTATAAAATATATGGACAGAGGTGGATTAAAATACCCTTCTGATCATGTTGTAACTATAATAATTTATTGTTATTTAGTTATAAGTAAACTGTTATCTACTGAAAATGAAAAGAAATTCCTTAAATGTTCTAATTATAGAGCATATGCATTTTCAATAATTACAAGGATTCTAAATGAATCTGAAATTTACCTTCCTTTTGAAAAATGTGAAAATGGACATGCTGCTGAAGAAATAAAATTATTCATTGTCAAATCATGCATAAATATATTCCTTGAAAATTATTGCAAAAAAATTAATGACTCTATAGTGATTAATGCTCTATCTAAAAAAAGAAAGCTTCAAACTTTTAATAATTCTTAAAAAAATTACTTTTTAATGCAATTTGAAATAGAAATTGTATCCAATATCTTTATTTCCTTTTAAAACAAAAATAATTTTGAAAATAAATTTCAATATATTCAAATAGTTATTTTTATCCATTATTATGAATGCATCAAAATAAAGTGAATAAAAATGTAAAAATATAGTAATTATGTATATAGTTTAAATTTGTTCTAATGTATGTAAATAATTTATTTGTGTTGTAATATGCAAAATTACATAGGGAAAGTTATATATATATATATATATATATATATATATATATATAATTTATTAATTTTAGTCATTGTATGTATAAGATTTCAAATTGCCAAACTTGTATTATTTCTTAAAGAAAACGTTTATGTTAATATTTCTTTTTCATACTAAATTTATGCATTATTTTTAGAAAAAATATGAAGAAAGTATGATTCTAATAAATTATTTTTTATTTTTCTGATTATCTTTTCCTCTTCAACCATACAAAATTATCTCACCCATTAAATGCATTAAATATTTTAAATCTATCATACGCAGGGAATATATTTTGCTAATAAATTAATCATGTTTATTGCATTCAATAAATTTTAAAGAAATATTTTAAATTCATAATAGATTATGTTGCTAATTATTATTTTAGAATAAATTATAACACCTAAAATGTTTTGCTTGAATTTTAAAAAAAAATGTGCACAAGAATGATTAATTAAATATACATATAATTTTCATATAAATAATTCTATTATTAGATTTAGCACATTAATATATAATCACCACAGATATATATTTCTATTGAAAGTACACCAAGGAAAATTAATATCCAATATTGAATAAAATTTCATTGACTAGAATTAATAGAATGTTTTCATTCAAAGTTATACTTAAATAAGTTTTTACATATAGTTGCTATTAATTTTTTAATATTCTTCATGGAAACAATATCATTATTAATTTTAAAATATTATAGTAATTGATTGCGAGGAATTTTTTAAACAACTTAAAAACACAGTTCCTTCGGAATATTTTAATCGTGAACGAAAGCGGTTGATTTCAGCCATCGGTTGATGACGTCACAAGAGAGTGTTCAGGCTTTCTTAGCTATAGAGGGTGATGAATAAGCTCATTGAGAAGGCCAGGACCCACACAGGGTTGTAGTGCCATTGTTGATTGATTGAATATAACTGTGAAGAGTGTGTGTGATTGGTATGAAAAATGTATTCTCTTTAATAAATTAAATTAATATTGTCATCAACTGCCTTCCCTACTTGCTATGCATCAATATTCTATTCAATACTTGGAATATTCAACTATATCTTATAAGGTTTTTAGCACAACCATATGTGAATGACAAGTGTTTTAGGTATATCTTATAGTTTGCAGAATACATGATATGATTACTTATTTTTATTATTATAATAGTATATAAATAATTGTTGAGATATCCACTATTTCCAAATCTGTGATAAAAGTTCCAGTTAAATTTAGTTTGTAAACAATAATTCCAAAGGAAACTGATGAAGTGATGTAAATTTCACAGAAATTTTAATAAAACATTTGGCAATAAATCAAGTGCAAAATATTGAAAATATCAGTAAATAACATTAGTAAGCAAAATAAAAATTTGACATAAACCAAATCATTTTACTAAAGAAATATGTAATTATTACCTTAAGAAAAAATTTATTTCATTATTCCATACCAGCAGGTATAAGTTTATATTTTATTTCAAGACCTTTGGGTCTCACATCAGCAAATTCTTTACGTAATTTTGCCCATGGATCTTCATTATCTAGATCTACATTTGATGAATCTTCTGTATTTGAATCACAAAATTTAGTATTACCATCCACAATGGCGATAGACTTGTTTTCACTGGCTGTGATGTCATCAAAATCAGCCATTCTCTTACTTTCATCTTCATCACTTGTTCCTTCAGTTTTATATTTTTCAAAGTAATCAAAGAAATCATTAAAAATACTTTCAATTCTTCGATAAGGTGGCCCTGATGAAACAATGGTAGGAATTTGGACATATTTTTCAAAATATGACATTTGAATATCAGAAACCAAAAATTCATATGGAAGAGTATTTAGGTGATAGAGCCCTAATTTCAATTCTTCTTCATTCTTATTCCGTAAGGAATCACGATAAACATCAGAACATTCATATAAAGGTTCCATGATTAAACTGTCTAATTGCTTTCTAAGAGCTTTCAAATATATTACATTCTTAATGAATAAATCCTTGAATTCATTAATTAGAGGACGTAATCGAAAAAATACCAAATTATCATCATAAGATCTTCGCTTACGACGATACAAAAATTCATCAGGAACATTTAAATACTGTGAAAGACAAGAGTTCAGAGGACGTGCATGATAATCAGTTTCCTTCTTTCTTCTTTGCATATTTATAATAAAATCTGCAACTTGAGTATCAAAAACATTTACAAGTCTAGTATCAAACTGATGATATAAGCAATCTGACATTTCTCGACAATCATGAATAATTTTTAAAATTAAAGGATCTTGTAAGATAGACCTCAAACCTTTGTTAAAGGCATCTTTCCCTAGTTTCATAATATCAAATAAAAATGTACAACATACACTAGAAATGCACAACCAATGTAACTTTTCATAGCGAATAATATTTGGACTTTCTAACGATACTCCAATGGCATCTTGTTTTTTTATGTGTTTAATAGCAAGGAAAAAATCCGACTCTAAGCAATCAATTATATCGTAATCTATTGGTAAAACATCAACTAAATTTGAAGGTAATCTTAGTTCATATTCTTTTTCACGACATATATCAAAAAATTCATTATCTATTACGTAATCAGGAAATTCATCAGCTAATGTATGCTTCCGACAATTTTGTTGATAACCACGAGTAAAATGTGCGAAATCTGGTTTTGATGTTTGCGATGTTTCAATAATTTTAAATTTTTTTATTTCACACGAACGAAAAGCTAAAGTACCCAATTTAGAGTTCTTAGGAAGCCAAATAACATTACGAATCATTAGAAGTTCAATTGCATGTTTGATACTTGAAATTGTTCCTTCATATGGACCTTCATTTGTTGTAAACCGGATTCTACAGCCTTCAAGACCGATTAAAGATTCCATCAAAACCATGGCGTTTAAAATAAGTAGTTTTCCAAAGTAGAATTCACTAACAAAGGAAAATTTTTTAGTATTAATTGTTACAATTTTACACACAAAGAATTTGTGGAACTAGTTCGGTATCCCCATATATTGGTGAACGCAGCAAGTTTTTTTTGTCGCCAATGTAAGGGCGCCAAGCTAACACGGGAAATTTCTCGAAGTTCGATCGAAAAATAAGCATTTTAGAAAATTAAAAAAGGGAAATAAATATAAATGATGGACTTAATTGATATGAAGTTTAGCTGATATGCCGATTGGTATGTTTATTTCGACACTTTTTTAGTGTCACATTTCAGTTTTTTTTTTTTTTTTTAAAAAGGCATGGCAAAAAATATTTTTCTAAATATTTACACTTTATAAAATTTTAAAAAAGCAAAAAAAAAAAAAAAGGCATGCAAAATATATTATTTTAAATATAAATTACTTTATAAAATTGAAAAAAAAGGATTCAAAAAATATTTTTCAAAATAAATACACTTTATAAATTTTACGGTAAGCGTGCAAAGAATATTTTTTTAAATATATACACTTTTAAAGTAAATAAAGATAAAACACTAATACAATAAAAAAAATACATTCAGAATTTAAATAATAGTAAATTAAATTAATACGATAATAATAAATTAAATTAATAAGATAATAATAAATATATATTAAATAAGCCAAATAAAAAGAATTAATGTAAAAGAAATTGTAAAAAAGAAAAATTTACGATGATCAGACGCTGGTAACAACAAAGCACATCCCTTAATTGCACTTACAGCACACTATAGACAAATGGCTTACAATTCAAATAGAAACGTCGAAAAAACGTGGAAGAATGTTCTAGAGCAATGAAAGTCGAAGTAAATTTTAAATAGCTTTAAAATTTATGTTAAACACAAGAAAATTGAATAGTGGCAACAAAAAAAGTAACTAAAACTAAATTTGGCAACACTAAAATAAAAACAAAAGATGAAATCGGCAACACTAGGCAGTAAACAAAGGGCGCCATATTTAGCGAGAAATCTTATATGGGGATACCGAACTTGTACCGAATTTGAGCTTACTTCAGAAAGCACATAGAATAACATATGAATGCATGTTTACATATGAAATACTACCAAATAAACGTTTGTACAGAATGACTGGGTAAAACAATACAGGTCAAAATAGCTAGTACACTGCACTATAAACGATAAACAAGCGTCTAGCCCCTCAGATGCTAGTTTCCTCCTATTCCTCCTTGGTCATCTGCGCAGCTTAACGCGCAGCATGTTTATGTCAAGGAATTTGGCATGCAGAAAGGGATAACTGCCACTTGTTTCTGTTTTAATTGGGTAATGATACTGCTACTTGGTCATAGTACGGGTTTCGTTGTATCATTGCATTGGAAAATTGCATATTACAAATCTGTGTTGTTGTAAATTATTAACTAAGTGGAAAATTTTAATCATTAATATACTGTAATTGATAACTTAATACTTATCAATAAGAGTTTTCTTATATTTTTTCTACTTTTATTAATTGATATGATTGCAATTGAATGTATTAGTATTGAATGTGTATAATGATGATTTTTGAAATAAATTATAAAAGACAGATTTGGAGAGTCTCTTTTTTAAAGCTATCTGAATAGCTAACTTTTTACTGTGCATTTCACCAAACGATCCATTTATTACAATTACATAAAAAGGAATATAGTTTGGTATTCTGATTAATGTATGCTTCATAACTGCTAGAAAAATGTTAAAATTTACATGATAAAATTTATATCTATTATAAAAAAGAAAATTCAAGATTTTTTTCCATTAAAAGCAATTTTTTTCATTTAATAAAAAGAAAAAAATTATAAACTCATTTCCTTATTTAAATGGTGAGAGTAAATTTAAAACTAATATTTAACTTTATTACAATAGAGTATCCTTACAAAATATCAGAATTGAACACAAAATTTACAATTTTCCAAGCTAAATTAGGATTAAAAAATATAAGCAAAATACTGCATTTAGTTACTAAATGTGTAACTTTTAGATGCAAATGTGTCTAATATTTAGCAATATACCAGAATGTAATTTATTTGCATGGTGTTTCAAATTATATTTTCTCGTGAAAGTTTTTTAGCAATCAGGGCATGTAAAACTATTCTCAGTCTCAATCAAATCTTTGGCGCACTGAGCCATGTTATTAGAACTTTCTCCCTGACATACAATAGAATTACGATTTTTCAAAAAATCAATAGGTGTAGTATTATAAGAATGAAATTTGTAAATATGGCGTTTCAAATTTTATTTGTATTTAAAAGATTTTAAGCAATCAGGGCAAACAAAATCACTCTCATTCACATTTGAATCATTCGCACAGCCAATCATATCATTCACAATGGAATCATCATACATAACAAAATCAGAATTTTCACTCGTAATAGAATCAGAATTTTCACACATACTAGAATTAGAACTCTCACATTTACTAGAATTTAAACTCTCACACATACCAGAATTAGAATTCGCACACATACCAGAATTAGAATTCGCACACATACCAGAATTAGAATTCTCACACATACCAGAATTTGGATTCTGACACAAGATAAATTCTTCTATACTTTTATTAATTGTAGAATCAAAAACTTCTGAGGAAGCAGAAGTATTTGACCCTGAAAAGGGCCGTTTTTCTTGATTTTGTGTCGAAGACATAGTAATCAAATTATCAATTACAACAAATTAGCAAACACACGTTTGTAATAGTGCTAAACAAGGGTAAACAATAATATTTATACCCTGAAGCTACCAGAAAAATGATGTCATGCGCAAGAACCTGCGTAGATGACCAGGGAGAAATGAGGAGGAAACTAGTATATGAGGGGCTAAACGCTTGTTAAACGATAATAGCTCATAAATATATTCAATAACAAGAAATGGGGATATTTCCGTAAGCAGAACTGCTCCGATTCTACGCCAAATTCCTAGCCAAATAGGATGCCAAGAGGATGATAGCAATCTTGTTATGGTGCTACAGCACCATAACAGGATTGGTTATTGATTACAGATGACGTCAAGCAAAGAGGAGGGGTTGATGACGTTATGTTTACAGTTAGGCGGAGTTAATGACGTTTTGGAAGGGAATTTCTTATAAAATAGTAAAATACTTTTTTCGACTTCTAAGTGTGCTTTTGTAGTGTATTTTTTTTTTTTAATTTTAATTGCTGAATTCTAGGCCTTTTTAATTTCAATTCTTATTTTATAATTTTTCGTAATTATTTTTATTAGATGCCAAGTAATTGGAACCAAGAAATGAGATTTCCAGTTTTGATAACTATTATTTCTGTTACATAATGTATGTAGAATCTGTTACATATATTAATGTTATGGTGACTGTTAGTTCTGCACAAATGAGAGTTTAAAAATTAATGTATATTTCACATCGTGTGCATCTTCATTATTGCATATAATGTAGACTTCAATAAAATATTGAGAATGTAAATTTTTATTTTTTAAATAATTTCATTATAACACTTTTGTACTTTGTTTTCTATAAATGAGTTATACTTGTCTACATACATATCATAAATAAACCTGAATCATTATGCTATTTAAATACACTTAACTAAATTACTATTCATGTACTACAAATTAAAATTAGTAATAGTAATTTATAAACTAGTGAAAAGATTTTCACAGTTAAATTCTTAAATATTTTTCAAGAAGTTATTAATAAATTATTTAATAATAGCTTATTTAATTTTCATCATAAAAATTGAAGTTTTGTTTATTGTTTCCTAGAAAAGTTTCTTATTCAATTTAAATATTTGAGAGAATGAACTTCAATAAATAGTGTATTTGCTTCATAATTTAATGTACTCTACCTCAATAATAAAAAATCAATCAATAACTTAAAAAGTCGTAGTTTCTTATATGAATTCTAGTAACAAAATTAAATCAGTTTTTGAGATATAATACAAAATATTATATTTACTCTTTATTCAATATTTTAAATAATACATGTGATTCATGATAAATTTCTTACAGAAATTTCACTTTAAAATTTATGTTTACTAGCAAAATAAAGTTAAAGTTAAAACATTTGATTTTATATTTTTTCTTAGAAAAGATGAACCTTGTTTAGTCGTAAATTAGTCATTGTTCAACATGTTAGCATTTTTTTAACTGTTAAGTTTAAGAAATGGCAGCTGAATGGTTAGCGCTTTTGCCTTCGGTTCAACAGTTCGTGGGTTCGAATCTCACCTTGGGCATGAATCTTTGTAGTAGTTCGAAATCCACTTTAAACCGTAGGTCCCGTTTTAATTAGCCCTCGTGCGCGAAAAATGACCTTTGAGTGACAAACAAACCAACGTTAAGAAATATTAACATATTTAACAGAATGATACAATTAATTAACATTTCCGCCTTATAAAAATTCAACCTAAAGTTTGACATACTTTTATTACAAATATAGTTTGATAAATTTCAATGATATGAATGAAGATTTTCAAATAAAAATTTAATTTATACTTGCTTAAAATTTTAAGAAAATAATCCTGTAATAGGAATCCTCTGTTTTGTCACCACATAGCTGTGTTTCAACACTTACATTTGTTGCAAAGAAGTACGATATCTCACTGTTACATAAATTCTCTTATTTTTATATAAATAAGCATTCATATTTTTTTATGAAATGTTTGTGTCCCTCAATGGTCATTTTTAGACACGACGCCTAGCTAGATTTTTTATTGTTACATTAATCTTTCCTAAAACTGAATAAAATTTTCTCTTATTCGCTAACTGCTAAAGTTTCAAATTTATCTTAGAAGATAATACCATTTTATGTCATTTTAGTCAATCCTTATGAATTATATAACAGTTGCTGGAATTAAAAATAAAATTTTATGAGCAAATTATTTTTACTTAATAAACTTAAAATTCAACGCATTTGTGCTTGTTGATAAAATAGCTGATTAAAATGTGTTTTATAATATGTGATTACATTTATAACTATTAAAAATGAGAAAATCTCCTTTTTACTTTTATATAACTTTTAAAAAATTTTGATGGGATTTTGAATTAATGAGAAATTTAAAAAAATGTATTGATTTAGCATTACTTAAAAATTTATATTAGACTGACGAAAAAATTGCTGTTAATTATATTTTAAATTCGTTCTGTGTGACTTCTTATTTTTTTATTTTATTTACAAATAGATAATTTTGTCTGAATTTGCATGTTGAAAAAGTATTTTCAGCTGAAAGATACCAAATGTATTGATGGTTTATGGGAATGATATATTTTTCCTTCTGGCGGTAAGAGTAACATCCTGTGAAAGTCAATTCTCAGAACGCAGCTGTGGGACTGCAGTTGTACCAAGAGATTTCATCCCCCTTTCTAGCCCTCCATATTCTTCAGATCAGATTTCGTTCGCAGAGTTGAAGGAAATCGGACGTTGGGGTCCGAAAGTAGTAAAATTTGAAAAGTAACTCATGTGAAGAATTTTGGCGAAAAACCCGAGCACAGTGATTTTTTTTTTTTTTTTTTTTTTTTTTTTTTTTTAAAAGAAAAAATTAGTCCTTTATTTCGAACAGATATTTTTTTAAATTATATTCATATAAACTTTTTTTTCGAAAAAAAATTTAATGACTCCATATTTTGAGGATTTGACAGTTGAAAAAATCAGAATGGCCATAATGCTAATGCAGATAACAAATATATTAATTTTAAATTTAAAAACTTCAACTATAGAAACATGAATAAAATACTGAGTAAAATGTTTCATTTTTTTTTTTATCTATGTATATTTTTTTATATTTCTTTGCTTGCTGAAGGAACAGAAATGGCTTACAAATCTTCAAATTTAGGTCGAGAATAAAAAAATAATAAAACAAAAAAACTGTAAATCAAAATGGACTGGTATTGATTGATTGGAATTAAAACAGTTTTTTGATATCTCCCGTTTTGCAAAAAAATTATGTTGTAGTGGCAGATTTTATTAAATTTTTGGTAAATAAATTTATCAAAAATTACTAGGTATATATATGATAAGATATTACAAACATGACTATACGATAAATCTTTATTAGAATTATATAAAAATGTAAGAATTGATAAAAATCTGATTTTTCAAAAGTCATTTTTAAAGTTTTCTTTGAAAAATTATAATCCTCCCGTAGAATTTGGCTATTCTTGTAGTGATATACTTCATTGGAAGTATGATATATCTAGGCAAAATATTCCTAAAAAAAGAAGCAAAGGAGAATAAATCACATTTGTAATGTATGTGAAATTAATTTCTATTGTAATAAAAATATATGCAGCAATTATCACCGTGTGCATTTTTATTTCGTAGAAAATTTTTAGTACACTATAATAAGCATTTAATTTTATTGCATTGATTACATACTAGAGCAAAAAAAAAAAAAAGTAATATATCGTGCATTTGATCAATTTTTTCCGGATTAATTTTCAAGAGACAACATTAATTATTATACGATTTCACCATCATAACATAGTTCTTTATAAATCAATATATCGAATAATATTTTCATAGAGAATCCACTATGATCTATAATTTTCTCTAAAGAATACTGTTCGATTTTTCCGATTATGATATTATTTATGTTTATACTGTCCTTAAAATGTGCAATATTTTCATGAAAAGATGTGAAATTCCTTTAATCCAATGTCAACAAAAATGTTCTGCTAGAATTAAATGAAAATAAAATTGAAAATATTATATGTTCTGAAGAGAATGGCAATGAATTTTGAAACTAACAGTTGCCTATTATTCGATATCAAAATATTTATTTCACTTAAAATAAGCGAGTTTTTGATATTGGAAATTTTACGCTATTTAGCTTATTAAATTTTTATTTTTCGAAAATTTTACAATTTTAAATTTAAAAGAATATTTTAGAAATTTTTTTTATTTTATTTATATTTTTTAAAATATTTTTTCCCTTTTTCAAGAAATAAATACTACATTAGAATATGTTTTTAACCATTAGAATTATAGATTATAGGTGCATTTCGAAATGTATTCAGAGAAATAGATCTTGAATAAATAGTATATGAAATCGCTGAGTGATCCAGAAGGAACACAATTTTGCAATTCTATTCTACAACAAAAATTATAATAGATTTCGCAACATTTTTTTCAAACACGTCGACGAAAAATTTTTTGCTTGATTAGTCACTGAAACACATGAAGTGAAACTGGATTTATAAATATAAGTCAACAAGCTTTAAAATAAGTGATATCTTTAAGTGATAGAAATAGAATTTACTTTCAATGCAAACATTTAGAGTATTAAAAACTAAGTCGTCATTATTTTTAAATGCGATAATTTTCAATCTTTTCTAAATTTCAAATTTTAAAAGTTTTAATTACTAAATTTGGATATTTCAGATTTTCTTGCTTGCAAAATATTCTTATTTACATTTAGATTTTAATGTTACTTTTCGAACTATTATTGTTCTCATGCAACTATTTTATTGCACATCAGGTTTCTTAAAAGCCAATTATATTTACTTGATTTTAAAAGTATCCTACATTTTCAAAACATTTTGATGGTTAAGGATTAAACTTACTCCAATGAAGTTTACCACATATATAATTCTTTCATTTATTTATCTTGAAAATTAATTTCAGGATGTTTTTTTTTTTTTTTTTTTTTTTTTTTTTTGTTAAATTTGCCATTTCAAGATTCTATGAATTCAAATTTATTCCGAAACCAAAATGAGTTTACAAATCAAACATGAAATAAAAAATAAGTTATGAGAATAATATAATAAGTTATGAGAATTTTTAACTTAGCAAAAAGATTTAAATATATGGAGTTGGTAGACTAAAATTTGTCTTTAAATATATTATAAGGTTTATATTTATAATGGCTAATATCATTATGATATTCTTGAAATTATTTAAAGTATAATGGAAGAAAAACAAAAGTTTTCTATATGAGAAACGTATAAATTTTCCATAGATTTAATTGTTAAAAATTATATGTAACAAAGATTTTCTTTCAAATTTTATTAATATTTCAAAATTATGCATAGGAAAAAAAAATCAAATGTTCATCGAAAAGTTTAACATTTTATGGTAAACACTTGTTCCAGAAAGTTATAGCAGACTTCGCGTGGGAATTGATTCTCGGAAAATATAGATTCGTCAGGGTGAAATCTTCGAGTAACAGTAGAGCGGGGAGCAAATGACACTCTTTCAGTAAGGAGGAAGGGGGGGGGGTAGAAATGTGTGTGTGTACTGTTCTCTCACACGGGAGTAGGAGCATTTTCCGAAAAAGAAATTGCGGCAATAAAAAGAATAACATTGTTCCAATGATTTAATTTTCAAAATAAAGAGTTCTAGATTTAGTATAGGTTTTTTAATTTAGAAGAAGTAAATATATTTCTCATAAATGCCAAGGAAAAGGTAGCACAAAACATGCCAAGGGAAATTTTTTTTCTTATTTGTTGTAATAATACATTTTATGCTTCAGAAAATTGAATTCGAAGATTTTGCACTTAAATTTTAAGTAATTAATTAGGTTAAATTAATCAATTAGGTCACACACAATACTTGTTAATTATAAGTTATATACTTGTTATGAATATTTGAGACAGTAAACTCCCGATTATCCAGATATCTAAATGTTAAAAAATTTAATAGAAAAGAAATGTTACAATGCTTAAAAAAGGAAATTATGACTGATTTTTGAAAAAGCAAATTTTGAACAAATTTGAAAATAAGGAATAATTTTAATATTTCTCAAGGAATAAGGGTGTTTATTCAAGTTGTTGACTGAATAAATTGATCAAATGCATATCTCTGTTGATTTTTACCTTTTCCATACTTTTCAAGATCGTTTTCTATAGCCATGTTACTCGATTTCATTAACAATAGGTAGTTTAGCGAACTTACTCGTATTATGATATTCCTTAAAGTAGACTTACAAAGAATCAAATTATTATTTTATCAAATTATTATTATCAAATTATTATCTTATGAATGGCGATGCGAAATCAGATTGAATTACTTGTGAAAATCGGTTTTGAAAACAAAAGAGTGTAATTAGACATATCAAAATTATATTGAAAAATGTGATCAGGAAGATCAGTCTAAGAGTCTAAGTTTATTTTTTATATCAATAACATAGCCCGAATAAGCAGTGTATCCTAGACTAGCCTTTAAACAGCGGTTATCAATGCGATGTCAAAGTACTTTGAAAAGGGTTCACAATGATAATTAAATCGCAAGACGTGTTTTTTGGAACAGATGGCTCAATCCCTTCACTCTTAAAAAAAAAAATTAAGGCCTTATTTTTAGTCTTTGGATGCATGTCTTTCTTACGGTCAAATGAATTTTTTTTTTTTTTTTTTAAATTTAGGAGTGTCAAAATAAAGTTCCGCACCCGATACCATCAGATTTTGATATGCCGTTGTCTAATTGGCAGGAATATGTGCAAGAATGCTTCAAAAAATTATAGTGAATTCAGTTACATTCTATATAAGAACTTCACGACTTTTTATACAACATTTCACTTATAAATGACTCTTTAACCTAATTTTTGTTTTTACGTATTAAAAAATTAATTTAGCTTAAAATAGGCACTGAAAAATAATGCACTGCCGTGCTGTTATTAAAAATATATTAAAATGTTGTCAAATACTTATTCGGGGATACTTTAATTATAACAGAGTATTTTCGATCACTTTTTACATTTTCCTCCACAAAGCAAAAGTAAGCGGATACTTGAATCTCCATAGTTATTACTATACTAATTTAATAAATAATTGCAACTTTTGCTTAAGAGTAAATAATTGCAACTTTATTTTGTTTAAGAGTAATTAATGTTATGTAAACATGATTATATTGCATAATAGGGACGAGACGCGTTTCTTAAGGTATGCAGGAATAATTGAGATTCTATCTATGCATAAAGCTTGAGAAATATTTAATAAAATATAAAAAGAAACATAAAATGAATTCACAAAATAAAAAAGCCATTATACTGATGATTTTTAATTCGCACAGAAATTACAAATTTCCAACATAATTATTTTAATGGTCTAAGCTGTAATAAGATTTTAATTACATCGGAGATTACAAATGAAAATGATTAAAAATTATGTGATTGAAATATTCATGAGTAATAGTTTTTATATTTGGAGTAACACAATTGCCAACAAATAATTATTATAAAATGTCCTCTTCCCCATAAATTTTGAAGAATAATAGTCATAATATCCCATCATGTCCTTTAAACTCCTCAGATCAATCAAGTTGATTGACGAATTTTTTTTTTTAATATTTTTATTTTTGTAAAATTAATTTCTGTATTTTAAAATAACGTGAAGGAAAGGATTAATACAAAGAGCAGTTCATAAATAATCTCATACTGAAGTTATTATTATTTGTGGTGATCACAATATATTTCAATATACATTTTAATTATTGCATAAAATATAAACTATAATAAAAAGTTTAAAAATTTAGATTTTCTATAGTTTCTGAGAAATTTAAACATGGGATTTGTATTTTTTCTTGGTTTTAACTAACAAATTTAATTCATACATGTTCGTATTTTATATGTAGTCTATATACATATGTATATAGACTACATATAAAATACGAACATGTATGAATTAAGTTGTGATTAGAAATTGTAAGTGACATTGTAAGTAAGTGACATTGTTGACATTGTAAGTGAATTAGAAAGAAAGCATTAAAATTATTGTAGTTTTTCACTAATTATTGAGATGTTCCATTGTCAAATTTTTATCTTAAATCATTCCTTTATAATTGTGCATTATTTAATATCTAGTTATACGTATTCAATTTCTTAATCACTGTAAAATGTTTCTTATAAGACAACAGCTTAGAAAATCATCAGATAGGAATTTAAATTTCCTTAAAAAAAATAATGAGCACCAATATTTGAGATGTGGTTAATGATAATATTAACTATATAACGTTTGCGATTCATAATAAATTTAATTGTAACTTCTGGTTTTACGACAAAATAAAGTATAAGTTTTATCTTACGCATTTAATACTTTTTAATTGTGTTGAACATTAACAATGTTGTGGTTTAGATTATCGTTGCTATCTTTCTAAAAAAGAAATTAATCTACATCCTTATAAATGATTTGAATAATAAATCTAAGCTTGATTAATTTCAATTATTTAACAGCAGGCATAAAGCTGGAATTAAATTTTAAAAATTTCAGAGATATGTCTATTAATATATCCATGATCTCCAGGAAAAGAATTTTATCTTATTGAAACAGGTAGCAAAACGAAAAAATATTCCACTGACAAAATATTATGCATAATAGATTATTAACTGCTGAAACATAAAAAATAATTTCTGATCCTCCTATTTTAAAAGTAATTCCCAATAAAATTAGTCATGTATAATGGTGGTGATTTATATAAACCTTTAAGCTTACGTAAATCACTAATATTATATGTGACGAAATTATTTGATATATAAAAAATATAAAAATCTATACAATTTTTTATATGAATACAAAAAAATTAATATAAATTTTGGTTACATTAAAACACTTTGAAGACATAGGGGAAAAAAAATCTAACAAAAATTAGATAAACTCATCTAATTTTTTATTTTAAAAATAAAAATTAATTTATTAAAAACAATTTATTTTAGAAACAAATCTAATTTTTTATTTTAAAAATAAAAAATTAGATTTATATATGTGAATATTTAAAAAAAATAAATTTGTTTTCATTTTTTTCTTTAAAGTAATTCTTAATTTTCTCCATTAAGTTTCGCTTTCCATTCCCGTAAACCTTTTACAAACCAGTTAAGATGAAAGGCTACTTTTAAGAGTTAAATATAATCACGCCTCTTTGAGTGCTTATCCAACAAGGAGGTGTTGGATAAGCTTAGGTTTACTATACATAGGTATCGGTAGTGAATATGCCAATAGTTCATCTTGGCGAAGCATTTTGCGCCACAGTTCTGCTTACGGAAATATCCCTGAAATGATTCACTGATACACAAATGATAGATTATCACTCAAGCAATGGAAAGACATCCACAAACAACTCGACGAATGGCCAATGACGGGATGCCAACGAAATGTTGGGGTTCTCCATTATATATCTTGAGGTCATGTTTGAGAGTGTTTTACCAAATTGGTGGCTTCAGCGTAAACTGTGACCGTACTTGGTGTATTTTGGCAAGTATTTTATCTCACCATGGAGAAAATAATATAAGAAGAGTTGTTCTAACTTCGAAAAATCATGCGCGCCGGTAAAGCAGTGAGCAGACGAGACCACCCCCACTTTGTCTTGTAAAAAAAAGGAATACTTTCATATTAGGGACACAATATCGACAAGCGTTATTTTCATTTAAATTGCACACACCAAATTAAAATAATTTAAATTACTTACTATTTCTAAAAGATTATTTATAATTAGAGTTAAGTGTGCTTTTCATATTTTTGTTAAATATTATTATTATGTATTTCAATGAAGAACTTTTAGACGCGTTATTCACCTTATTGACTTCGAGTTAAGCATTTGAATATTATGAACTAAATTATATACTATCATATTACCATATTTAGAATCATGAAAATTGTTAATTTTTCTTGTCTTAATTCATATTTATTGGCCAAGTTTACAACCTATGTCACTTTATTTTAGCATGAAATATCTTTTCTTTTCTTATTTGGATATAATTTTCTTTTTTTGAGAAAGAAGTATACTTTTGTATCCAAATTGGATTATATCAATATAGTAAAAATATTATTTTTTTGGTGCAACTTCAGTTCACTACTAGAAAAAAAGTTTCTATTATCAATAACTAATAAGTGAATTTCGCTGATTAATGCAAATTAAAAAAATTATAATATAAACTATAAGAAACCTAGAAACTTTAAATAAAATATTTACTTTTATATAAAATTGAATTTCAATAAATTTTGATTTAATAGATTATTATATTAAGAAAGAATTATAAAAGATAAAAATGTTTATTCAATAAGTATGAGATATTAATTTTGTTGATATTAAATTCATTAAACTTGTTTAAAAAATTGGTATTAATTAAAAAGTAATTAAAATATTCCAGAACTTATAAAATTAATTTCATTTAAAATTATTTTTACTCAGTTAAGATTCCTAGTGCAAAACGAAATTTTTCTTTTTTGATAATTATTCAGTAATTATTCATTAAAATATTTTCTTTTATATTATTTCTGTTTAAACATTGAAAATAAAAAAACTGTATTTTCCTTTACATATTTTTTTAAATTCTTAGAAGTTTAGAAAGACCACAATCAATAAAAAAAATTTTTTTTTCTAGCAAATATTAAAAACATGTGATATTCTTCAAATTATTAAGGTTTTGAAAGATTAGTTTAATTTTTAGATTAGCTTATTTATTTGGTATTTTAATTTTACTTTTAGTAAGCACAGATGAAAGTATTTATAAAGTTGAAGAACATGATAGTGTTTGATATTACACGCAATGTGAAGAAATGAAAAATTAAATAAATTTTTAAAAAGAAATAAAATCTTCTTCAAACATTAGTACAATACAGTTATTTGGCAATAGCATTATTAGTATTATTATACTGGTACATTTTTTATATTATTGCAGATTGGTATAGTTGCAGTATTTAACAATATTGTTTTTAATTCCATTTGAATTAAAAAACAACATATAGGAAGAAAATAATTTTTCAGAAATTATCAAATCAATAATTATTAATGTTGCCTTAATTAATTAACATCATTAAATTAAGCAGCAGTTATTTGTCTTAAACTATCATATCAATATCTTTGTTTTAAACTTTATAAACTTTATTTTTCTTTCTTGTTCAATATACTTTTAATTTAAAAAGTTGAGAGATTTAAAATTTTTAATTCATTAATACCAAGTGGTATTCTACCATGAAAACTCATTTCAATTTTTTAATAAATAAATATATTAAGAAAATTAATCTTTACAATTATCAGTAAATTACAGAGTCTGCTAAAATTTTTAGATTAACACATTTACATAAATTGCAATATTGAGAGAATTTAAAAAGTATATAAATCTATAAAGATAAATTTATCATCATGTACAGCAAATTACAAATTAAAACTCTATTATTGAATTTAAAAAAGAATTGATTTGCTTTAAAAAAATATTACAGATCTTGAGACATCAAAAGTATTTATACAAAACTGTGCATATCTCTTACATGCAAATATTATAAAATTAAAATATATAATTATCAGTAAACTTTGGAACTGACGCATTAGATTCTGCTGAAATTTTTGCACAATGAGCATTTACATAAATTACAATACTGGGAAAACTTATAAAATATATAGATCTAAATATTAAGATAAATTTATCATACACAGCAAATTAAAAATTTAAATATTGTTATTGTGAATTTGAAAAAGAATTGAATTGTTATAAAAAATATTACTGATCTCTTAGGCATATAAAATTGAACAATATGATGCACTTGCAACAGGATTAGATACATTTAACTTTTGTCAGCAAAAAGTTCTTAAAATAATGAAATTACCTATGAAAAGTTACTCCAGGAAATTGTTTGAATGTCTACTTGTACATCCATAAGCACGATGCGCAGATATAATCATATAAAATTCAAAATAACAACGAATTCAACACGATGCTTATTAATAAACAGCAAATTTAGTGTATTGTTTTGGAAGGCAAAGGGGTTGTTGTAGATACTTCAAGCACTAAATAATAATGCGTCTCCATTTATGCTCCTTCCCCCATGTTTATAATAAACCAAATACCCCCTTCACATTGCAATTTAAGCGCAATCAAGTCTCGCCAGAGTTTTCTTGCGGTGACAACTTGTGATTTACGTTAGTTTAAATTGATTTAAATCACTTTGGGGAACTGACTTAAATATATTTCAACTGATTTAGTGCCATCTTGTTTTCTGCTAACTTGTTATCAGTGTTGGAAATATCTCAATCCCATCATAATAAATGCAAGAGAAGAAAATTTAAAAAAATAATAACATAGAAATATTTACGTAAGTATTAAATAAACATAAAAAAAATGATATTAAGTTTGAGAAGAAATAGGTTTGTAAACAGCATTCTTTGCTTTCGAATTCTTCATTTCAAAAATCATAATCTTAATTTATGTCCTTTTGGTCTGTAATTACATAATAAACGTGTTCAACTATAAAAATATTCAAATATATATATTTTTTAATAACAAACGATAAATATGGTGAACAAAAACCAATATTTCTTAAATCAGTTTCGGCAGTGCGAACGCCGTTTTAAGCATGGTTGTTTAAGGCCAAGGGAAAACGGGGAAGGATTCGCCGGAAAAATAAAGTCAAAAAATATGCGCGTTCCGAGAGAACTTGTAGTAAGTTTTCCAGTAAGTTAGAAATATCTGGCAGGGTTCCGGTGATCAAGCAAATTATTTACCTTTTTCTTTTGTTTTTCCTTTTTTTTTTTTTTTTTTTTTTACTCTTTGAAATAATGTTTGCGATTAACTTTATCAATATTTTTATGATGAAATTTAATTCATGAGAATTCATCACAAAGATCATCAAATTAATTTTTGAATATTAAATATTACCTTTCTATTGAATTATTTATAAATAAAATAAATGATAAAATGAAGAAGGTTTATTTTAAATAAAGAAAAAATAATATTTTTTATTTTCTTTATTTGCAATAAATTTTATTATTAAAATAAAAAAAATATATTTTAAATAAAAAATAAGGAAAAACTATTTTGTAAAATTTTGAATATTTATAAAATTTTTGAAAATTTATTAATTTTATGAAATTATAAATATTGAAGATATCTATGGGGGGGATTCAAGAGATTGAGCTTATTTCGACAAATGTAAAAAATGTTCTATTCTGGGAAATAAGTCACATGCTTCACAAAACCTTTGAAAAATCTGATTTGGGTTAGAGTTTATATTAAAAATAAACATAGATTTTTTTATAAGAAGGAAATAAATTGAAATTCAAAATCTTATTTTTTTATATTTAAACATAACTTTAAATTAATTTAGATAAAATACATAGAAGAACATACTCTGCATTTAAATATACTGTATTTAATATTATTCAAAACATTGATTCTTGTGTTTAATAAATATAACTGAAACAGTTTTACTACACATTTTATGTTGCTGAGTTTGCTTCGATGTCATAGATTTTTAATAAAATTAATTCAATATTAAATTTTAAATTAAGTAATGTTTGTTAACAATTCATGTATATATTGCTCAGCCAAAAATTAAATTTAAATATAAAGATACAATAATGTAAGCATTTTTTAATTGAGGATTAAGGTCTTAGAACTATAGAACTATCGTTTATTTTGGATTAAACAGCTATAAAAGTATAGGATATATATATATACACACACACACACACGCACGCACACACACACACGCACGCACACACACACTCACTCACACACACACACACACACACGCACACACACACACACACACACACGCACACACACACATACACACACACGCACACACACACACACACATATATATATATATATAAATTTAATAAAAATTAATAAGTTAATTATCTTTGCAGAATTAGTTTAGATTTTTATACATTCAGGAGTATAAAAATCTAAACTAATATTATTATATTTTTTGTTTTTCATAAAATAATTTACATGAAAAATATTTTAATACTATTCGAATTGTGTTAATTATTTGCTTGCCATTTATTTAAAAACAGATATTTTTATTTAAAGATTTAGAGTTATTATAAAAAATTGTCTCAAGTAATTATTTTAAAAATATAATTATATTATTTTAAGAATAATGATGTAATTCAATAAGTTTGATTAAATTTAGAGAATGAAATATACACTAGTTTTGTTGAATAATGATAATTTCCAATATTTTAAATAAATAATCAAAATATAAAAAAATGTCAAGAAATAACACATTCTGAGTTTTAATATAAATAAATTTGTATATACATACATACATACATACATACATACATATATATATATATATATATATATATATATATATATATATATATATATATATATATATATATACAGGTGTCTCGATAAATAAACAGTCATAATTTCACAAAACTGATATTGCTAATTAGTAAAAATGTATTTGAATAATTTAATATAATGTAAATAGTTTCATTGGTTCAATTTAACAACGATGTCACATAGTCACATGACAAGACGTCATTTTTTTTTCTCCGTGAATTCACGAATATATTTCTGAACACCGAATTCTCCAAATTTCACCAAAGATATCTCCAGTAGTTTGCGCCGAGCCTAAGTTAAATCAGATTTAGCTTTAAATTGATTTAAAAAGGGCAGTACGAATGGGGTATAAAGGGTTTGTCTGTAAAAGAGGTATGGCCAATAACGGAAACGCAAACAAATATTTTTAGAAAGCAAAAGCAAATTAATGTACTAGTGCTTAAAATCGCTGGTTACAATAAGTAATAACATTTCAATTTTTTTTCTCTTTAATAAAAAGAATTAAATATGTATGATTAACAAATTATTCATGAAATTTACAAATACAATATTTTGGGAAAGAATGATTGTAAAATTTATCATTTTTTTTTTTACTTAAAATTTGTACGGAATAAAATCTGAAACAAAATAGTTAATTTATCTAACTATTTCTAATATACCATTTCTAATCTTTTCTTCCATCAATTTACTTTAGCTAAAAACATATTAATAAGTTACTTTTATTTTATCAATTTAATTAGCTATTTATTTATTGTTTATTATTTCTATAATTTATAGAATGTTAGTCGATAAAACAAATTTAAGTTCAGTGCTTAGTTTCAAACCATTATAAAGTGTGAAATTAACTATGTAATAAAATAAAACTTTGACTTTTAACAAATGCTTAAAGATTTGTACATAGCCAAAGCATTGCAAATATTTTGAATTTATTTTTTATTTCATTAATTTATTTATTGATAATCTCCGTTTTACTGATTAGAAATAAACACTGTTTTTTACTTTATTACTCCATCAATGATAAAAATGATAATAATATTATCAATAATTATTCCTTAAAACAATAGTTTCATTTATCTTTATTTTTAAACTCATCTCTTTTACACATACGTTTTGGTAAGAGTAAGGTAGATTTTGAAGTTCAAATTTGATACAATATTTAAGAACTGTTGATGTCCTTAGTCTGATCAAAAAATTATAGTAACTATTATACTGAATGAATTTAATCTGACTTGATAACCAAAGTTAATAGTTTTAACTTTTCTTGTTTATAGTATTTATATCTTTTGACAATATTGTAATTGTTTGTAATTTTTTTGTATCTGAAAATTAAAACTTTTAAATAAACGATATTTTAACTTATTTTACACTATTCTGTTAAAAGAAATTTTTTTTATTTTATGAAATATACATTCAGAAAGAAATTCTCAATGGTATAAATTATTAAAAAGCTGCGTGTTATAAATATTATTTATTTATCTTCATTCGAAAATAACTTATCAGCTATTCCCAAGGACTTGATGAAATATAAACTGAATCTGAATCACAAGTACTGAATAAATTGAAATTATCTTTTCTCTTAATAGATATATCATTTGAAATTTAATATGCATCTTATATATCTTATAGCTGTTCATAATTGTTTTTCTCTTATTATAATAATGAATTTTCTCTGAATGTCGGAGTTAAGCACCTTGATTGACCATTTGATGGTTTGAAAATTATTCTATTATTCAATAGTTCACACACATATACATATCTCTATAATTTTCCTTTATTTATTTCTTTATATCATTTTAAAAATTACTCAAATGAATCATTTAACTAACTTAAAATAATTCAATTTTCAAGATCCATTTATGTTATGATTTTCAAAACATATCCTAAAACATTATTAAAATATTTATACATTTATATTTATTTATTTATTGATATTTATTTAAAAATGGTAACTCATTTTCAAAATTTTAATTATTGGTAAAAATATGTATCTCGTTTGTAGTTTCTCTTATAAAGAAGTTTTACTTGATTATTTGTGTAAAAATATTATTCCCTAAATGTACTGGGAAAACTGCTTCTTCTTAATACGAGTAAATACCAAGAATCCTTAGTTAAAATTTTTTCTCTCCTATTATTTTTTAATTTGTTTATCAAAATTTAGCTCCATTAGCTAACTGAAAGGATTTTTTACTCTTAAAACTAGTTTATTGCAATTTATATGGCAAAATTATCTGTTTCCAGAAGTTCCGAAATTTGAGTTATATCTTTTTTAAATGTATTCAACCTTTCTATATTGAAATACTATTCTACAGTTCATGAAATAAACAAAACATTTCCAAATTTTTTGCACTGCAAAGGCACTAAATTATGCAGAAAAGTCAGATAACTGTATTGTGATGCTTACTATTCTGTAAAATAGCAACATATTAAAATTTACTTTTAAATATACGAAATTTTATGTGTTTTAAATTATTCTCTTAAAAGAAAAATATTTATTTTATGAAATATAAATTCAGAAAAAGAATCAGTGATAGAAATTATTAAAAAAAATGCGTGTTATAAATATTTAATTTATTTTTCTTCCGCTATTAAATGAAAATAATTTTGCATTTATTTCGGAATACTAGATAAAATATAAGCCGAGCCTGAATCGCAAATACTGAATAAATTAAAATTACTTTTTCTTTTCATGGCTACATCGTTTGAAATTTAATATGCATTGTATTTTTATAAAACTACAGCTGTTTTTCTCAATGTGTATTACAACAATGAATATTCTCTGATTTTCAGGGCTACCCTTCTTGACTGACTATACGACGGTTTGAAAAATATTCTATTATTCAATAGTTCACATACATATAATGTTCCTTTATTTTTTCTTTATTTGTATCACTGTAAAAATTACTAAATAGATTATTTTACTAACTTAAAAAATCAGTTAAAAATCAGATTCATTAATGATAAAATTTTCCATACATGTCATTGAACACAGTTACAATATTTATACAATTAAATTGAAGCAATTTCAACCTAAATAAATTTCGATATTTATTAATAAATGATAATTCTTCTTAAAAATTTTAATTATAGGTAAAAGAGTATATTACATTTGCAGTGTTTCACATAAAAAAGCATTACTTGTTTATTTCCTTAAAAATATTATCCCCCAAATGTACTGGCTAAGTTGTTCTTACTTAATAAGAAACTTAGCATCCTTAGTTAAAATATTATCTCTCATATTATTTTTCAAATTGTTTATCAAAAATTAGCTTCATTACCATTATGAGAAACATATCTTAATCTTAAAACTAGTTTATTGAAATTTATGTGGTAAAATTATCTTTTTCCATAAATTCCAAAATTTGAATTAGGTTTTTTAAATATGCTCAAACTTACATATTGAAATATGTACTCCATTTCATGAAAGAAACAAAACTTTTCCTTATTTTTCACTCAGCAAAGTCACCAAATTACGCAAAAAAGTAAGATAATCTTATTGTGTTTCTTATTATTCTGGCATTTTATTTCATGTAAAATGTAAATGCATGAAAATGTATTTAGAAATTATAATTCTTTAATTCTGAATTTTGTTAGTATAACTAAACCCTTTTATTGGAATTAAAAAAATAATCATTTAGAAAATTTATCCACTTAAATCAGCCATAACTGATCTATAAAATACTTCCAAAAATAATAAGATCCCTGAGTTTAGCTAACTTAAAAATATGTAAATGACAATGGAAAAGGAAGAAAGATGTTAAAAACAAGCTTTAATTAATATATTACGAACACTTTTAGATTTAAGCATCTTTATATGTTTTAGATGTTTTCTATTTTAATTTAAAACTATTTAGTAAATTATTTTAATGTTGATGTTATAAATCTTGAGTTATGTATCAATGATTCAGGGAGATTCTGGAAAGGAAAGATCATTAGATATAACTTATTTCCTTCACATGACATAGTTTGAATCTAGCAAGATTAGCTGTTCTTTGCGACTCCTATTTTTTATCGGTTGTCTAAGCCGAGTTACATCCTTATAAAAAATTATAATTATTTGTTTATCAAATAAATTTTTTTATTCAAAATGAAGAATATAATATTTAAAATCAGTATTGCTTGGGCTGATAAGTATATCATTGCACTTCTTTCTGAATGTGATTATTTATTATTTAAGAAATCAAAATGAAAAACTTTTCTTAGAAATTATAATTTTCTGAAATATTATCTAACATGTTATTAATTCTTTTTATAAAAAATTAGACCCTTTTACTTAACAGACAATATTTTCTTAATGTTTTGTATTTTCTTTTGTAAATAAAAGATGTTAACTTTTAATCGTATTTTGTGATAACAATAGCATAATGAAATATAGCTCCCAAAAATGAAAATTTCATAAAATTGAAATATCATTAATAGGACTTACTTGAATAAAATTAAACCACAAATTAAAATTTTCATTAGAGGTCCTTAAAATTTGCATCTTTAATAATCAATAAGAAACGCATATAACCAACGAAAATTTTCGTTGCGATTAAAATGAATGAATATGTAAGTTATGTCTAATTTTACTCACGGTAATTTCGATTATATTACATAAAAATACGAGAATGGAATTATAGTATCGCTTAAATATCACATAAATAAACTATATCTTAGGATTTACCCTTTTGAGAAACACCTAGATTATTAACTTCCTACGTAACCATAAAAAATGTGTTCAGTAACATCCTAAATAATGAATAAAGTAGAAGTACTTATTTAAATATGTAAATTACAGTCAATAGTTAGGGCTCCATCAAATCTAAATCATAGTAAGCGAGGATGATTTACATGTCAAAACTTTGGAAATCTTCATTTTAAGAGAAAAATTTAATATAGAATAAAAAATTCTAATGATTTCGATTTTCTAATTTTTCACTTGATGATTAAATAAATTATATACTTTGATGCCTTCTTTTCCAAATAAAGAAGGAACTTAAGAAGGAAGAAAATGAAAATTTCAAAGCTAATTAAATTCTCATAAATATAAATTTTCATATCAATTATGTTTCCTAAAAATTATTTAAATGTGTTGATAGTATTGGAGAAGTCATAGATTCACTTTTAGTATCAAGAAGCATTACGAAATCATTTGTTATTGAGTCTATGACTTCTCTGAATCTATCACTAAATAAATAAAAGTCAAAGTCAAATTTTTCAATGATTTTTTTTATTTTAACAAGTAATTTTATAAATTAATCTTTGTGCTCCATACTGAAGATTGTAAACTAATTTTTGAAGCATATTCAGGTAAAATTTAAACATATGAATTCAGATAATTGATTTATGAATGCATTTGCCAATTTCAATGTCTCGTATAACCCAAGTATCATTGTTTTGTTAAAAAGGATGGACTTTGTTCGAAAATTTTGGCTTTTAGCAATTCCGACTTATGCTACTAAAAAATTATCGAGTTTTATTTTCTGTCTATCACGTATCAGTTACATTTATTTATTTGACATTTCTTTAATTATTAGAATTTATAACAAAAGCCTGTTTTAACTTGAAAGAAATCATTCTAGAGGAATATAATGAAATTGAGCATAGTTATTATTTTGCAATTAAAAAAAAATTAAAAATTAGAAAGATTCTTGAATGAATAAATTGTTGAACAAAAAAAAAGGAAATATATCAGTGCGTAAAACAGTATGAAACTTATTTAAAACTAAAATAAGCTCTATGAGTAAAAATATATGTATTTTGAAATCGTCAGAAAGTCTTATTAAGCATTACAAATAAGTAGAACTTCTTCATTGGTAAAGTAAACGACTGAGAAAACTTCTCAAAGTAAAATCATGATCTATGAATGTTAAAATTTCTTTTCCTATATGAATACTTGTAGTCCTAGTTTGGTTTGTTTATTGCTTAACAGTCTTTTTTGTACATGAGGTCTAAACAGATTGGGACCAACAATTCAAAGTCTAATTCCTAGTGCGAATTTGTGTCGATAGAAAACTTAAATACTGAGTGTATCAGTTTTGAAAAAATAAAAATATTACAAATTTACACTCTTTGGCTGATATTTGATTTTATTAAAATAATATATAAGTAGATAGCTTAAGGTTTCATAGAATTTAAATCTTAAAATCCATTGAAACAATTGAATTGCATAATCTCGTACACTCTGAAGATGTTTTTAAAATTTTGAGAGTTGCACTTCAAATAATTTTTAGTATTTCATTGCCAATTGTTAGAAGTGAATGTTCTTTCCATAAATTAAAATTAATTCTGATATTTAACCATGGGAAAGATATTTAACCATATCAACCATGGGAAAAGGTAGCTTGAATGATTTAGCACTTTTGTTTATGGAATCAGAAAAATTTGAAGTGATAGACACTGGTGGAGTAATTAATCAATTACTTCATTAAAGGCAAATTAAATGCATGCAGTATAATTAATACACCATAATTTACTGTTATTTATAAATAAATTTACTAATCTCATTAATATGCATTAACATCGTTCATTGTTAAATAATTTTTTGAAAATTATTATAGTAATATGTAAAATATAAAAATAAGATTTTAATTAATTACAAGTTATAACAAATATGATTATTCTCTTGATACAATTCCGAACCCAATCCTAGAGTCATGATATTTTTTTTTATATAATTTTTATAATTTAAAATTTAAATCCATAAATCTAAACCTTTAAAATTATCTACAACTTGAATTATTTTAAAAAACGCGCTTTTGTTATTTGCATTTTAATCTCATTATATTACATTATTATTTATTGTGGGGAGAGCCAAAATAGATATCTTTCAAATAAAATGCATTCCCATTCGCTGGGGAAACGGAAACTATATCTGTGTGTGTTTGGGTAGAACATTTTGTAATTATTTACGTAAGACAAGAGACATTCCGGTTTATGTGGGGACGGGTGATATCTCCCCCTAGTTTGTGGATTGATTTTAAATTATTACTATATGCGTGAAAAGATGTTTAACTTCCTGTGTTCTTTATATTCAAAATTTTTTAAGAAAGTGTGAGAAAATCTCCTGTAAAAAATAAATTCTTTATGTACAAAAATAAACCTACAAATTGTATGGATTTTAATATTAAGAGCTGAAGACAAATATCATTTATTATTGATAATAGTTATTTTTTTATCAATTGATTTTTAATTATTAAACATTTTTGCAATTTTTTTCCATATTTGTAACTACTATATATATGCAATCTTGCAAATATGCATAACAAACTGTATAAAGTGAAATAATTAAAAATTAGCTAAAAAAAAATACATTCATATTTGTCGAGTTTTATGTGAGTAGAGTAAAAAATGTGGAGATTAAATTATAAGCTCTGAAAATGTTACACACACAAAAAAAAAAAAAAATGTTTTATTGCTTTAACAAGATATAATATTTAAAATTTGAATGGCTTGGAGTTTGAGTTACGAAAAATGTTGAAACATATATGTCATTGCAAAATATCTGTGATTAGTAAATTCAATATACAAATATTCACAATAAATATATTTAGTTCACAAGTTTAATTCAAAAATACTTATGGAATATACTACATACTTTCAGATAAAGCAATAAAACAGGAATAAAATTTTTATTCATGTAATTTACATAATTATCAGATATAAACACCTAATGTCACAAAAATAATTTTAAAATTAACTGCAGAAAAATATGGAAGATCATCAATAAGCTCTTAAATTACAAACTTTAATTCAAGTAATCTGATTTCTTTTTACACTGCTTTTAAGAACACGTGATGAGTTTTGTGAAATAATTTTATTCATAAAAAGCAAGTTATAATATCCGTCACAAAACATTTAACTTTTTCTTTTAAAGGTACAGCAAGTATTAATATTGAAATATTAATACTTGCTGTACCTTTAATCACGCTAGTACTACATGCATTAATAAAACCATTTTTTAATGAGTAAAACCAACAAAAAATTATTTATTTAAGATCTTGACATCATAGACACCTGGATGTAAGATATGGTAAGTAGGTATCTATGTTTTTGTTATTTTTTGTTTATAGTTTCACTAACAGTAAATGTTTTTGATTATTGTTGGTAAACAAACATTTATAAATGCTGGTGTTAGTGAAACACGTTTAATATGTGAAAGTGTTCGTAGAGAAAAAATGCAAAGAATTATTTTACCAATCTTTTTCTATTATATAATAAGTCAATATTATCGCCATATAAAATATTAAAAATGTACATTGTTGAGAACGTACTTCAGTAGTAAATATTTATCAGTTATTGTAATAATCAGCTTAGATTTTCTTTCGCAACCAAGTAGATTGGGAAAATCTTAATACTAAAACTACCTTGTCATAAATATTTATGTGCATCAAAATTAAGTGAGAGTGAAGCAACAAATATATTTGAGACTATCTTATACATTGCAGTAAGTATTAGAAGAGTGTCAGTTTTTAACTTCTTCAAAAAAATTCTATAATAATACTCTTGAATTAATATTTTATGAAATATCACTAATAACGGAAGTATCATTAATAACATGGAAACTGGTAAGTAAATGATACATTTTTACGATACGATAGTAGTATATAAAATTGTCAGAAAAAAAATCCAAATATTATTAAGAATGAAATATATTAGAATAGGAAAATACGCTATTAAATATATTACGTTCAATTAGATTTTATCATGATGTTGATGTTTCCGACGATATTATAACCAATCACATTTTCTCCAGACATCATTGACTCCATTTACAACTCATTGTCACTCAGCACAATGACGACATTGTCCCGTTAGCTGGATCATCATGCTGTGACTATAATCGCTTAGATTTGGCAAAGAAGGTCACGGAATGTGGCGTTTTGGCGGAGCAACCACGAATACCCGTATTCCTTCCCAAAGTTATGGATAAGTCAGAAATACGGGGCCTTCTCATACAAAAATGCTGTCGCATCACAATGTCGTAGTTAATTATATGTGACTAATATAAAGCGTTGTAATCTGACGTCATGGATATTTTGAATTAAAAATATAACAATTTAAAGTTTGCTTGTCGAAAGGCGGAAACTGAAATTAGCGCTATCACTCTGAACCTAGCCACATATTTCAAACCTGCTTGAAATCCAAAATCGTCATGCGCCCTACCAACATCCCCTAGAATGCAAGACCTGAGCAGGTGAGTTATGAGTCATCTAATTAAGACCAGTTGAAACCTTCGCCATTGCTGATATATAAACAAAAATTAAGCAAAATTTGGGTGTGAGAAACCATCAAATGTCTAGATTTTTTTTCGAAAATTAAGTGAAATATCACATTAAAGTTAAAAAACCTTAATTATTTTTAGAAAGTAATTTTAAAAACTTGTTAAAATAACAGTTTAAATTAACTTTACGAATTAGTTTGATATTTAAAGATAGAAAAAAAAATTTTACTTTAGTATACAATTATTATTTTTTTATTAAAAAATTTATAAAAAACGAGATTTTAAAGTTGTTTACCCTGTTATTTGTTGCTAAAACAGTTATAAGAAATTTAATTTTAGATTTTAATATCACAATTATGTGAACTTGCATTTACTGGATTTTAAAACAGTAAGTAATTTAGATTATTAATGAAACTCAGCCTTAAGTTAAAAATATTCAGAATTTGAAAATATATAGACATTTTTACATTGATTATCCATCGCAATGCAATTGGACATAATTGAAGAACATTCATGCGGAATATAAATTTAGTTTCATAAATGAATATGAAATGCGAAAAAATATATGCTTATCACAACAATATGAGACAATATTTTTATATTAATAATATTGGGCTAGATGATTATAAGGTTATTAATTTTTTCCTTCTCATTAATGTGTAAGATTTTTTTAAAAGAAAATATATTATAATAACTATAAGCAGTTGCAGAAAAATATAAGAATTAGAGACATATTATAATTAACAAATTAATATCTTAATATATCACTTTAAAATTATAGGGAATTTAAATGTATTTTATTTTCAGAAAATAATTTTAGATTTGTTATAAAGTAATGTTTAATTATTTTAACGAATTAGATCATTAACTAACTATATAAGAATTTTATACTATCCTGGGAATTAATTTTTTTAATAATTATTGAAAAATAGTACGACATAAAAAAACTAGATTGTTTATCCTGTTAGTTATTAGTTACGAAAATAGTTCTTTGAAATTTAATATAAGATTTATGAGGGCATAATTTGATCAAATTGTGTATTCTCGATTTTAAAACAATTAGTAAATAACACTAAGAAGAAAACACTACTTTAATTGAGAAAGTAAATTATTTATGAAATTTGAAAAAGTATACAGCCTTATTTATTACACTAATTATTCATTGTTATATTGTCATACTATTGGAGGCAATTAAAGCATATACATGAGGAATATGGTTTTATAAATAAGAATGAAAAACGAAATATATAATCAGAACTATGAGGAAAAGGATAACGCAGTATAAGGACAGCGGAATGGAGCAAAAATTTTCTCGCCAATGTCGATATCATACACAAATGTTTCTCTTTCGATATCATCATCCTTAAAGTGCAATTCACAAACCTAAAGCAAAATTTGATATTTTGATTAAAAATATATTTTTACTATCTATTTTTTCAACTCAATCTTATTATCGATAAATGTTACTAAATTTTGTCTCAAACAAATGTTAATTTCTTAATCTCTTCATTTCTATACTACAATTTTTTAAAACGCAGACTGGTTAAAGTACTGTGCACAAAAGGTAAATTCACTAAGTAATATTTATTGCTTAAGAAAATTTATAAAGCAAATCACATACTTAATTTTTTTTTTACTCTTACCCCGAGGCAACTGCCTGAACGTGTTGTCGTTTGTGTCACTTGTTCTGTTTTCA
Organism: Latrodectus elegans; assembly: GCA_030067965.1. NCBI lineage: Eukaryota > Metazoa > Arthropoda > Arachnida > Araneae > Theridiidae > Latrodectus > Latrodectus elegans. The sequence continues at coordinate 47,383,271 of CM057817.1, forward strand.
GAAGTGAGTTGATAGCGATCAAGGTGGGACTTGCTGCTATCATTTTCAGCAACTGTGATTTTGGAGAACTATGGATTTGTCGGACAGCCGCAATGCACTGCAGCATCTCAGTGACTGGTCCTCTATAAATGATGAAACAAGTTTATCTATTCTGTTGAAATTGGAAATGATCTCCTAAGACCATGATGTAAATCTCCAATGGATTCCATCCCATGTAAATATTAGTGGCAATGAGACCGCAGATCGACTGGCAAAAGAAGGTAGTGAGGAAGATACGCCCACTGGTTCATCATTTACATATTAGAAACTTTTCTCTAATGAAAAATCTAGACTACATTCAATCTGGCGAATTCCACCAACACACTAATAGTACTCTGGAAAATCTCCTGAAACTCTTCTGGAAATAATATGAGACCGAAAATCTCAAACTGCATTGGGCAAATTCTCAAGTGGACATCTAAAATGTTTTTATCGTTTGAACATGGTATAAAAAATTATCCCACTTGTAAACAATGTTGTGACCATCCAGCCTCACCGAAATATATTCTGGATTGCGTTTAGACTTTTCCGGGAAGATTTATTTTCAGATCCCCTGCTAGTCATTGACTTTCTAAATGTCAACACTTTATTAGAGTTGATCGGACAAGTGTTAGATCTTTAAAGAGGATAAGTCAACAATAACATTTATATACTAATTTTATTATGTTAGTCGTTTTTTCTCTTATACTTTAAAATATTCGTGAAACATTTAATTTTTTCATTCTCAATTATTTCTAATATAATGAAAATAAACTAAATATGTTACTAATAACATACATTCTAAATAATAATGGTAGTTAAATGTATGAAACTTACCCCTGGTAATATTATTCGTTGAAAATCTTTTCTCGGAATGATAAAATTCCATTTATTAAAAATTTCTGCATACCTTAGAAATTTAAGTAAACTAAGTTGTGATTATTACTGCTAACGTCCTTTAAAATAAGGAAAACAACACCTACGTGGCATTATTCAGCAGTTTTTGGGAAAAAATATTGTCCAGGAAGGTAAAACTTAATTAAAATCAAATAAGTTAAATAAAAAAATATTTAAAAATCATAAAATGCCAGCACGTTGTACATATCTTAACACAATCTTAACTTACCAAAAACAAAATTTAAGTAACTTAATTTATTCTTATCATTCTATGTTTTTATTAAGGTTAAACATCCTTATGTGTATATTTTAGGTTATAATAAAATGCTACTAATGCTTCAAAAATATAGGATTTATATTCTTAAAAATGATTTTTTATTTAAATAATCCTATCTACATATCATGTTAACAATATAAACAGAAACTAGATAAAGAAAACTTCAATTATTTATTTTTTACGCAGACACACGATTTTTAAGCAAAATATATAAAATTTAAAAAAGGACTGATTCTGTCAATATTAAATAGAATATGTCAATTTTCATAATATATGTTTCCGTTAATTTTTGGGGGATTTTCAGTTGCCTACAGATAGAAAAATGAGGCATGAATACGAATCTGTGAAGATTATTAAAAACATTTTCAGCCCCAATACAAATTTCAGAAATTGCAATGAGTGGTGCGATGACTTTTACATTAAAAACTGTATTTAGAAAGTTGATTTTACGTGAAATAGAAATCTTCCTCTTTAAGTTAAAAACAGTTATAATTGGTTTCAATCCCTGTTTCGATGCACTGGTAAAGATCTTAATACAGTAATACCAACTGGATTCACAACATCGGTTAAAAATATTGTAGATTTTGTCCCTCTGTAGGAACTTCAGCTGGTTTTAAAAGTGTCTATTTATGGTAAAGAAACTACTTACTGACTTGGAAGCATTGAAGTTTAATTTGTAGGAGTCCGGAAAATCCTGAACTGCCTCCACAGATCTGCTTAGGAAATATTCTGATTTACTTATGTCGGTACCACTGGACCATAGGCTCTATGATAGAGACACTAGTGTTTCAATTCCTGCTATAAATATGAAGAACAGGGTTGGAGTAATAGCAGAACCCTGAAGGATTCCTTGGTAGAACCTGTAAAATCCTGCTTGCCGATTATGGAATTTACACAGAAATTTATGCGATTCAGGAAATTTGTATCCATGAAAGAGCTCTACTCCTAATGTTAGAATCATAATAACATTTATTTATTAGTCTATGATTCCAAACCCTATCGAATTCCTTTGTTAGGTCCAGAAAAACTGCCAATGTGTTTTGATGGTTTTCAGCTTTGAGCATTTCTGACACTCTGAGTGAAAAACAATATCTGATCCATTGTATTATGTCCTCTCCTGAACGCATACTGCTCATGTGGAATTGAATTATAAGTTAAGAGGCGATATATTAATTTTCTCAAGATGATTCCTTTTAAATGTTTGTATGAAATACAAGTGAAAGAGATAGGGTGATATTTATCAGCAGAACTGGCCTCATTGTTGGGTTTGGGAATGAGATAACTATGGCAGATTTCCATTGCCTCTGCAGTTTCCCAGAAGTTTAGGATAAGATGAAGAGATAGAGAAACATTTTCTTGCCCAGATTTCTCTGGTGACTAAGGAAATGTCCGTGCATTTCATCCGGGACCAATGACTTCATCAGGTCTTGATTTTGGAAAATATCAGATAATTCAGCTGCTGTGAAGTCATCACTGAAAAGCGTATTCGTTGCCGTGATATATCGGCAGGATTTTAAAAAGTTCTTTTGCATTTCTAGACAATGACTTATCCGCTCCATTCAAAATCAATTTACTCTGTTTTGCAAAGTGTTGGACCAATGACTCAGCCAGTTCTAAGCCATTAACCGTGACACATCCGTTATCTCCAATGATAGTATTTATAACTTCATCTCGGACTGGCATTTTATCTAGGCTTCACAGAGAATGCCGTTTCTGATTTTATGAAAGCAAAATATAAATATCTAATAAATATAAGCGAAAGTTATTCTTGATTCGACAATATGTTACTAAGAAAAATTAACATTTATAAGTAACTTTGCTTATATTTTATTGTAAGTTATTGTGTATTTACAGTATTAAATCTATGTGTTATATTTGCATCTTCAAAATATTATACACAGTTCCTTGTAGAGAATTAATTTTATAAATAAAGTTAATACAAATGAAATTAAACATAAGGAAAAGATACAAGAAATAATAATAGAAGTCAACTATTTCATTATGAGATAATATCAAAGGCTTATACTATGAGAACTGCGAAAAATGAAACTGAATTGAAATGAACTATTTAAGTACATCAGAAAACGGGATTCGTTATCCTTTTTATTCAAAAGAATTTTAAATATGTTGTGAAAAAATCATGTATATATAAAGTTTTTATAATTTATTATATCGATAGCTGGATGATTTTAGACAAGATTTGCTGTTAAAGAGATTTGGCAATTTTGCAGATATGAATATTGCTAATATTATTACAAACAAATTTAGGAAAAATATTCATTATTTTTCATGGGAAGATGGCAATGATGCAGGTTTTTGTGTTCGTAACTAGTTAGGAAAGTAACTCATATCACCAAAACTATTTTCATTATTCTTTAAAATGGAATTTCGGTAAAATTATTAATTTTTTTAATACAAACACCCAGAAATTTAGCTATTACGCCATTATTTCACTACCCTTCCAATATTTCTGAACTCTACAGTTAAAATACATAAGTGCCGAGCACGAGTCGGGATGAGTAGCATCAAAAATTTGATGTCGTTTGCACAGAGTATATGGGAGAGTCACAAATTTCAAACCCATGCGAATATGCAGGCAAACAGTCATCTCCCGTAGTCAGGCGGAAGCGAGCCACAGTTGAGCTTCTAGGGAAATCAAAGATTAACTGTGTATCCTTAAGCAGAGAAGCCCATGGTCTACTAGCACAGCCAACTAATGTTTTTTTGCTTTATCTTGGAGACATATCTTCTTTTTATCAGGAGTTTCAATGAATGAAAACAGTGATTTTTCAAAGGTCTGTGGAAGATCCTTTGCACTTTTTTTGGCCGAAACGTCGTCGCTAATATTACTAAATACATATTCTCATACTGCTTCAAAATTTACGATAGCAAACAAAAAAATAAAGAAAACATTTTGCAACATCTTTTTGCGCGCATAAGATATAGAGTATATGTGACAAAAAGCAATATAGAAACAGAAATGATATATACTCTATGAAAACTTTATTTCTTTTGCAGGAAATGGAAAGAACATAAAAATGTGTTTCTAGTACAAGTAAATGACAAAATATATTGTTTTAAAATGTTGCAAGCTATTTAGTAAGACTCATGGTCCACTCAGACAATAAATACTGCTTCACATTTGTTTGACACGAATGCGATATGGTAATTGATAAGTTTTATTGTATTATTCTATTATTTAAGTAGAGCATCACTAATTTCAGGATCACTCATAACATCGAAGCATCGTTTGAATGCGTTCAAACATATTTAGTCCTATTTCAATCCAGAGAACATATTGGTAATTTTTTTTACTTTGTATAGCTTCAGCTTCAAGCCTCCTTCACAAAACAGACACTGTAAAGTCTGGCATTATGATGTATTAACAATTTCTGGTACAAGAGAAACGACATGAGGTATTAGTATCGCATCTGTATACCAATTAAATGTATTTCGTCTGTCAATTGTCTTTCTAAATGATATACTGTATTAGACCATATCATTAATCTACTTCATTTTTAAAGTTACTTTTCTGGGATAAAAGTAAAATTATTTCGAATGTCCCTTTTTTCATATGAAAGCAAGATTACACTCACATTGACATTAATAGGAAATCTCCAGCAAATAACACTTGACCACTATCATTGTGCATCCAAATTCGTTGTTTAATTTTCTTCAATTCACATGGTGTGTTTAAGTCAATGAAATACTGGCCATTGACTTACTTGCACAGAGACTGTACAAATGACGTGTATTTAAAATTGTTTGACTTGAGCCTCTTCACCATTTGCCGAAACAATTTTTCTCTGTGACTGAGTAGTGTTAAGTGTTCTATCTAGACAAGATATTAACATGATATTTTGGTATTATTCGAACTGAGAGCTCATGGACAATCTTGTCCTGATCGATCTCTGTAATTCTCTATTTCTGACAAATGATCTATTGCTATAAAATGACAATCTTGCTACTCCAACAGCATAGGATGCAATTTATTTTTGCCCATATTCGAGCCTTTCAAATATGCATCAAATCACGAGTTTTAGTAAATCATGTTATAGTAGATACTCGTTTTTACGAACTCCTAGGGACTGGTAAAACAGTTTGTAAAGTAGAAAAATAATCTATTAGATTATTAAAATCTGATTTTTTTTTTACTAAATTACATTTTCTGTATAAATAAAATACTATTGGAAAGAATTATTTAAGATGCAGTATAAGAATCACATGCAAAATAAAATTTCTACTTAAAAAAACTTTTATTTTATTGATTCTACTTTCACCATTAATTTTCTAAAGCTCAAACTGTATCTGGTTTTAAATTTTTCCTAGTCAACTGTCTGATGCTTTGAAATCTTTTATGTTCAGCTTCATGGCAAAGCAGTTGGATTCCTCTTTAATGACATCATTATTAACAGAAATGTTTATCCTTTTCATTTTTCTCAGCCAAGCCAGCAAAGCTTTTCATATTTAGGTATTTTGCCTTGACAGTATTTACGAGATTAAGCACTTTTGCTGGTACTGTTTTCTTTTCGAAGTTTTTTTCTAGGGTTTTTAAAATGGTAGAGAGGTTGTTCTTTGAAATTCCTTATTTTTTTTATTTTCGTCTTATTTAATATTTTTTATCAACTTCATTTAGAATTTTTTTACCTCAACTGATAAAAACGTTCATTTCTTTAACTGTGACAAATTTTCAACGGAAATGGCTTAATCTCCCTCTCGACAAACGAAATTTTATAAATTAAGTTGTTGAAATGAAGTGAAACCAATTACCGAACAGCTGAGTTAAAACTTAAAATTTCTCTCCCTTTCAAAGTTTTAACATACGAGGAGGGCAAAAAGTTTATTCCCCTTTCCACGTTCATACACATGGGAGGAGTCAAATTCAGCACAGTTTTTACCCCCATAATACCTGATGTCCATGTATCTCCGACTTTTGTTCCAATAATCTCTGGACTACCTGTACGTTTCGCTTCATTGTTCAAGAATAAATCAAGTTTTCAGACGTTATATAAAAGGAAATCAAATAAAAAAATTTAAAAAATTATCAGATAATAAAAAATAAATTAAAAAAACGAAAAGAAAGTTATTTGTCAGAAACAAAAGTTCGTATAAAGGAGGATTTTTCAAAATTTTAGTTCGTAAATATGGGAGTTAAAATTATCATTGTGTCTATTGTGTCAGGGTAGGGACTAGCCACTAGTTCATAAAAACGTGAGTGTCTGTAAATTAGAGATTCGTAAAAACGAGAGTCTATTATATTAATGCATTTTAAAGTTCTTTTCCTGATAAAGCTCTCTCTTTTCATCTGTTCTCTAATATGCTTTAAATTATCTCTATTTTACTTAATGATAGTTATTAGTATTTGCATAATTTCGTTAAAACGATGAACTCTCTTAATTATTTTAGTAGTTAGTTTAAATTTACACATTACATAAGCATGTCTATTGAAATGTTTTATTTTCTACATAAGAAATGATTTCTAATGAACTTTGATTTAAAAATAGATTTTTTCATCCATTATATACTTAAGTCTGGCTTTCAAGCAATAAATTTAAAAAACATTTTTATTCTATTATGATACTACTTAGGGTGAACATATTAAAGAATTCACCAGTGTATAAAGGTAAGCATCGGATAAGCATTTTTATTGAAATTACATCAATTTCTGATATAATCAATTCAATGCTTAATACTAAGGCTTTAATTTTATTCCTCTCTCTCTCTTTTTGTTTTTACGTATGTGTATGTCACTAGTTTGCATATGACCCTGTTTAACAAAATGTATGACAATGTAGACAAAATAAAGTTTGCTTATGATAAAAAAGTACGTGATTTTCACCGAACCATTTCTTTGTCAATTTGCTCAGAAAACTCACCATTTATCATTCAGTAGTATAATAAGCAACCCTGCAGATAAAAAAAATTAAAATTTAATTTAGGATATAATTTCAACGAAAACTTATTTCTCAAATACAAGTTAAATTAATATTTCAGAAATAAGATATCGTCTAAAATAATTTATGCTTATACTTTAAATGAATACTATTGAGCAACAGAGATTCTTTAAAATATATCAATTAACATTTAAAACCATACATTATTTAAAGGATATAAAATATTAAACGAAATACAAATAGCTTATCCCAGTTTGCTTTTGGTTGGTTGGGTGTTGTGGCGCAAGGCAGTTTGCCTTTAATAATTAAAAATATTATTTATATATTTCGGAAATAAATGATGGGACAATGCTGTGAACTTGACAAAATAGTGTTAAATTCAATTATTGCGTTTTAGTGTAATATGTAATAAAATACTTTCATACTTAGATAAATGCACAAGAAAAAAATATCAGTAAAACATTTTAAATAATTTAATGTAATGTAGAAAATATTAAACTAAATGGTTAGAAGTAGAGTAGAATAGAACCAATATATGAATATTCTTTTATGAATCTAGGGTCATTTATTTTGGTTTATCTTTTCGATAAATGTCATGAAACCAGTGAATATGCAATTAGAATATCTAAAAATAAAAAAGTTAAAATTAATAAAAATTTAACTGCTTCTGATGGGATTAATTTAGTTGAACACATTTCTTCCAACAATATTTATCAATTTATAGAAATGATAAAATTGCACATCATGATTTCTTGCACTGAACTTTAAGTACACGTATTAATGGAAATGAACAAAAGGAACATTTTTTTTCGATATGCTTCGAAGACACTAAAATATAATAATAGATATCAATTTTTCTCATAAATAGTAATGTACATATTCTAGTAATATAAGCGTGATAACTTTATTAAAGTTCACTAAATCTTGGAGTTTTTCGAAAATACTATATTGTTCCAGCTCGTATAGCTGGAGCAAGTGTGAACGAAAAAGTTCAACTTTTAAACGCTTATAGAGGTATTGTGTTTAATGTTATGACAGCATAGACACAACACAGCAAGATAAACTCAGCAAAACAAACTAGTGTACGCAAAGAGAAGATTAGCCACAGAAGCCGGCAGGTATTGAAGCGGACTGAATTCTTCAGTGTCAATGGTTACAATTAGAAGCTACCTTTATAAACAGAACATTTATGGCAAAGCTTCAATTTCCCAACTTGTTACAGATGTTAATGCCAAACGTCGTCAACAGCGATGTCACTTTCATAAAACTTGGTTGATTGATAAGTGGAAGAAAGTAACATGGTATGACAAATCGTCTTTCATAGTTTTCTCTTAGATAAGACGGATGCACGTTTCAAGAAAACTGTGTACACGTATGATCGTGATAATCTCTTTTCACATGTCCCCGCTTGGCATGTGAAATGTCATGATATGAGCAGCCATATCGTGATTTCTGCTGAACCTATCGTAACATTGAAAGAAAATATCACTGAGAAGAAGTAAAGAGAAATATTTACTGACCGGCACCAACCTATGTTGCAAGCTTTGTGCATCGCAGAAGAAATTTTAAAGGCTGATAATGCACAAATTGTTTCAGCAGGATTTGTCCAATCAGGGTTTGAAGAACATGAGGATAAATTAAATATTTTCCTTGATCCAGACAGTTATTCGACCTCAGTATAATTGGACCTTTATAGTTTGTTTTAGAATGTTCACCCTTCTTCGGTATCTCTCAAAGAACTTTCACAATATGTCTATGAAGAAAGGCATAATATTCCTCTAAACACTGTTCATCACTTATATAAATCGATTCCTAAGTTAATACAAGCTATACTATGTGACAAAGGTGGTCATACACCATATTAATAAAACATTTATTATAAATTTAAGGTGTTTTTCCATTATTTTGATAACTATCTGTATATTCTATGTTTACATAGCGTGAAAGTAAAATAATGATTTGAATCAAATAAGAATTTAGAAATGCTAAGTAAATTTAACTCAGATTTATACTCAGGCCTTAATGAATGTTGAATGAATAGCGTCATGATTAACAAGAGCAGAACTAGTACCTTCTGTATAACATATATATTTTTCGAAATCCAAAAAGTACTGGCTTTGAAGTTCATTAAAATAAAATTTTATTCATTTCTATTTGCCTTTAAGCGAGACACAGAATTTTCGATAACTTTCTTTCCTTTAAAAAATTCTTGTACAAACTAACTAAAAAGATACTTGTATAAAAGACAGATTTATATCAAATATTTTGAAGAAAACAATGTTACATACCATATTGACTTCTGAAATAGCATCAAAACTTGCTATCTGTAAATCCATTCCAATATATAAAGGAGGTCCTGAAATTTATCTCTGAAATTATGCATATTGTTTTCTTGTAAAATAACTATTAAAATAAGCAAAAACGAATTGAAGAATCTTACCTCCAAATTTCGGGCGTAGACGGATATCATAGTCCACTAGAATTTGCTTAATTAGATAAGTTATATTTTCTATCTCGATTTGTTTGGAATTGTGGGAGTTCCTATAATTAGAGCAATGAAGCACTTTGAAAAATACTAAGAAATACATTGCAATTTACATTTTCATTAAAAATAATAATTTGCCATACATTAATGTCAGAAAATTTTTCATTTCGAAAAATATGCTGAATTTATTTTATCAATGAAGGCTTAAAATCCCTTGTTCTATTCGCGGGAGAAACACTTTTTCATTCCATATGAATTTATTAATTACAAACTCTACTCTTTACACTTAAATGCTAATCACATTTTTTAAAGTAAAATATGTTAGATAAATAAATGTAAAATGAACATGAAGTATATAGGCATATTTCGTTTCCTGGTGGCTAAGTGGCAGCTTTTCGTGCTCCCAAGGCGCAGATCTGTGATTTTGTGATTTTTGAGAAAAAATTATATTATTCAAAATTATGTGTGTCTAACTTGGTTTAAATATCTTTAAAAGTAATAATCTGAAGTGATAAATTCTAAAAAATAAACACAGGAAAAGTATTCGGCATGAGAAATAACATAAGAAATCCTTAGCATAAGAGAATTAAAAATATAGAATATTGACTAACATTTTTTATCGGTTTCCTAGCACAATATGCGCTTTCTTTACAGTTAAAAATTCTGAACTCACAGAACTCTTCAAAATGATCTACACAGTTCTGGAAAAAATTCAAATTAAAAGATCTAGAAATAAGGAGACTAGTAGAGAAAAGAAACAGAGATAAAGTATACGTAGAGAAACATTCCTATTCAACAAAACTTCCTAATACTGCAACTATGGAAACGTGAAATAAGAAAGAAATCTAAACCGTAATTGTTACTGAAGACATCAGCTTAATATTTCTGTTAGTTATGAAATACTGATTTGCGAAGTGTTTCTCAATGTTAAAAAAATATTAATTTACATGTGAACCTTAAAAGATCAGTGTAATTTTTTCTTACTAAAAGTTGCCATATAACTATAAAATTCCGAGAGCATTTGACACTTTTAGGACAATATGAAAAAAATAGAACTTAATCAGAATTTCTGCTTCAAAAGATATTTTTGTTATTACCAAAAGCCAGTAAAAATGGTAATAGCTCTGTAAGAATTCTTAACATATAAAAATATGTTAAGAATTCTTCATGAAGAACTACTTTGCCCTGAAAATTGTTAATGAAACCATTTACTGAAGAAAGAAGGTTGAAAGAGTAGGATATATTGTCTTGTCTTGAAGTAAGATCAAGATAGTTTTTTAACTAGAATATAGAAACTTTATATTGTTGAGCTGTAATTTTCAATTAATTTTTCAAATTCACAGTTAAGGTAATGAAGCAAAAGTTTTTTCACATTTCTGGACCCAGAGAGATGACACTCTTTCATTAATATACTGTTTCCATGATACAGGAAATGTTAAAAACTGTAAGGGAAGTGGAAGTTTTCCTTCACTCTGCTAGCCAGAAATGAAAAATATTCAATGGATGAAAAGCATGGCATATAGGTATTATCCAACGGAACAGTTTTTAATACGTTCAACAAGACACTTTTTTGCAGGAATTTTCCGTAGACGGCCTTATTCTCATAGGATTGTGGACTAAAAATATCTGAACCCAATGCCAGTAGATTTTTGAGGGGACATATAAAGGCAAACGTGCATAGAACAATATAAATTCTTCAGTTTAGATAGCAAGAATGAATATTTAATCAGTGATTGAAAATATACAGGATTTTACCCACAGAACAATGTCACAAATCCGGTGAAGTGCTTCATGCTTGTGTTTAAGAAAGAGATTTAGATTAGAATATTTTTTGTGCTATTTTGACTAAGGTAGTAAAGATTTTGTATCTAAGAAGTATATACTTTCGTTAGATCTATTCTGGATTTTTACTTTATTTCTTTCTAGCATTTCAAAAATAAAATATTTCATGATTTGCTTGACTTATGAATTGCTTTGTATTTTTAATTATTTTAATTACGATTTGACATTTAAGAATGTGGGATTTATTGAATTACATCTTATATTAATAAGAAAATAATACTAGCTAAATAATTGTAATGCTCCCATGCATAAATACAAAAGTTGGAGTCTAGAAATTTTTTGATATAATAATAATTATTCTTTGCTAGTTTTAAGTATTAAACGGAAAGAAGAGTTGCATTTAATGACTTGTATTTAGAATATGTGATAATTATGAATTATAATGGACTAATTTGTTTAAAATGACATAATGAAACAGATTAAATGTTTTTTAAGCTCTTATTAATTACTTTAAAAATTAAAAATTTTACATAAAATTAAGGAAATTACTGCCTAATAAAGAGTGTATAATTTTTGACATCAAGTGACGAATGTAACAAGTATTTAAGTGCCTTACAGCTGCAGTCCGTTGTAAGATATTTATATATTCATACATTGCCTCATTCGTAAAGAGTTCATGGACAATTCATGGTACTCAAGAGTCACATGAGAGAAAATCTGCCACTTGTCAAGACACGAGTAAGCAGAAAACAGAAACACATCTCATATCTCCTGTTGTTTAACAGCCGAACCCCTATTGAAGAGCTTGGTCTTATCATTAGACCAATATTAGTATTAGTCTGATCTTATCATCACCCCGATGAGCCAAAACACTGCATATTTCAAGCATTATTATTGAATAGGAAATCTCCAGGTAGCCGGAAAATTGTAATAATTCAAATATCAGTTCAAAACTACTTTTACCTTTCTGTATTTTTTAGGGTAACACTAATAAGCTTTTTCTACAAAAAGTATTTCACATGCCCATCTTTCAAAACCTTTTCAAATAAGAATTTGCGTAGACAAAATATGATGGGAGAAAGTACTTTATAATTGACCAATTACACCAAGATTATTTATAATCTCATGTTCTCCATTTTATTTTAACAAACTATTCTAATTCTTAAGCTGCTGCTGATCAAGTTAAAAAATAAAGTAACAAAGTTCATCTATTGAAATAACTACTTAAGCACGTTTCACTTAAAAAAGGATTTATGTCCAGAGAGACAGATAAAAAGGATGTGATATAGAAAAAGAGATAAAGAAATAACTTTTCTCGAGTATAAGTATCCAAGCCATTTTCTATGTCGTTTTATGTCTATAACAGTTATTTAAGTCTTTATACGAGTGTAATTCTTTCATAACGAAATTAACTTTTAACATCTGCAGGACCAAAATTTTTATTCTATGACAAGACGCAAACTAAAAGGAGCTTGTAGAAAACTTCTCAAGAAGTTACATTTATCATTGAATTTTTATAGCTAATTTTACATTTTTAAAATACGTTTTTTTCAGGTCCAAAATATTTAGTTACCATATCTTGCAATAGCTCTCAGAAGTAACTTTTATAAAATTATGATCAAGAAATTATTCATATTTTCCATTCTTTAAATTATTTTTTATATTTGACTTTATAAAAGTCTTTTACACAGCCCAACTTATTTATAGGTGCCATATCTTGCAACTATATAGGTTCTGAAAAGTAACTAAAGAACTTATCAAGAAATTATACATAATATCCAGAAATTTATTAAAGTAGAAATTTTTAGCAGCTACTAGTAGAATTAAAAAACAAAATTGGATTAAGTAAGATAGTTTTGAACTATTTTTTCCAATTTTCGCAATTTATTTATATTATTTTTGTTAAAAAAAGTATATTCTTTATTGCATATTTTTTATTCTGCAAAATCTCAGAGTAAAAGTTGTAGGATATACGAATTGTAAAATTTGTTTCATTTTACCCATTTACCAAAAAATGAGCATGCCCGATTTTTTTGGTGAACGATGATTTTTATTTCTGATGAGAATTATTAATATTTCTCTGTTATATATACATATATATATACACACACATATATATATACATGCATATATATATATATATATATAAATATATATATATAAATGTTTATTAAATTATTCTTTACTACTGTTCAAAAAGACACTATCCAGTCCTGTTCTATTTTGAAAGTGGGTGACATCGAACCTGCTTTGTTAAATTATTTTCTTTCTTTTCTTAGAATGGTGTTTAGTATAAATTAGAATTTTTATTAAATAACATGAATTGATATTATTCAATAGAACCACAATCATCACAAAATAAGTTGTTGATTTTTCTAAGTGTGTCTTATGATCTGGTTTTGAATTATTTTAGGACTTTACAATTTTCCTTGATGCCTAAGAAAACTAATAAAATAATGCTCAGCTTAGATATCGAAGATATCTAATTTGCCATCTTTAAATGTGATGGTTGAAAACTTAAATATAATTCGAGAGTTAGAGAAGCCAGAGAAATATTTCAAAATTTCTTATCATTCAATCAAGAGCTATTTTTCTTAAAATTTACTTTTTTATTAAAAAATTAAAAACTTTTGTTATTAAAATGAAGATCTTTAGAATAAAATGTTTGTAATAATAAATATATGAATAACAGCTCACATGATCAGTTAAAATAAAGTAAAAAATTATTATTTCTTTTGCTCTTAAAAAGGATTTCTTATCTTATCTATGAAAAAACATGAAGATATCTTTCAATAATATTTAATTCTTTATAAAGTATTTATATATCATTCACACATCTCTCTCTCTCTCTCTCAAATAATTAGTAATTTAACCTTTTCACTTGTCTTAATTTGTTTTCATTTATTATTCCCCACTCTTATTTGGAGTATCCCTACTGTTATTTGGAGATTTGGGTACGGCTGTAAATTGACTGTGATGGCATAATATCTCTTCAGTCTTTTTAATGACTCTCTAAATTTACGTCGTACAACTACTGTATTGTATGAACACGAAACTAATTAATATAATGTTTCTGCTCATAGTACTTCATTTAAAATCTTAGGATTCATTAAAGCTCGCTAATAACTTTGGAAGTTTAAGCGTATTCTCTCAGTACTCTCAGCAACTCATAAAGCACTAAAATATATTACGTGCATAAGTATGAAATGAATAGTATTAATTTACAAATAATGAATAATTACGTAATGAATAGAATAATACGAATAATATGATAGCATACATAATTATGTAATGAATAGAATGGTTAGTAAATACATTACATATAATTTAATCAATAATTTCATTTGAAAAGTTTATCATTAATTGTGAAAATTATACAGTGTTATATAATATAATTAAAAATATATCATGTTACAATATTTTAAGTAATTAAAAAATTCAGATTAATACTTTTTTATATTTCTTGTACAATTAAAAATTAATGCATGTGAATTGTTACACAATGAGTTCTTTCTGTTAAGTGATATTAAATACAATACTCATATAAAAATTTCCTTTCCTTAAAAAGTAATAATTTTCATATCATTGTTGAAAGAACCATCTACTTTCGCATAAATTCGTATCAATAATTTCACAAAAATTATTTCTATTTGAAAAAAATATAAAAAAATGCACTTTAAGCTAATAAAAGAAGAAAATATAATGGTAATTATTTACGATATTCATTGCGAATCTATTATTTTTAGTCTGAAAATTCTTCATTCACATTTTTATTTTACTTTAAATTAGTTTTCTGAAACTGATGTTGTAATAACTATAATATTTCTATATTTTAGAATAAAAATAAAGCTTAATTCTATCAATTTGTATTCAAAAGCAATTTTAATATAGTGAAACTCAAAATGATATTACATTTTGATTGGTGCAGAAAATGCTTTCCCAGGGTTGTGTGGCAGTTTGCCATAGAATATTCACCAACATATTTTAAAAAATCTTAGCATATTGTAGCTTGTTTACACATTCATAAAATAAATTTCTTAGTTTAGCTTAAGAAATAAGGAGTAATATGTTAGTATTAAAATATATTCTAAATGAGCTTTGGAAAAGAAAGTAAATCAATTTAAAAAAAGTAAAACTTATTTTAACTCAACGATCTCGACATCAACACCTAGTCATATTTTAAAAACTCATTCGTAAGTGTAAATTAAACATAAAAACGAGTCCAATAGAACAAAAATTTCGATTTTAAGTATTCTAGATAACGATTTATCATTAATTTTAAAAATATATAAAACCATAAATACCAGTATT
Organism: Latrodectus elegans; assembly: GCA_030067965.1. NCBI lineage: Eukaryota > Metazoa > Arthropoda > Arachnida > Araneae > Theridiidae > Latrodectus > Latrodectus elegans. The sequence goes on from CM057817.1 coordinate 47,398,935, forward strand.
TTAAATTTAAAATAATAACCCTTAAAAGAAAAATAAATCTATAAATTTTTAATTAAAAGGAAAATTAAACAAAAATATTTGACAAAAAAAAAATCTTATACTTTATTTGTATGCAATTTCTTTCATAAGTAAAATCTTAAGAACAGAAATTTTATAATAAGAAATGTTTTTTTTTTTTTCATCTTAAACTAAAACTGAAAGTAAATCACAAAATGTTATGTAATTCCTAATTTTATTTTTATACTATAAAAAACTTAACTTTCGGTTCATTATCAAAATATCAAAAACACCTTATTTTATTTTCATTTTAATATAATGAGTAGCACACTATGGCATGCCTTATTAATTAATTAAAGTAAGTTTCAATAACTTCATAAAAAATTGATTTCTTATTATTTTTTCTATTCTTATTCAATAATTAGTACTAATATATTTAAACTAATTTTAAATTTCATAATAAATTAAAAAACTATTTAGTTGTTTCTTATTGAATTAATTAACTTACTTCTTATCTGTATTAAATATTGATTTTTTAACCATTTATTTACATGAACTAGAAATTTAAAATATAAAGTAATTCGTCAGAATAATGAATGCATAATTTTCAATAACTTAAGACTGTTAAATTTATCAAGTGTTTTGCGTTATTATTAACATATTTCAAATAAATAGATTTTCATATATTGAAAATACACGATAATGAAATTTAGAGTACGATTTAAGCGTATAATATCGTGATATTTTTAAATCATTCGAAAAGTTTGTGTAAAAAAAATAGTCACAAGCAAATTGAAATAAAAAAATCATAAGTAAATTATAATGCTTGCGAATACAAAACGAAATTACTCTCAAAATTCCTATATATAAAATGAAATGCTTACATTAGTTTTTGTAGTACGTTTGAAATCTCATACTATTGAAAATATTATAAATTTGCTAGTATAAAGTAATTATTTTATAATAATTTTTGATAAAATAAAAATCTTACGAAGCAATTCGTGTAAAAATTTTTTTTATTTGTTTAAAAGTATTTATAAAATTGAAAAATTTTATTAAAATATTATAAATTCTATAAAAATAAAAGCAAGGGTATATTTTTTTAAAAAAAGCATTCGCAACTTAAGAAAATAAAATCAAAATTACGGAAAATAGAAAATGGAATATTGGAAAAAATACTTTATACAGAATGTTTTTATTTTACAATTCAAAATTAAAAAAAAATTACAAAAAATTGAAAGAGGATTTCTTTTTAAATACATTTCATAAATTTATTCTTAATTTTTATTAACTATATTTAACTAAATTTTAATTATTCTAATTAAATATAATGCTTAAATTTAGCTAACAATTACTCCTAAATTTTTATTGCATTTTTTTTAAATGAAGAAATTTGTGCTACAAATTTTTAGCAAAAATTTATCAACATAATGAGACTAAAATAAGCAATTTAGTTACAATTAATTATAAAAAAATTAACAGTCTAAAATAAGGAAAAAATTTAACTGAAGTCAAAATGTGGTTATTTTTCTCAATTAACTAAACCTATTTGCATCATATTTCATAAACCAAACTGTTGATTCAATTTTAAATAATTAAAGGCAAAACATACCCTACTTTAAAGAAATAGAAAAGAAAAATTATTCCCTTGAGAAAACTTTTCAACATCTTTAGTTCTTATGTACGGGGAGGGCATACCTTCAAGTTGTGTCTGAAGATAGAAACATTCCCTCTTCATTCGATTCTTACCGCGCTTGCGCCCAAATTGTGACGCAGAAGAGTGCGTGCTACTGCTTTACTAATTGCTATGGAGATTGAAAATTTTTACGGTGAATGCAAGAAATTTTTGAGTACTCATAAAAGCTCTTGATTTTTTTTTATAATATTCATTAGTGAAAGAAGATTACAAAAAGTGGGTGCGGTTGTTTCCAGTTTCATGTTCTAAATTGTTTTTCGGAAGCTGACATTTTCCCCTGCACCCCACAGTAGTTGATCTAGTTTCAGTGGATATTAATGTAATTTATCCCTAACCACACAGCTGATTTATATTATTTTTCTGCAATGCAAGGTAGTTAAGGGAAACTGCCGCTCTTTCTTCGAGTTACATGTTCTGAATATTATATTGAAACACACGAAATGCATAAAAAAATTCCCAAAGGCTTGTTTCATTGCAATGAGATAAAATAACAGCGGCCATAGGAAATGATAATGTGTGCATCATTGGAAAAATAATGTCTATTAGTTTTTATTACATTCAAAACATTTCTCATTATACTTATAAAGGTAATTTGATTTGAACTATAGCTGTTTATTTATTTCTCAGGAAATAAATAATTTTCTGTGAAAGATGTGCTCATTCGCATTTTCTAAGAACTCAATTTATATGCATTTTAAATATCTTAAGCACAATCTTATTATAAGAAAATGACTACGAAAACTGTGTGCTTTATAAAAAATTTAACATCTCTAAAATTGTTTTATAAAAATATAATACAAAAACTGTTAATAATTTTGTTATAAAAATTTAAATATCTTTATCCATTACACAAAATCATCAAAACAAGCATTTAAATCTGCATATATATATATACTTCAGTAATGAAATTAAGATAATTAATTTAATAACACAATATTAACAATCTAAAATAAGGAAATAATTTCCCTGAAACTAAAATTTGGAAAATTTTTAATTAACTAAAAAAGTATGTATCTTATTTTATAAATTAAACGCTTAGTTTAATTTTAAATAGTTAAAGGTAAATTTCTTTAAGAAATATAACAGAAGTCAGAGCAGTGACTGTCCACCTACCAGCTCAGAAGAGCAGTAATAATTCTGATCAAAATATCTGCAGTTGTTACTGTGAAAAAAAGAATAACTATAGTCAGATTTGAAAAGAATATTTTGATAAATTACATATTTATCGGAACATTTTGGAACTTAATTTTAAAAGAATCTTCAATGTTTGTTTGTCTTTAAGTAAAAGAAACTGCTTCGAAAATATTGGCGCTAATACATATAATGATAGAGAGAGAGAGATACAATCATAACACAAAAAACATTATACAACACTTATTGCCTAGAAAATTGTTGCCATTTTATGACTGAATTTCTTGAATTTTGTTATATACCTCTTCCATTAAAATATTCGAATATTTTGTCTTTTACTCTTAGATTTTAAAATTGTTTAAAATTTAGATAACTATTTAAATGTTTTTTATAGTTTTAGAATACTATAGATTGCTCCTTACAGGCATAAATTGGTTTCGCGAAAATACATTTTAAAATTAAATTGCATTAAACTCTGTCAAATAAAATAATTTTTATAAATTTTTATATATATTTTTTATAAATCATTCCACTTGAAAAACGATTGAAAATTTTATTGATCATTTATTAATTTGGTTTTACATTTTTAAATATTTTTATAACTAATGTCTCTTTTCTGAAATGATATTCCTTAGTTATAAGTTTAATACAAATAACAAACTGATAGTAATGGAACACATATAATACACCAGAAAAAATAAATGACTAAATTTTCAAGAAAGTTGAAGGTATAGATACTAAGAAATTAATGCTCAGAAAACAACATTTATACGCATGTACATTAAGTTTCATAGAATTAGAATGGCATGTACATGTTCTGCTGTCCATTCTAGTTCAACACGAAGACACAAATCATCAAGCATAGTGACTGGTATTTAATGACTAACTAGATGCTGGTAACCACTTATCAAATGTTTTCCATTGGTGATAGATCTGAGAAACGTGGTTGCAAGGGCAGCAGTGTCTGCATCAAGAATTATCCGATCAATTCCAACAATATACGGTCGTGCATTATCTTGTTGAAACGTGGCATGTTTAGGTTCGAATTAAAGGTAAGGCCATTGAACTTAACACAAAAGAAATTTAACAACCACTGTTTAAAGTGCTGTCAGTGCTAACAAAAGATGACAAAAACGTATACATAAAAGTACTTTAAGTGATCAGTCAGTATGATGATGTCAAACAAGCTATACACGTGAGTTTTGCTTGAGGCTGCCAAATGTGGATGCAATTATCATGATTCCGTCTTCTTTGGAACCAAAGTTCGTCTGAAAAAACAATTTTACGCAATTCTTTGGTCCAGGTTTATCGTTGGCCTCATACCTGAACGTGATGTCCGTGATGTAGCATCAAGGTTTACCAAAGTCCTGTAACAGTGCCATTAGTCTATAGTATTAAAAACCTCTTTAAACTATTCCTACAAATAGCTGTTTTTCAAGTTACCCTTTATTTTGACACAGGGCTTGTGATATGTCTATTCTATCTATACGAGCAATGTGAGTAACATGACTATTTTTTCTGCTATTATTGATTGTAGGCAAAAGAGATATAGAATGGCATTTCGTAGGATCATCCTAAATTCATCGATTCCAATCCCAGGGCAATCATTTAACAATATTCCGGAGAGTCACGGGATCTCAACCAAAATGAGCAGCCATACAACGACACAGTAAACAGCAATCTTTGTAGTTGTAATTTGATCTCTATCAAAGTCAGAAGTGTTTTGTTAAGAATTTCTATTTTTATCACGAGCTATAGCAACAGATTTTCATAAGGTATCAATCTTCAAATGTCATTTGTGTATGTAAGATTTTCTGCACAATTTCTTTATTTAAGCACATTGTAGGCGTTACTGTCACTTTCCTATTTTAAAGAATTCATTTAGAAACTAATATTTTACATATCACAGCATCTTCTTTTTCTCATATAAATTTGACATGTGTGACGTGTCACCTTCTTGGTCATAATAATTTTAACCTTCAGTGATATATTTGATAAAAAAAAAAAAAAGATCAATTTGATCCGAATGTGTTAAGGAAGGCATGATATTATTCTCTCAAGGCTCTGGATCGCACATGGATTGTCGTATACTTTGTAGTTTGAACTACCATCACATTATCACTCCATCCTGAAGTTGCCAAGGATACTTTAACCAGACTTAGGGAGATTCATCTAACCTTTCAGCTCGATGCCTAGGGCACTTCTTGAAAATGAAAATAGGTCTTAGAACAATCTAAGAGATTATCAATGACCTGCGAGTATTTATTTTGTGATGATGTATTCTTATGCTGATGCTATTGGAAAAAAACATATATTTTTCATTTTTATATTTTATGTATGTAGTAAGAGTTTAAAAGAAAACAGATATATGCAATCAATCGAATAGAGATATCTATATTATGAAAAAAATTTTGTGTTGCATTGCATTTATATAATATTTATTTTCAAATTACGATGTGTGTCATTAACTTAAGCATATGAGAAAATAACATTACAATCAAACAATTATAACAAAACTATCACAATAAGACCAAATTTAAGGATTCAAATTGGAAAAACAAAATAAATCAAAATTTTTTACCAAGAATAGTTAAGAAAGTTTTAAACAGTATACATTTTTTTATTTTAACTTTATATTATTCAGTAACATTGTATCTCAATTTGTATGGGATAAATTTAAGAATTATATAATATATTTTAGAAACTTATGGTAGAAATTAATTCACCTACATATAAATCAGGAAACGTTAATTCGATAGTTATCTGTGATAAATTTTCTCTATTTGTAACTCATTTCTGTCATTAGAAAATTTAATTACATAGTTTACTATTATATAATATAATATTATTTGATTTCCATCGAAATTATTTTATTTAATAATTTACAAATTTAATCGTAAAACATTTGAATTCTTGAAAAATTCTATGCTTTGAATTCAGTATGACAAAAAATGTAATCTTTTGGAGGATTCTACTTCTCTAAACTAAAGATATACCACTTGCTTTTTTTTTAATTAAATGCAATTAATTTAATTTTGAGCAAAATTATTAAAAAGTAAAATTTTAATAACATATTATAATTGAAGCTAATCATACTTTCCAGTTTTGTCACATACGTCTAAATGTTTCTTTACTTACATGATTAATTTTAGATACCTGTTTATGTAAATACTTGGTTTATGGCTTGGAAAAGCTATTTTGTCAATAGAAAGCCCATATGTCCATAAATGAGTTAAATATAGCTTAGAAGCGAATTGAATATCATTATTTCCAATAAAAAAACTATGATGTGGCTTGTGAAAAATATTTTGATTTCTAACTGAATTAATTAAATTAAATTTCACTTTTAACTTTCATAAAATAACAGTTATCGGTATTTTAATCTCTCTCTCTGCAATTTGTCATCCCGCGTTAACCATTTTAAATTTATTTATTATTATTTGGCAAAATACCATTTAAAGTAGAGTTCATCAAAGAAAAAATTATAAGTAAATTTTAAAAATGAAGAAAATATATCAAATATCATTTTCTTCAATAATATTATTAAAATTTATCTATTAAAATTTATTTCTAACATTTCAGTGTAGTTTACAACAACGAAAATTATAAAGTTCACATAAAATATATAAAATAGTTTGCTCATTAAATGTTTTTTTAAAAAATACGAAAGACTATAATGATTTAATTTTGAATGGAATCAAATGCTACATATTTTAAGAAAACAATTTTGTCTCCAAGTCTTTGTCTCTCAGTCTTGGGTGTATTTATAAAACACTTTAGTTTTCTATTTTAAATATATACGTCTTAAAAATGTGTGTAAGCAAAGTTTATTTCAAATATTTAAGTAACCCCTCATCGAAATTTACAGATCTCAGCTATATCTATCTCAAAAGTAGATAAACATCTAAGAACATAAATAATATGGAATCCATTCATAAGGAAAAGAAATTGCTTAGAAAAAAAATCTGTTTTAGAATAATGATTACAAAAAAATAATTCGAAATAAGTATTTATGTTTAGGAAGAATTAAGATGCGGAAGACCGATCTTCAACAAGATATCACATGATGCATCTGCTGGAGTTATTGTTCACACATTCAACTGTCATAAATTGAAAACAACGAACTTAGAAGACGATGTATGTGCTGCAGCCAGAAAAACAATTTTTTAAACTCTTCAGTTGGACCGGAATCATTTACGCGAATCATTTATATGCACGAGTGGAAAAAAATGTATAGCAACTAATTTTTTCCGCTTCTGCTTTTCAAAAATAACCGACCTTCTTTGAAAAAAATTGCGTTATGATGTTGGCAACTGCATCTTAAGAAAGCTGCCCATGTTTCGCTTACACTTTACTTCAGATCCAAGTTAGCGGGACTATTCATTAATTAGTCCTATCCTATTTATAAAGCTTTCCTCTCAATCTTTTGCCAACTCTGAGACGAAGAAGAGACGAGGGAAAAGTAAAATTCTGTTCAACTTCCCCAAGTTTCCCAAAGGATATCATTAAAGAGATTTTGGAGGGGCATGTTTAGTTTAAATGTTACAACCTCATCCAGTTCATTCAAATCCAAAAGGAAAATACAGTTTTCTTTTTCCAAACTGCATGCGATTTGTTTATTTTATCACATCTAGAAACGAACAATCTTTTGTCAACAAATGAAAATACTGTAAGATTATTTTTCGCACTATGAAAGACACTTTACATAAAATTATACCGGAAAAATGCTTTTATTACTGCTTAGTTTGATAGGCCATTTAATACAAATCAAAAATAATTTTATACTACTTTTTTTACAAGGGTTGGAATTTGAAAATTTCTAATTAATGACTTTTATTTCATATAAAAGTAAAATCTGTAGATTAGCTTTTCTATGGTTTGATTTATAACACTCAAAAATCCTCTATAGTTTAAATTAATAATTACAGAACATGCTTTTTTACACTTAATGTTGTTTTATTGTTAATTGTAGACAAAATTTATGAAACTTAAATATTTAAAAACATTTTTTTAATTAAAAATTTTAATAAACTTTTTATGCTGAACTTATTTTATTTTCTATTTGTATAAAGTATGCTATAACTAAAAGACCTGACATGATTTTTAAAGTAAAATAATACAGATGATGTAACCAAACAACGAAAATAACAATATTACTATTGAAAGGTAATCATTACTTTATGGCTATTAAAATTATATGATATATTTAATTCTAAGAAAATAAAATTATTGCAGAATTAACATTAATAATAAAGCAGAATAAATAAATTTGTTTTTCAATATAATATCTGCAATTTTTATAAATAAACTTATTACTTTAAAAATATATTGTAAGAACACATTAAGGACTTGAAGCATTAAATCTAGTATGAATATCCGATTTATATTTTCAATATAAAACTCAAATCGCTTTTAACCCTCACTATTTTATTCGTATTATAAAATTATGTAATAAGTAAGTTCTCAATAAAAATGAAATAATATAACTATATTTTAATTATTGTCTAAATACTTTTAATCTTCTTTCTCATACAGCTGTATTTATGAAATTGACTGTTAAATTATTAGATTTGTATATGATGCTTTCTTTATACTGATGTACAAGATTAACAATAGATATAAGGTGGATTAATATATATTTTAATAAATTTATCAAACTCTGTAATTAATCACTATAAGGAAGTTGTTGGTGCGGTTGCCTATTTCCATTTAGATACAGTTTATTGTTTTTGATTGGTATAATAAAATATTTTTTGGTGCTTCTACTTCTATATGCTTTTTCTGTAAATAAATTATCAACTTTTATTTATCTTTTATTTTACTTGTCATTCTTGTATATTATATTTCATGCTTGTGCTAGATATATTCCATAGTTATAAGGGGATTGTACTTTCTATAGAAATTATTTTTATATTTTATTTTGAAATATAAGGTAAACAGAGAGTAACCGAAACAAATAAAAATAATTTAATGTTTGAATTCAAAATAAGAGAAAACCTACCCTATTGATGATTGCAAAATAAGTTACTGAATAAAGTTACCGTTTTAAATTCGGCATCATCCATAAAAGAAAAGTCATTATGCTGTTTATGTGAAAAATGAGTTATTGAACTATAAAGTTTGCTGCGAAATATAAAAAAGACATTAAATTTTATTATTGTCAGAATATACTAAATTTTATAAGAATAATATTTTTGCAGTATTAATGATTATTTCGAAGGAAAGGCAGGTACCATAGCTAAAACCATTAAGAATTTTTTTGATAAAGACAGAAAAACTACATTTTTTTATTAAATTCAGGTTAATGGATGTGTTTATCTATTAAATATCTCAAGACACATATTCACCTTATATAAACATTTGCGTGTTATTCTACAATTTATAAATGAGTGTTTTTCACGAATATTTCCTTTTCAGGAATATATTTTAGTAGGAATATTTTAGGAATATATTTCACGAAATATTTTTCTTTAATGGACATTAAGCAGGATAAAATTATCATGCATGATTTCTGTAAAGTGGTGTTCAAAATATATATATTTGCTTTTCAAAATTTTACATTATTCCCAAATATGTATGTCAAAGGAATACATACATACATATATATATATATATATATATATATATATATATATATATATATATATATATATATATATATATATATATATATGCAGAATTTAATTCATTGTTATGTAAAAACGAAGATAAAAATTTGCGGAAATTGCTCTCATTCACGAAAGTAAAGCACACAGGAGTGAATATTAAATTCATAAACTTATTTGAAATAGAATGGTGGTATTTCACAGTAGGATTAGATTGGTTTGTTATTATTATAGGTTTCCTTAAGCCTATTTTTGCCGACCGAAGCATCTAAACGCAGTCAAGTACAGCATAACTCTGAACCACGATTAAAAGTACCTGACTCTTTGCAACGTCTTCTTCATACCACAGCAGTAAAAGGACATAGTCTCTTAAGAAATTCTTAATGTGCGTGGTTTTTTTAGCACAACGATCATTGACTGAATGAGATTTAAGCCCGCTGCTTCATGGTCGCAAAAATATAGTGTCCTTCTACATCAGACTATATTACAGCCTTAATGTAAAATGAAGTATGCAAATGTTACATAACAATGAGTCACGATTTCACCTCAAGAAAAATTATAAATTGCTGGTTTGCATGAAGAATTATCATAAAATGTTATGTCTGTATGAATACGAATAGAAAATTTTGAGCGGTGACGTGTTGGCCAAATGCTTTGAAGCAAGATATTTAGTACATATATCAGCGTGCTTGGTTTTTAGAGTTCGTAAATCAAACATTAATTTATTGTGTTTTGCAACCAAGGAATCAAAGAACGACATCCATTCGATGACATCTGCAGCTGTTGAAACGTATTAGTAGGATAATACTTATTACTACTGAGCACAGAAGTCCATACTGTAATTGAATATATTGAATATATTCTGTGAATTTAACCATATTCTGTGAATGCTGTAGAACTATAGAGAATGGATTTTCAGCTAAAAAGTTGTATTCACAATCGTTGTATTTTCTTAATAGAAAATCCAGCAACTGTGGATACTAACTTTGCTGTTTAAATAAAAATAACCTTTTTTTTTTATTTTGTCTAAAAGATATTTCAGGACTATTTTAAACTTACAACTCTAACTGAATAAGAAGCTTATAAGCATTTAGAAAATGCCAGTAAGGTATTAAAGTTTTCGTTTGAAAAAAATTTAATTTTTAACAAGAAAAGGCTTTTTATTTTATCATTTTTCGAAATGGTGAATTTTATTGCGTAAAGAACATGAATTGAATTTACCTTTCGCAATTGAATTTCTGCAATGAAAGCATTGAAAATGTTTCAAAAGCTCTTAACGACAACTTTTTATCAAAACAACAGTCTTTGGTCAGTACAAAAGACTTAAAGATGGTTAAGAATCCCTTGAAAATAATTAATCATCTAATAGAATATATATTGTAACTAATATGAAGTCAGGTTATTCATACTCGGTGATCATCCTTTGACAATAAAGTATATTATTTAAGTTCTTATATAATTTGTTTCCTGTCAAGCACTTTTAAAAAAATATTTAAATTTGCAATCCATTCTCTCTCGAGATGTTCCAAGAGCTTTGAATTAGTTCCAAAAATAAAAATATGTTCAAGTTGTCTGAGAGATGCTTTCACGAGGTAATTTCTTTTTCTGAGCACACACTTTGATGAAACTTAGATCTATGCTTTTGACACAAAAACATTTGTACGAACAAGTGGATAACACCTAAAAAATGAAGCAAATCTGAAAAGACCCCGAGAAAATTACAAAAAAATTCAAAGTAATTTTCAGTGCTTTCTTTGAATATTGCAGTGTGATTATTAATGAAGATTATTAGATTATTAATTATTCCTTATGTTTGCACGAAATAATTCCTTGAAAACGACATGAAATGTGACAAGAAAACTGTGGCTTTATCCAGTGATAATGTGGAACACTAGTGATTATTTGTCAATATTTGACAAAGAATTTATAAAATACGACCCTAAAAGTTCCATATTCTCATGATATTGCACTGTGATACTTTTTCTTATTTCCACATTTGAAATTGCTTCTTTGTTTTCAATAAATTAGTTTGAAAAAGGAGATTCATTATAAACTGCTGCAGATTATCTAAAAAATGATCGTAATATATGTTATGTTGATTGTAGAAAACGTTGGTAGAAGGGTATTGAAGTTGTAAGAAAATACTTTGAAAGAGCTTTTGATTAATAAATGACTTGTTGTTTATATCACCATTCTCTGAGTACTTTTTGACACACTAGTATCAGCCTTAATGATATAAAATAGAATGAAATCTAACCTTATTGAATATAAAAATTCTTAAATGCTGTTATAAATTCTCAAAAGAAATAGTCATTTTTTTCTTCATTTAAAGTATTGACAATAAACGCATTATCCTAAAAAGTTTAACTAACAAAAGTAGAATTACTTATATAATTAAATTCAAAATGAACTTTAAGAACCTCAACATTATCAAAGTTTATATCTCAATTAACTTCATTATCATGTTGAATGTATGTTAATACAGATGATAATGATCCAGTGCTTACATTTTTTTTCAGATTATGATAATAAGACCAAAATAATTTCAGATTTTGGTTTTAGTTATTTTCAACCAAAGAGACATAGTTTTTTTTTTTATTTATTTTTTTTATTTTTTTTTTTTAGAAATTTCCTTTTTCTGTTTGATTTAGTTTTAAAATGTATTTAAAATTAGAGCTTCTAAATAAAAGAAATTCTTTAAAACTTTGAAAATCATATTTATAATTAATTTACAATGTTTATAATAATTTGTATGCCAAATAATAAAACTTCACCTTTTAATATATTTTTTATCAACACAAATATTAAATGAAAATATGAATGTCATAAAAATTTATATAAAAGAAAATTTAACTTATCCAAAATATTTAAAGAATGCCTATTTATTTGAGATAAGCAAAAGGACAAAACGAATTCACTTATTAAATGATTATAATTCACTAATCTTTTTAATTTCTCTATTATTTCAAAATTTCAATTAAATTAACCAAAAAGAGCGAAAAGTGTCTTAAACAGTAATCTGTTCTCTATGAATGGTATTACTTAAAAGATCGAATTTAGATAAATTCAAATTTCTACATCAGTAATTCCTGATAAAACTACATGCTTCAGTGAAAAAAAGGCAGAGCATTTCGAATTAGGATATAATTAGCATTCAAAATTTTACTAAACCGGTCAATAATTCGTTAATTAAAGCCACCAATATGCTATTCTACTTCAATTATGAAATCGATCATAAAGTCAAAAAATAATGGGAGGAAACTAAACAAAAGCAATAAAAATAATCATATGGTTGTTTACAGCTTTTAAGCAAGCCACTTCATTTGCATTAGCCAATAACTTTATCAGCTTAGGCCTCATATTTTCAATGTAAAGAAATTACCTTTAGTGCACCATTTTTCAGTTGCAACTTCAAATTGTCGAAAAATATACATCTCTACCATTAGACGTATCATTGCGAGACATTTCGCTGTTTAATTTAAATTTCAGAAAAAAAAGATACATCGTTATCTTTGACAAAAATATAAGTAAGCAAGTAATTTTTTTTTATTTATGTGTCTCACCTTTTGTACTACACTTGTAGTTTGATATTATTTTTGTTAGGAATTGATTTTTTTGAAGCTAAATAAATTTTTTGAATGAAGCTATGTTAATGTGTTATTTACAGTGAGAAAACTTGAATTAACTATTCAAGAATCAGACTTTAAAAAAATTGTAGATTAAAAGCTTAAAACTAAACCTTTAGATCAAGCAAGTTATAAATTCTTAAAATTAATTTTTATTTAATCACTTTAGGACAATAAAAGGCTTTGACGCTTAACACAGTAAATAACGATAACCTTTCCTTGTGCTCTTACAGAACTTAACTTGATGCTAACGTAGCAATTATTTTAGTTTATTATGGAAAGATATTTTGCTTAGAAAGATTATTTTGTTTCTTCAAAAATAGATGTTTATTAATTGAAATTTTATTGATAATCAATGGTTAAGTTTTCTTGTCCACCTGGAGTCACTTTTTGTCTACAATGGTTAATTTAATTGAAAAAAAAAATTGCAAATAAACTTAACTAAACTCCGTGGCATGACAACCCATGTGGGCCAAGGCCTACAGTGCCCATAACAGTTTTCCAAATAAACTAGTAACTGTAAATTCCGATAAAATACGGTTAAGCTGTGTGTGACATGTGATTTCAAATTTGTTTCGAAGTACTACAAGTATCCACACCCGACGTGGGAGACAAACCCACGAACTTTTTAATTGAAAACCTTTAAAAGATATTTTTGAGTACATTTATTCTATCACTTTGAAATGATCTCACCATAGCTAAAAATTATTATGATTTGTGACATTTTTGGAACTTTAAGTTTTATTGTATATACTATTTTAAAATTCTCTAAAATCCAAATAAAATTCTCGCAATGAATTAGAAGGAAAATGCTTTGCTTTATTTGTCACATCATGTTTCAATGTACCCTATAAAAATCTCAAGAGCTGCACTTTTAATTTTCCAAAAAAGTCTTTGTCTTTTTTTTATAATATGACAATATTTCAGATAACTAAGCATTAAAAAATTAGAGCTACTAAGAGTTTTGTTCAAAAATACTCTTCATAGTATTCTAAAATTATTTTTTCGAGTGTATATCATAAAGCGCAATGACATGTAAAATCTGCTATTATATTTCTAAAGCTATTATCGTATAAAATGGAAATTTAAAAAATAAACTAAAAATCTTTCTGTCCTAAAATTCTAATGTTATAACTTCTTTTGATTTTAAGCATACTTTTTATGCATTTATTGTTGTTAAATGTTTACAATTTATTCAAGTCAATCTACACAGCTTGCAATTGAAATTTATACACCAGGAAAAAACTGCCCCCATTGTTGCCCAAACGACTGTCAATGTTACTGAAAACTCCATGGAACTATTTGTAAAAACATTTGTTGTCTTGTAAACAACCCCATTTTTTTTAACTCATGATTTGTGATGTGTTTGTACGATACATTAAAACCATGTAGTTATTATATCTGTCTTCTTGGATGCAAGTAACAGCGGGTCACTGGGATCCAGAACCGCGTTTCATACGTTATCGTGAGTCCACTGGCTCCAAATTCCACAATTAGTTATGAGACTGGAAATTTATTATTGGAGCATAGAATCTTTGTAAATTTATCCTATGTTTGAGCTAAACTCAAATTTTATAATATCTCATATACATTTCTTATAGGCATTGGCGTATTGGTATTCATTGATACTGAGCTATTTTTGTCTATTTTATCACAATATCTCAAACATTTCTTTTTTTTGCCTCCCTCTACTCTGGCGTAAGTTTCTATTTTGATAGTCTTGTATCATTTTGCGATTATTTTCCATTATTTTATTTCTATAATTAATAACAAATTCTTATAATTTTTATGTATGATCTTCGTATTAGAAGCTTTCTGAAGGTTTTTTAAACGGAATCCATCATTTTCTTTTAATTTCAGTACAGGAAATTGAAATTAATTTTTATATTTAACTTTTACTTTTGCATTCTGCATAACTTCATCGTACCTTAGACTTAGATTGGTTTTATAAAGCAAATATTTTTTTTTTTTTTTTTTTTTTGAATTTGATTAGGATTTGAGCAATTACAACTTCTTGGCGTTTTGGTAGTATTCTTTATGAATTTGTTATACACAGTTGACACACATGACTATTTCATCCTGAAATTTAATACGGGTAAACTTGAAATATTTTACATTATAGTGCCGTTGTTTGTCTCCCAAAAGTTGAATTTTATGATTAGTTAAATATAATATGATCTCAGTAAGATTTGATAAACCTTAAATATACCATCAAAATGAGGATTATTTTTTTTCGTTTTAATATTGAAGTCAGGTACCTCTAATATTTTTCCATTATTAGAAAATTTTAAAAAGGAAAATGTTGAGTACATCAGTTTATAATTCTATTATGACAGATTATACTGTCAGAACCAAAATTCTACGCTAAACAATTAAAGTTAAAACTAATGACGCTTATAGAGATGAAAATTATAAAATAAGTCTTATGTTAAATAAAAGATTATGTAGATAAAAGAAATAAAAAATAATATTTTGAGAAAAAATCCCTAATAAGAAATTGAAAAAGCAGGGAATTTAACTGTAAAAACTTTTAAAATATACTTTTCATTTAATTTTCTCATATCATTGTAACAGATAAACTGTGTGAAGGAATTCTTTGAAAGAAATTCAATATTATATTACAAAATCTTTATATTTTAGTGATAAATATCGTAAGTAATTTTTTAATTAAAATTTTTATTAAAAATAATATAAATAAATAATTGAAATAACTTGCTTAGTTTTTTTTATTTAATTTTTATATATTTCACACTTGAAAATACCTTTCCATCTTTATTACCATAAAAATTCAATATTTATTGCTATACACAGCTTCTCCTATTTACTAACCCATAGTACTTATTGGGAACAAAATTTATTTAATACTTAATAATATACATATCCTTATGTATATTACTAATAATTTTTTAATATGTACTGCATACAAATTAATGGAATTCTAAAATCATTATTACTTTTCACTCTTCATCTTAAGAAACGGATCTTAAAATACACTTTCTACTTAAAATATATACAGTAGATTTATCAACATAATAATCGTTAAATTAATAATAAGTCAATATTTATTCAAAATGACGGATAATATTAAAAGCTAATAGAGATATTTTTATAGAAATTTCCAGCTTATGATTTTTTGTAATACTTTAATTGTAATATAAATTAAAAAATGTAAGTATTCCCAAATAATTCCTTGCAAAATGATTCATCCAATAATGAATTAACTAAATTCCTACAACACAATTCTTTTTATCTTTCAAATACGGAATTCTTTCATAATATCTGAGCCTGAAATTTAAAATTTTCTTCCTTATGTAGTAGGTATAAGCTCAGAGAATTATATTTGTACTGCCTTAAACTGCCATACTATCTCCTAAATAAACAAAATATTTAAAAATTTTAAGAAAAATTAGATAAAATTTTAAAAACTTCCTGTGTTAAAATGTTATATTCCAATATTAAAGCAGCAATATAAAACTTGATTGTAAAATTTGGCTTAGCAAACTATAAACTAAGGTTTCAAGTAGGAAGTGTATGTACGAGGGTTACTCTGAAATTTTTAACATACGCGCAGACGAGAATTTACAAAATAAAAATAACAGTTTAATTTTAAAATACAAAGTATTTTAACACAGAAGACGATTTTTTATTGATTTACTTCAACTTGTGTAACGTAGAATAAATTTTAAACAAGAGAAAATGTAGTTGACGCGAGAACACTTTCATGCTATGATTTTCTACGATTTTCAAGCAGGATTAAACCAAGAAAAATGCGTTCAACGGTTGCAATTATCATTTGGTGATGAATTTCCAGCTCGTGCTACTGTATTCAGATGGTTTAAAGAATTTAGAAGAGGTCGCAATTTTCTTCAGGATGAAGAACACACAGGAAGGCCGCCGTCAGCAGTAATCCCGGATAATGTGTCTGAATTACGAAAATTGTTAATGGATGATAATCGCTGTACCTATCAAATGATACAGAAGGAATTTAACATTGGATCTAACTGAGTACCAAAAAGAGGAGCGTGTCAGAATCAGTAAAGAAATTCTTAAATTGCTAAATGATGGTGGCCACCACATTATTTCTAAAATTATAACTGGTGATGAAACGTACGTACCGTTTTTTTGACATTCCAACACGTCAAGAAAGCAAAGTATGGGTCTTTGAAGATGATCCCAAGCCGACAATGGTGAAAAAACAAAACGCACTGAAAAAAATGATGTATGCCGTTTTCTTCAGAAGTACGGGATTGGTCAAAGCCATCAAGCTGGAAAGACAGAAGGCAGTAACAGCAAACTGGTATACCACTAAATGTCTTCCAGAAATTCTACAAGAACTGAATGTTAGGGGACTAAGGCTTCACAATGACAATGTATCTTCACATACAGCCGAATTAACAGTTGAGTTTTTTAAACAAAAACAAATTAAAGTGATCGAACATCCACCGTATTCATCTGATCTAGCTATGAGCGACTTTTGATTATTCTTTAACCTAAAAAAGAACTTAAGTGGACGTCGTTTTCATTCAGAAGAAGAGATTGATGTGGCTATAAATGCATTTTTTCATCTATTCCAGGAAATGAATGGCTTGAGGCATTTAATTTGTGGAAAATTCGTCTACAAAAGTGCATTGATGCTAGAGGAGACTACTTTGAACACACCTAAAATTTTGTAAGTATAACTTTAAAAACCTATCTCAAGCATTTCAGAGTGACCCTCGTATAACATGGAGTAAATTTCCTTTTTAACCATTGCATTCCTTATTTTGGTTCTTTATAAATTTCTTAAAGATTTAAGTGGTTGCTATTTATAAGCTATCTTTTTTTTTCTTCATCTTGTTGTCAGAATTATTATTTTATTATATATTTCCTGTTTAACTTATTTTTTTTATTATTGCAACTAGTATTTCATTCTTTATTCTTACACTACGATTAACCAATTTTTCAAAAATCTAAACACGCAATCAAATATAAAAGAAGTTTCTTCATCTCCTTCGAAGTTATTTTTCAATTTAAACTTCCCATGTGAAGTATTTTTATTGAACCTCAGATTGATATTGCAATAAAAATCCATGAATCATTATATCATATTAAATTCTAATATTATATTAATTATAAAAAATCAGCAGCTTTAATGAAAAGAATTGAAGCAAATTGTTTTGAAATTTTAAAAATTGTGCAATAAAATCTCCATTTAGTTTCTATAACATTATAAATTTCTTAAAACAAAAAAAACAAAAAAAAAAAACATCACTTCAATATTGAATAATTCTTCTACATTTAACAAGCATTTATATTATAAGATGTACAGTTTGGAATTAAGAAGGAAAAGTATGGTAAATAATTTTCACATATTCTCAAACTCTAATATTCTGCAAAAACAAAAGTAGGCTTAATAAATATTAAAAATATTGCGGTCAAAAATAAATAATTAAAATCATTTATTTTTAAAAAAATTCTAATTGAATATGCTTTTATATACAGTAGTTATTTATGCAGCACTCTAAAAATAATTTATCTAAAATCAATAGATATGATAAATTATTTGAAATCATACTGATGTATACAAGTGTTAAAAGCAATCAAGTAATTTTTTTACATGTGTTTTTATTTGAATTCTTTTATCACACATTAGAAATAACGTATCATTTCACAAAAAAGTGGTCTCAAAAATTCTTTAAAAAAGTAACTATTTCTTAATATGAAAAGAAAGAATTAAGTTAATTATTTTTCTTACTAAAACATTTAAGATAAAATAACTATTTTTTTACATAGCTAGTTTATTTTTAAAAGGAAGATTTATAATAATGTTATATTTTGCTTCAAAGAATTATACTGAAAATGTTTCTTAACATATTTTTTAATGTTATTATAAACTTTATAAAATATTTTTAAAAACATGCTACTGAGAGAAAATAAGATTTTCAATGAGCAAATTCAAGTCTTGAATAGCTACCTAACTAAAAACAGTTAATTAAGATAATTAACAAAAACTATGTACATGCGCATAATCAGAAAATACGTTATACTTTTATAGATAAACATACTTATAATTTAAAACATTTTTAAATATAACATTTTTATTGACTTATAAATTGCAAAATAATTTGCGAAAATTCTTATCAAAATGCAAGCAATCAAAAAGAAAATATTCTGGTAACTTTGTATCAAAATATACACTTAAAAAGTCAATAAAAATGTATTAATACTTTTAAAAATGCTATAGATTTGTACGTCTAAAAATTGGGAATTATAAACATACAGAATATAATTCCCAATTTTTAAACGATCAAATATTTTTTACAAGAATATTTCAGTTGTTAATAATCCTACTAAAAAAATCTTAGAAAGAGATGCAATTTTAAACATTAGCTTAAAAATTCTTTCTATTTGGAGTGGAATTATTTTGTATTTAAACTTTGGCAGTAGTTTCCTTTCATCGCATAATCATCACGCAAAATGAAACCTTCAAGTCCATTTAAATATTTTGTTTCTTTGGCGAATGATTTGGCGCTACAAAAACGAAACTAGTTTTCCTCAGAAGCCGGTAGTTTTGATTGAGCACAAAGAAGTCACTAGCATAGTCAGATCTACGTACACCGGTAACTTTTCCCCTCACAACCGAGAACCGTGAAGCGATGTTTCAAAGATGCCTAAGAACAGATGAAAATAAGTTTCGCGTTCGAAAACTGCTGAGATGCGAAGCATCAGTGGCAACAGCATTTAAGAATTATCACCCTTCACAAATACTTGATGTGCAAGTGACGAATGACAATTTTTAGGGGCAATGTCATGTCGACAACCCGCAGGAGGTCAAATCCTCTATTTTTTCTATCTTCTAACATTGTTTACGATCTATTCATGACTTTTAATTGGCTAATCCTTAGTGCAATTTTCACGCTAGGAGATTGCAGGTATGTAAGAAATGCATGCTATGCATCACTTTTACGAATTTATTAAGAGGCACATGTTAATTTATAGAAACTTGATTTCAACACTAAATTTATAACATTCAAATGTTTCTGAAAGTAGTACAAATTAGAAATATTTTTATTCAAAATAAATTAGCTTTCTTCAAACCACTAAAAAGCATTTACGATTGCTAAGCTCATTTATATAAAATTATTTTTAATGAAAAAATACAAAATGTAAATAATTGTAAGGATATAAACCAAGAAGTATTATATAGCTTCATCAAGATTATAAACTTATGGCATTTATAAAATTAAAAACCTCAATTTAAACTTACATTGAATTTTTAACAACAATAAAAAATATGTTATTACAATACCATTATATGTAAAAGCACTGGATCAAAATATTTTAGTTAATACAGATTTATGGGTACAGTATTTATGGTTACATTTAACTTAATATATTCAATGCTTAAAAAATTTCCTAAGTTAAAGTAATTAAAAGTTTCATTGAACTATTTAATAAGTTATTATTTTACATTTTAGTTTATTTTCTTCAATTTTTTATTAAAATAATTTACATTTTAATTTTAACAAAAAAAGTTTTGAAAATATGTTATACAATTCTTTCTTTTCTTAATTTTGAAAATAACAGTAAGCTTAGTTGCGTATTATTTTAAATAATATAGCTATTTATGCCATGCATTTAATTATTACTTATTTGTAAAAAATATACATAATTACCATACACATTTTTATTAGCAAATCAAAAATTTGGCACCCAAGAGAAAGTTTAAATGAAATAAATAAAATATTTATAAGCTGTGAAACAACTATATCTGCAACAAATTTAGAAAACAATACAATAGCTCTAAAATAAAAAATATTGATTTTATAATATTTCTCAACACATCATTATAATTTTAATTGTTACTTTTATATCTAGAACTATTGTAATCTTTTTACTACACTGAAATTATTTTTAGAAAAATGTTCTGATAATTAATACATTTTTGTCATATTACAGAAAATTTGGAAAATCAGTTTTATTCCAAACTAAAATTTTGATCATTAAATGTAGTTATTTTAGCAAATTAATTGCTCGTATGTTTAAAAGGTATGTATATATAATTTTAAATTTTACAACTTTTTAAAAAGATTCTTATTTCTCTATCATTATTGTATCGTGTATCGTACGCACGCCTTCTATGAAGTTAAAAATGTTAAATCTTGGTACTGATCTGATGAATGAATTGGTTTATTTAAATTAAGTCTATATAATAAAAATTCATTGCAGAAATTAATTTTCCATGATTTGATTTTTGGTTAAATTTACCATTGAAAAATCGTACGAAAATTTTTTTCTTCGGTTATTAAAATATATGAAATCAATATTTTTCTTAAATGATTCAATCAGAATTAATAAACTGAAATTGTTCAGTTATCATATAAAATTAAATTAAATAATTTATTTATTAATGTTTTATTTATTAAGCGAGTTTAAGAAAATATTTGTCCTAAATTTTCGGTGTTTTAAGAAGAAAAATTAAGTTACTAATTGCAAATAAATAAAAGTTATTCTTTTATGACAAGAATCGAATGTATTCTGGTGCAAGAGAAATATAAAATACTAAGAAAAATATACATTCTGTGATTAACTTGGAAATGCTCATTTTTGTTACAATTTTTTTTATGTCATTTAAATGCAGATTAAAGTGACACGGAATCTAAGAAATATAAGCATTAAAGATCGGCATATTTACTTTTGTAATACATTATTTTATTAAATTCTTAGGATTTACTAAAATAAATAAATAATATTTTTTTTAATGTTAATTTTAAAAGCAATTATAAATTCGATAAAATGTAAAAGTTTAATGTATATATATATATATATATATATATATATATATATATATATATTACATTATTTTTTAATATCTTAAATTTTCTAAGCCTAATTCTGCACAGTTTTGCCAAATATTTAAAAATAATATGGGCAATTAAAATGGTTTAAAATAATTTCCTGGCCCCTTTAATATTTTTTAAAAAATGTTAAAGTACATATTTTTACTCTGCATTTAAAGCATTTACTGTTGTAGTTGCAGTATAATGTAAAAAGTGCTTAAAATAATTGAAATTCTGATGAATAATTTACTATAAGATTTTTGTTTATTTGGGCAGAAAATTATCGGTATTTTATTAAAATAATTATTAAAGTATTTCTTAAGACTAGTTGTCAAAGTATTAGAAAAAATATTTTTTGATTTAAAAAGTTAGAGATTATATTTTTAAACTTATGGTATATTCTAAGCATTTGACTTATATTTAGTTATATTTAAAAATATTGTATGGCTATGTAATCGAATAATTTAATTTGTCTTAAAAAGGAAAACTTTTATAATGGTAACATGATATATTTTATGAAAGAACAATTTCAGGGATAATAAATTATTTTAGTAAACTATATATATATATAATTTCTTAATTAATCATTTTTATTTAGTTTTTATTATATCAAAGATTTATATCAAAGAATTTCTAAGAGATAGAATCTTTATAGAATTTCTAAAGTTATTTATATCAAAGAATTTCTACTATTCTTAGCAATGCATTTAAGAGATAGAATCTTTTTAGAGCATATTCGTATGATATTTTCACTGCATAAAAGTCTTATTCTTAATATTAAAGCTTGTATTTGAATAATAATTCAGTTTTTAATGAATGACTTAATTAATTCGAGACATACTTTTAAACTGAGGGTGATTTTAAGAAAATAAGAATAGATAGAATTTCAGGTAGAAAGGGCGCAAACGTCGCACTTGAAAACAGCATTAAATGCTACTCTAAATTAAATTGGGAGCAGCATCACCGATAACATCACAATCCAGAGCAAAAATTCTTGACCTATTTAATTAAAAAGATAAATTAAAAATAAATTTTAGGCGAAAAATGTTGAAATTATACTTCAATTGATGAAGATTTTTATTTTTGCACATCCTAAAAAGCCCACATGCAAAATACTCACACAATATTACGCCACAAAGTGGATTAAGTTAAATGATGAAAAGAATTTGAATTTATATTTGATAACAAAAGTAGAATAGTAAAATGCACATTATATAAAATCTTAAAAATCTGATTTTTCATTATATGATTAAACCTTAAAAATCTGATTATCAATTTTGATTTAAATAAGAATCTAAGAAGTTAAAGTCTTTCAAGTCGTCCCATATATCTTTTTTGCAATACATACTCTTTACCTGAAGACAAAATTTCAACACTTTTGAATTGTGACAATATTGATAGTATTTTTATCGAATTGCACGCACTCCTACCTCCTCTACTAATTATAGGAAAATAAATGCATGTAAGTGCTGAATTAATTAAAATGACGCAGTGTTTGGAATTCAACTTCTAAACACATAAATGTGTGGTGTTTCTTCCAGAAATCATGACGATCTTGTTTAATTTTTGGAATTAAAAATTAGATTGAAAAATGGATAAGCTGTTAATGAGAAAATCATTAAATGACATGTTGTAAAAATAGGAGCAATTTAGTGTACATCAAGTAGTTTGATAAAATTAATATCTAGATAATAATACTTAGAGCAACTAAAAAAAGAAATTTACTTTATCATTAGGAATTTAGTTCATTTAATGGATATTTTATTCCATAGAAAATTAATGTTTAAAATTTAAAAAAAAAATGTTATAATACTTTGTTAACACATAAATCACACGAGTTTATTAATTTATAGATCGAGTTTAGTGAGGCATAGACACCAAGTTTACTACATTTTTCTGAAGTTCATCAGAGAATTATAATATACTGATCAATATCTTCTTTCTTCTCCACGTTAATTTAAATAGACAATAAATGATAAAAAATATATGACCCTTATATCAAATTTTCTGGCTAAATTTTTTAACAACGAAATTCAAAATTATTTCATGAACATATATATAAATCATTTTCAGTGGCCATATCACAGAAACTAATAATCAGATTAATACACGGATTGAAAAATAGTGTTTTTTTAAAAGAATTTTATAAGGAACTAACTCAAATTGCTTAATTTCAATTAAATATTATACAAGTGTAGATTCAATTATCAATTATAGATATTACTAAAAAAGTTTCAGATGTAAAAGCTATCACGTGGAAAAGTCAGTGCAAAAATTAATTACAGAAAGTTTTTTTAAAAAGTTGAGGAACCATCGTCTTGTGAAAAAACTGATCAAAAAATCTTAGATTTTCATCAACCCCATTTAAATAAATAATAATAAATTTTAGAAAATATTAAAGAGCCAGTTTAAATTAATTAGAGGGAAAATATTACTTGAGTGGAATTCACTAGGAGTTAAATTATCAAACATTTACAAAAAATTAATATTTTAAGTCCTTTATATTCTGTATAGAAAGTGAAAAGAATTTGTTTCGACAGTGCAATGTATCTTCGTACAAGGAATAGAAAAATCATCGCTAGAATTACAAAAATATCTATTTAAGTTTAGAGGTTCGGAATTCTCATTTTTAAACATAGTGCAATAAATGAAAGGTTTCACTTAAAGCGTCACTGAAAACTAAAATACGAGAATCGAGTGAAAATATGAAGCCTTATTTAATAACTGTTACCACACATATAGTTGATATAGAATAAAATAAGCACCAAATACTCATTTTCTTCTCCCTGGAATAAATTCTCATCATTCTTTCAAAATGGCAAAATTTACTTCTGTCAGTACAGTGTACATACATACGTTTCGTTTCCAGAAGTTTCTGCTGTATCAGAATTGTCATACTTAGACGACTTCATTAGCTTATATGGTACTATAAAGTCAATTTTAGCATGATTCTATTTATAAAATCAGCAAACAGTAATGTACAAAAAATCGAATTTACATATATTTTGAAATTAAAAACTTACATTATTGGAAAAGTATTTTTATGTACCTTCTATTCGATGATTAAATATTTTGCTTTAATATAGCTCGAAAGAAATATCTATAATATGTAGTACATTCTGGCAAGTAATGTGTAGGACATTACGAAATGGCATTGTACACATATTATGTGTTAAAATCTATATGTATTATGTAGAATGTATCATGCATTACATATATATATGTTAAAATTTTAAAAAAAACTTACAGTTAATAAAGTTACTAATTGTTTAATATATTTCTTTGTATCATTAATTCGCTAAATTGCAATTTATCTTATCAGTATTTCATGCCAATTAATTTTTTTTCACATTATTTCAAAGATTAGACTGAGAAACTTACGATTCTTTAAAATAATTTCTTATGCTATGGTAAAAGACAAAAGAATATTTTTGAAATGTTTCTAATTAAGTATAAAATGGAAATAATAAGAAGGTTATAGAAAAATAACAATAATAGAAAAAATATATGACTTATTTCTGCATGAATTAAAATATATATACTGACGTATTTTGATTATTAGTATACTTTATTCTGTGTACCATTAAAACTCGTTTCTTCCCTAACCTTACAGATTCATGTAATTAAATAACCTTTAATTTGAATTATGCACCATAAAATGCTGTTTTCGATAAGCTAACTGTCCCATATTGCATGCCTTTAATATTAGGCATCAAACTATTTAAACCTTCTCAATAGGCTTAAAGTATGTTCCTTAGGCTTGAAATATTTTTCTCAAAAGTCTATCTGAAATTCCAATGTCTTTATAACCTAAAAACAAGCTTTTATTTGTAAGGAAACATTAATAAGTCAATATTACAAGTAAAGTCTCAACTCTTAGCACCATATAGAGTTCTTGATAAAATTGCCGGCAAATGTCAAGTTAGCAATTTGTAATATGAGACGAAGCCCATCTTATCCACCAATGACGTTCTATCCCTAGAAAATTTATGCAATATTTGATGATGCTAGTGTAACTCATATCAGTAATATTTTACAACTTATCCATAGTTTAATAACAATAAATTTCTTTTCCCCTGAACTACTCTTTATCTTTTAATAACATATGTTTAATCTATTTTCAGTGCTCCATTATGGTGAGTTTTTAAAACGGTTTTATTCTTTGTGTTTCATGAATCTGATACTTTTACTGAAAGAGGAGTTCTTGAGCTATTTTTCCGCGGAATTTTTTTGTTGGCATATTCTTTTCAGTTACCAGAATGACTACGTATCCATTATCAATTTCCTAAGCTTCTTAATCTAATCACATTCTCTTTTTCTTCATGAAAACTAGCTTTTGTTTACATATTTTGTTTCCACAGATCTCTGACTTCTAAAACAGCAATCAATTTCGGTATTAAATTGTCTTTTCGCCATAATTTCCCTATTTTTGAAGATACTAAGTTAATGAAGTTACTTCTACTTTTACATGCAAATGAAATAGTTCAAAATAATTTTCAAGTGATATTTTAATTCTTTGAAATATTTAATAAATAATTATCTACAGTCTACGATAGTAAATAAATAATAATTAAATGTATAATAGTATTTTTTCCTGGTCTTCAGAGTATCATATCAAGAATTTATTTTAAGTTATGTATTTTTAATTAATATGCAAAACTTATTCAATTGTACAGAAATATTTTATTTTTGAAAAGAACTAAATATCTATTGATTTGGTAATCGTTGTTTTATATTGAAAAATCTTATAATGTTTTGTCCTGAAAGAGAGATCTGGTATTAATAAAAAAAAATCTCTTATTTCTCTTACTAAACTGTCACAATTTTTAAAATTTTATTTATGTTAGTGAATTTTACACTTATAACTATTTTATTTGAAAATTAGATTATTTTTCATTTTGCTTAAGAAAATTAAAAATACAAAATAAAATAATGTATTAATAAAACAATTTATTTCTAAAAGAAAATTTATGGTTTACGTGAACTTTCTGTCAATTAAATTTCCAGCAAAATTTAATTAGCAAAGTGATAATAACTGCTATTGACACAAACATAACCTAATGAAAAAGTAAGTGAAATTGAGGTTTCATTTTTAAATTATTTCGGGTTCATAAAATTTTTTTTTATCATTAATTGCATAAGAATTGTTTTTACAAACTTACAATGCACTTAAGGTAATTTAATATTCTTTCATGTATAAAAAATGGGTTTGAAAAATTTGTGGGATGGTATGCATTTGTTTAAAAGACTGCCTCATACTATAAGTCAACTAAAGCTGGAATTGATCCAAAATCTTTCGAAACCTTACCTGTCTGGAAGCTTTTACAGAATTAAACCTTGTATCTATTCATATATTCATTAAAGTCTCATGTGTATTCTGCAGTTAAACATACTTAAATCTAAATGTAACAGATTGTAACATTATTGAATTTATTTTCAATGTTAAAAATGTACAAAGTAAAATGGAATTGATAAGTTGGAAATCCAGCTATCAGTAAAAAGGTATTAAATATCGAAAAAGAAAAGTATTAAATTCAGTATTTTCATGGGGAAAATTAATATATACGTAATAAAGCTTAAATGTAATGAAATATAAATAGATTAACTTACTTTAATGATTTTATAGATTCGTCTTAAATAATACCGAAATTTAGCATATTAAATAGTATGTAATACTACTGTTAGTTTTAAAAAGTATAACTTATATTAGAGATATATAATGTATTTTTTTATATAAGAGAAAATATATATATATATATATATATATTTCAAAGAAATAACCGTAGGAGAAAGTATAAATCAAAGTAAATTTTAATTAAAATATGCCAAAAATTAATACTAATCAGCTTATTGGAATAAGCTTTACGACAACCTTTAACGTTATTTGACTAATTCAACATTTTAAATCTAATTAAAACTGTTCATATTAAATGTAATTTAATTTGCTTTTTCTGTAAATCATTGAAAATTTTTCATTCCTATTTCTTAATTATGAGAAAAATTCTCCTACTTACATTTAAATAGAGACTCTTTCAGAATTTCATACATAGGCATAATGGCGTGTACATTACTTAACATCTATGAAGCAAAAGCCTAAAATTGCAACTTACGTTTAAAAAAAAATTAAATTCTGTGTAGATAATCAAGAGACAAAAGATTAACACGAATTTTAGGCATATTTCTGTTTACGCTTCTTCCTTACATCATCTTAGTCCAACCACAAACAGTAATAAAAAATATTCAAACCAATGGAATTCATAGCTTTTTTTGTATCTATATTTGACTTAAATCAATTCACAAATATTGAAGATCCACAATTAACAAAATTTATCTGAAAAGAGTCAGTGTAATCACAACTATTAGATAATGAGCGAACAAATGCTTATTTTATCAGTGATTCTGCCAATACATGTGGAGCAAATTTTAAAAATACTCCCACATACCTGTATCTAATTTAAAAAAAAAGTCTCAGTGAAAGGAACCCGAATTCTGAATTTATGCCTTGATATAAAGTCAAATTATTCAATTTTGATTTTACTTTTTGTTACAAACTTGTAGTACAAATTCGACTTAAATTTTTGTTACCCCAAAATTCAAGAAGACGCGTTCATATAACTTTGAGATGACTTAAATTTCTCTTGGTTATGATCATGATAGTGGTTCTGGTATAATTTTCCCCAAAACTTTATAAAGATAATTTGATATAATAGTGAATAGAATTTCTCTCTTTCAATGGTATTCTGTTTTTAACTGCACTCTAATCTAACCTATACGAACCTTTTCATGGGTGTTCGTCAGATTTGCACTGTGTTTACTGACATCTATTTTAGTGTATATTATAACTAGAATCTTTGTAGTGCATTCTGCATATACTGAAAATAATCAAAACTATCTCATAATCTTTGTCTATATATATATATATCTATATGATATAAATTTAATATATTCTTTGGGATTTATTTCACGTAACCCACGACAAGCTACTTAAAATATAATAACTAAACTCTATAAAGGTTATCTTTCACTCAGCCTTTTGTTAAATAATTTGTGCCAAAGTTAATTGTATTGAATACTTAAATGGTATATTAAATAAACTTAAACTTTTCCACATTATTATATAAGTAATATAATCAGTAAACTAATTGAGAATATATTAATATACCAGAAGTATATAAAGGGGGGGGGTATTGGAAATTAAGATAATATTAATTTTAGTTATAATAAATTATTTTATACCATATGAATTTCGTTTTCAGTGCTTAAACTTATATTTGAGTTTAATAAATAATTACGTTCACGTAGTTGTTTCTATAGCAACTTATTTGTGATCCAGTTTTATCTTACTTCAGTATTTTCTCGCTAATAAGGAAATCACGTACATTGAACTATAATGTAAAATATGCCTTTAATTTCAAAGAAAATGTTTTGAAAAATTGCGAACTTAAAAAAAAACATTCTTGTAAAAGTGAATTTTTTTTATCAGTAATTTAAATTGATTGATTATCTTTCTAAATTTGACTTTAACTAAGGTTACTGAATTGATGCATAAAAATTTTTGAAAGCTCAAACTAATCCTGAAATTATGGGATTGATTTCAAAGCTATCCTAACTTTGTAATTTAAGTTAGGATTGCTTTGAAATCTAATTAGGATAGCTAACTTTGTAAGCTATCCTAATTTTGTGGTATGTAAGTCCACATTTTAAAAATCTCCTGAGAAAGCTTTTTAATACTGACATAAATATTATTATCCTCAAAAGAGGACTAATTCTAAGAATATGTAATGTCAAGATATTACATATTAAGTTGCTTAATATGTGTAAATTATGCATGAAAAAAGTATTGCAGATTATACTTAAAAATGTTAATGTCTCATTTTTCTTTTACAGAATGCTATAGATTTCTCAATTTTACTTTTATAACATTGTTAAATATTTTTAGTTTTTAAGATTTTTTTAGATATTCAGTAATTGAGATGTATAGCAATACAGGATAATATATTTTAAATCATTATTTAAAAAATATTTCTAAATAACATGAGAGTGAATTTTTATTGGCTACCAGAATAATTCAATAACATTAATTAAGTTAGATTAAAACCAATTAATAGATTTTTAAAGCAAAATGTTAATAGTGAAGTTTTAAGTAATATAACTGTTAAGCACTAAGTTTAGGTAATAATAAAATACAAAATTCCTTTGTTTCAAATATATTTCTTTGTAAAATAGATTACTCATAAATAAACTTTTAGTTCTAAAATATACAAAATAAGAAATAAAGAAAGAAATTATTTGCTATGCTTACCTATCGTTTGCAGCTAATGTTGCAGCTTCTTTACAAATAGCAAATGTTGATAAAATATAAAGAACAAATTCATTCCTAGTTCATCGCATTTTTACTTTTATAATAAATTACAGAGGGTATTAACACATTTTTAGAACGATTTCGATAACGAATTAAAAAAAAGTAAATGCTTTAGAATAAAAATATTTGGCAACAGCTTATTATTTGAAATGAAAGATATCGTCTGCTACTTTTAAATTTATTCTTCTTTCAAAATGTCATATATAAACATGCTGTGAACTGAAGGATATGTTTTTGCTCTTTCCGAAGATAAGCGTTCTTATTCCAGAATTCAAAAACGTTGTGAAATGCATGGTGTTAAAATTTCTAAGTGCAAAATAAACAATATCATTAATGGGACAGGTAAAAACTGTCAATCATTATTTCCACATAGAAAGAACACTCCAAACGAATATACGTAAAAGGTACGTACTGTATCAAATGTTTCTAAATTGAAATCGCTGGTAACAAGAGAAAATCCGCCCACACAGAAATCAGTTGAAACGTCTTTAGATACATCTGTAACAACAATAAACATAATAATAAACCAGTATTTACAACTAACAACAGAAGATTAAAAAAAATAATCCTTACATTTTAAACATTAATTAAACGGCCGCGAAATCGTCCTAAAAATGTGCTAATAAAAATGTGTATTAATATCGCCCAGTTTTCAACTTCTTTCATATTTCAAAATATGTACTTAAACATGATTACTATAAGAAATTCAATAATTTTACTAAGTTTGAATCATAAAATAACATTTAATGTGCAAGCCATTCATAAATGTTTTGAGATTTTAAATATATGGGATAAACAATAAACCAATAATTATTTAACTAGAAACGTACTGAAAAAATATAATATTTTAATGAAATTTCAGGATTTGTGTAAACAATATAATCCTTAAAAACTTTATTAAATTATTTAGCTATAAAATAATAAATATAAGATTTCAATAATAATTAGAAACTAGTAATTTGTTTCTGATTCGATTAGGTATTATTATGTATTATACATATATTATATTTTAAACTTTTATATATCGCAGTTATAATTAATAATAATCAATAGTATTGCAAACTTAGAAGTATTAATTTTATATGTAAATCAAGAATATGTACATAATTAGTGTGATTAAAATGATTCGTTACTTAAACTAAGGAAATACAAATATTTCGAAACAGAATATTGATAATGTTGAGTGTGATTCTGTAATAGGGATGTAATTTTATTATCTTTGTATTTCATTAGCTAACTAAACAAATAATTGTTTTGGAAGCAGAGGAAAATAAAGGAATGAAAATTCTTTCCATTAGAAACCAAGAGTTAAAAATAGCTTCAAGCATTTATGGAGGACAAGAGAGCTCAGATCAAATTAGATGTTAAAATATACACAATATTCACACTTTTAAAAAAACGTGCACTTAAATTACTTTAGTTTATACAACGTTGTTATTTTTATATCAAAATCACACTACAGTAAAATATATACGACGTATGCCTCGTCTACAAAACAAAAGATAAGCAACTTAAACAGAAGATAATAACAAAATTGATAAGCTGATTTTCAATTGTTTAGAAATAAATAAGTATTTGAAACGAAAATGAATCGGTACTCCATTTCCTCAAAATCTATCCCACTGACAAGAAATGTTAATTGGTAAAAAAGTAAATTGAGTCACAAAGCATTTAAATTAACAACGCAAGACATGAAAGAAACTAGTACGTGATTCTTACATATTTTGTTATGTAAAAGTAAATGAATGAAAGTTACAATGCTGTGGATTTATTTCCTGCTTCTGAGATCTCTTGGCTAAACTTCAAACACAGTCCTACAACACAACTGAATTTTTTTTTCCTTAATGTTATGCGATCTCAGATTTAAAGAATTTTTTAAATCACTTTACTATAAGATAGGCTTAATCAGCTTTTAAATCATTTGTTTTATTGCCAGTGTCATTTTTATATACTTGAGAACTATCATTTATTGCTTTGCCTTTAAAATATAAAATGTTAATTTCATTAATTTCATTCCCCCCCTTCGTAAAAAAGATAAAAATAAAATTTTATTCAAAAGTTTACCACGAACTCAATTAATTTTAGATTCTTCCAATTAAATGCAACTAGATTTAATTTAAAAATGATTTAATACGGTATCACTAATATATATCTTAAGTGTAATCGGCCAATCAGCATGCGAAATGAAACTTGTGAGACTGAATTATCAGTAAACTTTCATTTTTGAAAGTAGCTCAATGCTTTATACGTAGAAGTAAGCAAATAAAAGGTTTGAACTTATATATATATATATATATATATATATATATATATATATATATATATATATATATATATATATATATATATATATATATATATAAGGTATTAAGGATAAAAATTTATTTAAATGCAATAATTTTCTTCTGTCGAAAGATTATAAATTTCCTAGAAAATATAAAGAGGAAACAGTATTTTTTATTTTAAACTTTCATTTCCTGATTACAAAGGACATTGTAAACCAAGAATATCATTACTGAGGGTAATATTAATATAAAACACTCATGTTTCAGAAAGTGAGATTTATAAGTTGTGAAAATATTAAACAATGAATTGCTTAAGTATTGCATTAAATAGATAGTTCCATACAGATAAAATTTCTGTTTCAAATCATACACATCTACTTAATTCATTGCAACATTGGTCCAAAATTATTTTCAAACACTTAAAATACCAAAAAAATTTTTTTTCAAATTATCCTTTTTCGTGAAATATGAAACTTTTAAGCGAATTTATTCTTAATCTTATATTAATAACTTTGTTATAATTAAATGAAAGAATAACAAATTATACAACCCTTTTTTACAAAATTAGTCTTTTACGTATAACAAATCACAATTTACTCATTTCAGATATTGCTTGTTTACTATCAATTACGAAATTATAGCGAAAGTTTATAAATTAACCATAACCATTTATTGTTTCAATCATTTAAACAAAATATTTAAAATTTAACATTTTTCGTATTTATTGTTTATATATATATATATATATAGTCTTAGAACTCACACACAACAAATATAGCCCATAATATAATAATAATAAAATGATTGGATACACACACGTGACACAAATGGGAGAATATTACTAGGATCACCGATCATGCTCTTTCCTAGGAATTAAAGTAAAATATTTCTTGATTATGTATCAAAATTCTAACTACAGCAATGTAAAATATTTAAAAAAAGCCCCTTCTGTTTTGAAATGATTTACTTAAAACATGATATTGCTGAATTAGTTGCTAGATCACTGTCTTTTACTCTTAACATTTTAAAATATAGTAAAATTCAAGATCATTTTCCTGCGTGAGATGTATCGAATATTCTACTTAAATGTATCCTATATTATAAAATCATTCCATAAACTTTCTCTAATGAAGGAAAATAGAAGAAAAGTAAAAAACATTTTTTCTTCTGAATAAGTGCCCCTCATCGGGCTTACCTTCTTTAGGTGTTCCCATCCCTTGGTACCCAAGGATCTTTATTCCCTTTCTGTTTTTCCTTTCTTCTTCTAATCTTTTCCATCCCTCAACGGCAAGCGAGAAAGTTCTCTATGAGTAGCTGCAGCCACTCTGTTTACTTCTTGCTTCTCATGGACAGTCAATACCCCCACGTGTTGGCCAAACGTGGCAATTCTTTGGACACCGTGGTCTCCAGTGTATCAATCGGCTGACATCTAGCTACACTCGTGGCTATTCTACTACGGATCAAGCAAAGGGGTCGCATCCTTGGGCTTGGCGTTAATGATGATCACTGCCTCCGGAGGTGACTCCCGGTGTATGGGTGTCAACTAGCACCATGGAAAGCGATAAAACTGGAAATGTCCAGACCTGTTGGTTGCCATTCTTTATAGGGTTCCGAATTGGGGGTGGTGCCATTGAGCCTGATTTTTTTCAAATATCCCATGGATTCTAATTTTTATGTCATTGAAACTAATTCATGTACTCACTCCATATTAATAAGAACTCCAAGCACATTTCATGGAGTATTGCTTTTGTAGTATAAAAACTTCTTACATCTTATATTGGTAACAAACAAAATGTTAAAAAATTACAATCAAGAGATCCTCTTGTTCAGGTTGGTTTAAAACAAGATTTGGTAATCATTAATTAAAAAAAAAAACTGGGTTCATTTCTAGTCGAAACATCTTTTCATAAAATTTAAATGAGTCTCGTGGTGTTTTTTCATAAATGTTACAGAAATAATAAGACAAAAATAGTATTCATAAATTTAAATGTTAATTTTAATTAAAATGTTACAGAAATAGTGTTCATAAATTTGGAACACTTTCAAAAACCTGAAAATGTATAAATATAATCATATTAAAATTTTACATTACAATAAACAATGTATAAATTTTTATTTCAAAAACTAGGTTATTAATTAAATTTTGAGAAAATATGATAGCGAATGTTCTTGAGGGGTGTGAAAACTTATTAAGCGGGTTTAAAGTAAGAGTTCTTAATTTCTTGCTATTTATAAAATTTAGTCAGTAAAATAACTATCCAACTTTAATTAATTGAATTATAAAAACTCCTAAAGAAACTATGTTCTGTGAAACTATATCAATCTGTAATATTTGTCCTTTATCAAGAAGTTAATTCATTTATACAAACCAAAAAATCGCAATAAGCAATTTCAGATTACTAAACCCAATGTTATAGCTAGCAAAGGATTACTAAATACTTCACCAAGAATGAGAGTTTAAAATAAATGTACTAAAAATAAGAATTAGGAGTTAGTTTATCCTCAGACATTTATCTGGCAAATAGAAAAACAAAAGTGTCATTAGCTAATTTTACTAGAAAAACATCCAAAGCTGTGTTTGTTAACTTACATTCGGTGTGTGCTTAAAAGCAACCAGCTGAATTAACTAGCGTTACTAAGGTATTTATTTACTCCCCTATTCTGCGTTGTATAGGAAAAGGGATAAAAAATTTCAATAACATAAAATCAAAATAATTTTACTTAAAGTAAGTAAAATGAGGTAAACTATTATGCAAATTATGAAATAGAAATTTTTACAGATTCATTAATATTAATTACAAACTATTTTTAACAGATAATTTTAATACTAAAATTATATTTTATACTAGCAATTGTTGAGTAATGCGAAATGAATGTTACATTTCTATTTTCTGCCTATGCACATTTTTCAGTCAGAAAGCGTGGTAGTTTTTTAGTTTTCCTTCCTGGTGGCACGGGATAACGACTAAATTTCTAAGAAAAATCTGGTTGGAAAATGATTAATTATAATCTGTAGTCATTGAGAGAAATGAACATTGAGATCGTTGAGACAAACGACAGATTGTTATAAATTACAATCTATCATTTGTCACAATGATCCTCAAAAACGTTAGATTCGAAGCTTTAATTTGGTTGCTTTTGAATATTTTTGCATACACTTTTTCCCTTCTCTAATGGTATATAATTCTAAGGAATTCTAAGGTATAAAATGCCGTTAAGTCTATTAGCAAAGAAACAACCAAAACTCTATTGATACAAGTTAGACTAATCAAAATTAAGCATACAATTTTATTTTTCTTACTTCTCTTTGCTTTCCTATTGAGATGGCAGATAAGTTTCGACATAAATGGTATCGAACATGTTAATATTTATGGAAGAACACGAAAATTATCGTTACATCACGAATCTGTGGTTACTCTAGAAGCTTCTCTTCATAAGCCCATAACTGGTGTCTCTAAATAGTATATGGAATGTCATATTTAATTTCATGGCATCCCAAAGTAAAGAATTTGACATCATTTTTGGTTATTTTATTAATTTTATTTTTCATTGTTTCTTCTATGGTAAGTGAAAACTTAATTTAGATCTATAAATTATTGATGAGATCGAAAATTATGAGTTTATTTTTAAATTTTAATTTTTTATTTATTATTATCCTTTTTCATTTTTAAATATTTTTATGTATATCCCTTAAATTTCACTTTTATCTGCATTGACTAAAAACGGCTTTCGTCTATAGTATTAGTTTCCTGACATTAAACCATGCTTATACCAAATTAAGTGGAAACTACTTGAGAGATGTTTCGGAACATATATACTTACATTTATATATGCAAATAGATAGTTTTTCTTTAGCTTATTACTTTGATGGGCATGTGTAACGAAGAACTGGTAGGGCTATAGACAAAAAAATATTATTTCATAAAATCGATTAGTAAAATCTCGTGTGAAGGTAAATTTCATGGAAGTGTACATATTGACTTCCGTTTAATATATTAGAGAAAATTTTTCTCTTATTTGGCGGTTAAAATGCTCCAGATCATGTCACATCAAGTTAACAAGAGTTAATTTAGTTTTTATAGTTAAAAAAAAATTGTGAAAATTGCGTATACTTCCATGAAGATTTAAAATTGAATCAGTAAATTTCGCATTTGAAAAATGAATTTGAAATTTAGAAAATTAAGAAAATAATTTAAAATTATATGAATGATGAGAATGAGAAATTCATAAGTAGCCTAAAGAAGAATGAAATCGAGCAAAAGGTGATAAAAAAAAATACGAAGACAAGTTAAGGATTTTGATATGAAACAAAGACATGTTCAATGCAAACAAACTAAATCATATTAATTATTATTGTATTTCAAAATAACTTTGCCTAGTTTTTCTTAAAATTTATTTCAAAATTCAAGTTGTCACACAGAACTTAAAAACTCCTTCACAAATTTTATTTATCATGGTGATTTATACATTTTTTAAAAAAAGAGTTATCAAGTTGAAGACTCATCTTTTTAAGAAATTATCGAAAATTGAAATCGAAAATATTTAAGAATATTGTTTACTTTTATAGAATTATTTACGTACTTTTAACGAGTCAAATTCAAAAGCACAATGTTTAAACTATACTTTAAATAAAATGTATTATTCACCCGAATTATGAATTCACGTTTACCGAAATGTAATCTTGAAATTCTTTCAGTTTCATGTTTTGTAATATATAAATATGTTCCATTTTTTTTAAAGGCCTTGTATTTAATCCTTGCAAGAAAGCTGTTCAAATAAGTTATCTTAGAGCAAATTTGGCTTTGAACTCTTATGAAAAGCTTTACTTCACAATAACAGAATAAATAATCTATTAAACATGAAAAAAATATTTTTCGAAAAATAAAGTTTTAGAAAGGGAAAGAATCTGATCAAAAGGGACTAGTTTCGATTGAGAGAACTTCCACTTTAGTAAGTGTAATGCTACCTTGATGAATGTGTGTACTTCACGCGAAAATATAAATCAACTATCAGACCATGCTGGTCAGCTTTTGCGTCCTTAACTTTAAGTGAAAAAAAGTTTACGTAGTTTTTAATAAAAAACTGCATTTGAGGAAGTAACTACATTTGTTATTTTTTAAGTAATTTTATTAGTTACTTAGTTTTATTCTAAACTGTGTTATGTACCACGTAAGGAGCTCTTCCGCATAGATCAGCTAAAAAACTTAATGAGATGTTGAACACTTGAATAATCCACATAATTACAAAGTTATTAAATATTGGAGTCACATAATTCATTCATCTGTGTTGCAGTATTTTTCCGATCGGTGGCGTATTAAGAAACGAGGAAGCACAAAATACAAAAACAATACTTAAACTAAAGAAATTATGATAAATATTATTATCTTTAAAAAAGAGTGTTATATGAGAATATAGAAATAGGGAATTCTTTTAAATCATAGAGATTAAAAAAGGATGATCATTTTAAAATGAGAGAAGCATCTACATGCTTTCTTTCTTGAAAAGAGCATAAGTCCGAGAAGGGCATACAGGATAACTCGTTTACAATAAGATCAAATCAGTTACTGTTTAAATTAATTACATATGCCGATATATACGAAATTTTATTTTTAAAATAGATTTGCTATTTCTAATTTACTTAAGACAAGATCATAAATAAAATTATTTTTTATAAATAGTATATTTTTCTCTTAAGCGTAAGTTTTATTATTTGTATTTGTGTATAGCTAATGTGTATTTATTTACTTTTACGAAAAGGTTACCTTATTTCTTACACACACACACACACACACACACACACACACACATATATATATAGATAGATATTGCATTCTGATTAATATTATTATCCTTGGCTAAATATAAAAAATATCAGCTTAAATACATCGAGATTATTAAATTGTTATAAGTCAAAACATTTTACTCACGGAAACAATGAAACTAGAATTGATTACATGAGTTATACTTAATAAAATCCTTCATAGTAAATTAAAAAAAATCTGCTTCTTAAAATCAGAGATAATTTTATTAATTGTAACAATTGTGATGAATTGTACCGTTATTATTATATTTTAGATACACTTTGAGAAGTTATATGAATTTATTAAATAGTTTAAGTTTGAATTTAAAGGCAAGATAGGAAGTCTGACCACAAGTACCTTTTAGCTTAAATATAAAGTTAAATTTAAGTTTCTTAAGACACTAAAAAATGTACGATAAAAATCCCTATATAGAATGCGAGGATCCAAAAATATATATGTACATAAATTTAAGCACGCAAACACACACACACACACACACATATATATATATATATATATGTGTGTGTGTGTGTGTGTGTGTGTGTGTGTGTGTGTGTGTGTGTGTGTGTGTGTGTGTGCGTGTGTGTATATATATATATTATTGTTATACTAAATGAGAATTCATTTTCATGTTCTTCAATTTTAATACTCTTTTATTAAGATAATTTTATTGGATTAAATATTAATTTAAACAAAAATATGAGTAATAATAAAATATGTTTTTCAATTTTAATTTTAGGAACCGTGCAACTAATTACGTGTGTTTATAAATTTCATTTATAGATTTTCATGAAAATTTTCATGATGGGCATACAGGGTAACTCGTTTACAATTAGATCAAATCAGTTACTGTTTAAATTAATTACATATGCCAATACATTCGAAATTTTATTTTCAAAAAAGATATGCTATTTCTAATTTACTTAAGACACGATCATAAATAAAATGATTTTATATGAATAGTATATTTTTTCTCTTAAGCGTAAGTTTTATTATTTGTATTTGTGTATAGCTAATGTGTTTTAATTTACTCTTACTAAATGGTTACCTTATTTCTTACACACGCATAATTTTTTTAATGATGAAAATTTACCTTTAATATACGTATAAATAAACAAATAAGTTAATTTACTATTTTATGCTTAGTCATTCAAATTAAATAAGAAATTTTGTTTTGATGGAATAGTGTATTGTGTTCAGACATCAATTTATTTAGAATATTTGATTTTTCAGGGGATTAGAAATTTGTTTCATTATCGAGTAATTTGAATTTGAATTAGAAATGTAAGCTGTAAAAGATATTGATCACTGTATGGATCTTCATCCAATACTAAAAATTATTTGATTTTGCGTTGTATTCCAGACCTGCTAGAGCTGTAGTGTGCATCTAGTGTCCTGCATAATTTTTCAAAAATGAAAGAAAAAAGTTTTTAGAATATTATATTTTCGTAAATAAAAATTTATGAAATTTGTTAGAAATTCAAATCACAATGCTTTTCAATTTCATAAATATTTTCAATTAAATATTGTAATATGATGTTTCGAAACAAATTTTCCGTTTTTTCAGTATTGCAAAATGAACAATAATGACAATTTTTTATAAGACACTGATATCTATGATGTTTCAAAGCATCAACATTCAACCACTTTAAAAAATATATATTGCGGATCAAGTTTCTTGCTATTTATAATAATAAAATGAATCTGTTCATAGATGGTTAAGTACACTGTGTATGGAAAAGTCATTTATAAATGAATGGCATTTAAAATAAAAATATTGTATAAAATCAATTCTCACTTACCGATATTTATCTCTTTACAATGACAAATTAAAAATTCAGTTTGGAATGAAAAAAGCAATAAATCACCAGCCATAAATAACAA
Source organism: Latrodectus elegans (assembly GCA_030067965.1). Taxonomy (NCBI): domain Eukaryota; kingdom Metazoa; phylum Arthropoda; class Arachnida; order Araneae; family Theridiidae; genus Latrodectus; species Latrodectus elegans. Next base: position 47,439,141 of record CM057817.1, read on the forward strand.
AGAACAATCAGTGGAATTCCTGCCTTCACGAACATCAATAATCATTAATAATCACCCTACCACGGCGCAAGGAAATAGAGAGTAATTTGGGACAATTGCCAAACAGAGTAAACTGTTGTTTTTGGCTTGTAAATATTTCAGCAAGTCTAATGAACTTTAAAATAATAAACCTACCACATAGAGAGAAATGAATCGCCAGACGCAACAACATACATTACAACAATAAAAGATATCAACGATGCTTAGTTTGAAAGTACCAAGGTTTTTATCTCTCAGAAAAAATGACGATGGACTACATTATCAAGAAAATAATTTATATCAAGCGTTCATTCCAATCTTAATAAAAGATGTGTATGCTTCAACTTCAGCTAGAGAGTGTTAAATATAATTAAATGAATATAGTGAGAAATTATAAAAATGATTTGAGTTTCAATAATGCAATAATATCTTTCTTCTAAATATAAACCTTTGAAGACAAGTGGTTAGAAACTGTACTGATTTCCTCAATTAAGAAATTGTTATATGTTTCTCTTACAAAATTTCAAAGACTCAGTTTTAGAAAACACTGACAAAATTATATGTTAATAAAGTATTCAAATATTCCAAACTAACTTAATATTCATTAACTGAAACCTTAAACTGTTACCTAATTTGATGTTGCAAATGACATCATGAAATGGAACTTTATATGCACCATATTACTTATGAATGAATTTGTTAATATTATTTTTATTATTGATCAAAATTTAAGGAAGCTCTTTGTATTTGATGTTAATACAAAAATCATAATACAAATTGTTGCAATTTTAGCAATAGTTCCAATCGATATCATAAACATTATACATATTTTATAATGTTTTTGATAGCGATTGGAATTTTGTAAATTATTATTGTATAATTTTGTAAATGGAATAAATAACTTTTATTTGCATTCAGTTTCAATTGTAAACTACATTTAGAATGTATGTAATACTGTTATCAGCAACATTGTTTCCCTCTGTATACAGTTTCCAAATTCCATTTACTTGCTTATCAAAACTGCTCTATTTTACATTATCGCATAAGGGATACCGAATTCAGAAGATTCGCAGGACTGGAGAAGATCTTGATTAGGTTTTAAATTTTGTATCTTTCCTTTTGTCACAAGTATCTTCAAGAAAATGCAATTGTTAAAATATAGTTAAAATAAATTCTCTACTTGTTTTTACATACAAATTATCTGAACTTAACAATCGGAGAATAAGTTTTTATTCGCTGGCCTTCTGAAAATGCTTGAATATGTCTCTATAACTTTAAAAAAGTAATTTCAAGTACGAACCTTTTAGCATTCATTTGCAAGTTCTAACTTCATTTTTTACAGTAGTTAAAAAAGTAGTCTTCATATTTTTATCAAATAGAACTACAAAAAAATTTACTTTCATCCATAAATTTACTCTAAAAGATAGGAACTGAAAAAATATATTTTTCATGTTCAGCAAAGAAAATGTAATCATCAAACATACATACATGAAAATACTCCTATTTATGTCCATTTCTTGCTGATCACAGCAAGTAATAATAGTAGGAAATATATTTGTTTTAGAAAATTTGTTGTGTGTGTGTAAATAACAGTTTATAATTATTTCTAAATGAATCCAGGAGTACGTCATTAAGACTAAGTTTATAAATAGGAAAACTCATTACAATTAAACAATAGAAGTCTAAAATCTAAGCTAATGAAAAGTGAATTTCAATCCTTTTGTTTTCAAGGTCCAATTAAAAAGTATATCATCAGAATCAAGGCTATGTTTTCATATCGTCGAAGCATTATTTTTGCTGCATAGCCAAGAACTGAATCATAAGTTTTGAGAAAGACTTTGACATAAATACAAATTGTAAGCAATTCAGTCAAATCTATAGCGAACTAGATCACTAACCTCATCAAGCAATGTGCCAGGAACTATTTTTAAATCACATATAGTGGAGTTTTTTTTCCTTCGTCACTTTTTCTTCTTAAATGCCTCAAGAACTCCATCAAAGGTTAGATCGAATAACGTAGAGACGCTGCGGTGCCAGGTCTATAATTAGGAGATGATTTTGGAGTTAAAAAATGTCATCGCAGAGATTTCACTGATTCTGAAGCTCATTAAGTAGATTTCCTTAATATGAAAACACTCGTATATGTATTTTCAGTTAATGAAACAGCGAAACATTTTAATGATATGTGAAAGTCATTAAAATGCTTATGTTATGTGACTTTGGTAGTCATTGGATTTAAAGATTTTGCTTCCTTATTTAAACTTATGCTCGAATAATTGATGCATTTAAATTTTTTCCTCACACACACAATTTTCTCTCTATCTATCTATCTAATCATCTCCCGTAGCTTATGCTAATTTTTTGAAACCTTTATTAACAATTTTAAATTTTAGAAATATTATTTTTAAAATTTCATTATTTTATAGCAGTTTACTATCTTCTGATAGACTTTAGAGCTTTTCTGGCTTTATACATGTACAATCTTATAAAAGATTTTCAAAAAGCTGTGATATTGTTACAGCTTTATTATTTCAATCACGTGTAATAATTTTAATATTATTTTAAGAATGTTTTAAAGTATTTCAAATATTATTGCAAATATTTCTCTATACTATTGCAAATATTTATAGGAAAACTCTACAAAGTATTATTTCGCTTAAATATATGTTTCATTTTAAATAAAAAAGGAATAATTCTGAACGGAATATACCACCTTCAGGATTCTGTAAAAATACTTTATTTGATTTATTTTAAGGTATTAAAATATTGAAGTTTTTTCTCTTTTTGCTAGTTACATTTGTTCATTTTCTTAAATCTATTTCCTGTTGTTAAAATGTTGAATGGAAGTTTCACTAAAAAAAAAATTAATACTAAGAAAAGATTTTAATTTTAAGATACTTATAACGGATGTATACTAATTAAGTGCATAATCTATATATATGAAATATTGTATATATAGTGTATATTTTTAATATATATATGTATATAACTACACCAAAACATAACCTTGATTAACTTTTGCCGTAATTAAAAGTATAATTAACTGTGACTCATTCTGATAAAGGAACAAGTATATGTAATGGAATATTTGAAGTCCAGACTAGAAATATTTATGAGAAATTTTTCAATTTAAATTTTGTTATTGAGTGCCAATTAGAATCATTTTTAGAAATAAAAATAAGATAATAGAAATTTCATTTGTATAAAGATACTGTTTAAACACGTATTTGATCACAACTACAGGTAATTTAACCGCAATTTCTACATAGAAAAATTAACCATAATTCTTTTTCTACATAAGAGGCATAGGTTACTTTTTCACGAAATTTTAGTCTAATTAGATATAAGTTTTTGAAGTAAGTATTATGTATTCCATTTTTGTTTTTCGTTTATTTATTCGTGAATAATTTTAGCATTATGTAAGTAAAGCATAATTTCCTATAAAAAGCAAACTTGTTTTTTTTTCTTTTTTTTTTTTTTTTTTTTTTTTTTTTTTTTTTGTAATTGAAAAGCAAGTGTATCAGAAGTAGCTATTATCTGTAAAAATGTATTTTTATAATTGTGTTATTCCAATATCGGAAAATTGTCAAGATATTATTTACCATTTAAAAAGTAAGCATAGTATGGGAAATTATTCCAGAATGTGTTATTTATTAATGCAAAGATAATAAAGATACGTATTCTACTTTCCTGTACTTCGTATTAACGTATACTCTCTTATACTTCATATTAAGAGAGCTATCTGGTTAAAATATGTAACTATCATTGTATTATTATTATTATCATTGTAGTTGTTATTTATTTTGAAAAAAATTTTATTTTTTTAAATTTAGGTTTTTTTTAGAATTTAAATTGAGATTTTGATTTTTGTAATGGGTACTATATGCATGCAATAACGCATTGGCATGAATGAAATAAAATAATGAAAGAAAACATTAATGGATGAAAATTCCAAACATGTCTTCATTTGAATAATACCAGATAGAACTTAAAAACATTTAATTTTTCATGTGTATTAATGAACCTTTTTAAAAACGCTCTCTTCCAAAATATAAGCATTGAACGGTAAAAGGTGTAAAATATTGGTTTGATATATACGAAATACTACATGATAAAAGCAAATTTTTATTCACAAAATAAACATATTAGAGCTGCAAAGATAGAAATAATATTGAACTTTTATAAGTTATAAGAGGACATCATATTACAGTCATTAATAAATACATGTTTAAAGTAAAAAGAGAAAATAATAATTTATGTGAGTATCCCTCACTTGTATTCAAAGCTTACAGAATTTCTATATACAGCCTGAGTAAAAACTTTAAGGGCAGTAGACACTTTTGAGAAAATGGAAGCACTTAAACTGAGGAATTAAAATACCATTTGATTGATAATTATTGAACTTAAATAAAAGTAAAAAAGTAGAAAAATTAATTCTCAAATGTTTTATTATTAGAAAGCATTACAGAACACACTGATGAATATTGGAGCCTGAGTAAAAACGTTAAGGCCAACATAGAAAATAACATATAAGGAAAAAATTACAAATTCTTAAAAGCTTGTGTAGGAGCCATTTCTTCGAGTTACTTCAAATATTCTTGCTTTCATGGATGAAACGAGTTTTTGAAAAAGGGCGGCGACGGTTTTATACCATTTATCTTCGATAGTAGATTTCAGCTCTGTTGTTGATGTAAAATGTCTCCCATTTGCATAAACTCTTCTTATTAAGTCACTCCAAAGGTTCTCAACTGGGTTGTGGTCAGGTGATCTAGCTGGTCATTTTACAGTTTTAACATTGTTGACTTGGAACCAATATTTTATGCTGTTACTTGAATGGATCAATGCATTTTCTTGCTGATATTTCTAATTTTCTCCAGCAAGACATTCAACATTTGGCAAAGGATGATTTGTTAGAACATTTTGGTATCCTTGTTAATTCATTCTACCTGAAACGAATGCAATTGAGCCCACATCATTGTAAGTAAAACAGCCCCAAGTCTTGACAGGCCCTCCACCTAATTGGTGCTTGGAGAATATTTCTTATATCATGCCAGTAGAAATTTCAGCCATATGATCAATTCAAATTCCATTTTTTTTTTCGTCAGAAAAAATAATTTCTATCCATTGGTTCTCTTAGGTCATAACTTTCCGGCCAAAGTTCAAGCGTTCTATTTTGTGTCTCTGCAGTAACTGAGGCTTTGTCAATTTTACTGTATAAGTGTACTTTCCAGAACTTCTAATTCTGTTATAAATCGTTTTTTGATAAACTTGTAAACCTGTCGACGGAATCAGTTTCCAGAGTGAGTACTTTCCAGTAGATGCAAGTTTGCAAACACTTCTTTTATCACTCTAGGACAAAGCTTTAGGTCTTCCCCCAGTATTCTTCTTACCTTGTCTTTCAAATTTAAAAAATTGTTGACTACACTCTTTGTGATCTTCCTATCTTTATCGCAAGAGCATGACAACTCATTCCTGTTGAAGTGCAATTTGTTTTAAAAATTAATAAATTTACTATTTTGTCAATTTTCAAATTTTTTTTTTTTTTTTTTTTTTTTTTTTTTTTTTTTTTTACTTTCTTCAGTAAATACGCACTTTTACTTTTCCCAATATGCCACCACTAAATAATATTTTGTTGCCGGATGATTTCAGTATTTAATGAGTTTTCAATTCTTCTGCACTTCATTTTTGTTATTTTTAATTGTTATATTTATGCGAATTTATTTCGTGATACGAACTAACGTTTCCAGAAACTACTAATTAAATTATTTTATAATGTGTATATTTTCATGAGATGTAAAACTTTTTTTTTTGTGTAACGTGTAACGGACGTGTACTGTATAACGGACGTGTTTTTACGTGTAACGGACGTGTTTTTACGTGTAACGGAGAATTCAGCCAGAATCGATTTTTTTATTTTTTGAGCTTTGTTTTATTTGGGTATCCCGTAAACAAAAGTTCTTAATACATATTTTGAATCTATTTTTTCCTTCAATCAATTTAATATTTCCCTTTTCAGTTCATAACTTGGCTGGATTCTCAAAATCTAGTACACATTTTCTCCAGATAAAATTTAGACTAAGTAAATCTGTAGTATGTCAGATATAAAGTTAATATTCATTGAACCAGATGTGTAAAATGATTCAAACAAAACGTAGTAAAACCGAAACATTCAGCTAGTTTCATATAACCATGTTTTCCATAAAGACATAAATTATAACAACGCCAAGTATGCACTTAAGTGTAAAGACGGATAAATTTTTTTATTTGTCTCTCTCACGTGTACGCACTTTTCATGAAAAACTTTAAGAGATTTCTATTATAGAACATTTCTCATGAAAATTACTTTGTCTTGTTTGTCATTATATGTTTGCACTTCTCCATATTTGTTGTCTTTCCAGATGGTTATCGTCTTTACAATAGATGTTACTCTATATATTAAAGCTAGTTTTCTTCCATTTTCATCTTGGAATAGGAGACTATGATTATTTGTTTACATAAGTGGCCTTCAAAATATATACCAACAACACATCATTTAAGAATATGTGATTTAATTTATAAATTGATTAACATAAATATCACAACATAGGTATTTATTAAAATTCGGCTAACATAACTGCTATTATATATATATATATATATATATATATATATATATATATATATATATATATATATATATATCCCTTTTTTTAAAAGAACTGGTATTAAACACACACACACACACACATAATAGCAAACTCTCTCGCTCTCTCAACAACTTTATTCTTTATTTATGCAATCATAAACATTTTAAGAAATTTAAAATATTCTCACTGGAATTCTACCCATAAAAAACGCGCGTTGAACTTATATATTTTTCAATTCATTCCCATAGTTTGATATTTTCATTTTCCCATCACTTTCTAATGCACAGTGTGAGATTGGAAACTATATAATCTTGAAATAGACATTAATTTGCTATAATAGGAAAATTTTAGTTAAAGGGGGACGCTATAAATTTTTAACTACCTTATATTTCTCTTTAAGTTTAAAAATTTTCCATAAAAAGATTTCATATGTAACCATTTAAAAAAGAACTGAAATTATACGACACGAAATTTGTTTTCTGTAATTAATTAAAAATTTTGCAGGAATCAATTTTTGGTTATAATTTTTTAGTTTTAGGTTTTGGTTTTTGCTTGCCAAAATAAGTTTTGTTTGATAAAATTCACTGTTTACAAAGGTTTTCAACATATCATAAAGAGCTATTTTTATTTTAATAGGCCATTTTCTTAGTTAATGTTATACTATTTTATCCAATAACTTATTTTTGTTTTAATATTTTAAATTTAATGTTTAAAATAGAATAAATTTTCCGTTTCTATTTAAACCAAATTTTAAAAATTTATTCCAAAAAGAAAACTTAGTTAAAATTAAAATATGTTTCTTTGGGTGCATCTATAACATTTATAGAATTTTGTTATCTAGCATTTGGTCAATTGTCATGAAAAATTTATCGAATTATCTTTGCTTAACTTGAATATCTTGAATACAACACATACAAAATCAATACTATTTTACAAGTGAAAAATTTCATGCTTATTCGGAAAGTAAGGAAGAAAACGAAATACATGAAACTTTTCATTGCTATACATCACTATATAATAATAAGAAATTATTCGTCATTATAATTAAATTATAAATAATCCTGTAGTTTTGTGCTGTCCTGAGGTTCGGAGAAAACTTTTAAAAAAGCTGCATAGATTAGGAAAGGATTTACTATATTAATCATTTTTAACTTCTTTCAAAGTTCAGAAAATTGTCAACAAATTTTTCATGAATTAGTAGAAAATAAAATTATAAAAAAATTTAATTTTTACTGAACAGAAATAATGAAACAAAAAGTATTAATTTATTTCAAATTTAATGTCTTTTTTCATACAAGATCTAAATATTAAAAAAGAAATTTTTGCTTTAGACAGACATTAAATTTTAAAAATTTCAAATATTCTGTTGAACCTTACAAAAAATTTTCACATTAACCAGACTTTTATAATACCCTGGAACTCTTTCTCTAGATTTATAACACTAATTTATCCATCATAATTTTTTTTAATCATTATCTCATTAACAATAATGCAACTACAAAACAAACGTGACTGATATAACTTAAATCATGCAAAATATATTTCAATTAGCTTAGAGCAAAATTTTCAATTTCTAATAAAAAAAACGTTCAGTTTGAGAAATAATGAGTTAAATTTGTATAATGATAAAAAATCACATATTTTAGACATTTAAGATGTGTCATCACATACCAGGTGTATGCAAATGAAATGAGACAATTTTTTTTTTTTTTTAAAAAAAAGACAATAAATTTGCAAAAACTGTTAATATTTTTTTTTTTTTGAAATGAATATCCATCGCTAGCCACACAGTTTCCTCATCTTTCAGGCAATTTGTGAATACCACGTCTAAAAAATAAACTGTCTTTTGAGCCCAACCAGTCATCATGCCAAAATTTGGCGTTTTCGTAAGAAGTGAAGCTCTGGTCAGCCAATGCGTGTATCATTGATGCAAATAGGTGGTAATCGGAAGGAGCCAAGTCTTGCGAAAAAGCCGCATGCGCTAAGGGCTCTCAGTCGAATGCCTTAACGATGTCCTTGGTCGGTTTAGCAGGGTGGCTAGGTGCATTGTCATAAAAAAAAATCACTTTGTGATACGGTTTCTTGTATTTCTCGCGTTTGAGTATAGCATCGTTCAAATCAAGTAATTGTTGCTTGTATCAATCAGTATTAACGTTTTCGTTGGATTTGAGAAGCTCATAATTGATTGGCCCCTCCTGATCCCAAAAAATACACAACATTGTCTTGCGGTCGAAGCGATTCGTCCTTGCAATCGATTTGGACGGCTGTCTGGGGTCAACATATGAATGATTACTCTTGGGATTCTCAAAATAAATCCATTTTTCATCGCTAGTCAAACACGATGGAGATATGACTTACATTTGTAGCGAGCAAGCAACATTTCGTACACGATTTTTCGGTTTTCTTGCTGACAGTCCGTTAGCTCGTGTGGTACCAATGAACCGACCTTTATTATCTTGCCTATTGCTTTGAGACGACGGAACACAGCGCACTGGTCAACATTCAGTTGTTCTGCAAAATATTCTTGCCTTTTGCCATTATCTTCATAGAGTAATGCTTACAATTCAGCATCTTCAAATTTTTTTTGTTGGTATGCCACATTTTTTGAATCTGCCACTGTTTCTGGTCCTCGTTTTTCACATCGAAATTACCATTTTTAAACTTTTCAAACCACCTATAGCATTGCGCACGACTCAGAGCATTGCCATCCTACACTTCTATAGCATTTGATGCGATTCGGCAGCATATTTCTTCAGATGGTAACAAAAAATTAATGCTGTTAGCAAATCGTGGTCGGAAGGCATATTATTCGACATTTTCAGCACAGTAAAAAAAATGCACTCTAAAACTCGTCCAAATGTAAGCTAAACGTGAGTATCAGATGTCAAACTATAAAAGAACCACGTATCACTGTTTTGTAATGTTTGTATATATGCGTGGCAACATCTGTTAACAATCGTCTCATTTGAAATGCATACACCTGACATTTTGGAACCCTAAAAATCATATAATTAAAAAATGGACTGATACTTTTAATAAGCTTATACTTTTTAATTTATCTTTAATTTAGTTTAACATTTATTTTCTTATTAGTTTATACCTTTAATTTCCCTTTCAGTCAATTTCTTTTAAAACAATTTGAATTAACAATATATATTTGTTTTAATTCAAATATCTAAAAGATTTTCTCGTATAATAATATATTAAATTATGTTTTTAATCTAATTTTTAAATATTTATGAAAATTATTTATAATTTATGTTTCCTAACAAAAAGCATATGTAAATTATATTTCTGCAAATATTGCTACCATTTTAGATTCCAACATTTAAATGTCAAGTTATGATCCTCTTAAACATAGTTCAAAGTAAATTTTAGATTATCCACCTGTACTTTGTTTGCCATATTCGTAATATTTTTAAGAAATGTATTATTAAGAAAATCAAAGTAAAATCTTTACTACCTTTTTACTTATATTTCAGACTTGGATTAAAAAATTTCTTGATAAAAGTTTCCTGCGATATTTTATGCCCTTGTTTTGGAATTCAAGAGAGAAAACAAAAAGTAATAATAAAAATAGCAATATTTGTGGTGTGGAAAACAAATTACGGAAATTGTGTAACTTGGGTTGACTCGACAAATTTTTAAGTTCAGCTATAAAAAAACTGGAATATGCAAAATTAAAGATAAGGTAATATTTTATATCTTAAACATATATTTTCGGCAGAATATTCAAATGAATGATATTGCATAAGTTACATAAGCACACGTTGCTTGTGGAATGTATATCCTAATAAAACAAACATAATACAAATAAATGCTGAAATCATATACACATCAACTAAAGTTTAATTCATAGTATATTAACATCATATTTGAACTAATAATGTAAATGAATATTCTTTGAAAAATATTGGAAATCAACTTATTGAACTAAAAAGTTAATTTACAAGATTATTAATAATCCTAAAAATGTAAATTTTCTGTGGTTTATATTTATAGTTCTTACTTTTAATACATAATTATTTAGTTAAGTACAAAAGTTACCAGAAGTTCATCTCAAAAATGTTTGAAAAGAAAATAATAAACTACGTTAATGGAATGTTTAAATTTGTGCACAAGTATAAGTGCTATAAATATATATTTGTACGAATATGTGATAAATAGATATATATTATTAAATTTTTCCTTAAAAAGTTGCAAAAGTTCTTAAGTATTTTTTGCCTTTGTTACTTTTTTAGTTTTCACAATTTCAATGTAGAAGAAATTTTAATAAGTGCATCTATATATATTTTATAGTTAATTGTTAGTCCATTTTTACGATATTAGATGAGAAATTCTTAAATGCTCATATACTTCACAAACTATGGGAAAAGCATTTTGTGAGGGCGAAATGAAATAATTAAAAATGAATAATTTTAATTTTAACCAAAGATAAGCATTTAATGCCATTTCAACATCAAAATTTTAATTTACATCTCAGTATCTTTTAAATATTCTTTAAAATTTTTATTTTACTTATATAGTAAATATTAAACAACAAATCGTCTTAATCAAAAATTATTATCTATTAAAATAAAATTTTGAATGTGAGTATTGTTTAAAATTGAAAACCCTGCACAGATGTAAATATTCTTATATATATATATATATATATATATATATATATATATATATATATATATATATATATATATATATATATATATATATATATAGTATTTACATAATTAATACTAAAATAAATTTTTTATTAAAATATAACAAAATTCTTTAAAATGCTATAAAAGTACAAATTTTTCTTTAAGTATTGAATTGTACAGTTTTTGAGTTTTAAGGAAATATTTTAGAAAAAGTTAAAGATAATTTGCTGTTTTACTAGCTTGGTTTTGAAATTTATGTTTATCAAAAGTTTAAATAATATTATCAAATAATCGCATTTAAATAAATGATGCATAGAATCCAAGTGTTTTTTCCTTGACTCCTTGTATCTATTATTCATTTCATAAAAAAAAATCAAAAGCTTTGAAATTTGAAAGTCTGAATCTGATAAATAATGATGCAATTCTCCAAAATCTGAAAATAACAGAATTCTATAAGAAAAATGTGAATCTAAAAAATCTGATGTGAGTTGACGTAGCCAAATTTCTTTATAAGAGAAAGCATGTTCAAATAAGAAAGGGAAAAATCTTCGATTCCATAACTTTTGTAGCCATTTACTTCAAACTCTACATTTTGTGCTTCCCTCAAGTGAACACTGAATTAGACCAGATCACACATCATCAGTGTATTGATGTTCTGAAAGATGTTTTCTTGAATTTTCTCAATATTTTAAAACTGGAATCAAAATATAATTTCAATTAATTTCGTTGATAAGAAAAGTCAGTCTTAATAGTGCTAAATTCTATTTACAAAAGTCAAATCGGATGCATAAAATTAATTTAATTAAATACATTAAAATTAATAAAAAATATCAAAGATATTTTTAACTAATATTGTAACAATTGCAAATATTTTAGAATATAAGTACTACGAATATTAACTGTATGAAAAAATGACAAGGTGACAATTTGGTTTAAAAATTTTAACAATAATTTTAATAATAAATTGCATATGATAGCATGTAGGATAAATCAAAATAGTTAAATTATTATGTAAGTTTCATATGCTACTCACTTTAGGAACCCAATTACATTGAAAAAGTAAGAATTCCTGTTATACATCCTTTTGATTCATTTTCTAAATTAAACTAATCATAAACAAGATTTAAAATTTTGAATCATAAAACCTGTAATTCGAATAGATCTTTCGATCATTTACTGCACTGTAAAAGAACATGTTGATAAATTAGAATAATCGAAAATGTTTACATTTTAGCAAAATAATATAAAAATATATGTGGTTTTAAATACCGTTACATGATAATTCGAATTAGTTTGAAGTCGCATTTCTGAAAAAGTTATATTTAAAGAGATGTTGTGGAGGAAATTCTATTTTAAGATTGTGAGACATGAAATCGGTTTTAACTCTAATGGAAATACCAATCAATAAATTTCTGATTAAGCATAAAATGGCTCTGTTACGCAGCCAAAAAGTAAACACACTTAAACATATTACTTTTTCCGTTTATAGCAGTTTTTCAGTTTGGTTATTGCAAACAAAATAGTATTTAGTTATGGAATGTTAATTCTATAACCAAGCTAGAAACTTTTGTTTGTAGAATACATTGTATTGCTGTTGTTTAGCTTTTTAAAATTCACTTATTTGTATTAAACTGAAAAGCAATCATTCATATTTTAACACACGATTATACAACTCTTAAACAGAAGAATTTATTGTGTCCATCAGATATAAATATTATCAGTATCATGAATACATACTGCATTCTGTTACGAAATATAATAAAAGTAAAATGTTTGTTATTTTTTGCATACAATAATTTATATTATCTGAAATATTTCTTCTTATAGATAAATCAAATATTTGAAATGCTAACAATATGTTGTTATTTAAAATATTATTTTTCTTATTGCTGATTCTATTCTCAATAGTATTTTTTCCTCAATTCATGGTGAACTTACATATACAAATAGAAATTTATTATCAATTAAGTAGTTATAAAATTTCTGTTATTTATGCATTTGTATTTCACGTTTTTACATTGCTTTTAAGTTATACTTTGAGTTATTTGGAAAAATCTGAAAAAATAAATTTTCCTATCTTGTGATTTTAAGATAGAATCAAGGAAGGAGATAAAAACAGTCTTCAATTTATTTTTTAAAAAATTGCTCAATGAAGTATAATAATCTCATAATTCAAAATAGTTTAATTAAATTGACTTTAAATTGAAGATTAATATGTTCGAAAATATATTACGAAATACAAGGAAATTAATAAAAAAAAATGATTTTTTAATTAAAAATTCGTTATACGTTTTCCTCTTAATTTAATTTTTTTATAATAAAACCAAACTAATTATTAAAAATGTAATATCAATTTGGAAAGCTATCTGTAAATTCCAAAGGAAATAATTATTAAACAATTTATCTTATTAAACAACAATGCCTAGGCAATTTATGTCAAACAGTCTTTAAAAAAGAAATGTGGTTTAAAATAAGAATAATCCTTTTGTAATCAACGCACTTACTTAAAAGACATTTATCTCTTAGCGAAAAGTCTTGTAAATTAGGTAGAATTAAAGAAAAGGAAATTTCCCTATTGGCTCTACTCCATTTTAAAAAGAGAAAACTTCCTAATCTCAAAGAGAAACAAAACTTTTATGATGGCACTTACAACTTTCTTCAACACACATTAAATGCTTTTCAACAACTCAGATCTTCAGTTTTCGCTGATAATTAACAAAATTGCTATTCTTATGATTAATTGAGGTTATTTATCCATGTTTTTTAAATATCATTCTATGGACTCGTATCAAAAGCACTTATATTAGTTAATGAGTAATTTAATGCTTATTAATTTATTATAGTATATACTCTCTATATCATTAATTGTGAAAATATAACATTTTAAATGTAAAACAAGGTCCTGTTCATTAAATGCTTAATATTACTAATATATTCTTATGATTAATTGAGGTTATTTATCCATGTTTTTTAAATATCATTCTATGGACTCGTATCAAAAGCACTTATATTAGTTAATGAGTAATTTAATGCTTATTAATTTATTATAGTATATACTCTCTATATCATTAATTGTGAAAATATAACATTTTAAATGTAAAACAAGGTCCTGTTCATTAAATGCTTAATATTACTAATATATTCTTATGATTAATTGAGGTTATTTATCCATGTTTTTTAAATATCATTCTATGGACTCGTATCAAAAGCAATTATATTAGTTAATGAGTAATTTAATGCTTATTAATTTATTATAGTATATACTCTCTATATCATTAATTGTGAAAATATAACATATTAAAAGTAAAACAAGGTCCTGTTCATTAAATGCTTAATATTACTAATCTATTAAGTAAATATTAATGTTTACGCTTTATAATTTTAGAAAGTATCAAGTTTATGTTTAATTTACCAAATTATATAGATTAATTCTATTTTAATAAATAATTTTATTTGTCAAGCAATTAATTTCAATTTTCCAGGAAATTTAATTGTGGAATAACATTATTCACCCTCTCAAAAGTTCAATAAAAATTAAGCTATATATCAAAAATTTTCAAAGGTTAAAATATTAATAAATACACTTTATAAACAAAATTGACGCATTAAAACTTAATAATCTGAGTTAAAAATTGCTTAGTATAACATACGCATTTAGAATGGGAATTAAATATGGGAATGTGTATTAAATAAATAGCAAACGCCAAGACTCCTATTTATGGGCTTAAATGGCTTACGATAATAAAAGCATAATTCCATGTTTTCTACACGTCTTTATATATTTCTTCAGCGGTCTTCAGGACACATGCAGAAACTGGATTTGTCACCAAAGACTATACATCCTCAATCTACACAGATCAAAATTGATCCAGACTGACACTACTGTACGCAGACTTGACGGCTTACAGACGGGAAAAGAAAATGATTCAATGGTCAATTTGAGAAATATTCTGCTTTCTCGGTAGTTGGAAGGGTGTCACGTTTGACAATTATTGGTGGACACACAGACACACATACATCCAATATGACCATCTGCAATTCTTTATAAGAGCCGAGATAATGATGCAGTGAGAGTTATTCTGATAATGTTGATATTTTTATCCCATTCTATTATGGATCTAGGCTGTTTGTAACAATTTGAACACTGACATCTGCTATTGATGATTCAATCTTGATAATATCGTCTAATCATCACATAACTGCAATCTGTGCGTCCATCAATCATTCGGGTTGCGCAACCAGCCTCTTAGAATCTGATAACTCAAGTGCTTTTAAATTTTGACATAAACTCATAATGAGACCAAATCTTCCGGTGACATATTTTTATAGTTGTAGTAATATATCAAAAATCGAAAAGAAACAAATACTTCCATCGTATTAAATATTTTATCTCATACAAACCTACAGAATGTGAAGTTCGATGACGTTGAGCTTCCTCAAAATTTTTAAAATAATCTCTCTTCAGGATTATAAATTGGAAGAAATTAGTTGTAGTCGTAAGTAATAAGTATTCAAGGATGAAATAAACCTTGAGTAAAAGTAGGTGGTACTAATAGAACAGCTTGAGACCGAAGAAAAAATGAAGAGATCAATTTATTTTGTACTCAAATATAAAATAAAGAAGAATTCACACACACATTTTGCATTAGTTTCTAATTATTTGCACATTAGATCAAAATATCGTTACATAAGAAATTTCATTACAATAGGACATGCTTTTCATAATGCACCGATTTCTCTTTTTATTTAGAATGTATAATTTTATATTACATTTTTATTGCATGATACATTTCACAATTTGATTTTGATATTTAATCAAATAAAATTTATAAGCAAAGCCATATTTGCTTTAAAAAACTTATTCTCATACTCGTTAAAATGCACACTTTTTAGTTAATACTGGATTTCAGAGAGTTGCTTTCAAAATGTTCCTTCAATATTCATTCATTAAAAATAAATAAATAAACAAATATAACAAGCAGAACGAATTCGCTACTTATCTCTCAACTAGTCATATTGATTTAGAAATCATGCTTACAAAAGTTAATTGAACTATAACATGTTTTTTCCCCATCTCTGTTTTTACCAATTCTGACGTATAAAACTATAAAAAAGCTGTACTAATGTTCTTTTCAAATACCCGGCTGTCCTTAGGATATACATAAGCAGCGCTACAATGGTGGAGGTGATGACCTCTATTACTGTGGGGCACCCAGTGGGTGTGCCATCTTCACCTCTAAAATGAAGGGAAAAAGCAAAGACAAACACAGAGAGAGAAAGAAGCATCCATGCCCGAACAAGGATTCGAACTCGGGACCTACTGTTTCGAAGTTATGGACTTTAATCTCTTGTCATCAGTCGGCAATTATTCTAATATAATAGATCCTAAACTTCAATTTAATTTACGTAAATCAATAATTATTGTTTGATATTTTTTATTATCAAATATAGAAAACGAATTTAAATCAAATATGCATTCTTCCATTTTTAACCTGATGGACATTTTATCATTTGAAGAAATCAGTAGTTTTGCCACTATTTCTTGAAAAGTAAATTGAAGTTATGTAAAGTTAAAGATTCATTTTTTAATGAAACACGAAAAACGCATAAAATAAAATTATCCTGCTTTGCTTGAAAAAACTTAATTTTATCAACACATTTGTGAATTTTAGATAATATATTATAATTTTTAAATTCTTCATTATAATATAAAATCTTCTTAACACTGGCATGAAAGTATAAAATAAAACAAAAAAATCTTTTGTCTAGTTCATAAAAGAAGTTTCGCAAACGTTTTATTTTTTTGCAATAAAATAGTTATTTTTGATACAAAGTGTTATTGCGAAACATTGTATAAACAAAAATGGTTTTGTAAAAAATAAAAGTCACTTATAATATGATTAAAATTAATACTGAATTTTGAATTTGCATTCAATTTTGAAAAACTACAATTTTAAAAATTTCTGGAAAAATAACTTTTGAAAAAAAAATTATTTCAAAATCGAAAAAAAAAAATTCTGATATAAATAGTATTGAACACAATTGGCAAAGAATGTTCAAAAATAAACAATAAAATTGAAAAATAGTAATTTAAGTGTAAATAAAAATGAAAAATTAAGAAGTAAATTTTATATTATTCTTTTGATTATGAAAAGCCATATTATTTAATCGATGAATTTTTAATTTATAAATTAAAATATTGAAATTTCTCAAAATTATTTCTTTAAATTTTGTTACAATAATAAAAAAAATCCTTCATGCTTAGAATCCTTTAAAATTTAAACAGCTCATTAGGTTTATTTTAATAAATTCATTGTATAATAAATTAATTTCTAAATATTTAGTTTCGTACTGTGCGAAATTTACATTAAGAATGACTTATTTATAATAATGAATTAAATATTTTTATTCCACAATTAATATTTTTATATTTAAACGGACATCTCTTCTAAAATATAAAATGAAAATACAGTTTTTTAAATCATTTCCAGTTTTTTATATACAAAAGAAACTAGAAATGATTTTAGGAATATATTATTTTATGCACACACACAACTGTTAAATATAAATTTATTTCATGTAGTTCTGTTACTGAAAAATAGCGTAGTATCATCAGTTAAACTAGCCGTTAAAGAATTGAATAATTACATAAGATACTTTATTAAAACTCCATAATTCCATTAAACTCCACTTTTTCTATTGATTTAATAATAATTAAAGAAATTTATCGATCCTTATTTCAAGATAACTTTTCTTAGATTCCTCTGCTAATATGAATGGGCTTACAAAAGTTTGCTTATCTTTGTAAAGTATTTTTCTTTAAGATTCTTAAACGTACTTCTGTGTTTCTAATGTTCTGATAATAGTCCATATTGAATGAAACTGAAGTCTAGTCTTAACTGTCGTATTTATATTTTATCATTTTTTTTCCTTGCTTTTGATTTATGAAAGATATTGGCAGTCATATTTTCAACATTTATAAACAGTATGTTTGATAAACAAATTATTTGTCATAAGAGATTGCAAATCTAATTCTTTTTTACTGTGCATGATATACTTAATAGCAATAAGAAGTTCAAGAATTTTTACATGAGATATGTAAGAAACATTTCTTCATAGTTTTAAACTAAATATCTTCTTTTTTCATTTTAAAAATATATAGCACCTTTCAGATACTACATTTTTCCTTTCGTAATATCCAGCAGCATTATAAATATGCATTACTACATTAATTAGAATTAATTATGCATTCCAAACTCCTGCTTTGAAATGGTTTTAAATTAATTATTTGCTAAAGTAATGCCAAAAAATTTCTTTTATTAATTTATGTATTGATTTTATTCGGCTTTATTGTCATAATAGTAAAATAAAATATTTCCAGACATCACTTAAATTTAATAAAACATAAAAACGAAATAATGTTTTTCCTAAAAAAAAGCAATGTAGAGTATTTTACAGGATATTTTAATATGTAATTAATTATATTGTATTTTAATATCAATATATACTAAAAATATTCGGGAAACATTTATATTATAAAATCTATATATTATTAGGAATCATATAATATACAATAAATGTTTCAAGCAAGTAAATTATTGAAAGACCAATAAAACAATTTTTATGAATATAATTATGAGCTACAAATTTAAACAATATTTAAATACTGGTTATATTTATCAACTTCAATGATTAATTTTAAAAAGAATGCAGACCAGGTATTCTTGAAATACTTTAAAATCTCTTTTCGGTTTTAGATTTTTCGATACATAGTAAAATTTATTACAGCAAAAAACTAAATTATGAAGTTATGTTCCTTTTAATTATATATTTTTAAGGGCAATTATTTATGAAGAATTGTGCTTATAAATTTACACGTAAGCGATTTGTAATATATTAAGAAAACATACACATTTTTTAAGTATTACTATAGAGTGTATCTTATATAAATATACTTTTCTAGAATATTGAAAAAAATGTTTTAAATAGGTAAATTTATATACTGTATGCACATTTGCGTAAAATATTCGAAGATAGGTTTATATTGAAATCTAACTTTAAACCGATTTAAATATGTAATCAACTCCTCCCTTTGCAAAATAAATAAAATTATGATAGAAATTTTATTATTCATGCACTTTTAAAGCAAATAAACATTAATTTAAAGAAAAGTAGCTTGTAATTATTGTGGTAGCAATAATCAGTTTAATAAAAGGTAATTCTGACACATAAATTACAAAAAAAAATATCTCACATACATAAGAACAAGTTAAAAGCAGCATGACACGTGGAACCATCTTTAACCACATAACATGGATAAAGTGAAATTTGCTAAAGTTGTAATGGAATAAACAAACAAGTGAAAATAACAAGTATGATAGTTTTACAATACATTTTTAGAAAAAATGGTAAGTTAGAAAAATTAAATAATATTAGCCAATTCCAATATTTTAATATGTATCCACAATTCAAATTCATGTGTGTTTAATCTACTTAAATAGCCTTATTTTTTGTATAAAGTGACACCGAATCGTGAACAGATTAATTTTTGAGTATAAGACATTCATCATTTCCTTGCCTTTTCAAGGTTATTTTCATTGATAATTGACCTTACTCCCATGTCGCAAGAGTAAAAATATTCAAAACTTCCAAGCACCAGCCAAACCGATAGGCATGCAAAATGTAATACTTCTCTTTCTTGTTCAACAATACCTAAGATCTAGCATTTGATTTTGCTTTTTGTAAACTTGTAAAAAAATGTTAGTGGTTAATGGAGAAAAACAATTAAATCAGATTGACAAATGTATCGATCTGCACAGCAAAATAAATCAGTGTCAATTATTTTGATCTACAGATTGATACACTCCTTGACAGAAAAAGAGAGGTTCTAGTGTTAAAAAATATGCATTCACAATAAATATGCATCGTTGCATTTGGTGTGGTAAAAGGAAAACTGATGTCTTAAACTGTTATATTTACAAAGAGAGATTTAATCTTTACTATTGTGAGTATTTTTTGTTGTTTTCCTTGAATAAAAATCATTTTTGTTAAACTTAAAAATATCTTATTTAGAATGATTCACCATTCCAAATATAAGTAATTTTATCCAGCATATTTTTTCCAATACAAACTGCTAACTTTAATATTATTAGCGATCTTTTTTCACTACAGATTATTCTTTCCAAACTTTAATATGTTTATATAAGTTTTATCAGAATAATATGAAGATGGTTGGTTGGTTGGGTTTTATGGTGCAAGGTCCAAAAATGGAAATGCTGAGCCAATGATAATATGAAGAAGCACACAATAAATATTCAAGTTTTAAAAAATTGGAAACCTGTTCTTTTAAATTATTAATAATGTACGTTGTATGTACCTTTTATAAATATATTTGCGATACGTACATCCAAACAAAATCATTGTCTTAAATAAATATTCATAAAAAGATTCACCATTATTACATTACGTAGTGTTAAATTTTAAAAAAGAAATTTATTTGTTTTGATTATATTTTGATATTATTATTTAACGCACTTACATACTATATCTCTAGTATATACATATGATGAAGTAAACATCGATTATACTGTATTCTCGTCTGTGATTAATTATTACTTTCAAGTTTATACTTTATTGTCCTTCAAATTATTTAAGATATGAATCTTAACTCTGAAAAGTTTATTCTTATTTTTATGTAAGAGTATTGCATTAGAGATGCACGTTAAACTGATGGAAATATCTAGAGATTCCTTCTAAGAATATTCTCTTCTTCTTCCACCATTTCTCAAAAAGTTTGAACTTAAATTTAGCTATCAAACTATACGTAAATATTCAACTTCCCAAACTAAGCTTATATTGTAAAATATTTCAGAAAAGCCATTTAAATTTGATCCATTTCACACATTTCAAAACTTATATTTTTAAATGTTAATTATATTTCGTTTAAGCGATTCTTAACGTAGAGCGGATGAAGTCCTTGTATTCTGAAAATATTAGGAAATAAATCAACTAGTGGAAAGAAAATTCCAAATTAAAGATAAATATTCAATTCAACAATTACATTTAAACAATCAAATAATAATAAAAGTTGAAAAAATTCCATTTCAGAAAAATTTGCACTTCTGTATTTCTTCTAAATGAATTATTATATATTTATAAAGCATTTTACTGCGTAATACTATCATGATAAAAATATTGTTGTTTACTCTTGTCTTGTGCAAAGAATTAAAGTAGTTGGAGTGATCAGTGGTGAAAAAATCTTGTAAAAGATTTAGTTCTTTTTTACGTCTGAGTTACGTGAAGCTATTTTCTGCGACACATCTATAATTAGAATTTACTTACCGTCTGTCGGAGTATTTCATTAGATCACTTAACGAAAAGAAGTGTAAAAAAAACAATCAGATTTGACAACAGACATAGTATTGTTGTTTAGAAGCCATTATTTATTTATTTTGCAGAGAATTTTTTCGCGTTTTTACAATCCAGGTGGAATCAACATACTACTCATTTTCCTCGCAATTCCTTGAACAAAATTTACGGAGCTATTAATTTCAAATTAAGATCAACCAGATACCACGGCTTTAACAAATGACAATAGAAATTGTCTTATTATCAACAGAGAAATGGGAGTGAAAGTAGTTGGTGATGCAATCTCGTCTTGTTGGTATTTGTTTCTGGGACAGTAAATTAAAAAAAAAAAATACTGATTTTTTCTCTCAAAAAAGTCTGAAAGCGCTGTGGTTGTTACTTTGGAACGAAAACAACCATTATCGCATGGCATTAGATACGGTGTTTTCGTTTAAAATATCAGCTTTGAGCGAAACTTTAAAGAGGTATCCGTTGTTAAAGTTGTTTTCGAATTTGATTCAGTTAAAATGTTTCAACGTATTTATTGAGGTTAAATTGTTTATATATATATATATATATATATATATATATATATATATATATATATATATATATATATATATATATATATATATATATATATATATATATATCTTCGAGAGAATGTTAAATGTTATGTAAGTAGAACGTCTGTGAAATCTGTATTTCTATCTAATTTAATTTTAAATTCTATATAACATTCTTTTAAATTAAAACTCTAGTAATTTGCCCACAAAACGACATTAAATACATTTGAGAAAAGCATATTATACTTAAGATTCTATAGACAGAGTAATAAGTTTATTTTATATAAATTATCTGTTTTCAAGCACTTTTTACATTATTTGATCAGTAAATGCTTGCTGTTTTAATTAGCATGTCATTACTTGATTGGTTTGCATTTTCGTGATTAAATGGAAAGTTTATTTATTTCTCTTAGCAACGAACTGGCCAAATTATCTAACACAACATCTCTTCTCGACACTTTGCTCTCAGAAGACAAATATGATAGAAGAATAAGACCTGGATTTGGTGGTACGTAAACACTTTGTTATACTAGACTACATTTCAATAAATAATTTTTTTGCATTCATAATTAATGTTATTAATCAATTGCACGTTAATTAATCAATCAACACTACTTTCAAGAAATGTGAAACTCATACTCAACACGTATATTTTAAAACTCAAGATTTTGATATATTTAGACTGTAATTTTTAACATTTGTATACATTTTAAGAGACATTAATTTGAACTGAAATCCTACATTATAATACAAAATGACCTAAATCACACAAAATTTTAACTATGCATTATTCATGTGATATCTATAAAGAAAATTTATAAAGTGATTTTTAAACTTTCATTGAATGCGTTTATAGTAAAACTGATGAGTAATAAACTTAAAATATTTCTTTAATATTTGAATACACATGCATTTGAAGAGCAGTTAATTCAAACTGACTACTTTTTCACTATAATAGAAATTAATTGAAATCCCATAAAATGTTAAAAATGCATTCGTTTTTATAACACATTATGTAATAGCTACAAAACACTATAAAATAAAATTTTCTTTGAAGTAGCCTAGTTAAAATTATTTTAATAATTGCATCAATTTAATGTAGAGCATTTATCATAAAACTAACATTTAATTAATTTTAATGCTAGAAGAAAAAGTGTTATACCATCAAAAAATGTTTCAAAATGAAACAAAAACTTATAAAAAATTCTAAATACATTTAATTGACCCCAGAATTGGTTTCATTCGATAGTTCTATTTCTTCTGTAATGGAAAATAAGAAATATTTCGCGAAACATCATCATTGTAGAGAATTTATTCATCATGATTAAAATAATTATCTTAAGAAGAAAAAATTTTGATCACCTAAGAAAGATTTGAAACAAGAAGCTTTTTGCTTTCTTTCAGAAAAAAATTAGATTAAAATCTGATAATGTTTCCTGAAAATCCATTTAGAGCTTATTCAAATGGCGAAAATTAATTTACCTAGACATTAATGTTAAATTACCTAGAGATAGTACTACATGAAAATTCAAACATCTATTAATTTACAGAAATTAATTTCATTATATGATATGTTTTAATAAAAAAGGATTCAATAAATAAACAAGAAGATTTATGTAATATTCCAATTTCTTGGATGTCCTTTTCTTGTGCTAATTGATTCAAAATACAAAATAATTATCAAATAGGAGAAATCGCGGATATGGTATATTTAATCAAATTACTTCCTTCACTAAAATTAGCTTTCGGAGTTTTCTCTCTCAAAGATTCCGCCTGCTGCAGTAGATGATGCTTTGGCAGAATGCACTTTTCGATTTCTGAACTAAAAATAATAGCTCAAACTGATGACAAATAACAGCAAAAGAAAAATATTGATATATAATTGAATTTGTTTTGATCGTTCGATAATATTATTATTGATAATATTACAATCTCTTACGAGTAAATATTTTTCATGACATATCTCTAAATTAAAATATAGTATTGTTCTTCGGTAAGAAATAGGAATAAAAATTTTAAACATGTTTAATTTTTTTTAATCATCAACATATTGATTAAGATACTTATTCAGTGATCATCAGATAGGTTAAATCCTTTTTAGAAATGCATTTAATGGTGAGACTACATATCAGAAACTGGAAAACATTATAGAATTTGATTGCTGTAGTTAGCAATAAGATAATTGCAAAACACGGCTAACCAAATGTTATGAGATATTTTACTTATATTCTAAAAAATATATAAATGACAGATCACACGTACGCCCTCATTACCTTCTAACAATAAACAGAATCCTTTGATACATACAAAGATTAAAATAGTCTGAATAGAGCAACATGAAATCATTATTCCTTGAATTTTAATAAAAAAGATGGTGTTTAAAACCATCTTTTAAGTTTCTGTGTGCTAGTGTTATTTTAAAGATGAGATTCAAGAAAATATGATTCAGTATTTTGGCATTGCTACGCATAAAACGGTCAATGTTTGATGAATTAAGGGGAAATGTAAACTTTTTCAGTATGATTTTATTAGATAGCAAATGAGAAAACTGTTAACATTTTATAGACTTTGTCGGTCATGCAAATAATTTATAAGGTAATTTCACATGTAATGAAAGAAATTTTCTAAAGAAAATGACTAGAAGCTATTGGTATCTTATTTGGCAATGCAATTAGAAAGTTAATTTTTTCAGTATCAAAATGCTTAAGGATCTGTACAAACAGAATGGAAGCTGAATGAAAAAAGCATTCACAAAAACTGATCTTATTGTATATATATATATATATATATATATATATATATATATATATTGTTGTATAAACTTAACTGTAAAAACTTTATTGAAAGAAAGTAATTCCAAATGATATAATTATTCATATATTTGCCGCTGTTTTTTTAAAATTTATATTACGAATTCTAAACATTGTAATTTAATGAACATTTAAAAAATTTGGAATTTGATAAATTGATGCCATTTTTCAAGATATGATTTGCTTAAAAATATAGTGACGAAAAATCTGTTACGTTTAAGAATATTGTTTTATTAAAAAAATCTTTAATTTATTTTATTTCATATGTATTTTAAAAAATAGACCACATTTTACTTAGTTCGGTAACTAAAATATCAAAAATTACTTAATCGCGCGCGCGCGTAACGTATACATGAAGGAAAAATGCTCTGACAAATAATTGGGATATGGGCACAAAAAAAAAAAAAAGAGAGAGAGACGACTGATGTTAATTCTTTAAATTATGTTTGTATTCTTGTCGAAAAATATGTGAACTACTTAATTATTTCAAAAATTTGGGATAATAAATAAATGTGAGATATTTATTTAGTGGCAAAATTTCTGAACTTATAAGTTATGGAAAAAATAATTACTTAGAAATGAGTTTTATTGAGCAGTTATCCTCGCATTATTCTTAGGTTTTCATCCAGATGTTCAAATGAGTATAAAGTCATAAGAAATTCTGAAAAATTGTATTACAGTTATAAAAATAACATTAATCTTTACTTAGAAAGCAAGTAATTTCAGTGCATTTAATGTGACAATTTCGTGTCCGTTAGAACATACATGTACGGAATTAAATGAGAAAGTTACTTTTGATTACTCATACATAATTATAAGTGCCCGCATAAAACTTTACTTTCCGGCTAAGACAATAAAATAATGTCAGCTGAAAATATTTTGAGGAAAATTGTGTGGATTGAACTATTAAAACAATGTATTGTATCCTATTTCAAGCTTTCTTCTCGAATATTTGAATTATGGTTTATGGAGAAAAAGCTAAAATTTAGAAAACAGTAAAATGTAAAAATATCTAATGCCTAAAAAATTATAGTGAATTGAAAAAAGTAACAAATAATTAATACGGTACTTTTAAATATACATCCCCCATATATTAAATTTATTAAACTAAAATATCTATAAACATAAGTTGTATCATTTTAAATACATTTTAGAAATTTTTAACAAATTATGACTGAACATTTTTAAAAGAATCAAAATGTTGACATATTTTTGCAAGGTTTGATTTGTTTAAAAGTACGCAACAAGTTCTCTTGTGGTTAAGAATATTATTTTATTAAGGGAACTTAAATTCTTTTTATCTCAGTATGTTTGTGTTTAATAAAGTTGTAGAGCAAACTTTAACGAAATTGACAATAAAAGTATATAATTGAATATTGTTTGATTCGAACACGTACAAATCATAAAATATCTCTAATAAACAAATGAAATACGAACATTTTATCAAAACTTATTTTTATTGCTTTACAATTTTCATTTCAAGGTCACATTTTTTTTAATAGTTTATTTCTGACCACAGATCTTTATGAATGAAAAGATATTACTAATAAATTCTTTTATATATTATTTAAACTATTTTTCCAAATCTGTATAATTCTCAGAAGGTTATATCAGTAGATTGACAATAAAAGCAATATCGTTTCGAAAAGTTATAGATATGCTTTTAGATAGAGTGCTAAAATAAGCAAAATCATGAGGAATCATGTACACGAAAATTAAGTTTCATGCAACCAATGCCAGATAAGTAAATAAATCTATTTTATTCTCAAACATGAATCAGTAACCAAAATTATCTCTTATATATATATATATATATATATATATATATATATATATATATATATATATATATATATATATATATATATATATTTAGAGATAGTTAACATATATGCGACGCAAAATCTGAAGCAGAATCATTTAAAGTACTTAAATGCTTGACATTTTTTATCATAGTAGTTTTGGCAACGCTTAACAGATATTAAAAAAAATTCTTGTTTCAGTAACTATTTACAACTAATCTAAAAAAGAATGGTAAACCATTGTTTTCAGCAGAAAATACAAGTGATCATATAATAGCCCTTCAATGTTATCATCAACAAATTCTTACACCTTATGTCATATGCCGAAAAGTACCATTGTCAAGGTACTATTTGTAAATGCTAGAAACGGAATGCTCTACTGATTAGATCCTACGCGGCATGTCTGTAGTTGAATGCCTTGGAAGGTTTCTTTCAATTTATAAATGAGATCGTAATCACAAGGACTCATGTTACGTGAATACAGAGAATATTCCACAACACTTTCCGAGATCTTCATTTTTAAAGATCATTCACAATTTGGGCAACATGACTATGAGCATTGCCTTGCAATACGACTGGAAGATTATCCCTCAATAAATGTAAAAGCTTGAGTCGTATAATCCAGAGCTGTTGATGCGACAGAAATCAGCAATAGTAGTCTGTGTTCACAGTTTATCCTTGAGACACAGCTTGTGTAAGAATAAGATCTTCACTCAGTCGTATGCCACAATCAACCTAATCTTATAATGATTGGTTCCTGATAAAACTTCTATAGATGTGGTGAGTCGGAATGACGCCATTTATTAGCTTGGCGCTTTTATTCAAGCTCATGAATTCAAACTCAAGCCTCATGAATGATGAAAATAAGCAGTATAAGTTCATCTGCATCATTGTTGTATTTAACGGATAAATACAAGTCAATACATGCTGTTACCACCTCTGTAAATCATTGAGTTAATATGAAACATGGCGGTCAGCAATATTATTCATCATAAAAACTTCAATATGTACTACACAATTCTTCAATATGTACTACACAATTCTTCAATATGTACTACACAGTTCTTCAATATGTACTACACAATTTGACTATCCTAATTTAACGCATATTTCCTGACTTAATATAGAATTTCAATCACTAGGGGCCGTGTAAACTGACTCAAGCAGATAAGGGCAGACATGTTCAGGTCTGCATTAATATACTAGAGCATGAATGCAAGGACAAAATTCTGGACCGATCGTAACTGGTTATAAAAAAATGGATTTACTTCAACACAAGCTGAAAAGGAAGTTGGTCTGCATCCATTGAGTCCGTCAGTTGCGTCATAATACCTAGTTTGACAAATAAAAAAATAACGCTTTTATACCGGCTGGATTGCCGGGGTATTATCCACAAAGGATATCTGGAATCGATAAAACCATCGACATTAAGGTGTACACTGAGATGTTTGTCCGTGTTGAAGTTATTATGAAATTAAAACGTTGAATTGAGGTCAAGTGGAAGAAGGTACTGTACCATCAAGATAATGGAAGATCCCATGAATCTGCATTTACAGGCTGGATTCTGTATGGATTCGAATGAGATCTTTAATCATACCCACCTTATAGTCCAGACATTGCCCCTTCGAAATTCTCCCCTTTGATAATTGTTGATTATTCAATTATCAAAACTTTATACTTAATATATAATGCATAATTTCCTATTTCTGCAATATCTTAGGCAAAAAGCAGCAGAGAAACACAAGAATTATCCGAGTGATTAAATTTTGTGAAGATTAGGAATTAAATTTGAAAGGCAAAATTATCTGAATTGACATCATCACTTGTCATTCCTTTCACACACACAAGCAATTAAATATGTTTAAAAATATAAAATTCCTTTTATATTTTGTTTTCTATCTTCCCAATACTTAATTATTGTATTTGGATTATATTAAAAGTTTTATGAATTCTAAAATTAGAATTCATAAAACTTTTAATATTACTAGCTTTCTTTGTTATTTAATTATTATATTAAAATCTTAGTGTTATTTTGATTAATGTTATAAATTGAAATCAAATTAATGTGGCATATAATAATGTATAAATAATTTTATTTATACATTTTTTAAAATCTAAAAGTTTAAAGATACTTACTACTATGAGATAATGTAGGCTGATTTTAGTCTTTCATGCACCTAATTTTGTTTTACAATAACCTAAGATAGTCCACTAAAAGAAAAAAACTTTTATTTTTAAATTTCAATAACTAAAAATAGCGTGATGATACTTTCAAACCAATCATAAGCAGATTAGTTTCAGATTTGATTTTGATATCAGATGAAAAAAAAGACCATAGTAATTTTTAGCGTTTCTCTCTCTCTCTCTCATACATATTCACAAAGTAAATTTTCTTCCTTTTACAGGACCAGCTGCTATAGTGGAAACAGATATAAATATTCGAAGTTTTGGTCCAATATCGGAGTCCGAAAGGGTAAGAAATACAATTGTTTCATTAGTCGTACAAAACTTATATATAAGCACTTTAAAATTACATTTTCTTTTCAATAATTCTAATAAGTTAAAAATATTAAGAAAAATCTAGTTTTTCATGTGATTGTTTGCTGTTCTTATTGCAATCAGCAGCAAAATGTCAAAAGTATAGAGTAGGGAGAGAGAGAGGCATATTTCCAGCTGAATGAATGTTTATTATTTACAATATTTGATACACTAGTTTGCTTATATATATATATATATATATATATATATATATATATATATATATATATATATATATATATATATATATATATATATATATATATATGAGATTTTACTTTCTAAAAGTCTATAATACACATCAACCTTTATTCATAAAAATAATTCACAGTGTAATTTGCATAGAATAATTTCTGTACTAAACATTTCATATCCAAGATAAGAAATTTATCAAAACTTCACACAAATAGTATTGATTGCACTGAAGAAACAATACATAAAATTAACAAGACGAGAAGTAAAACCATGGCAGAATGTAAAAGATTCTAAATTATAATTCACTGATGGAAAACTTTGCAGAAAAACTTATATAGTACACATTATTAAAATAATAGTATTAATTTATATATAATATAAAATTACTAAACATATATATATAGTATATTATTAATAGTGCATACTTTCATTATACTCAAGTACCAGAAAAACTGGTTCATGCGTGTGTATGGGAATAAGAAAGTTGAGTAACCAATCAACAATTAATAATGTAGACAGTCTTTATAAAATAGTAAGTGTCTGTCAAAACTTTTAGGTTTCTTATTGCTGCTACAATGACAGATTAATAATATAACAGAAGATTAATAAAATAAATAATTCTCAGATAATGATGTGATCAAAAATAGACTTTGAATGAACGGAATCGTCTATGATTGACAAGAATACGTAAGATATAGACTTACAAGACTCAAATTGTTGTGATTTCATAGATGAAGCATCATTAAGTATCAGCCCTTAACTGTATACAGTTGATGATGCTTGAATGATCAAATAACATGTTCATTGAATGAACATGTTTGAGAGATCAAATAAGCAGTTGAAATACAGCTTTGACAGACAAGTCTCGTTTCCAGTTGACTGGGCGAATGAACGTATGAGGGTATGAGGAAACCCTTGTGAATCTATGGACCCTGCATTTCAACAGGACTATTCAAGCTGGTAGAGCTTCTTTGTTGGCATGAGGTATATGCAACTGGCATGATATAAGTCCATTGATACGCCTAAAAACGAATCAGAAAATTATAGATACTTAAGAATCCTATCTGAAAATCTACATCTATTTATGTCCACTGTGCATTCCAATGAATGGGGACAATTCCAGCAAGGCAACGTGACACACTATATGTTAAATTATTTCTTAATGGTTCAGGATCACTTTTTGGATTTTAAACACTTCCACTGGATACCTAAATTCTCAGACATGAACATTATTAAGCATTCCTTTGAACATGCCGTTCAGGATATCCAAAAATCCATAATGGTGAAGGTAAACCCTTCAGGTTTCATAGAGTGACTAATCTCTTAGATACTTTCAAATATCAGTTGACTCCAAATGCCATATTTTGTTGCTGCATTTCTACTGGATGGTAGCATGATATGTGATACATCAACCAGTTTTTCTGACAGTTCAGTTTAGTTGTAAGTAGAAAAATTAACCAATATGTTAAAGAAATTGATTAATGATAAGTTTGTATTAAATTAAAGAAATACAAATAATAATTAATTTTCGACATTATTATCAAGAGGATAATTTTATCTTCTGGGATCCAGTTTATTTCAAATACTATGATATTTCTTTCAAAAGTTCTTTGTACATATTCATATATTCTTCTAAGTAAACTTCCTTTAATAATTCTCATACTTTAATAGTTCTCAACTAAGCTTTGGCTGTTAGTCTGTCTACTACGCGACATTAGAGATCTCCACATTTACCCACATGAGAATTTACTATTCCCTTTGTTCTAAAAATTGTACATTTTTCTTAGCTATTTCTGTTAAAAGCACATTTTATAGTGTAAATTACTAAAGTATATTATAAGCAGATAAAAAATAACTTTTGTATTATGCACTTATCACTTTACGTCAAGGAGACATAAGAGTGTATTGTCAGTTACTATGTGGAATACATTATGAAGTGCACCTAAAATTTACTTATGGTTTAAATTCACAATCATTTGATGAGGTTAGTCAGCACTCATTTTATTTAACAGCTTTCAAATATAGATGAGCCAGAAATCAAACCATATCAAAGCAGGAAGTTCCTGGTTGAACTTCCTAGTAGAGAAAGCTCCGCACTTACATTGCGGAACATAAAATGTTATGAAAGTGTCTCCATTTCTAAGAAACCAAAAGTATTGTTCATAGCGCTTCGAAAGAAGAGCCGTTATAGCACCTTAATCTCCGCTTTTTTAATTGCTGTACTTGAAGAGAAATGTTGCGCTCTGACAAGCTAATCCTACTAATAAGTTAACTAAAGCTACAACTGGTCAGAGACACTTTCATAACATTTTATGTTCCGCAATGTAAGTGCGGAGCTTTCTCTACTAGGAAGTTCAACCAGGAACTTCCTGCTTTGATATGGTTTGATTTCTAGCTCATCTATATTTGAAAGCTGTTAAATAAAATGAGTGCTGACTAACCTCATCAAATGATTGTGAATTTAAACCATAAGTAAATTTTAGGTGCACTTTATAATGTATTCCACATAGTAACTGACAATACACTCTTATGTCTCCTTGACGTAAAGTGATAAGTGCATAATACAAAAGTTATTTTTTATCTGCTTATAATATACTTTAGTAATTTACACTATAAAATGAGCTTCCAATTAAGCGAAACTCTCTTTATCATTAAAAGTATATACATAATATGGTCTTAAATATTACTCATGATGTATAAGATAAATTTAACAAAATCAATCTTATACATCATGAACGAGTATTATGATGTGTTCAGTACTCATAAAATACTTGATTGCATAATAATAACTAAAGTCGATAATCTCTATAATCATTCTAAACATTTAAAACTTACGCTACTCTATTATGATCATCAAACAGGTTATATTCTCTATTCTGTATATTGAAATTCCTAAAATTCTGTTGGATTATATATTAATTTATCCAATCAATAAATTTTTTAAATCTGTTTCTATAGTTTATTGTTCTTAAGTTTAGCTATTCCTTAAGTTTTGATATTATCAGTTAATTTTTCTTTAATCTTAGATCTACTTTTTCATAACAGACCTAATTACTATTTTTAAATCAGTAAATATTGGATGAAATTACCCTTATAATTTTTCACTCTACAAAATAGTCGACAACCTGAAGTATTTCCTTTCTCAAACTCGTGAAGCCCAAACTATTCTTTAACGTAAATATTCATTCTTTCATGACATGAAAAATCAATACTAAATGTTACCAGCAAATAGTGCTACGTAAAACTTACTTTTAACCTTCTGTATATGGTACATTACAATTGCATGTATATATAATAAAATTTCAAAATAAATTTATTCAATTATTGGCCCTACTTTTTTACATACTTAGAATATATACTTTTTATCATAACTATAATCATTGAACAAACGAATCAAAGATTAAAAAATGATGTCATATGTTGTTGTCATTTACATTCCTACAAAATATTAATTGAATATTGTTACTCTACTCGAGTATCTCAACTTAAAATGGTATTACGCAATTATCATCTTTTTAAACAATTAATTTCTAAAGATATCCTAATATATATTTAATTTCATTCACATTTAAAAAATGAGAATGAAAGCGCTTTTGCTAAGCCCGACTGGAATTCTCCTACCAGAATATAACCTTTTCTAAATCATGATAATTTGTTCTTGTTGATATTAATGAGATGGTTTAGTTTATTTATAAAGCATGTTAAATAAGTAAAATAAATAATATAAGACTGTAAACAAAGAAAATTTAATTAATTATTAGAACCTTAGAAATATATATATATATATATATATATATATATATATATATATATATATGTATGTATGTATGTATGTATGTATGTATGTATGTATGTATGTATGTATGTATGTATGTATATGTATATATATATATTGTCAACATTCCAGTAGACGTGCGCATTTTTAGCTTTTTCATTCTGATTCTTTACATCTTACTGTAAAGAATCAGAGTGTGAAAAAGTGTCGCTAATGAATAGAATATTTTAATTAAATTCTGGGGAAAATTAGCCACATACATACTAAATATTTTTTGCAGTGAAATTTTATCTATTTTAAAACCATACCATTTTAGTAAATTTTGTTTTGTATGTTCTATATAAACTTTACAATTACTTTAATAAAACATTTCTGTATTATTTTTTAAAAAAATACCAAGTTCTCAAATCCTTCAGCATTTGATATTTTTGTCTTAATTATTTTACTTAAACTGATTTTATTCATTATATTTATTTAAATTACACTTTTATTTGTATCACGATTTAAAACATTCTATAAAGCATGTAAATTAAAGCAATGGTTATTTATTTAAGTAAAATATTTTTCTTATTTTAAATTGTCAAACATTTCGCTATCTATTTTCACTAAATTCACCAACAATTATTTTGCAGGTATATTCTATGGATTGTTATTTTCGGCAAACTTGGTATGATTCAAGACTCCAATTTATGGCAGCTCAAGATACATTGCCTTTAAACTGGAAATTTCTGCAAAAAGTTTGGATTCCTGATACTTTTTTCTTAAATGGAAAAAGCTCATATCTTCATAAAGTAACAGTTCCAAATAAATTCATTCGACTGAAAGAAAATGGAAAACTTTTATATTCCATGAGGTATCAAATAAGCATTTCTTTCTGTTTTGTAATTTCATATACATGTACAGAATTACGATTCAAATTTATTTTCTGTACTTTAACCAATTTGGTAACTAAATTA
Source organism: Latrodectus elegans (assembly GCA_030067965.1). Taxonomy (NCBI): domain Eukaryota; kingdom Metazoa; phylum Arthropoda; class Arachnida; order Araneae; family Theridiidae; genus Latrodectus; species Latrodectus elegans. Next base: position 47,473,417 of record CM057817.1, read on the forward strand.
AACCCAAATTTACAAATGAACATGTGAAATATATCATAAGAGAACAATTTGATACCTGTATGGTCCTGTACATTATATATAAGCAAATAAGTTTACATGAGCCCGAGGTGAATGACACCAGGCCTTAATAGTAATAAACAAATGTTTGAAAGAAACTGTATTGCATTAAAAATAGCTTTTGAGTGACATGTACGTTTATTTAGTCAATACTGCAGAGCAGTGAAGCCTCTTCAAACCAGACAGTCCCAAGCCTAGAACTTAAATAAGTAGCGAAGTCTCTGTTATGGATGCAATTCATGAGCTTTCTATCAAGTCATAAAACGTTAATCAATAAAGAAGGATGTCGACAGCAAGAGATTACTAGTACATGATCATTTACTCTAAGATAATCGATTTTATTCTCTTTTCAGCTTTAGGGACAATTGTGTCAATTCCAAATCTCTTTATTTTATGTTGTAGACAATTTTTCTATCCAGGAGAATATATTTCTTACTTCTAATATATATTCTCGAGATATAATTCACTAAAAATGTCTGTACAATACATCTCTTTTGGAGGAAAGAGAATTTATTTTTTGTCTTCGTATTAAATGCGAAGCAAGCTTAGCTTTTAAAGTGATAGCCACCTTCAATTCCCCTGAAATTCATCAGGCATACAATAAGCAAAACATTTAAGAGAACATGGCTATTTTGGAGTTGATAGTTTTGTGGCAGGGGATGGTATATCCTTGCTCGGTCAAAAGAGATGTATTAGGTTTCCCAGGGGTACTTTAATCAAACAGTATTTAGGGACATAATTCTTAAACTTTTAAATGGGGAATTGTTGGTAAATACAGTTCCTGTTAATAAATTAGAATGTTAATTGAAATAACAAAGTCATGTCTATTGAAGTAAATTTATTCGACAAATTATAATGTAAGTCACACCTCACAGTTTGACTCAATGGGACTACCATAACAAGAATGTTATTAATTTATAATTTCACAGCAGCCACAACTCTGAAAAATTTAACGAACGCCATTTCTTGAAGAGTAAAACATTTTGAACCAAAATGTTCGGGAATTATGAATAATAACTATTTACAATCAGTGAGAGATTCTTATCTGTGCTTAAATAATCATCTTTTCCCCACTAAATATATTAGTAATGCGCACAATTATATTGAACACCTATTACATTTTTTCTGTTCCTAGAAACAATCAATTGTGTCTCCTTTTGTAGTTTCACTTCATTTTCATTAAATGTGTTCAGAAACATCTTCATAGTTAAATAATATTTTTGCAAGTCCGAGTTTTGCAAATCATGTTTATATATTTGTATTATCGTTACAGATTAACTGTAAAAGCCAGTTGCCCTATGCATTTACGCAAATATCCATTAGATACTCAAGCATGTCCTTTAGAAATTGGAAGCTGTAAGTAGCAATTTTAAAATGTGTTCAGAAATAATTACTTTTATGCTCACCACACAGTATTTTTCAGATGTTTACGGATTGTTTTATATAAATTTTTCATAAATAAATTGTTATCAATTGCTTTTAAATGCGTACAGTTTGAATTATTTTAGTTTTATTTTATTTAGCAAGAAGAATCAAAACTTGACTCTATAATAAATATTTTAAACTTGTGTAAAACAGAAGTAATTCCTATTTTTAAGCAAAAAATTTCAATTTTTTGGACTCTTTCAGTATTTTTTCAATGAATTAGCATTGAAAATGCATGGCATTAAATTTATAAATGAAAATAAATTTTCTTGCACTATTGTGTCTGACAAATTTATCTTTAAATCTAAAATATCATAAAGATATTTTCTATTGTGAATATTTTTTCTTCAAATATAAAGCAGAAAATATTTTCTGTTCATGTTAAATATGAATATATTTAAATTAACATCTAAAAAGTACTCTTAACTAAAAATTATAGTTGGAATGATATTTTCTTGTTACCTAGTTTCAATGATATTTAGTTGTTTCGTTATGTATACATAGATCATTTGTTGAAGATTTTTGTACCAAAGTTAACCCTCAGACTAGGCTTCTTATATTGAAAAAATTATTATATTAGGTTTTGCTTTCTCACACCCAAAAAATAATCCAAATTTGAACGATGTAATTATGAAATTTCGATATTAGAAATTTGTGTTTTTGGTTAGTAAGAATGTAAAAATCTCATCCTGTTGATTGTTAAAAAATTTGCTCCCTCAGTTTTAAAAAAGTTTCAAATTTTAAATAGTCTCTAACAATTGTTCGTAAAATAATATAAAAGTTCTTAGTTCTTTTAATGATTCGGAAAATTTCATCATTAACTTTAAAATGCTTCTGAAAAATAACTTTACACGATATAAAATCACAATTCTATGAGCCACAAAAACCCACTAAATTTGTTCTCCCCTTTGCTTTTGGTAAGAATAGCTATTGATATAATATTTGGCAGGAATGTCTGAAAAACATTCTACAGTTATTATAATTTTTTGTGGCAGTAACAAAACTGTGTATTGACGCTAAGTTATAGTAAACTCGTTCAGTAACAGTAAATCATTCATGCTTAAAAATAATAATCATCTTCATACAAAATAAAAAGTCTCCATGGTCATATAAACTGTGGTTAAAATATTAATTACTAAATTATTAATTAATTAAATGAATTAGAGAGAAATGTTATCTTTTTTATCTAGGAAATTACGTTCTCTAAATTATCAAGATAATCATAATATCAAAATTGCTTATACTTTACAAAAAATCAAGTTAATTGGATTGATAATTATGTTAAACAGGAGACTTGATCCTGTTTTTAAAAATTATGATAATTTTAAGATAGTTCTTTACCTAATATAAATACACTGAATTTAACAGTAAAAGATGTTCTGAAATACTTAATATTTCCTTAAAATTCAGTTAATCCTTATTTTTGTTTCAAAAATGCATCCAGTATTCTAAATAACAGTACGTATAATTGTCATAAGAAATGTAATCATCAAAGGGAAAGAAAAAATGAGCTTTTTAACTGATCAAAGAACAAAAAAATCCTTTTTAAAAGTGTAAAATTATATACAATGTATATATTTATGCAGTTGGTGTATATTTTTGGTATATATGTAATTTAGTTAGCTCTATAACACTAATTAATGCAAAGTTTATTTTATATTGTTAAATTAAATTATTATTTTATGTATATTTAATGTGTTGCTTCCTTTCCTAGATGCTTATCCTTCACAAGATGTTTCCTATGTTTGGAAAAATGTATCAGTCGCTGATGATGTCGTATTATCTCAATATGATTTAGTAAGGATTACTCTTTCTACCCGCACAAATACTGTGAGAGTTGGAGGTAAGTAGCTCTATAAATTAAGCAGTATTTTGAAATAATTACAAATTTGCATAAGTATATATGAAGTTAGAATATTTTTTCATACAATCTGACACAAGGAATCGATTTCCAAACTTATAATGAAAATATTTTTAACACTTCATGGAAGAAAATAATTTTTAGAGGTGCATAAAAGTTTAGTGTTATGCTATCATACTTATTTCATCTCTTGTAAAAGTTGTATTTTCTCTAATTTAAATCCATTCAAGTTCTACTTGCTCATTATGAATCAAATTTGCAATTGAAAAGTAATATAATTAATTGAAATAAACACGCATCGGATAAAATAATATAATTTGGAGGGACTGCACTTGAAGATGAGTATATAAAAAATATTAAGCATTTTGCTGGAAATAAAATATTTTATAAGAATGCAAAAAAATGTTAACTTATTGTCTTCGTCATTCTCTTTGTCAATATTTTAGAAAATGCTAAACTTTAATTTTTTCTTAGAAAAGTTTTAAATTAGTAAATTCTAAATTTAGCTTTTAAAAATATTAACTATAGTACATTTTTTTTAATATATGCAATGGAATGAAAAATATGGAATGGAATTCTTAAGTTTCATTATGTAAAATAGCTCAGTTTTTAACTCAATTAATACTCTATCAAGGACTGTATAAAACACACACTTTATTTCTCCGAATCTCACATCGCTACTACTGGTTTCTTTTTTATGACTCAATGGGGTCGCTGCGTTCGCAGGCGCCAACATTTCGCCCGGCGTTGACATGGTACATTCAACAATTTGAAATCTCAAGTAAAATATAAACTCACTATATAATATATGAGTACAATGATACACACTATTAATAATAAACTACACTAAATACATAATGATACACAGATATATTTGATAGAGTTCTCACTCCTTAATTAGGCAATGGCAAAATGCAAATTTTATTAATGTTCCTTTTAAAAACTCCATTCATCCTTTCAACTAAAACTACTTTCACCTTCTTATCCTTTCCTGGGAATGTTTGCATTATTCTGCCCAATGGCCAGTTACAACCCTGTACATTATCTAATTTTAAAATCACCATAGTGCCAACTTGCACATTCTCTTTGGTGAACCTCCACTTTGATCTTTCTTGTATTACACTTATATAATTGTTAGACCAATGCTTCCAAAATGTCTGCACTATCTTAGTTAAATTTTTGCCATTGTTTTAATTTATTGTCATGTAAATTTTGGATGTTTGGTTCTGCAATTTCTGTAATAGGTCTGCCTATCAAAAAATGGCCAGGTGTTAAGACATCATAATCATTTAAGTCAAATAATAGGGGATATAGGGGATGCAATGGGTGGGAATTAAGAATTGCCTCAATCTGATCAATTACAGTTAAGAATACCTCAAAGGTTAGTTTTAAATTGCCTACTACACTTTTAAAATGGTGTTTCGCGGATTTTACACCTGCCTCCCAAAGTCCACCATGATTTGAGGATCTAGGGGGAATGAATGTCCAATCAACCTTTTCTTTGGACAAATAATTACTCAAGTTTTCATTTGGACTGCTAACTAATTTACTCAGTTTCTTTAATTCGGAGTTACTGCCAACAAAATTAGTAGCGTTATCTGAAAATATGTGGGCACTTTTCCCTCTTCTGCTAAAAAATCTCTTAAGTGTAGTTACAAAGGCATCACTAGAGAGGTACGTTACCATCTCAAAATGACAAGCCTTAGTCACAAAACAAATGAAAATACACACATTAATTTTATTATACATTCCTTTTCTTTGATTGGGATGCTTTATATAAAAAGGACCAAAAAAATCTACCCCTACACAATTGCATGGAAAGTTTGGGGTTGCTCTCTCTTCAGGTAAATGTCCCATGGGCTGTTAACAAGGTACTGGTTTTGCTTTAAAGCAAACAACACAATGGTGTATTAGTTTTCTACAAAGGTTACGTACACTTAAAGGCCAAAACCTTCGTCTAATAAGAAACAATAACCCTTTCAAGCCAATTTGTAAACAGTTCTTATGAAACATTTCAGCAGCCATCACAGTCAATTTATGATTGGTACGTAAAATTATAGGAAGGATTTTAGCAAAATTAAACTTACTGTTGGCTAGTCTTCCACAAACTCTTACAACACCCCTTTCATCTAAAAATGGAAAAGGATTTTTTAACTTACTATCTACAGGCACATTACCATCCTTCTGAAGGCCTGTGATTTCCCTTTTAAAATACTCTTGTTGAACTAATTTTACTAAGACAAATTCAGCATCTTTAATTTCCTTACATTGCAGGGGGCCAGTTGCCTTTTGCTGTGATTTGCAATTATTAAGGAACCTATAAAGAAAAGCTAAAACACGTACAAGTTTAGTATAATTGTTAGTTATACTAAGTAACTCCTCAGTTAAAGAGTTAAAAGTCACTAGGAAAACAGGTCTCTTGAACCTTCATTCACTCTTAACCAGTTCTGTATTAAAATGTTCTAAGTCCTCGTTAATTAGCTCTTCACAGTTGTTAAGCATCTCTACTTCCTCGATGATAAGTGGTGGTCCATGCCATCACAAAGAATTATTTCTCAGTTGTGCTGGATTGCAGCCACGAGAAACCATGTCTGCAGGATTTCGCTCTGATGATATATGCCTCCATTATGAGACATCTGTCAGAACTTACATTTTAGCCACTCTTGTAGCGACAAAGGTTTTCAATTCTGCTGCAGACTTCTGAATCCAGGACAAAACAATTTTGCTGTCCGAAAAATACCAATTTTGATCTATCTTAAGTTATAGGGAAGTGCTAACCTTTTTCATCAATTTAGATAGCAATACACATTCACACAGTTCAAATCGTGGAATCGAAAGTGTTTTGATTGGTGCAACTCTTCCCTTGCTGCCCACTAGATGTGAAGTTACTTCACCACTCGCTGATTCCTATCTTAGACTGCTGCACCTTAAATTTGTAACACTGAGAACAACCAAAAATTCTAAATCTAATTTGAAATTTCTTACATCATTAACAATCGTAGCATTAACTTTAGATTTAATTGTCAGAAACATTCCATTTAAACCTGAAAATCCAATTTTTATTTTTTCCTTTTTTAAATTAAGCTTGTCAACCCAACTCTTACTCAAAAAATTAGCACTGGCTTTAACGTCTAATAAACCACGAACGCGTAAAACATTTCCCAAGTCATCGGTTAAAAAACAAATAAAAGTGCTCAGTAGTACAGACTTCGAATTTGTTGACGAAGTATAACTAGTTGCCGCCAAGCAATTTTGATCCTGACCTCGTGGCTCTTGTTCATTGCTAGTAGGAACGAATTCTAAAGCTGTGGGGGGGGAAGGAACTCACTTTCGCATTAAGAGCATTTACATTCTCGTCAGGCGCCGATAAACGTTTTTGTTTTTGCTCTAACTGAAAGTGAAGTGTGGCATGATGTCGCCGCTTACAGATATTGCACGAATGTTTTGATTTACAAGTCGTTACCCAATGATTATTCCCCAAGCAATTAAAACAGGAGTGATTTGATTTTACAAACTTAATACGCTTATTTACTGACATATTTTTATAATTAGGCCATTTATATATGTGGTGATTCTCATTACATGATAAAACACACTTATTATTTTAACTTTCGAAAGGAAAACTCTCGACGTGTATTTTGGCTCGGACAATTTATTAAACTTTGAGTTTTCCGCCAAAGTCATACCTCGGGAAGTAAAATATAAATCAATTTCTTTCCCTAATTCAAAGGGCTTAAACCATGTGTCAGCTTGTCTCATATTAATATGACACGTAGTTTCTCTATCTAAGGTCTGGCATATTTTATCCGACACAATTAAATCTTTGACAGTTTCGAAATCTGTCACATTCCTCATTTGTAAATAATATTCCCAGCTCGTCATTAATCGCTATACAAATTGCACTTATGTTTCATTTGGTTGGCGGTGGGCTTTCCTAAAATGTTTTAAACATGATTGAGGGGTAGGCTCAAATTCTCGAAGTACTTTTGTTTTTACTTTAGAATACTCATTTAACTCGTCATCCTTTATGTAAATTATCACATTAGTCTCTTTTTCCCTTAGAAAATTTAACAAAATCTCCACTTTTTATTTATCAGGGACGTTTTTTGAAATAAAGGCCCTTTCTAAAGATGCAAAAAAAAAAATAATAATAATAATAACACCAACCCTCAGGTCTACTAGGAGTTTTAATAGTTAAAGTACGGACACTTTTTATGAGAAAGCCTAAGGATTCAATCTGATTATTTTCAACATTTTCACCTTCTGAATTTGACTTAGATTCCGCTTTCACGCGAGAAATTTCTAATTCCATTTTCGTTCTTTCAAGTTTAATTTTTTCTAATTCTAATTGTTGAAGTTCTTCAGATTTTCTCTGTTCCAGCTTAATTTTCTCTAACTCTAGTTGCCGCAACTCATCCGACTTTCGCTCTTCAATTATCGTATTTTCTAATTCTACAACGGAATCTTTCTCTGTCACGTACTTCTGGTTTTGTTTTATAATACTACTTAATTCTGAAATAGTCATTTTCTCATTGACATCTTCTCCTAACTCAATAGCAATTAATATGAAATCCTCCTTTTTTACGCCTTTAAACATTTTGGACAGTTATTAATACTTCAATATATATGTATAAAAAATTTTTCTCAGGACATGTAAATTACTCAGTCACATACCTCAATTACGTTGACGATGCTCAACAGAGGCGTAAATTATTACTCATAGTAATTACATAGATCCATAGGTTGCTGATTTTCTCCGCTGAGACTATAACCAATGTAACATAGCTCAGTTTTTAACTCAATACTCACTCAAGGACTGTATAAAACACACACTTTATTTCTCCGACTCTCACATCACTACTGCCGGTATTTTTTTTATGACTCAAGGGGGGCGCTGCGCTCGCAGACGCCAACACATTACCTCATGTCTGTATACAACTTTAATTTAGCTAAAATGACTGCAAATACTTAATTACCCAATTCAAAATTTAGTCTTCACATTCATTATAATGCTTTGTAATGTAACATTTCCTGAATTTCACGTAGTTCAATGAGAACTTAACTAATATATAGTTTTTTGACAGAACGACATACAAATCCAAACTATTAAAAATTAAAAATATATTTATAACAAATTAAAAATATGTTTATCACAGTAATTCATAAATAAGCAGGCTTTAATTTGAAATAGTCAAAGACAATACAGCAATATAAAGCATCAAAACCGTAAACAGTTTATGTAAAGAATTTGAAATTACAAACAATCTTAGTCTGAGAAATTATAATTTTCACAGGAAACACAAATAATTAAAAAAACGCTCATTTAAACAAATGTTACCAGATATGTATAAGACTTGTGATATTATACATAAAATGATATAATTATTATACTTCTCAAAATCATTTCATTAAGTAATTTTGATATGTATTTAGATAGAGAGGACCAACGGGCTGTTTTGGTTGTTCATTTTGTCATAGCAAGACGACGTGGATACTTCATACTTCAAATTTATGCACCATGCGCGATGATTGTGGGAGCCTCATGGGTATCTTTCTGGATAAATAGGAGTGATGCTGCTGGTAGAGTTGCAGTAGGTAAGTGAAGAATTTGCTACGTGTTTTTTTTTTCCTCTCAATCCTTTAGTTTGTATAATCTAATTAATATATATTTTGGGAAAAATATTTTCAACATTCTTATATATCGTTACATAACTATGAAAATTATTAAATTAAGGGGTAGTTCATTTTTGTCTATTTTTATATGATTAAATTCTTAAATATATATACATTACAAGTACCCAAAAAATTGGCTATGACGTCCTTGGTTCTCTGACTTTCCAATATCTCTGAACAGTACATATGAAAAATACAAGTGCAGTTTATGAGTCAAGATAATTTCGCGTAAAAATTTGATCTTGTTTACACAAGATAGAAAAAGAACTCCAAAGTTTAAACTAATACATATATTCCGGCAAGCAGTCATAACCTGTAGAAAGGAGAAAAATTATCACACTTGCACTTCTCGGGAAATTAGAAATAGCCTCTGAACCTCTATTTAGGAAAACCCAAGGCTTATTGGCAGAATTACACAGTAACTTCTGCTTTATTCTTGCAGCATATGCTCGCTTAATCACTAATTTTACTGGATGGAAAGAAAAGCTATTCAGAAATTTCTGAATTACTCACGCACCTTTCTTTGCCATAAGGTCAGCAGTCTCATTTCAGATCTCCTATAATGAGCTGGAACCCACTGGTATAAAAAGATATTGCCATTGCAAAATGTAGATATTGTCTGTATATAGTATATTTGCAATAGATTGGAGAGCCAATATAGAGTCAGACATGTATGGATGGAAAAAAGACTGTCGGGCTGCTTTAATGTGAAATATGTATCCTCAATTTCGTCGTAATGTGTAGAGTGAGCCCGATGGTATTGTAACAAAAAAGATCATAAACACTCCATCTCCCGTGCCGTCTTAATCATCAAGCATGAATCTATCTATAAAGATATGTAATTATGAATCTCTAGTGTATCTGTTTCCAATAGCAGATAAAACAATTACGCTTATCCGTTGTTTGCTCCTGTGACTCTTACAGACATTCATATCTAACTTCAAATGAACCAAGAGCTCACCAAAACTCAGGGAACAAGTAGGTCTACAAAGAACCAATGAACTCTGATGAATGTCAAGATTAGTAACTATAGAATATGCATATTTTATGAACCCTTTTGAATTTGGCTATTTCTCTGTGCATTAACATCATAGTCTCTCAAGAACGTATTGTTTAGTAAACGTTTCAGATTTTCAAAGAGCAGGACTGGATTTCTTTCAATAATGCTTTTAACTTTGAGTTAGACACTGCATTGTTAGAATAGAGGTGGTCTTTAAAGCACCTTTTATAAAACAAAAAGCTTTACTATAGATAGTTTTAAGTTTTTGAATGGTACCAAAAGCAGCAGGTATCAAAACTTCGTTACAATTGCTAAAAATGGGTTGAATGAAAAGCTTGAAAGTGGCATTCAAAGTATCACGACTACAACCACATTTGCAACCAGCCAACCTCTTAAAAACAGGGGATCTTTTAACAATTTTTTCTCAAATGTAGTTAACATGTCTGCTCCAACTCAATTTAGAATAAAGAACACAGCCAAAATATTTTTTGGTTTCATTTTTTTTGAAGAGATACACTCTGAACTATGAGATTTGATATAAAAAGACGTCTGCTTAAATTGAAAAACAGGTAAGTAGTTTTAGGTAGATTGATGGACAGGGCCTTTTTAGAATACAAGATACTTAGTTTCTCAAGGGCTCTATTCTATGTTTTATTTAGCGTGTCCTGAGTGTTTTTTCCTTCAGTAGCTTACATTACCAAGTCATCAGAGAACGGAGCCGTTCTGATTCCAGAGCCACTCTCCAATGTATCAATCAGATAATTAACATAGACATTAAAAATATAAGACTCAAGATAGCTCCTTGAGGGAGTCCCGACTGCATTTGTTTGTAATTAGAGTAAGCCCTAACATATTTCATTACACAAAACCACTAGCCCTGGAAATTCCTTAAAAGGTACATCATATTTCTTCTGATAAAAATTTAGATCACCAGACTTTGTCATATGCTAACGAAAAGTTAACAAAGATGGCTAAAACAGATTTATGACTGTCAAGTTCATTCTTGATATTTGAGTATAAGATAAACCACCTGTTGGACAGTGGAGTGAAAACGTCGGAAGATGACCTGAGAGTTACATAAAAGTCCATAGCTCTCGAAAAATCACGTTAATCTTGCAACGATCATTCATAGGTTTTGTAAGTATACTAGTAAGGGCTAAAGATCTGAAGTCGTCAAATTGATCAGAAGGCTTACCCTGTTTATGTAAAGGGAACACATCAGCTTTTTTCTAACATTAAAGTTCCATGCTAACTTCTATATACCAACTTCAGAAAAACAGATTGGGCATTGGAACCTAATTTCTTTATGAATTCTGGTTGTTTGCAATTCTAATAAGGACTCTTACCATTTTTGAGAAATTTTATAGAGTTCTCGAGTACATAAAATTGGTATCAAACACCCATTGGTGGGAGTGAAAACCAGTCACAGCTGTTTGAATATTTCTCTTCAATAGCTTCTCGTCTTCCTCCCATTCTCGATTTACTTTTTGTGATTTAGAATAAAGCGAAATAAAAGCATTAGCAAAATTTTTATCCCTTATTAAATTCTTACATCCATCCCTAATCGGAGTTTTAACAGGCACGGCTTTTAGGCATTAGCTTTTAAATTATTAACATATATAAAAAATTTTTTCAAATCTGTCCTGTAATTCATCATGCCAATAAGAAACTGAAAGCTTTTAATTTTCATCCTTTTATTTGCCTCGTAAATTTCTTTTTATAGAGAAACCCACATTTTCTCCAATTTTGTACTTTCTTGACCTTCTTGACTACTCAGCAGAAATACGGGCTAAGTCGCATTGGTCTCTCAAAGCTTTGAGATAAGATGACCAAAATGGTTTATAATTATGAGATTTACCCCTCTCAGAATCCACTTTTTAACAACTCTAAGGATAATATCTCTAAACATTTTGAATAAAGTGCCATTGCTTTCAAGATGAAAGTATTTGTTATCTTCAAACATCTATTCTATAAGTAGTTAGTGAAAATCCTCCAATTAGTTTTTTGAAGTTCCATCTACACTGAGGTTTAATATAATTAGCATTCCTAATACCTGACAAGTCATCTTCTGTTGTGGAGATTGTGTTGTTCAATTGTGGAGTCATTTTTCCAAGTCTCTTTTCCTATTATTATTTTTATTTGTTGTTAAAAGAATTTGAATATTTACCTTATTAAAGCATAATAAAATTATAAAAATCAACAATTTTTATAATGATATGGAAATTATAAACAGAAAGGATTTTCAAATTTGCATCCTTTGACTTCGTTTTACAACAAAACAAATTCTTAACGTTAAAGCTATTTCAGTCCAATATGATGACGTAACTTTATCAGTCAATTATTAAAATTAATTTAAACTAACATGTTACTGTAATAGCATTAATTTTAAGTAATTTATCATGAAATACTTTTGTAAAAAGTTTAAGTATAAAAATTCGTAAGATTCTCAGTACTTTTGAAATGCTCTATGATTTGTTAATTTCAAATATGTGCCGTGTAATCTACCTATATTTTAAACGCTAGTACTCCTAAAGTTTGAAATACTTTACATAAGCACCCTCAGAATACATAAAATCATTGAAAAATATTTGACATTGAAATAAAATCATTAAAATTTTGAATTTAAATGTTTATTTCTATTTCAAATGCAAATATTTTCTCAAACAAAAGACATTATGTACCTCATTTAAAGTTTAATAAATAATATTAAAAGAACTTTTTATCATGTTAATATTTAAATTCTACCTTTTAAGGTGCCACAACAGTGCTAACAATGGTAACTATGGGTTTTGGAGGACGAGGAAGAGAAAAAGTTGGATCTGCAACAGCCATAGATTGGTTTGTCATAATGTGCTTTACCTTCGTATTTGCTGCCTTAGTCGAATATGCATTTGTTAATTTCATTGATAATTACGAAAAACAACAAATCAAGAAACAATTAGAAATAGATAGAGAGAAGAAAAAGAAAGAGGAAGCAATTGGAACAATTGCTGAACCAACGGTAAGTGTATATATAAATATATATAAAGTGTATAGATAAATATTTATATATATATAATAGTCGGGAAAAAGAAATCAATTATTTTTACGTAATATTCAAAACTTTATTTAACATATTTTGGATGGTCCGATTTAGGTCAAATATGGACCGTTTTGCTGTATAATTTGTTGCCATTTAAAGGTAGCTTCATAATGCCTCGCTCATAGAAGTCTCTGTACTTATTGGCGAAAAACTCTTTAAATCGATTTTCACAATCTTCTTTTGATTATTTCTTATCTCTCAGGAAATTTTGCAATTCGAGAAAAAGGTGGTAATCGCTTGGTGTCAGATACGAACTATATGGTGGATGTGTTAAAACTTTCCATACAGACGATTACAGTTTCTGGTGAGTCAGTATAAGCTTGCGGAGCCTGGCGTTATCCTAATGGAACACAACACCTCTTCTGTTGGAAAATTCTGGCCGTTTCTGATCGCTAGCTTCAAACGGTCCAGACGTTGACAGTACAGATTTGGATTTAATGTTTGGCCATACGGTATCAATTTATAATAAATTATTCCTTTCCAGTCACACCAAATACACTGTAGAATCTTCTTGGCAGATAGTCCTGGTTTGTCCACCGTTTAAGCTGTTTCACCACACTTTGACCACGATTGTTTTCGTACAATATTGTCGTATGTGACCCATTTCTCATCCCCAGCTATCTGCTTAAGAAATTGGTTGATTTCATTCCATTTGGCTGAGGCTTTGCAGATAGAAATTCGATCCATCATGTTTTTTCTTGTTAATTTGTGTAGCACCCAAACACCAAACTTCTTTTTGAATCCAACATTGTGCTAATGGTTCAAAACTGTTTTATGGTCGATTTTTAGCTCATGGGTGATGCTACGACTACTAACATATCGGTCAACTTCGATTATTTCTCCAATTTTATCGACGTTTTCAACGACGGGCCTGCCTGAGCGAGGTACATCTGTAACATCAAAAATGCCTGAACAGAGTCTACAAAATGAAAATTGATTATAATTATAGCTGTTACAGTATAATCACCATAAACACCATTCACAATTTTAGCCGCGTGGCTTGCATTTTCGCTTTTATCAAAGAAAAACTGTAAAATGTACGGAATTTTCTCTTTGTTGACTTCCATTTTTAACATCCTGTAACTCATAATTGAATGTATTAAACAAAAAAAAGCAAAAGAAATTTTTAGAGTGAATTGTCCCCTTGACAACGAGCATAAATTTGAAATTGCTTAATCGATACTTTACGAGGTATCGATCACTACATCCATCTACCAAAAAAATAATGGATTTCCTTTTCACCAACATATTATGTGTATATTTTTAAAAATAAATAAATGTGTTGTTATTAATTTTGCTTGAACTATTGAAACTCCTAAAAGAAACTTTTATAAGTAATCATTACAAAAAAAGTGGATATTTTTTTTCTAATATATTATTATTCATTTTATAATTATTATTATGCTACAAGCTGGCTAGAGCTTTCAGTGGTCAGCATTTGTCATTTACTTAGCTTTGTTCAAAACACTGTTTTACAACACTAAATAAGATCTGACGAATAAATTGAATTATGTATTTAACTCTTGAAAAATCCTTTTTGTTACCAAGTTTTTAGATATTTAAATCATTATTCTTTTTCTCTGCGTTCCAATGCATTTTCGCACTATGAGGAAAACTCACGCATATTTACTTCAACGGGTGAAAACAATTCTTTTTCCAATATCAAAAATAAAGTAATTATCATTATTCTTAAATATTGCCTTCGAGGAGTTTATTAAAAAGGGAGATATTCGATTTCGTAAATATTTTTGCTATATTCCCAGAGGTTACACGTAGGTGACAGTTTAAAAAGGAAGAGAAGAATTACACGTTTTTTCTTTTGAAGTGAGAAGAATTCTAGTTCGGAATGCTATATGCTTCAATTAATCACGTCGCGGGATAATCAAGTTACCCAAATCAGCATAAAATACTACTTAAATTAACTACAAATGCTGTAATCAAAGTTTCGAAATGAAATATACCATTTATTAAGTTAACTAAAGACCAACTACCTTATGTGAGTTTCCCTATATTCCATGAAGACATCAATTCAGCCACAATCTCTGCATTGATTGCTATAAAATCCCATTAATACGCCAAGACTCTGCCATTTTAAGATCTTTGGTTCAGCTCCGGGAATTCTCCCTGCTCGGCATAGAAAAGAATCCATACTCCAAAAACATCAAGAAGATAGCCAGTTGTGTTCTGCACATTCATGGTCATATTTTGTTCTCCCAATAAACACGACACCAACCAACCAACCATCAATTCAGCCTCGAACAAGAACATCGTAGACAAAGAGAATAAGGATATTATTTACAGATTCATGTGAATAACGGTAAATTAATCCTTTTTAACGGACATAAGATTAAAGAAAACAGTGTTGCCCTTAGAAAGAAAATATCTATACTATTGAAAAAATTATATACAATGTGCCTTGAAAACAACTGTTTCTTTCATATTCTTACAAAAGTTTTCTTCTCTTTAGTTGTTTTAAATTTTCTTTCTTACTACTTACTTATCTACTACTTATCTCTTCTTATTTAAAATCAATCAGTGAACCGTAGAAATTCCACTAAGTAGAAAAAGATACGAACAGTAGAAAATAAATTACAATTTTTTTCTCTAAAATCTTAATTTTTAAAAATATATGTTATAATGTATAACTTATATTGAACACATAAATTATTTTGAAATATAGGTTATTATAAAATATTTCACTGATTTTAATATAACATTTTACATTTTAATGAAACTTTATGGAAGCAAAAATTTTTTTAATTAATATGGTTTCTCATTAGAATTCAAGATAATTCTGAAACTAAAAATACATTTTATTAGTAAAATAGTATAAATGGATTTAAAGTTTATAATTCCAGATTTAAATTTTGAAATTCATAATTTAATTGATCATTATTTCATAAAAATGGAAATTTTCTTGAAAAATTTCTCATCGCGTAAATTGAATTCTTGAAGAATAAAACACGATTCCATTTATATATATTTATCGAAAATACGAAGGATAGAATATTTGATTTTGTACATTATTTAATTATAAAATTGATTTTTATAGTAAAGTACTTATTATATGCCTACGCAAAATGCTTACAAATATGCAAATCTATTTAATATATTGCATAGATTCTTATGAATGAAATATAAAAAGTCTTTTATTTTTTTTAGAAGAGAAAAAAGAAATTTTTAATTCTTAAGGATTAAAAAATACTTTAAGAGTAAAAAGAATAAAAAGTACACATCCCTTTTACTTATAACTTATATTAATTGAAATTTTCTTGCATGTTAAGCTTAAATGATCGCTGAAAATTATGAATACTTCATTAAATTAATTACTCTTACATTATCTACATTTATAAGCAAAATTTTGAAAGTAATTTCAACTCAGATGAGATTTAAACACTAAACATCTTTACCGTATTACTCTGTGTTCAGTGTTGTCAACAAACGCTTTTCAGTACCTCTTCTGTAAGTATGTTACTTTTTATTAAACAATGATATTTAACTTGCTTGTTATTATCTTGTTATATCTTATTTATTTTGTCTGAGAAGAATAATTCTCAAACTCGAAAATATAAAATAAAATCATATGAGCATACTTAACGCCTTATTTAAGATCGATCTCAATGAGCGTTTCTATATATAACAGTAAGTTTTTATACTTACTTTGTTATTCACATTAATGTTTTCGAAAGTCAAAAATTTTTTTATTCATATTTCAAAAGTGTATTATAAATTATTTTTAACTTTTACCTTTTAATTATATTTGTTAGGAAGATCCAAGCACTCCACAATCCAGTACTGGTTTTACAAGTGTAAGATTCAAAGATCCTCCAGTAGAAAAAGATATAAGTACTGTTTCAAATTCCGATGACAAACTTCGGCAACAACAAAGACAGTTGCAAGAGCTTATGCAAGGTCAGAAACTTTCACTAAGGCGAAGACAGTTTGCAACTACCAGACTATCCTTAGAAAAAAGCCCGTATCGAAATCGCCATATTGCAAGTAGAGTTGACAGTTATGCTCGGATAGTATTTCCTGTTTCTTTTGCTGTGTTAAATGTAATGTACTGGATATTATTTTTACATGTAATGGATGACGAAATAGCTGCACCAACGGGGGATGACGTCATGAGTTTTGACTTGCCTTGAAACAGAGCTAGTCGCAAACAAATATTTCATTATTTTACCACGAAATCACCATTTATTTTTCATTTTATGTATTATAATATATTAAAATAAAATTTGAATTTTTTTAACTTTTTGCTTGCTTACTTATATTAGAGAAAAATTTTTAAATATGCTTATAAAAATTTACAACACAATTAAAAACAAAAATTGTTTGCTTTCTTATAGATTAATATTTTTAAAACTCTATTGTCTGCATAATATAATAATCATTTGTAACTGAATATTTTAACGTTACAATTGTTAAAGCATTTCCAAAACAATAAACTCTACATTCCTGAAAGTAATATATGAGTGCATCCTTTAATGTTTCCATTTATGTAAAGCTTTAAGTTAGATTTATATTTCAAATTCTGTTATGGTGAAACAGTAGATGAACTTTCTTGTGTGCCAACTATAGAAATAGTGAAATAGTTTTTACAAAACTTTTAAATACGTAATTAACAGATAATAAAGAATTATTATGAAGTGTTTTAATCCATATTTATAATCATAAATCAAGAAACCTTTTTATATTTCGTAAGCTGTAAATAAAAGCTTGGCTTGAATTCAGATAAATTTTAATATAAAGTTAATACTAATTTAAAAATATTTTTAATAAAACTACGCAATTTAATATTTTAAGTACTTTCTTGGTTTTCATGGAATAAATTCATAAAAATGAGTTCATTAATTAAAAGATCAAACTATTCTTAATTAATTATTGAATGCACTAAGTGTAAGGAAAGTGCAAATTAGATTAACATATTATCATTAATCATATAAGTAATTTATCGTTACTTGTGGTTCATATAGTCTTTCTTTCTAAGATATTAAAAATTTAAAAACCAGAAGATATTATGCACCTTTAATGTTTATAACTGAGTATCTTATAAAATATTTTGATAAATATAAATCTATATTTTAATATTGCTTTTAAAAATAATAACAAGTAATTAAAATACTCAACAAATACTTAAAAAACTCATAAACTTGCTCAATTTAATTATTTTTCTTTATTGAATAAAAACAAAATAATTTTCAATCAGACTGCTTGATATTGTAACTATTCCAACATTTCTCAAGTTCATTTACATACAAGTATAAATTTTAACTTTTTCATATAATTCATAGAAAAAATATTATAACTTTATCACATGGTTTGTGAAATTATATAAGAAAACATTAGAGTGATACTATGTTGAACACTTAATTGAATTATTGCTATTTTATCATAAAAATGGAACTATTTATAGGAACATATTTTTATCAAGACAATCTTGTTAATATTTTCCATTATATTTATCTAACTAGTATAAAATGTAAGAATTTTCAAAGAGAGCACAAATTGTTTTATATATTCAAGTAAATTTCGTTTCTTAAATAATACTCAGTTCTTGTTAACTTGGTTGAGGGCAAATGTTTTTAAATCAAACATTTTCATATTACCAAAAATAAAACTACAATTTGTGTTAATGTAAGAAACTCCTCAGTTTTAAATATGAGGGTGACAAATATTTACTTTAATATTTCAAATGTAAAGTGTATATTATAAAACGGAAGTTCTAAGAACATTATTCCATTCTGTAACGAAATTTTATGTACAGATATTTCGACTTAACAATTAAAGTATTAAACATTTGAAATTCAATGATTAAATTACTAAATAGTATAACACCAGATGGTTATCGAACAGTGGCGTGCGGTAGGTTTTCATGCAGAATGTGCAGAGCACAACAACAACAATAATAATAAAAGAATAAAAATGTACATTAAGCACTTCTCTAACATTTTTATTATTCATTTGTACACAAAATCCTTATTTCTATCTATATTTCTAACAAAAACATCAATTACATAATCAGAAAACTCTGATTTTGATTGTAATAAGTGTAAAATTTCTTTTTCTTTTGTTATTAGAGATAAAATGTTTAATTTATCCTGACTCATTGTATTGCATGCATAATTTTTTACTCTTTTCAATGCTCAAAATGATCGATCCACAGAAGCAGTTGAAAATGGAATTATACAAATTAAATATGTCAGCTTATTTACTTCACTTAGGGCATCTGTCAAATCATTCAGCACAATTCGTGGTATGCTGAATAAGTTTCGATAAATTCATTTCGTGGTAAGACTCATACAATAAAGAACGCATAATTCATTGGTTAGCTTTACAAAATCGAAATGTTTTGCATAAGCGTTCTTTAATGAACTAAGGCACTCACCCCAGAGAGAGAGAAATTTACTTTAATATTTCTTTAAAAAAAACTGAAGTTCAATAGCTCAAAAAATTTGAGTGAATTTAATTTTTTAAAACAGTCATCTTACTGATTATAAATAGTGTCCATTATTTCATAATATAAATTTTTAAAATGTTGGTCTATACTTGAGTTTTAGTAAATTTACACGACGTTTTTTTAAATTTGGGGGACCCACTACAGAAAAAGTCTCTTCATAAACTTCATCAAATGCAATAGAGGTTCGCATATTTTGAATTGCATCTTTTACTTCCTTTGCGTTTTGACTAGAATATGCTGTGTCTAAGTTAGTTTTTGTAAAATATCAAATAGTATAACAAATAATATAATATCAGTATAACACTAAACACTTTGGCAAAAGTATTTACGAGAAAATTACCGTTAAAATTTACAAAAAACTTGTGATAATTCTTTGCAATATTAATTGTATCGTTATCCTAGCCTTCTCGATTCCCACCCCTCAGGGGGTTTACCTGCTTTATGTAAACACGGGAGTCACAATCCCGAGGTATCCTAGTGATCTGTCCTCTTTTTTTTTCCTCTCTTCTCTACTCTTCTGCTTTCTCTTCCTCTTCTCCCTCAGTATGGTTGCCTCGTAAGAAGTTGAGGGCTCTCCTTGAGTAGCTTTCGCCGCTCTGTTGCTATTAGTTACTCTTGAGGACTAAATCACCCACGTGTTTGCCGTGCGTGGAGACCCGTGTCTCTGGAAAGGAGGGTTCTGGTAATTGAGGCCCCCAGAGACCAATACATTACTTTGGCCTCTGCTTCAGGTAAACGGGAGGTATGGTAGGGTCCTCAGCACATCAATCGGCTTTATGGATCAAGCGATCGATACATCTACTGGGTGACTCGTTATAGGTGGATACCACCTCAGGGATGTACTGTGAGCGTATAGTACCTGGCTAGCACTGGTGCAGTTGGTTTACATCCCCTTGTTGGACTCGGTGGTGAGTGATGCCATCAGGTCCCAAATTTACTATTTTTGATATGGAAACCAATATTTCTATTCTCCCACGGGAGCACACTTTATCTCTATTAAATGCAAAGTTTTATGCAATCAAACGGAAAGAGTGTACTTTTGATACAGTATCCCCTTTCTTCATCCATAAAGCTATTACAGGCACAATCGGTGAAGATAAGAGCATTAGAAAATTCCATTCTGGTGATTTAATGGCAGAAGTTGCCTCAAAAATACAAGCAAATCAGATAGTGAATATGAATATGCTAGCTAACCTTGAGGTGTCTGTTTCACTTCATACAAACCTTAACTTTTCTCGTGGTGTAATATCCGCGAAGGATTTGCTTAACACGCCTTCGGATGAAATTCTAGAAAATTTGAAAGATCAAAATGTGTGCGCTGTAAAACGCATTACTGTCAGGCGAGATGAAAAAGTTATTAATACTAAACATCTAATCCTGACATTTGCGACACCAGATCTTCCTCAGCATATCAAATCTGCTTATATGCATTTATCCGTTAGGCCATTTATTCCAAATACTTTGCGTTGTTTCCAGTGTCAGAGATTTGGTCACTCCAAAGTGGCTTGCAGGGACAAACTGACTTGCACTCGCTTCTCTGTAGTCGGCCACGACAGTTCGTCTTGTACTGAAAAGGAGATGTGTATCAACTATAACGGTGACCACCCCTCCTACGCTAGAAGTTGTCCTATCCGGTTACTGGAAAAGGAGATCACAACTACTAAAGTTAAGAATAATTGTACATATCCCGAGGCGAGACGTGCTGTTACAGCTCGTATACCTCAAGTTGGTGTTAGTTATGCAACTGTAGCCGCCAAAGTCAGCAGAACGACTAGTATACAAACGGATGTTCTCTCACTTCCGAGTGTTAAATTACCCCCTACATTTGTACAAAGACCAAAATCTACCTCCACATCGACTTCCCACAGATAAGCCAGATCAAAAGGTATAAAAACCTTAAAACTAAGATCTACAAAGAAGGTCAATTCTAGGCCCTCCATGTCCACCCGTAAAGTCTTATCCCTGGAAGCTGACGCTGTATATTTACATCCCTCTAACGAAGATCTGTCACTCGAGGAGATGTTAGATGACATGCCTACCAGTTCCGGGAAAGGAGCTTTTCTAATTCAACAATAACTTCCTTTGTTTCTTGGAACTGCCATGGTTTGCGTTCTCATCATGATGGCATTAAGCCTATAATTTCAATCTGCAACCCCGCATGTGTTTCACTTCAGGAAACATTCCTGAAGTCCAGCAATTACTTTTCCATGCGTGGGTTTAAAAGCTTTAGAAAAGACTATGGTGGCGATGGGGTGTAGTGTCTGGGGGTGTTTGCATATTAACATCCAATAACTATCCCAGCAATGCCTAAACTTTAAATACTACACTACAGGCTGTAGCTATACGAATTCATACAGCATGCTTGTTGACAGTCTGTAGTTTATATTTGCCACCACATGATGCCATCCACCAAGCGGAACTCGATGCATTAATAGATTAGTTGCCAACATCATTTCTGATGTTAGGTGACTTTAACGGCCATAATTCCTTGTGGGGTAGTGATGATATTAATTCTCGCGGTCGGCACATAGAGTGGTTTATTTCAGAGAACAGTCACTATCTGCTTAATACCAACGAGAAAACATATTTTCACACACCCACAAGAGCATTTCATTCTCTCGATCTGGCCATTAGTTCTCCCTCACTTCTGCCATTGTTGAGTTTAAGTATAGGAAATGATCTTCATTACAGCGATCATTTTCCTCTCATCATTTCCCAGATTGGAGGTAGTAGTGTAAGATAACGCTTACCTACCTAAGTGTACAGTCGAGCAGATAAGACTTTAGTTACACAATTGGCAGTGATTGATGTGATGAAATGGTTTCGATCAAAGATATTGATATTGCCGTTTGTAAAGTCACTGAAACAACTAAGAATGCAGCTGATGCATCAATACCTAAGGTTTCCCCTATACTGCACAGGCGTTGCAAACCTTAGTGGAATGACGAATGTCAAAAGACATATAAGAATCAGAGGAAGTTGGGGGCTATTCAGAAGATACCCCACAACGGAGAATCTTATCGCCTTTAAGAGAGCAAAAGTTCGTCGTCGAAGTCAGAAGGAATCTTGGTATCGCTATATATCATCAATAACTTCTTCCACATCCAGTTAACAGTTGTGGAGAAAAGTGAAAGCAGCCAATGGAATATATAGGGAATTCGATATTCCTATCCTAAAGTCCGGAGCTGCTATACACTCTTCTCCTAAGGACATCACTAACGTGCTTGGTGAAACTTTTGCTTTGTCTCAAGCAACGACTCTTATAGTCCTTTGTTCTTAAGGACAAAGAGTCGTGCTGAGCGAACACCAATTCGTTTCAACCATGGACAAGATTTGCCTTACAACTGTGAATTTCGGATGTTGGAAATGAAAAGAGCATTACAGAAGACCAATGATACTAGCCCAGGACCAAGTGGAATCAGCTATCAAATGCTTCGTCATTTAAGTCCAGATTCCCTGTTCAACTTGCTATTTTTGTTTAATAGTGTCTGGACTGAAAACAAATTCGCATCACTTTGGAGCTAAGCAATAGTGATTCCGATCCTTAAGACTGGTAAGGATCTTTCTGTTCCTTCAAGTTATCGACCAATAACTCCAACGAATTGCTTGTGTAAGACTCTCGAACGTATGGTCAACGCTCGTCTACTACATGTCCTAGAAAGAAAGAAATGCATTCATATCAATCAGAGTGGCTTCAGTGAAGGAAGATCCACTCTTGATAACTTATATGGAAACACAAATCCGCAATGCTTTTGTGCGGAGGAATCATCTCGTTTCCATTTTCTTCGACATAGAGAAGGCTTACGACCGTATGTGGCGTTATGGAATTCTCAGTAGGATGTATGATTTTGGCTTTAGGGGTAATTTGCCAATATTTATAGAAAACGTTTTACGCTCCCGTGGTTTTAAAGTTCGTATTGGTTCTGTTTTGTCCAATACTTTTATTCAAGCAGAGGGTGTGCCCCAAGGCTCTATTTTAAGTGTCACCCTTTTTAACCTTTACATCAGTTGCATTCTTCATCAAATCTTACTTCCTGTTTATGTCACGCTTTATGTTGATGACCTGCAAATATCATGTAAGGGTTCTAACATATATTTAGTTGAGAGACAACTACAAACATCTGTAAATAAACTCGCGGCATAGTGCGCTGAGAATGGCCACACGCTGTCTCCTAGCGAGAGTAATTGTGTCCATTTCTTCAGGAAGACTAGCCTACATAATGATCTTACTATCTGCATAAATAATACACCTATCCCCCTGTTGTCAACGAGATAAAATTTTTGGGAATAATTTTTGAACAAAAATTAAATTTTCTTCCGCATGCTCTCCATTTGCAGAAGAAATGAGAGTGATCGCTTAATATCCTCAAGGTGCTTTCTACTACATCTTGGGGTGCTGATCGCACGTCACTACTTCGTGTCTACCAATCATTAATTTTGTCTCGTACTGACTATGGGTGTATTGTGTATAGATCGCGAGCTCTTCTGTTCTACGCAGACTGGATACAATGCATCACTTTGCTTTGAGAGTATGTTCCGGCACATTCCGCACATCACCCGTCCAGAGTCTATATGCAATCAGTCAATTATTATGCAAAAATCATGTCTGACTCTCATCTTCCATTACGTTCCATGACTGTTACACCTGCACTTATTAGGCTGTATGACGCTCGTTTATGCAGCATTCCACCTTTTCTCACACGAACAAAATCCAGTGTTTTTTATCCAACCTATGTGGTGTCCGTTATGACAAAACGGACTATTTATCTCATCCAATTTGGTATGATCCCCAGATTAAAATCACCAATCCTTTTGCTCGTTATAGAAAATCAGACACAACCACTACTGTTTTCCAGCAGCTATATGCCTCACATCGCTGTCAGTACGCCACATACACGTCAGTTTTCACAGAAAGATCAAAATCTGCAGGACACGTTGGTTGTGCTGTAGTTATCGAAAATAAAATTCTAAGCTACAGCCTCCACGCGTCCTGTTCCATCTTCTCTGCTGAAGCAACAGCCATTTATCAAGCTCTTCAGCAGATAAATATAAGTGATACTTTCAACTATTGTGTGTACACTGACAGTTTGAATGTGTTGGAAGCTTTGCAGAACCGTAGTTTTTACCGTCATCCCGTTGTGTCTAGAATTTTCCGAGCATTAGATTCCCTTGCTGGCAAGGGATATAACATTATTTTCTGCTGGATCCCAAGTCATGTAGGTCTCGATGACAATGAGAGGGCTGGTGCAGCTGCTAAATCTGCATTCGGCCCATCTCTTCCATCTATTCCTTTGTTGGATGTGAGAAGGTGTATTAAAGAATTTGCTCAAAATCTTTGACAGGAACATGCAGGTCACTAATAAATTACATTCCATATTTCCATACATCATCATATCAACAGTTTTACCGTTACGAAGTGCTGATGTTAGATTAACTCGCCTTCGTATCGGACACACACGTTTCACACACAGACATTTGTTCTTAAACGAATTAAATCCATGGTGTGAAACGTGTGATGAACCTTACACAATATATCATATTTTAATTTCATGTCATGATTTTAACCATTTACATTTACATTTTTTTAAAACAGATATTTTAACATTATTTGATTTACTGGGAGAACCTCCAACTAGGAATATATTTGCCTTTTTGAGAGCAATAGGTATTCTGCATTTTATTTAAATTTAAGATATATTTGAAATTAATATTTCACTAAGCAATTTTATATTTTTATAAAATTTGAATTTTATCTTTATTATATACACTGTTTTTTGTATTTTAATGTGATTTTAATGTTTCTTGGGTTTTCCTTATTTTAATGAATTAATAAAAAAAAATCAAAGTTTGGCGCATTTTGTCCTTTTTTTGACCTTGCACCAGAAAACCCAAATAACCAACCTTCTCGATTCTCAATAATATGTTGAAATAAATTATAGGCCTTGCCTTTCGCTTTTTATGGTATTTACCAAATGAGATGAATAATACCAACGTGCGGCAGCTAATTTTGGAAATTTTCTTTTAATAATTTCCTTTAAAACATGATTTCGTTTTTTAGACACCGAAAAAAATGAGGTTATGCCAGAAATTATTGCAAAAAATAATTTAAATCTTTTATAAACAATACAGATTACGAAAGAAGTAAATTAAGTTAAGAACATGTCCACAACAATGCTCAAACATAGCTTCTGGGAAAATATCTTTTACTTTTTTCTGTGTGCCATTCAACGCTCCTGCCATGACTGCCACCCCATTGTACGTTTGAGCAATCAGTTTGTTCTCCCACGCCAATCTCAAAATCGTTTCTTGCCCAATACTACACAAAGCTTCCGCTAAACGATCATCACTAACATCTTTCAAATACAAATATCTTTCCACTGATGCACTACAATTATTAACATATCGTAGCACAACCGATAATTGCGATTTGTGAGATACGTCAGATGTTTCATCCAGCATAATAGCAACGAATGGCGTTTATTTTACCTCATTTCTAATATGATTTTAAAATACCAAAAAATATTGTATTTTTGAAATTGCAATATTTTTGTCGATGCAATAATATCATTTTGTATTCTATTAGAAAATACAGTTGCAATTCATAGATGGGTAGCTAAAAGGTGTTATTTACTTGTTAAAGTTATTAATTCTATATAATTTCCTAGATTAATTGAATTTATATTTTCATTGTGTCCTTGAAATGCATCTTCTTGTTTTGCTAAGTACCAAACTACATCTATTAATCTCTTAAGAATATTTCTATTTCTTATTACTTTTTCATTGTGTTGAACAATCGATGGAGCCTTTTGTTGATCTAACATTAAATCTATCCTGACGGTACCAAATGTTTTTAATATTATTACGGCATTTATGTGAGATTGTGTTTTTTCATGTTTCTTTTCAGCTTCGTGAAAATGATTTAAATCACTGTAGCCTTTGTTTGTGAAAATATTCTTATCCTTTTCAATTACAACAAAAAGTAAACATGGCCAACACACACACAGTACAACTTATTCAATCCACTACAACCGGTTAACTTTAAATTTTTCATACATAGATTTTTGAAAATGTCGTACACACTGTTTTCCTTTAATCTTAACATTTTGCGATAGAATAATATCCGTCATCAGTCTACTTAACTCTATTTCGTTATTTCACTATTTCGTTTTTTGCAGTAACGTCTCTTCTCGAAAATGGATTTTCCAATAAATCTTCTATTATTGACACATTTGAGTTCTCCATTCTGAAGTGAGTTATTTATTATGAATATAAATTTAAAGTATGCAATAAATAAAATGTTAACCTTCGAATAGTCTAGATATAACAATCAAAACAGCTAACCTTATGAGAATTCTACTAGCACTGAATCAAAAAATCATATTGCGTTGTAATCGGCTGCAAAAAAGCAACGCTTCGGACTTCCAGGAAAAACTTGTATTTTCAGCAAACGTAGACAAAACAAAAGCAATATATGCCGCCAGCCGCTATTGTGGCTCATCAGGATGCTCATTGGTGCTGACAAACGGAACGTCTATTCCATGTACTGAGGATTTCTCTGCACGCTGGCACAATAGAACGAACTGTTTCTTGTTCGGTTTGGGGATTAAATTATATTTATGAAATTAATAAATATAATTCAATCCACATCAAAACAATTAATAATATTAATTGTTTTTAACATTTGGAAATCATATATTCTGCGAAAAACATCTTGACAATTTTAAAAACAAAACCAGGGATATGGTGTTATAGATATAACTTATATACTGTCTATAACACAAGACACAATGAATAGTAAAATATGGACAGTTTTGTTAAAATTCGCTTTTTGTGTGTGTGTGTGGTGTTTTAGCGAATTATTTCTATAAATATAATAAATCACTAAAATTACTTAACCACACTAAAACAATTCCCTTTATATTGATGAAATACTTCTTTTATATTTCCATGAAAACAAAATCTTACCATATTTAAATTTAAACATTAACCGTTTGCCAAATCGTATGGCCAGTTAATTAATTAAAAAAACAAAAGCGCTTCAGTACGTATGTCCCCATTCTAATACAACGCTTAATAAATCGTACCTTCCGATGATTCTGGATATTAAGTGAAGGAAAAATAGCCTCACAGTACTATAGTTTGCTGTGCTTCTCCAGTAGCCCATACATATAAAACGTGATTTTCTATTAGTGCGCAGTGAGTACCCATCAAAACTTAAAATTTTCGTTTGCTTTTGAACGAGCTACGTGGTGCAGCACCGAGTACCACACACACTGCGGGAATACAAGCAAGCAAATCAGCACAATTTTTTAATAAATAATATTTATTATATGCCATATAAACATAGGTAGACATAGGTGCAAAAAATTATTGTCTCTCATAATTTTGCCGTGGTGTACAGTGCACACCCTGCACGTATGAACCGCTCGCCACTGGTATCCAGTCACGTAAATGAGGACTTATTTTTGATCTACAGTTCAAAAACTTTGTTATATTACAACTGTAAATACCTTTCATCTTGTTACAACAATGCATCTCTGAAGAATTCGGGCCTATAAGAACATTTGAAAAGCAAATCAAATAAAAAGCTAAATATTTGAGTCGAAATAATGTGATGATCGAATATTATATTTAAAATTGAACTAAAATGATGAAATATTTCGCCAACATTACAACAACTGTTCACAGCCACAACAAAATTTTTGAGTAAAGTTTCACTGTTGAAGTACTTGATTAATCGTTATTAAATATTTGACATGTGATCCTCACATAAGTATCGAATATGAACATTTATAAAGTTTATTGGTAACTTGCTACTTAGAATTGAACAACGAAGCATAAATATTAGCCTTTTGATATCTGCGTGTACTCTGCATGGGAAAAAGGGATATTTTGCAGTTTTTTCATTTTTTTCTCTTGCGATAGGTGAGTATGGCCTACTATATATGAAAAGTCCTCTTTGAAAGCAAAAGCTCTTGATATTCAGACGCTTAACATCAGTTTTCGGCTGTTGGGCAATCAACAAAGAAGTGTCGAATTTAGACACAGAAAATAAAATCTGTGTTATAAATAATCTACTATATTGCTTATCCCTCCATTTATACATAACTGTGTAGACGAGCCCAAGATTGTACTTTAAAGTTAACGGGTTTAAATTTTCACCTATCACTAAAGGTCTCTTAATTTTGAACAGCGATCAGGCAACGAGGTCACATACATACATAGCTGTGCAGGTGAGCGCCGGGTTTTACCTTAATGTTAATGGGTTTGGAATACTCACCTATCACGCGCCTTGCAATTTTGAAATACGGTAAAATGACTGGATCACACCTGCGCTGAGAATATCCTCTCAACATCCACGCCACACCAGTGGAAAGAATTTGAAAGTCCCAGATTAAAGTAGACACGTCCCCAGCCCACGGAGCACCAGCAATGTGGTCACCTAGCCCAATCATTGCTTGAAACAATAATGCTTCACTTTGATGATCTTAAGAAAAGCTACTGAGCACCTAAGGCTTGCTTATCCATCACCACAGACCCTACTCGAACCAGATTACAACCGTACTTGACTCGATCTATTTATAAATAGGCTCGCAAAGCTTAAATGATCTTAAGTGCTGATTCAAACTGTTAGCAATGAGGTCATCAACAACAAAACCGACGACGTCATTGAAGATACCGGTGGTAAACTAAAGTCCACTACTTACTATCATATTAAACAGTAGTCTATAACTGAGAATTATGGTTTGAGGTATATTTCCTTGGGTAACCATTTTTGTTAATAAGTATATATATATATATATATACAGAATGGAAGTACGTAAGTGACAATCTATAGCTCCCTTTATTTCTATTTGTGTGTTAATTTTTTCACATTTCTTTAACAAAATAACAGATGATTCAGCATTTCATATGTTCCTATGAAGTGTCTTCCATCTTACATAATATTTCTTTGCTCAAAAATTTACACAAGTTATTGTACAAATTAATTCAGGAATGTTGCGAGCTTTGCCAAAATTTGGAAGGAAATCTTAACTGACTCATAAAAAATCTGTATTACATCTCTCCCCTCATACCAGTTAGTATGAAGGTCAGATGTTAAAATATTGTATTGATATTCTCAATTTATAATCATAAAACTTTGAAATAATTATGTTGTTCTAAAATTGTCATTAATATTTCTTTGAATATATGTCTACTATTGTAATCTAAATGAGAAAACTGTTTTTTTCCTCTACATTCATACTTTATTCCAGCGTTAAATTTTGTACATGTATTCATATTTTATAATTGTGATGAATCAGCAGATTTAAATATTCATCGTTAATAGATCCATGATTCATTGACTGAATGTTCTGCGTCAGATATTGTTTTCATTTTACAGGGGTACCTCCAACGCTTATCTCATGAATCTCAACAGTTTTTAGTTTTTAACCATTTACTCTTTGTCTTCAAAACCAAATCCATAGCAACTTCTTCACAATGATCTATCATAATCATTTTCCAAATACATTGTTTCAATTCTTCTTATCCACAAATTATTTCGAGAAATTTTGAGATATAAATGAGTCTGTTCAAATTATCAATGAATCCATTTTGATAATGGTTGAATTTTACCTTTCTGTGTTTGCGGTCATATCGCGAAATTACTATTTCCCTCAATCAATAGCCCATGACTGTCTACAAAATATGTAATCGATAAGTTCAGGATGACCATATAAATGCCGGATTGGATAACAGTATCCCATTATCATCAAAACCCAAGAAGAACGACTTAAATCAATATGACCTCAAGGGAGTGTCAACAACATGAACTCCGAATTAAAAAAAGGGGTTGTTTGTAAAGGAACAAATACCTGCTCGAACAGTTCGAGAACATTTACAAAAACATGGTTTGTCAACTCGGTGATCATACCTTCGGCAACACATGATAATACATTACAAATGTGTAATCGATAACGAGCCTGTATGAAGGAATATCGATGCCTTATTTTCAGGCTGAAAGTTGGTTTTGTTTTCGGAATCATAGTGCTCTTATCAGT
Source organism: Latrodectus elegans (assembly GCA_030067965.1). Classification (NCBI taxonomy): domain Eukaryota; kingdom Metazoa; phylum Arthropoda; class Arachnida; order Araneae; family Theridiidae; genus Latrodectus; species Latrodectus elegans. The sequence goes on from CM057817.1 coordinate 47,504,017, forward strand.
ATTTGACTTTATCTTGCTGAGCGCACATTTCCAGATTTAAGTTAATATCATCGTGCTGACTTATACCCTAGAATGATATTATGCATATTAATGAATTCACTCAGAGTAACTTTTTATCAGCATTGACGGTACTTTGGTCAATAGCAATTACATTTACTTTGTGTTTGTAGCTAAGCTACGTTTCAACATTATAATATACGACTGTATGTTACTAATGTTGCACGGACCTGGTTTAATACAGAAAATATTTCACTGCTTCTCTGGCAAGTACGTACTTCAGACATATCACCAATAGAAAATACCAAGTCAGTAGTTATCGAGAGATTGTCCTAAACACCAATTTTTATGACACATAAATGCATTATATCGAATCTATACCATTCACAAAGTCCACTTTAATCAATGCTCAAGTCTATAAGCACTGATATTGGTGATATTCTTCCTTAATATAATTTAGATTTTATCTTTAGGAAATTAAAATTTTTATATTTTATGTACATAATCCTATTAATAAGCATTTATATGTTTATTTACAAAAGAAAATAAAGAAACTTATAAACACTTCGATAGCCTTTTTTTCTGCTTTTGTATAAATGTACATGCACTTTATTTCAGATTAAAAATACAAATGTTCCCAATTTTTCTATATAGGGATTAGTTTGTTTATGTTTAAAATTCTTTAAAATCTTGCTTTTCAATATATTTTTATATTGTTTGCCTTTTTTTTTCTTACAAAAATAGTTTGACTAAATATGATTTTTCCTAGAATAACATCTTCATTTTACATTTTGTCATTTATTTACATTTGAATATCATTAAAAATTAAGCTACTAAAAATCGTTAAAATAAGGAACATTTTCTAATTTCCAAAAAAGTTTTAATTATGGATTGCAGTTTGCAAATACCAATTGTTCATTTAATTTCTGTGCAAAAATATGAAACCTTATGAGCTAATTTCATATTATTCATTAATTCATAATGCAAATAAGCACAAAAGAAACTTTAAAGCAAATATATTTTTATTTTTACCTAGCAGTTTTTAGCCTGATGTATTTTAGATTCATTTTAGATGAAAATATCATAGTAAATAACTTTTGATTAATGGTTGTACACTTATCGACAAATAGTTTAGGATAAAATCTTAATATAACTGGAATAATATTTATAGTTATATGAAAAAAATTATGAAAGCAAATTTTAAAATAAATCTTATTTATGTCGAAAACAACTCTTCGAATCAAAAAAGGTAATCATATCAGTTTTTCACAATAAGGAAAATCCAATATATTCATGATAGTAAATACTTTACGCAAATAGGTATCTGTAAAATAAATTAAGATATAATTATAAGTGTATATTTTTTCCGCAAACATAAACAATCGCTATTTTAACAAATTTTAAGTATATATGTATTGCTTGTGTGTGTACCAGTAATTATCATTAAAATAAATTTCATATCCATTGGGTGATAATTAAATTTTTAACAAGATTTTAATTTTAAATAATAAATTGTCACCAGTTTTTTGTAAATAAATAAAAAATTTTAATTCTTAGTTGCTCTTAAATGCAAATCCATGTAAATTCCAAAGTTAAATGAAATATAACATATTATTTATATAGTATGTAGTTTATCTTTCCGCTCAGCTTTGTTGGGTAAAGAACTAAGTTTTTCTGCCAATAGGGTGCTGCTCTCGTCTCTTTTTAGGCAGTCCTTCATATTCAAGAGTATTATATTTAAATTCAATTTTTTTACCAGTAGTTCCATATATATACTGTGAAATAAAAAGTAGGCTTGTAATGCCTGCAATATGCATTTTTATAAGACAAAATTATCAGCCGTTGATTATATTAAATTATGTCAGATTATATCAGAGATTCAATGTTGGTTAAGAATTTACTAATAAATATCTGGCAATCGCATTTTTTTCTTGTTTCGGTTTTTCGGCATATGACCACTGATCTCTATACCGTGATATCTTTTTAGAGATCAGTGCATATGACAGACTGTAAATAAACGAGAGTTTTGGTGTTTTTTTTATACTTTAGTTACGAAAACATACTATATGGTGTTCTTATGTGCAGTTTACTTTAATGTCAGTTATTTTATAAAATGATGTGATTTATTTGATTTATCAATATGCCTAGACCTGAAATCAAGAGGTCCAGTGGATTTTTTAAAGGTGTACTTGATGGTCTCAGGTCTTCTGTAAGCCAACGATCTGAATGTATTCCTGACGAAAACTTGCAACCAGAACTATTTCGCATTCTCAAAGTAATGTATTTATTATGAATTACATTTAAATAATTACTTTTTGCATTATAATTTATATTTTGTGCACTTGACCAATGATAATTTGAAAAATAAATAAAATTACGTTTCGTCTCAAAGGATTTTAATTGAGATTCATTATGAAATAATAATTTTTATGGAATTAAATGAACTTACACTCTTGTATGTTATAAGGGAAAGATGTGAATTTTCATTTTCGTATATTCTATATTAACACAAAACTTATTTGCGGAATATTTTTACATAAAAATACTTTAGCATTTCAATTTAAATCATTGTTCTGAAGTTAAGTGATTTGTTATTTCTATCAGATTTTGCGTTTTCTTTTTGATAAATATTATGAGTATATGAAAAGAAATATAATTTCTTATGTACATTTTTATTTGAAGCAGATCTGCTAATTTTCGTATAAATTGTGCTATATCGCAATTTAGTGAATTTTATTTTGCTGTATAAAGGTATTAAAAGCATAATATTCCTTTACTATATTGCATAAAATGTTTTTCTTTTCTTTTTTTTTTAATCACTGAATGTTTATTAATTTTATCATTTTTATATTGATTTTTCTGCATAATTAGTAAAAATGGTCTATAGTTATATATTACTTGTTGATCAAAGGATTATTTTGTACAAATATTTATATATAACGTGAATTTATTAATAGGAAAACACAATTTTAAGACATTCGTTTTATTGTGCATGTTTGAATCTTATTTCCATTGTATTTTTATAATTATTTTAAAGGAAACAAAAATTGATTCAAAACACTACCAAGTAAAATATTCACCTGTCTTTAATAATTTGAAAACTTAAATTTACTGTCATTAATTTTTATAAAAAGTTTCTGTATCATTTCATCTATATAATTAGAAAAAATTTACTTGTTGAATACTTGGAGAATTATTTTGTAATGTATATTGTTGTATAACATTCGTAAATAGTAGAACAATTTATTTAAAATGTTTCAGTTTATCATGTATATTCATAAATGTATTTCCAGTATATTTTCTTAAAAATTATAATAGAACAAAGATTGGAGCAAGTAGAATGTACAAAATATTAGTGTAAAACATTTTTGATACATATTTCACATGAAGTTTATTATGTAATGTTTGCACAAATTTTGCATGGAGTATCATGTGAAATTTATGAATAATTTAAAAAGTGATTTTAAACTTCGTTTCTTGATAAGAGCCTTATAATTGCCTTAGTTACTGCAATTTTCACTTGACAATTTTGAACTGAAGTTAGCATGACCAGTTTCGTAATTTCTTATTCAAATATTATTAAATCTTCATTTAAAATGTAAAAAGAAAGTTTTGATGGACAAATTTTTTTTAATCTACTATTATTTGTTGAAGAGAGTTAACAAATTTATTTATGAAAAGTGAAATGATTTAAAATACTAATGTATAAAAAAGTAAAAGTACACTAAAATTGTAAAACTCTATCATTATATCAGCTTGAAACCCTATTAATCTACTAAGCATGTATATTTTAATGAAAATAAAATGTATTATGGTGGAATATCTAAAAATAAAATTTTTCCTCTCTTGAAATTATTTATAGTTATTTTTAAATAGTTCTTTAATTTGAGGATAAGATGGTTCCTATTATCTAATTAGTTTGATTGTAGTTATTTAGATTAAGCAGGAGAGTTAGTTAAATAATTAAAGGATTATATTTCCTTCACAATTTTATTTAATGTTAGAGAATTCTGTATTGCATATTTTAAATTTCTGTCACTTCTTATGTCATTCTTTGTCTTTTCTTTGTATAGGTATTTTTCTTTTTTCCAGTGAGAAAACAAATGAATAAAAAAATAATCAATAGTAATTGAACTACCTGCTATAAAATATTAGAATGAAAAACTGCTTTAATAGATTTATATTCTTGATATATTTATACCGTTAACATAATTCTATTTGATAATGATGTAATATATATTAGAAATCTCAATAATCTCATTCATATTGTTTCGCATAATCTCAAAAATATTTAAATTTTAAAAAAATTTGTTAGGTAAAAAATATAAATATTTAAATATATATAAAGATATTTCAGTTAATGTTCATACTATCAGTAATAATATTTCAATGGTGATATAGTTTATATATTATATGTGACATCTATAGAATTTAACTGTTAGACCATCATTAACACTTTACTGTCTGGGGGAAAGGAAATTGCTTTACAATGGATCCCTAGCCATTGCGGCTTGCCTGGTAATGAAAAAGCAGATAATCTCGCGAAAGAAGCTTAATCTTTAAACCCTCCAAATACTCCTACTGGCCTGAGAAATGTCAAACTCCTTCTAAAACGGGTTATGTATCACCAGCAAAAAATTTATTACAAAGAGAATGCAAGTTGATGCCTCTTGGAAGACCTTGCTGAGCTCATGTATCCCCAGAGATCTACCTAGATCTACATGGGTCTCCTACTTCAGGTTGCTTACTGGGCATGATTTTCTCCAAAACACCTATATCACATAGGGCTTGTGGATTCACCCAACTGCATTTTATGTGGGGAACATGTTGACATGGATGGCGAGCATCTTTGGAAATGTTCTGCCCTCCAGGAAGCCCGCTCTTCTTCACATTTCAAGACGCTCTCCACTCCTGGAGATGCTTCTTTTCTTTATTGGACTGCAAGACTTATTATGATCGAAAGAGCCAACGTAAGGATGTAATTTTAAAAAATATATTATATGTGACAAAAATGGTTGTAAGCTGAACTGTTAATAATTTTATTGCCAAATCTCTAACATGTTTGGATATTTTTTAGTCTTTTTGGTCTAAGTCAAATTAGCAGCATAATAGTTATTTCTCTGGTTATCAGTTAAACAGCCCATAAACTCACTCCTTTATTCTGACAGTTTTATTTTTATAGAAGTTCATAATCTTTTAATCCTAGAATTTGATTAGATTAATCATGTGGGTATGATGTACAATAAAGTGAGAAACAAGTCAAACTGTTAATGTAATATAAACTTTGTTTTCCTTTATTTTTTAAAATTATGAGTTTTTAACTAATAATTTCTATTCAGTTATTATGAAATCTGTTGCTCTGCTCAATTATATAGTGTACAAAAAAATCATATCTTTAACTATGTACTGGCTTACTTTCTTACCCCTCAGAATTTACACTTGAATTTCAAAAATAACACACCTTTCCTTTTGTCTCCTTAGTATTAAAGGTAAATAGCCATTGTCATTCAAAATCATAAACTAATTAGAAGTAGACATTTATTTCAGGAACTTTATTTTACTGTCAATCTTAAATTTTTATTACATAAGTACAAACATTTATAATTTTAAGACCATAAATTTTTTTCCCGTTTCTTATTTTATGTGCACAGAACATCTATTGATAGAAATAACTTTGTTTGTATTTTGACATTAATAAATATATACTGTAATCAATATAAATATTTGAAAAATAATATTGAATTTTTTAATAAGCATTATTAAGTATTTTTAACTTGAGTTAAAAATTCAAGATTTCAAATTGCACAGATGACAACTTCCAACATCCATGGACACTTACATGATGTTAAAAGGGTATGTTTATTTTAAGTAATCCTTCATTAATCTATTATCCTAAATTAATTAGTCAAGTCATTATAAACAGAATTAAGCCAAATTAAAATTCATTTTAAATTAAAGAAAATTAGCTTCTGCTTTAAATCAAGACCATAAAAGCTATCTTTCTTTTCTGAAAAAATTTACTGGACAATATAAATTGTTTTAATCTATTCCTGTAGACACTTTTTATTTAACCAGTGTTTACAATATGAAAGCTAACCAACCATATTCAGGAAATAAAGCATTATACTTTCAGACTAACTTGATTATCTACTAGTTTACTTCACAGCCATAAGATTAAAATTGATATAAAAACTGTTGCAGCTTTGAATTTATCTAAAAATTGTGTTTAGTGTACAGACAAATAATACAAATTGGCAGCTTTGTCATTATAATTTTATAATTACAACTAAATATTTGAAGGTGAAATATTTTAAAAAACTCTTTAGCAAATACTTAATATATCAAGAATATCAAAGCAAAATACTTAATGGATTTTGCAATGATACATTTAAGCAATTTCAAACACACACACACACACACATATATATATATATCTATACTGTCAGAGTCATGAGGAAGCTAAAAAACAGTTATGAAAATGTTACTTATGTAATCTTAAAATTATAGATTAATCCACTATGTCTTATTTTTTTAATAGCAATTTCTCATTCCTTTTAAATTATGGATGAAGTATTCTCAAATTGTCCACAAATCGTCCTCGTTGATAAATTTTATTTGAAATTAAATTTAAAAAATTGCATTATAATTATGGAAGTTTTCTAATTTAGCATTTTTAATAATTTTTATCTATAAAGAATTCATTTTACTGGTACTTGATTAATTATAGCCAATGTATATGTTCTAATTCTTCACTAATCAATAATTAAACTGTTTTGAACTTGAAAATCCAAATTTTTTTAGTTTAGATTTTGTTGGTTTAATGCTTATTTTAATCAGGAAATTCATATCAAATGATTATTTTAACGAAATTCAATTTTTGTGGTATACTATAACTAGAAATCGTTTAGAATGGTTTGAAATATGTAATCTATTCTAATTATGCTAATTTATGCAGTTAATATTATTTTTTTATCAAAAATATTACAAAAGCTGTGTATTGGAAAGAGTAAATACTATTTACATATTATATTAAAAAATGAATTCAAAATATTTAAAGTAATTTTCTTAAATACTATTTGTGTTGATAATAATAAAAAAAAAAGAATTATCTTATTAATTTTTAAAAGCTGCAATTATTACTTTAAACATCATTAATTATTGAATTTTTGTAAATTTAATGATAAAATTTTTAATGGTGCTTCTCATTGTTAAAATCTAATCAAAATGGAAATTTACTCCTAATAATAAAGTATGAATAAATACAGGTAAACAATTAGTTCACTTATAGGCTGTTTTGAAAAATTAAGTAAATGCATGTTTTAAGTTCTAGCAAAAATAAAAGTTCTTTTACATATAAATTGTTGTATACTGTTTGATGTGAATATTTCCTTTTTCAAAGCATATCCATAAATGTGACAAATTTTTAAATTAAATTTGCAGCTTTTTTTTATGTTTCTAAATTTTGTTACTTTTTCACAAACTTTATCTTGGAGTTTGAATGATTTCAATTGGATAGAATTTAATTTAAAATAGTTATATATTTGTAGAATATTGTAATAATTTGACTTTCTCACTTTCGTGTGATGATAAACATCATTAAAATCTAAAAAAATTTTTTTCTTATTTTATGGATAAATAAAGGAAATTTCAAATACCTGGAATTAAACAGTTTTAATAAAGTAAGAATTTTGTTTTATGCTGTGTAAATACTGCTTTATATAATTGTGTGTATTTTTATGAATTTTATATACTCCGTTATTATGTTCAGCTTTTATTCCCTGCCTAGACATTCCATACCTTCTCCTTTAATTTGAAAAAAAATTTTATTCTTATGTATATCCTATTTTTTAATTAAAAAAAATGTACTGTTGACTTATTTTGAACATTTTTTACATTTTAAATTACTTTAATTTTTTTTAAACTAATTTTTATCTGATTAATTTTTTAAATTATTTTTCAAATAACATTTTTTATGTCTTTCATATTTTTTTAAGTTATATTGATTTAAAATTATCATTCATGTACATATTGTTAAACAGATAAAGCTTCTCAGAAATTCAATGCAATTATTTTAAAATATCTACAGTAGAGTAAATAAAGGCATCACAAATTCTAAATTATCTCAAATTCTGGTATCTGAAATATTTGAAACTATCATTAAAAGTTTCTCGACATTGAAAATTTATCTGAAATGTGACCCACTTTTACAATTTTGATATAAAGTAAATTTTTTGCCAAACAACGTGCACTATCCACGTTTTTAGAATTTAATTAATGTCTTATCATTTCTTATTTGTATTTATCTAAAATAATGCAGTTTTATTAATTAGTATTGTTGTTATAACACTAAACTTGATAAAAAGATTTTATTCTAATATAATTTATTTTGGTCAAGCCATATAGTGCTGGTGTAGTAAAAACAATATTTAAATGAAAAATAAAAGTGGATTAAATGTGTTAATCCATGACTAAATATTAAATTTTAAAACATTTTCTGTATGAAATTTAAAAGTTATTAGTTGGAGAAACATCCTGTGCTGTTTCTTGGCAGAGAGCTTTGGCAGGATTAAAATTTTATATAAATAGTAATCTGTTGTATATAATAATTTTTTTTAACTTTTTAATAAATTTGAAAAAGTAACATGTCAGCAAAAAAAAAAAAAAAAAAAAAAAATTTATTTGTGAAAAAATAATTATAAATAATTAATAAATTAAATCCATCCTTGAGACTTCATAATAAATGAAATAAAGCAATAGTAATAAAAAATAACTCAGCAATAGTAATAAAAGTAATAGTAATAAAATTGGAATAAAGCAATAGTAATAAAATTGGATGAAATGTCTGAAATTTAAATGAAAAATAATGCTGTATAAGATTAGCTATCCAATATACTAGAAGTGTCTATTTTTTTAATCATGTTTCAAAATAATACTATGCCATATTTTTTTAAGATTTGCAAAAAAATTTTCAATGCTTTGAGCAAAATTTTACTTTATTATCTATGTTTATTTCAATTTTCTAAACACTGTAGATGTTCAATTTTATGAATTTCTATTTTATGAGCACTCACAATTTTATAAAATAGTGGCTAGTCCTTAATCTGGTCTCATAGACACAATGCTAATTTTAATTACTACTTACAAACTAATTTTTTAAAAATTATCTTGTTTACTTACTCCCTTTCAAGCATTATATTTTTATCATCTGTTTATTTTTTATTTTATGATTGAGAAACTTGCATTGAGACTTTATTCAAGAATAAGAAATCCCTTAATTGAAGAATAATCAATTTCAAATGCAAATATTGTAGGGCACTTTTACAAGACAAGATCATGGCCGAAAATTCTCTTATGAAAATTGACATTCTAGGTGCAATGTATGCTCGGAAGGACGTTGTGAAGTGATATCTAGGTCATTTTGGTATGCATGTGCTTTATTAAATAAATTTCTTATCTGAAGAAAGCCAAGAGCATTTACGTTACGACTTGAGTGAAGATGAGTTACTCACCAATAGACTTCAACAAAGAAAGTCACTGTAGTTCAAATTTTCACTTCAGGATTTTATTAATCTTGATTCAAATATTATTTGTTCATAAAAAATACTGGATGTTTAAAAATATAATAAGAATGAAAAAGAGCTTTCAGATAGCAAACAAGAAGAAAATGTGTAGTGGTGTAACCATTTGCCAAACAAGTACATAAAATGCTAACAAAATTGAGGTACTAAAAAAAAAAAAAAAAAAAACACTAGTAAAAGCTTTCTCCATTGAAAAAGTATAATTAAAAAAATATTTTGAAATAGAGAAAAGTAAGTAATTAACTGATTTCTCATCAATAAAATAAAAATGACAATCGTTTTTATGGGAATTTTATTTTGCATTTACTTATGTATAGTGCATACTAAATTTTTTCTTATATTATTTTATTTACTAAGAGCAGTTTGATAAAAAGAAATTTAGTCTTAAGATCCCAAACTTATCTATTTTATGAACTTTTGATTCTAAGATTTTAGTGATCTCTATAATGTCAAAGCAAGCACATCTACTATATATATTTGATTGAATATATAAAACTTTAAATGAAGTAATTTTAGCAAAAGCTCTAAAAATTAATTATGGACTTCTATAAATTCTAAGGTCAAAAAGTATTCTATTGTGGTAAAAATAGAAATTTTTTTTTCTACTAAAGCTAATTATTATAAAATTGTAATTGATGATACTTTTTCTCTGCTTATTTTTTCATTTAATTTCTGTGAAAAACTCATATTTTTGTTATTGCAAATTAATTATACTATAATTTAGAATCTTATTTCTATTAGATATTCGCTTTGTGTGAAATCTCACTAATATAAATTAAAGAAATATTTTGAATTTACAAATTTTTTATTTATCTTAGAATTACATAAAAAATATTAATTTATTTCAGTTATTAAAAAAATTAAATTGAAAATATTCAATATTAGTTTTTCATGTGAAATTTATTCTAAACTTCTCAAAATTATTATTTTATTGATTTTGCTGTCCATTTGCATTTAAAATTGACTTCATTACTTATTATTGGACTTTTCTATTTTGTTATTATTTATCATTTAAAATGAGTATTTAATGGTTCTTTTATCAAGATACAATGCATTAGCTATAACAGTTTTATTGTTTCAATCTGTTGTATGCATTGATTCTTTTGTAAATAATTTTATAATAATTATAGTAAAAATGAGCACTAAAATTATCTAAATTGTTAGTACTAATTGAAATGGTTTACTTTGTACCAAACTGGTTTATTTGTCTTAAAGATTGAAATTTAAAAAATTTTAATATTAATTTATATTTTTCGTGCAAAATAATAGAAATAAAATTCCTTTTGAAGCTGTGAAAATGTGTGCTATAATAGGAAATCTAATAATTTGATTTTATTACATTGATTGAGGAAAATCTATTTATCAATTATACTTGGAAATTATTCAATTATTTAAAAATGTTCTGTTAATTTTTTATGTAAAAATCGTTTACAAATTGTAAAATGTTTAAAGTTTAATTGAATAATTTTAGAGGATTTTAATTAGTCCATATTACATGTTTACAATGTTTATACATCTTTATTAGTCCTAATAATTATTTCCATTCCTTCTGTTGAGTTAGCTGTTATCTGCTTGAGAAATATTTAAAATAAAATATTCTCTTAGAGCATACCGATTAATATCTGTTTTCTTTTAAAGCTAGACTCATTCCACAATTTGTTATTTTTTAAGTAACACTCATGAATAAAATGAAATTTCTATGCTTAGAAAGAGTGTCAGAATTGAAAAAAAAATTTCATTTGTGCTGAAAATAGTGTTAAATGGTATACTTGATTTTATATGCTTTCTGTTCAATATCATTCTTTATAAATTATTATATCCTTTTCTCTTTCTATTCAATATAAAATATTTTTTTTCTTTCTATATTTGCATTTTATATAACATTTTGTATTGAAAATATATAAAAAGTATAATTTAATTATATAACTATTTGTGTTTTTTTTAATATATAAAAAGTTTAAATAATTCTGTTATTGCAATAATTGCATTAATATGGTATCAAAATTAAGTGTTATGCTTTTAACGGAAAACTGTTGCATTTTTAACTTTAAAAAACAAAGGTAATTTTTCAATGATTTTTTCTTTTGGATTTAAAATTTAATTACTTAAATTCATGTTACAAACATCCGTGAATTTTTATTCTATTTCTTCTTTGTGTTAGGAATCAAAGTCTTGTGATGGTCACTGATTTGTAATTTTGGAAAATTCTGTTTTTATGTTAAACATTGAGAAACTTCATATTAAATTCATTAATATTCATTGTATGTAATATGATAATTTATTCAAAATCTCTTTTGTTTTTATTGCTGAATATTGTTGTGTTGTGAATCTTTTGACTCCTAATTTTGACATTGCCAAGGGAAAATATAAATAAAAGTTTATAATTCATTTTTCTTAATTACTTATAAAAGAGAAAAGTATATTTAATTATGAAAAATCTGACATCATATTATATTAAATTCTCAAGTTTTGCTAACATAACACTCTTTCAAATTCTTTCCATTAAAATAAAAGTAATTAAGCCAATATTTTAATTAAAATTCAATTTATATGCTATGTTTAATGAATGCTAAATAGTTTAATGTTCTTTGATAAAATGTTGTATAGTGTTATTAAAAATTTATTTAGTTCATAATGTGAAAAATAAACATCTATATATTTTTTAAATTATTTGAAATTAAGATAAATTGATCAAGAAATTAGGGACTATCCTGATTATTTTCATTCTACCAAATGGAAATAATTTTGATATAAGATTGAATTATTATAATCGTGTTTTTAGTCTATATAGAATAAATTAATTTGATAAAGAAATAGTTAACTTGTAAACATGGTTTACATATTTAGTTACAAATTTATTCAAATGTAATAAATTACATAAATTTATAATGAAATGTAAAATAATTAACTTGTAAATATATCTTATTTGGAATTAATTATTTCTATATAAAAAATTAATTTGTTTCATTTAGAGAGTAAAAATATGACTGATAATTCAATTTTATATTTGAATTATTTACATTTATTAATGTGTAAACAATCAAGATAGTTCTTGAGTTAATTTATGAAAATTTGGAGTGTTATATATGTTTTAGTAAAACTTTATAATTTGAAATAATAAAATCTCTTTAGGAATCAAAGTATATGTAATGATGATTACACCAGTGTCACTGAAAGTTTTGCGATACAACTGGGATTTTAAAATATTTCATTTTAATAGTGTTCAAAGTAATCTATATCATCAGCGCATATCTGTAGGCTAATTTTCTAATTTTAGAATCAAAACTATTTTTTATTTATTATATTTATTAATTAATACTTAATGTAGCAATTAAGCAAGATGCCTATAATTCAAAGGATTTATGATTCTCCAATAATGCCAATCCAAATTTTTAAACAATAATATAAAAACTGAAATAATAATCAGGTGATAAAAAATGAAAGTGAATTTGTAAAAATAGATTTTACAACGATTTAGCTCATAAATGGGAATCAAAATTATTGGATTTATAAGACACTGTTAGGGAGTTGTCAGTAGTTTGCAAAATCATGAGTGTTCGTAAATTAAGGTTTGTTAAAATTCGTAAAAAAGATTTGTAAAAATGAGCATCTACTGTAGACATTAGCTTTTGATTAGGCTGTAATTTTAAAAAAAATAGCTTATGTTATTTTTTTCATTGAACTTTGCCTTTTTTACCATTGTAAACATGGAATCTCCTCAAAGATCAGTATTTTCCTTTCCTGGTAAATTGAAACTTAAAAAATGATATGTATGTTTCATCACTAATTTTGATTTTAAAAATATGATGGCCACTATCTTTTCAGCAATTTAAAGATTTCTTTACTAAATCTGATGTTTCTCATTTATATGCTCAATTCAATTATGGAGACCTAATGTCAAACCTATGGTGGCAGGTCCAAAATCTGCATCATTTATTTAATAGGCTCTGTGTTTATAATTAACATTTTTTCTGTGGCAGTGCCTTTCCTGTAAATTCTTCATCCATAAAATTCTATTCAGCTATCTTACAAATTATCTGAATACTATTGCACAAGAAAAATCACGATTTTCCAATGCTTAATTTAGATGTTGAATGCACTTTTCATGTGATTTAACCTTTTATAAAATCAATGAGAACTGTGTGTGTGTGGCCCCAAGATGTTCTCCCATTAAATCCTAAATAAATTTTCTTTTAAAATTTATTTTTTGCTATACTACTTGCAATTAGCAATTAAAAACTTGTCTATGAAGATAAAGTTCATATGTTTAACCATTATTTTTTTATACTACTGTTGGGCCTGTATCTCAAAAATTTAATAACGGTTATATAGCATTAAACTCATTCTATAATCGGGCCTGTAGATTAAATTGAAGCGTTTCATAATAATTTTGGGCAAAACATGATGAATATTATGGAATTTTAAAACTTTACTTTATATTTTAAATATTGAACTATTGAAGTGTTATTTACATTATTCATACTTAAATTTAAACAAGATTTTTGATTTGAAAATTAAAAAACTTTGATGGTAAAGAACATGATTTCAGTTTTCAAATCTAAAATCATTTGTAGTATTCTACAAACTAATTTATATTATTTTAATTTATATCTTAAGTCAAAAGGCTCTCTGATTAAATTTAACCAATAGTTATAAAATTCCTTGTTAAAAGCAAAGATGTTACTCTTACATTTTTTAGTAATACCCATCTTACATTGAATCATCATATGAGACCCAGATCTAATGATCAAAACATTTATTTTTAATCACAACTAAGTCTATAGTTTTTGCGATTCTGCAAAAATACCAGATCATTTATTCTACTTTGGTTTGTTAAAATATAAAAACTGTCTCTAATTTTTACATTTCATTCATAGTTATTTTTTGTCATTAACTTTTTATAAATATTTATGCTGTTATACATTTTCCCTTTGATTTATGAATTTCTGTTTATCAATGTAGCCATGATGAAAAATAAATTGAGGAAATGCAATTCGAAAATGTGAGAAAATATTGCTAATAAATATTTTATCAAGTATTTTTAGAATTATAGTTTTAATTGTTTGAACAGAATATTTAATTCCTTGCTATAGAGTTTGATGAATTGTTTCTGTACTGTTAATATGTTAGTATTTTGTATCAGCTGTTTGCTTTTTCAGTATTTGTTTTTAGCTTTACAATTCATTCCTGTTAGAATGAAACATGTATGTACTTTACACCGCTTAAAAACAATTCCTTTGACATATCTCTTTGCATTGTTCAGTATGTTTTTTCCCCTCTATATATGAGGAAGTAATGAGTACATTAGACTAAATGAGTACATTTAGATTTGTTTTAAAAGATAACTATGCTTGTTTTATGTAATAAATATTTTTAATTTAAAATAAAAATATATTTTAAGACCATTAGAAATTTTTTAATTTAGAAATATTATTTTTCATTGAAATATTTGTTATATATTTCGTTTGCAGACAGTACGCCATGGTTTTCCATTCCAGCCAACAGCTATAGCATTTGATCCAGTGCAACATATTTTAGCTATTGCTACAAAAAATGGTTCTTTGAGATTGTATCCTTTGTTTATACATATTTATATTAAATGTGCTAATAAATCAAAAGCTTGAGATATTTTAATTCTGTGTATTAATGAATGCATAAGGCTTTATAAAAATAGTAATATATATTTGTCATTAAAAAATCGCCATGTGTTTTACATATCATGTACAGCTCGCTATATGTTTATAAGTAATTTTGTTTAAGTGGAGATGAGTATTACTAAAAATGTTAAGTTCTTATTTTATATTGTATTTTAAATCTCATGCTTTTTAGAATGTTACTATTAATATATCAATATAGATGGAACATTAATCATTTATTGCATCAAAATAAAATGGAATCTAGATTTCATAGAATAATTTGATAACAGACCTATTTACATTGATAATAAAAGATGTTTTGTTTGATGTTATCACATTCTTTTGCTGTTTTTCACAAAATCAAATTTTAACCACTTCTAACAGTCTACAACTCGTTCTTTTTATGAACTAAATTTCCAAATTTACTTTTTTTATACTTTAAAACTTGGCAAATACAATAACAATAAGAACTGAGACTTTCTGCATTGAGTGTTTTTGTGATAGTAAAAAATACTTATGTATAAATTTCAACACTTTTATTCTTTCTAATGCAATTTTTATACTTAAAAGGAATTTATGTTTAATCATGTAGAACTATCCTATTTTTTAAATTCAATGTTTAGAAAGACTTAACATTTTCTTAAAAGGTACAGAATGTGCCTATATGAATTTTCTTTTCCAATAACAGTTAGCTTTTTTTATGAAAAAATCCATTTTAAATAAGGATGGGAAGTATTCCATAAGTGACCAAAAATACTACGAGTATTTAGAAATGTTTTCTTTTTTTTTTTTTAGAATATGCTGTATAAAGTTTAGGTGAGAATAATGAATTTTATTAACTGTTCTTGCTAACTAAAAAATTTAAATCTTTTTAATTTGTACAAAATTTATTTTTAAAAAAATGTGAACTTATTAGATTTTAAAAATGCTATCTGTCAACAATAAACTATTTATGATTTGCATAGTATTTTTTAATACAAAATAAATCAAATTTAAATGAAAACATGAAAATAGTATGGATTAACAATAATTCATGAACTATTGAAATTTATTCTTCAATTTTATTTCTTATCCATACAAATTTAATAGAAATAATTAACTTTAATCTATAAATCGTTCTCAATAACACTTGAAGATAATTTATAGATGTGATTAAGAGCACTATATTAGTGACCATTAAGTGTTTTTAACTGAGATGTGAATACTCATTGGATGAAAAGTTAAACTTCTGTTGGTCCACAAAATACTAGGTGGAAAATATCTATTTTCAATTATTTGTAATGGTTATTTCACATTTTAAGTCTTTTTCTTGATGAAAAAAAATGTAATTAAACCAGTAGTGTGTACTATAGTATTTGACATTTTAAATGAATATCAACGTTTATGTAAAATTTACTTTATTGGTATTGAATACTTGCAAATAGATTAGAAATCATTATTGATATTCTTGGTATTCAATTTCCAAATCTGTTATGTTTTTTTTTATATCAGTTCTAGAAAAATTTAAAATAGCAATAAAAGGCAATGCCATTAGATTAGTAAAAATGATATTTTGAATTCAGGTAATACCAGTTAATAAAGTATAATGATTTTTCATGTCTATAAATACATCCATTAATATATTTTGTACAAGTCATTTACATTTTAGAAAAATAGGTTTCAGAGTCTTTACTGAATTAGGCTTCAACAAAATTAATAATTTAATTAATGTTTCTCTAAGTTATTGAGGATTATTTTAAGTGCATTGGAAATTTTGCTTTTCTTAAGATGACTGAAATTTAGCTGTCATATTGATCTTTCTTCATTTGAATATTTTGGAACTATAACTTATTGGTTTGGAAGTTGTTCCTTTGCAACAAACAACTTCAAAGCAAATAAAACACGCAATGAATGCCAGAAAAAGCAAAAATTTTGTTTTTCTTGATATCACTTATGGCTAATAAAAGTAGTAAACTCTACACATTTTGTGTTCAGTGATGTGACACATGTATAAAAATTTTAATCTCTGCTTACATTTTAAATGCAAATGCAAACTATCATTTTGTTATGCAGTTATATTGTAAAGTTATATAATTCATATTTATAAATTAGTTAAGAATATTAATATAAAATCAATCACAACATTCATTTCACCCATGCATCTATTGTATATTGTAACCTATGAACTCTTACATTTACTGTAACACCATGTTTTTTATTATTTTTTTAATAACAGATTAACTAGGTAAAAAAATATCCTACATCTATGTTAGGCTTAATTCTAATGCTTATTTTAAATTACTTTAAAAGATCACAGAGTTTATACTTTATTTTATATTTTGTAAATTATCTATCCTTTTCAGATTTAATAATTATTTATAAATATCAATAATTATGATTTTGTGATTATTCTAGATTATAATTTATTTTTCTAACTATATTGTCAATATTAAAAATAAAAATTTTAATAAATTTCAATAATTACTTGAAGGTATGCGTCATATCCATGATTTCAAAATAATTCCTCGTGTGTGCAAAGTTTTTAGATCCTATGGGAAAACATGTATGTTTACATTATTATTATGTTCTTATTTTAATTGTGTTAATATAACACTGCACTCTTTATTGATTAAACATAAGCAGAAAACAAAGTAATGTTTGCATTATGTACAATCCTCAATATCTTTATTAAAATTACTAGAAAATTTGTAAAACACAAAATGCACTCTTTCTTTGATAAGACATTTTTCGATTTCTAAATATAATTCATCTCACAAGATAAGTCTGGTGCTGAATTCATCTTAATGTGAATTTTCATATATTTTTATGCTTACATTTTTTATGTTTTGTTTACATATTTTTTATGTGATGACACATATGCCAAAATTTTTATTTGCCGTATTATCAAGCCTCTATTTGTCTGTTAACTATAGTTAGAGAACCCTTAAAAAAATCAATTTGCTTGCTCTAATTTGTGAATAATCAATATTAATTAACTATCATGATAATCACTACTGACAATGATAAGAATACAATAAATCTACACACTCTTGCATTCAGTTCAACAGTTTGTATTTTCAAATCTCACCCTAGTCTTTGATGTATGTAGTAGTATGTAATCCATTTTAAATTTTAACTCTGTTTGTTTAGCACTTGTGTCCAAAAAATTCATGTTGAGAGACAAACCAAACTAAATTGTGCAATGATATAATTTCATTCAGCTGTTGTGCAACAACAACTGAATGCTGTTCCCCAAAATATATGATAGCAATACTTTGTATAATCATGATTTCTTTACCAGACTCATTTCGGAGAGCAATTTTTTCCTATGATATGATATGAGATACAACTATTAGGATGAGAACACATAACTTCTGATTTCCAGATATGAAAATATAGTTATCTTGCAAGATAAAATTCATGTTGATTGGCAAAAGTATTGATAATCAGTGCCAAACTAAGCAATCATTTTGACTAGGAAGTCTCAAAAGGCATTGAAATAATAGTTCAGAAATAAAAGCTGTCTCTTGAGACTGAAATATTTAGTTTTGTCTACTGTTTAGTACATCCCAAAGAAACTTTAAAATGCAGTATATATATACAAGGGTCAATCTGAAATTTTTGAGATACAACTAGGTTTTTAAAGTTATACTTACAAAATTTTATGTGTGTTCAAAGTAGTCTCCTCCAGCATCAATGCACTTTTGTAGACAAATTTTCCTGAGATTAAATGTCTCAAGCCATTCATTTCTTTGAATAGATGAAAAAAATGCATTTATAGCCACATCAGTCTCTTCTTCTGAATGAAAACAACATCCACGAAAGTTCTTTTTTAGATTAAAGAATAACCAAAAGTTGCACATAGCTAGATCAGGTGAATACGGCGGATGTTCGATCACTTTAAATTGTTTTTGTTTAAGAAACTCAACTGTTAATCCAGCTGTATGTGAAGATGCATTGTCATTATGAAGCACTAGTCCCCTAACATTCAGTTCTTGTAGAATTTCTGGAAGACATTTAGTGGTATACCAGTTTACTGTTATTGTTTTCTGTCCTTCCAACTTGATGGCTTTGGCCAATCCCGTACTTCTGAAGAAAACGGCATACATCACTTTTTTCAGTGTGCGTTGTTTTCTCACTATTGTCGGCATGGGATCATCTTCAAAGAACATACTTTGCTTTCTTGGCGTGTTGGAACGTCAAAAAACGGTATGTACTTTTCTTCACCTGTTACAATTTTAGAAATGATGCGGTGGCCACCATCATTTACAATCTAGGAGTTTCTTTACTGATTCTGACACGCTCCTCTTTTTGGTGCTCATTTAGATTATGGGGAACCCAACAGCAAACTATTTTTTTCATATATAACTCTTCATGAATGATTTTGTGTATGGCTGCAGATCCAATGTTAAGCTCCTTCTGTATCATTTGATAGGTACAGCAATTATTGTCTGTTAACATTTTTCGTTTGGCAGACACATAATCCGGGATTTCTGCCAACGGCAGCCTTCCTGTGAGCTCTTCATCTTAAAGAAAATTGCGACCGCTTCTAAATTCTCTAAACCATCTGAATACAGTAGCACAAACTGGAAAGTCATCACCAAATGCTAATTACTGTTGAACGCATTCTTCTTGATTTAATCCTGCTTTAAAATCGTAGAAAATCATAGCTTGAAAATGTTCTCACGTCAACTCCATTTTCTCTTCTGTTTAAAATTTATTCTACCCTAAACAAATTGGAGTAAATCAGTAAAAAATCGTTTTCTGTGTTGAAATACTTTGTATTTTAAAATTAAACCGTTAATTTTATTTTGTAAATTCTCGTCTGCGCGTATCTCAAAAATTTCATAGTAACTTTCGTATACATACATATATATTTTAAAATATTTTTGTGAGATATTAAATATCAGTTTATATCTAATATATTTGATTCACACAATGTACTAGTAAAATTGTTGTAATGCCAATCACATATTTCATCACATACTTAAAAACGCTGCATTACGCAATCATTTGCTGTTTATCTGAAAAATATCTTGCTTTTCCAGGTTAATAAAAGAATTTTGTTCACCTCATAGTGTGAATCCATCTGAGATATTTGTATCACTATCTTTGAATTTGGTAGTATAAAGTGCCACTGGTGGCTGGTTATTAGCTGTTAATTTTTCATTTGGTTAAACATATGCTGATGATTTTGACTTTGAAAATTTACTCAATGCAAAGGTGAATTTCATCATTTTAAAATTTTACATCTTCTTGCATTTTAAGTGATTTTACGTCACATAGAGGACTATTTTCATATTTATACACGTGAAAGCCTAAGAATTAGTTGAGAAATTAAAAAATGTGGAAATGTTTATTAGAAACATAATGGAAAGCATATATAGTAAGCACAGCTGTTTTTGAAACTTAATTTTTAAACCTAGAATTTAAACAAAAAGGAAGTTGAAAGATAAGTATTTTCTAAACATGATTGAAATTACAGCTTTATGTTAGTCATGTGATATGTAATTATAAAGTATTTCTGAAGAGTTGGCAAGATGCTCCAAAATATAGCATTTGAAATGTCGGCAAATTTTAATAATTAATTAATAAATTTTTATAATTTTGTGAAAATTTATTAGTTTATGCTAAAAGAAGCTATTATAAATAGATTACAGAGTTATATCAATCAAAAACTAAGAAAAAACATCCTCGTTGATGGCTCAATCTCTGGCAATATTTCAACCCAAAAATCCAATTTAGAATAAAATATTTTATATCATTAGGGATAACTTGAATAAGTGAAATAAAGAGAAAGTGTGTAAGGAAATTATAGTAAGTTTTCATTCTTGAATGAAATAACAATAAAATTATGACCTCACACCTAAATTTTCCTGGTGTAATAAAGGAATTTCACACATGTTATCTTATTTTATAATAGTTTATTCATAAGTAAGGAAATTGGTTTGTTGTAATTTTATTGATTATGAATAATCTGGGCTATTCATTGCAATGTCAACTTATAAACTGTAATCCAACAAGTTTAATTCATATGTTATGTATAAAATCAGATCCAGTGAACTACTTCTAATTAGATCAGCTTACTGTCATATAAAAT
This sequence comes from Latrodectus elegans, assembly GCA_030067965.1. NCBI lineage: Eukaryota > Metazoa > Arthropoda > Arachnida > Araneae > Theridiidae > Latrodectus > Latrodectus elegans. The sequence continues at coordinate 47,525,307 of CM057817.1, forward strand.
TGTACAGAAGGTTATATAATGAAGAAATATATTCAGCATCGGTGGCAGTTCTACGCATGACATCTCATTTCATAATGAGCATTGGTAGCTAAATGGTTAGCATTCTTGTCATCAATTCAACACTTTGCATGGTTTCTAACCTAATTTTGGCCTTGGATGTTATAGTGGTTCGAATTTTATTTTAAACTTATCTCCCAGTCTAATTAATCTCATGTGCAAAAATGACTCATGGGCGATAAATTAAACTGAACATAACTGTATTAAATAGTACTTCAGAGCAATTTTTTCTAAATTAAAGATACAAAAAGTTAAAAAACAAACCATATTATAAGCTAGGCCCACTATTAGTTATGTATATAAAATCAAATATGTGGCAAAAAGTTTAATTTTTTCGATATTTATAAAAATTTGCTTCATTAAAATATTGCAAGTCTAGTTTCATTAAAAATATCCTATGTATTTTTTTAATTCTTTTTTCTTACATTCCAATAAGTAATGATTTATTTGTAATAATTATACATTAAATGTGTATTGAAATATTGCAGAATATTAGAACTTTTTAGATAGATCATAAAGTTGAGGCATCAACATAAGAGCAAAAAATATTTAAATAATTAATCAGTCATAATTCATCGTATCTGAGAGCTTTAACAAAAATTGCTGAATTTTTAAATGTATATAATGAATAAATACTTGAATTATTTTATTAGGTAATTGTCCGAGTGAATTTTTTACATAAGCTCACAAGTTTTTTACACTATTTGAAAAGTATTGCTTGTTGAAAAAAATGAAAAATACTGATTTTTTCAGCAATTAGTATGCTTTGAATTTAATTTCACAATACAAAATAAGACTAAGTTATATATAATCATTTTTTACAATATCAATTTGTTACAAGTAGAAATTTCTATACTGCTTAACTATGTATTTACTTGACCTACATTGAATTTGTAATCGGCCTAATAAGCTACATGTTGAATTATTTTTACCAAAAAATTAGCATATTGATAAAAAAATGTTTGATGTCTTGTACATTACTTTCTTTGAATTAATGAATTCTAGTAGTAACTTATTTTGAGAAATAATATGCCAAAATCTTTTGATACTGTATTATGTGCTTAGTATTACTCTAATCCACATGAATAATTAAAAAACATTGATTTAAAAATGTAGTAACTACATTATTTACTTACAACTAAAAACCTTTGTTTCAAGTTATCTTCACCAATCATTTCATATGATGTTCATTTTAGACCAATTGCTTCAAAACTGCTACTAAAATAATATTTGTAATATTAATAAATCTACTATCCTAACTTAGTTAATCATGCTCATGTGAATTAAGTTTGCATTATTTCATGGAAATGTCATGTGTAAATATTAGAAAGTGACAATTTTGAGAGGAACATACTATTGGACTAAGCACATAAAAACTAATTAATAAATTTGGACTATTTTTATGTGTATTACGAAACTGAAAAATGAATTGATTTTTTCTATTTCCAATTAATATTTTATAATATACTATATTATCTAACTTAACTAGTATTGTTAGATTTGGCCGACCTGGTGTAGACAGTTGTGTTCAGCATGATATTGATTCTGCTGTAGTTCAAGTTTTATTTTTAGTGAATGAGGTAATTTGTAATACATTAAATTATATATTTATTTATTAAATTAAAAATATTTTTAAATTGTTACCTTGTAATAACAGGGGGCCTTAGTAACAGTTTGTGCTGATGATAGTCTTCATCTTTGGAACATTCGCCAAAAACAACCAGAAATTGTGCATACATTGCGATTTCAAAAAGAAAGGTGAAATTTCATTCTATTATAATATTGCTTATATTTTTATCTCTTTTTGTTTCAATCATTAAGCTTAATTTTTATATGTTCATTATATTTTCAATGGATAATAAAAGATAAACCAGCATTTCAAAATTTATCAGTTTTTAATATCTCATTAATTTTTATTTTCTTAATATTTGCAACATATTAGATTGTTACTATGTTAATAAGAATCTACAGTATGAGTTGTTAGGGCAATTCAAAAAGTATGCTCCAATAAAACGTTAAAATTCATGATAAATTCATTGCAATCCTCAAGAAAGTTTTAAAAGTTGCTGCACAATCAAGAACTTTTTCAAAAGATTTTTTGAGAATTTAAACAGCATTTTAATGTGCTATATGAGCAGGATTATCATCAAAATAATTTTTAATGTCTAGCAGTGCTTAAAAGAACAAAAGAATAGAAAATCTTACATTTTTCTAATTTTGCATTAAATAATGTTACTTAGCATTAATGTTGGAAGATGTTACACAGATCTAAAAATAAAAAATCACCTATACCTTAATATATGAGATATATAATAGAAGTTACCCATTGTACCATCTTCGTTAACAAGATATAGCCAAAATACATTTAGTGGTATTTCATTGCATCACTGTTGCTCACCAACTAAGATAATGGTTATAATATCTTGGACAGTATTTGTTTTTCCACACTATCTATGAATTATTAGCTTCCAAATACAATTATAAAATAAATGGTGATAACGCCTAAAATGTGTTTAATGTAGTAATTGATCAGATAGCATCATATTCACAAATTGTATTTCACTGTGTTAGCTGGGTGAAAGATTGTTACTCCTTGTGTAAAAAAAAATTCTTTCTAGAACATTTCTAATGCTGAGAAAGGTTGAAATGTAGCATACAGGGACCATAGTTTATTGTATCACAGTATTTCTGCTGTAGCAGTGCAGAATATGAAATCTATATGTTTAGGACAATCTTACTGAACATTGTATTATATCTGAAAGACTTACTATCGCTGTCTGAGAAATAAGACTTATTACTCACATAGTCTGAATAAATTGTACAACATTATTATAAGTCCCAAGATTAAAAAATGTTTATTTGGTAGAAAAAAGTATCTGCATTAACAGTTGAATTCCCTTTATAATAGCATAGATTGTCACCGCTTTATCTCAAAAATATTATATCCCCTAACTGTGTACTATGCAAAAGTGACACTATTATGGGTGCATTTCATCTCAATGACCTGAAATGTCTGGACATCTATTTAAACAATATTTATAGGCAAGAGAGAAAATTTATGATCTCCAGTTTATTTGATGTTCATGCTGCTTTTGTGCTGTGTCTTCACACATTAGTCAATGAACTATATTCCAAGTGCTAGTTCTAAAAAAATAAAGATTGTCACCTATACAATCATAACTTCAACTACCTTTGATGCTACATTACAAATAAGAGCATCTTTAATGATATGACAATGAGGAACCTAGATGCAGAATTGGTGTGTCATATCTCCAGATAAATCTTGTATCTGTTAACATCATGATAATGACCATATCCACTTTTGGCAGTATCATGAAGAAGACACATTGTCATTGTAATTTAATATTGTGATAGTACTTCATCATCTGGTGATACACATCTTGTTTGCAGTGAGAATCCTTTGAATAGTGGCTGTTACAGTTTTGTTGCTTAACCCTTCATTCTAACCTAACGAAACTCTATTCACATAACGTAATACAAAATTTCATGTTGCCAGTTTGTTCAGATTTTCATCAATACAAGTAATGTTTGACTACTGCCTTAGTCAGGGGCTTCCCAGATCTTTCACTTCTAAAAAAACGTCTAGTCAATGTTTGCTGAGCAACTTGCATAACACCAGCCAAGAAAAAGATATAACTTTTTCAGGTGACAATTTTTGATTCCAAAATTGAAGCTTTGCTATGAACCCCTGAATATAATCATAATTGCTTATTATAGTGCCACTTCTGCCCTAAGGAGTTTCAAGTTTAGCTTATTTAAGGCACCAAATATGTCAACTAAATAAGCCAATTTCCATTGAAATGTGTCATCTTTGATCATTGTGAAGAAATAGTGTTTTTCGTTGAACTCAAGAAAAAGAATTACCTCATCAATTCATAAAGGCAAGCCAACATGTTGCCTTTGGAAAGCCAGCATATTCCTGTATGGAACAGAAGAACCTCATCAATTCATAAAGGCAAGCCAACATGTTGCCTTTGGAAAGCCAGCATATTCCTGTATGGAACAGAAGAACTTTATGATCAGAATCAAGATCCTCGCAAAGTAAAGTAAATAACTGACTGTTCAAAGCACTGCTCTTGATGTAGTTTACAAACCTTATAGCTGAGTCCAATGTCTGGTGTAATTTCTGTGGCAATGTTTTGGAAGACAAAGCTTGCCTATGAATAATACAATGTGTACTAACTATTACAGGGTTTTTTTTCCTTGAGCTTTTTAGGTGAGCTCGATCGTGCACCTATCATTGTAGGTGTGCCATCTGTGCTAAGTCCAATGAGTTTATTCCAATCCAAATCATATTTTCAACCAAATTTAATATTGAATTAAATGTATCTTCAGATGTAATACCTGCTGTCAAAGATTGGGAGTGTAAAATCTCTTTTACAATGATATCTCCTCCATTGTAACGAACATAAACTATTAATGGTGCACAATTAACCTTTCGATGGATTCATCGCAACTAATGGCAAATATGCTGATAATTTTACTTTGTTAATTATTTCTGGCTTAATGTCTACTGCAGTGTTATTGATTCTATGCTTGACTGTGTTATTTGAAAAAGAAATAGAGACTTCACTTTTTGCCATGTAGCTTCTCCTAAAATTATCAGCTTGGCTTTTAGGGCACATGGCACATGATTTTATTAATTCTTCACAGATAGATTGAGGTTTCTTGCTTTGCTATCATAAAAACTCTTTTAAATAAAACTTTGAGAAGCTGTGATACACCTGTATGATCATCTCCTGATTTATCCAATCTCATCCGCTTGAGTGATTCTGCTTTAGAAGAAAAAACTCTTTTGTATTCAAAACCAGAGTACAATGTCATTGCTTTAAATGCCATTCAAAGTGATTGGGCCTCATGCTATCATTGCTTAAAACTTTCATACATATCACACACTGAGACAATTGTAACTCGTCTTTTTCTATAAAAGTAAATCCAAACTTAATATAATCTTCACAAAACTTTCTTTTTTCGCTGCCATTTTGCACCTGTAACAATAAAACTGATAATCAGTCACAATGACAGATTCATAAATGTGACTCCACTCTATCACCAGTTTAGTAAATTAAATAAAAATAGTGACTGGAGTTTGCAAACATAAACTTACCTTTTAACAGTCAGACCCAATAATTTTGCACACTCAAAGTGATTTTTCAACAAAAAATGTACCCCAAAATGTCAATTTTGTCACAAATATGTGGAAATGAGTTTCACAGGTGCTCATGTGCGTCCACTTGGTACAAAATTGTTATCTAAGAGTTGAATGTTAAGTGGAGTGGATGCTGCATTAGGGATGTGGCACAGGTTTCATGTTGTGACTTGTCGAAACTTGTATAAACTGCAATTGAGGACGTCGGGTTTTGAAACAGTTGTTGACAGAATAAGTGAAAATTTATGATATTTAATTTTATTAATTTTATTGCAAGTAAATTCAACATTACATTTAAATGTTATTTGTTAAAGTTATTTCTTAATATTGTTTGATTTGTTTTTTCTTGTCTATTTATCACTTTAGTGGTCTAAAAAAACAAAGAAAATACAAATGGTTTCCATCCCCTTGACATCTCTCTATGCCCCCCTTGGGAGGGTGCATCCCTGATTGAGAACTGCGTTAGAAAATATTAATTGCTTTTAAGAGTTCAATATATTTAAAGAATTTGCTTGCAGATTTAAACATGTGTAATTGTTTTAAACAAATAGGTTCTAATATTTTTATACCACTCAAATCTACTATTGTTTTTAATTTACTTTTGTTGAAACGAATATTGCAAGTACAAAATATTTTTTCTAGTGAAAATAAGAAATTTTGTCAGAAAAGATTACAAAATTAAAGCTAAGGTTTTTGATATTTTATCATTTTCAGTTAAAATTTATCAAAAAGTGACTGAAATTTTAAATTTTGACTCATTTTCATATAAAATTCATTTTTAAATGTAGTTATGTCAAATGTAAACTAAGCATTCCTCTGTTTTATTTTATTCCTATTTCTAAAGTTCTTAGGTTAAAATTTGGTTGTTAATCAATTTCAATATTTGACTTCAGACTAATAAAAAAACTATATACATACATACATATATATATATATATATGTATGTATATATATATATATACATACATACATATATATATATATATATGTATGTATATATATATATATATGTATGTATATTTTTATATACATATTGCACTGCAATTAAATCTTTGATTTGATTTAATTATTTAAAATCATTAACCCTAGGATCACATTTGCTTGCTTACCATTCCAAAGTAAATGGCTCTATGTTGGTACTGAGCGTGGAAATGTGCACATTGTTAATGTAGAATCATTTGCTCTTTCTGGTTATGTTATTAACTGGAATAAAGCTGTTGAAATGTGAGTTAAAATTTTTTTTTTACTCTTTTTTATGTATTGATTGATATCTAAATTTTAAATTTGATTTCTTAGCTGTAAGTCAATATATAATGAATTGTATTAATACATTTAAATATTTAATTTTGCACAATATTACAAAAAGCAATTTTGTTACTAAAAAAAAATTTTTTTTTAATTCTCCAGAATGATAAAATACTAAATTATTAAGCTATCAATATAATCTACTAATCAAGAGTAGCTTTCAAAATTAACTCAATTTTCTTCTAATTGTTGAAAGAAGTTCTAAATATTTGAATATTTACAGAAAATATATTTAAATACATTTCCAAGAGTAGCTAGCAATGAAATTAAGTACAGAGACTTGTTCACAACAGTTATAATCTAAGTTCATTTCCTCTAAATTAATCATTCGAAAATGTAATTACCTTAAAAGTACTGTTTATGATCTAGAACTATTTTAAATTTGTTAACCATGAAAAGTAGTTAATTATTCAGTACTCAAAACAAAAAAGTAATGGAATACCATTTTATGTGTCAAATTCATATTTTTCCTTGAGAAAAGCCTCATGATTATTCATAACTGCATAAGTGTTACAACCCTTATGTAACACCACAATGTTCTTTGGATTTGAAAAAGTGCTGTGCATAAGGTTTATGGATATATTTTAGAAATAATACCATTTCTGAAATACAACAGATGTTGCACAATGTACGCTTGAGATATTGTATGTTTAAATTCATGTGAAAATAGAAGATAAAAAAAAATCCATCCATCCATCAATAAAATAAATTGTTGTACATTTAAATGACAACAATGTTGATAATGACAATAGTGCAGAAATGTTTCAGTTAAACCACCCCTAACATATTTAAGAATTTTTTAATTTCCAGAAAAAATTTCTTTTTCCCTCTTTTTTTCTTTCTTTCTTGAATCTGGTGGTTTTTAAACCATGAGTATGCCACAACAAACAGTAAGACAAGAAAGAAACAATGAAACGATTAAAAGCTCTTTAACCAACTTCTTTTGGTACTGTACAAAAATAATAAAGTATACATATGTTTAATATAAAACAATATATGTTAATTATGGTTTTTTGTTGTTGCATGTCCCTTTTGGCCAGCAGTTCTAGATCTGGTCCATAATGTTAAACACCCCAAAAAATCTTTTTTATGATGTTTTACAAACACTTGATTATGACATGCAAATATGATTCCTTTGTGTACATTATAAGCAAGTTCCACTGCATAAATTTCTCCTACATTTTCTTATACTTCTTATATTAAAGTAATTTAGTAAGATAAATGTACATATTATTTTAAAATTAATTTAATTTGCAATATATTTTTACTACATTTGTTACTCTAATAAAAGAGAAACTTTGATATAAGTTTTGAAATTTTTATATTTATTTCCAAATTTTAATTTTTAGAGATTTTAAAATAAATCTATAAATTTATGTCAATATTTAGATCCATGTTATCATGTGTATTAAAAGTAAATTTCATTAATATAAAATTTTTTATAAATTTCAGATCTAGGAAATCCCATCCTGGAGTTGTTGTACATTTAAGTGACAATCCTGTTGACCCTAATAAAGTAATGTTTATTTTTTGTTTTTTAGAATTAATTATTATTTGATATTATATTCTGTATTTGGATGATAAACTCTATACTTAACATCATTTAAGAAGTAACTTTTGTAAAATGAGATTACTTTTTTTAAATGTAACATTTTCTATTCCAGTTTCTTATTACTTAAATGGGAAAAGTCTAAGGTTTTTTTTTTTTTTTTTTTTTTTTTTTTTTTTTTTTAATAATATTACAGTATTTCAAGTGCTACCTAAAAGTAGTATTTTTGTTCTGAAATTAAAGCTGATTGTTTAGGTAGTTTAGATAATAATTTTACTGCTAGATAAAATTAATATCATTTTGTTATTTCCTTATAGTTAAAAATTGTTTTAGTCTATTTGAGTTTAGTTTCGTCTAAATATGTTTTTGCAACAAAAAGTGTTTTATTGATTTTATTTTCATAATTTCTGAAATTATGTTGCTTTTTCAGTTACTAATAGGTTATGAAAGTGGAACAATTGTTCTTTGGGACTTAAAAAATAAAGCTGCCGATTGCAGGTTTCAGTGCACTGAGGTTAGTTTTATGAATGTTTTTATTTTTGTTAATCAATTGTAATGAAGATAATGTTCATTATTTTAAACCTATTTGTATATCATTTAATCTAAGCAATGGTTTGTGGGAACTTTAAAAATGTTTAGTTTATTTTTCACTGGACTGAAAAAACTGAGATTACTTTAAATATTAATGAATGTGTTATATAATTCAAATTGATATAAAATTATACAATTAAATTGTTGTAATTCAATATTTAAATAATTTCAAACTTTTTATATATTCCTGAAATATGAGCAAACTGTGAAAATCATAAAAATGCCTTCATTTAAAACATGTCACAAAATTTGTATTCAAGGTATTTGTTTCTTTTTCAACAAATTTGAAAAAAGGGTATGAAAGATTTTACTTTTACACTTTGTTGCAGTCTGTAATGAGTTTAAAAAAATTTTGGTAATATTTTTATCTTTATAATATTAACCATTTTATCACTTTTAACTTACAGTGGATTTCCATGTGTACATTTGTAGTTATCTTATCCACAATGAAAACTCTATTTCCTTTTTGATCATAGGATAGCTCAAGTTATGATAAAATAGAACCTTGTGTTGAATATTTAAACTACAAATCAGTTTAGAATTTATTCCCATTAGTAATTTTATAATTGGTAAGTAAAGTGTGAAAATAAATAATAATAATTTCTTATTTAATATAATTAATATTGGGACTGGTTATTTTTTTGATTAATTTAATTAATAAAAAAGCATTGACATTAAATATTAACAAACTTTCAATTATTTTATTAGTTTTGAACAATGGTGGGCATAATTTCTTCATTAAAATTGTTGCAGGATATCTAATATTAAACTAATTAAACAGTGTCTAAAATCTAAGTATATTTGTTCATTTAAGTTAAATTACCAAGGCGGAATGATTTATTTTTGGCTAACATAAAAATGTGGCCATTACTTACTAAATAGTTCTGACTATACACACACATTTTAATTTCTTTTTGGCACTTTAAAAGAATTGAAAATTATTTGTGTAGTAACATAAGTTTTGATATTCTATTGTTATGCTTAAACATTTAAATTAATTTAGTCAATTAAAATACTCTTTTAGTACCAATGTATAGAATTAAAACCTTAATATTAAACGTTTTTGAATATTTATAACTTTTGTTTTCAGAAATGTGTATGTATTTAAATTTAAAGTAAACACTCTTTTTTTTCCTCTTTTTATTTCTTATATAGCAATTTCATTAAAATGCTTTTGCTTATTAAAGTTATACACTCTCTGTTGCCATATTCAAACTTGATGTCAAAATTTACATTTTAAAATATTTTCATTTTTCTATTAATAAAAGCTATTAATTAGAACAGCGTTTCATGCATCTCTCTTTTTTTGTATTCCCTTCAGATTTGTTTTAGGAAAGCTTTTATATATCTCATTTATTCTTTTCCTTTTGTGACGGTTTGAAAGTTTTTTTGTTAATGATTTATGTTATTTATTAGGTGTTTATTACATTAAATTCATTACATCAATAATTTAGGCAAATTTTATTATAAACTGTGTATTTTTTTGAATTCTTCATTTGACATAAACAAAAATAAAAGGACCTAAAAGTGAAATGTTGTAAGTTATTCATTTACAAATTGTATAGTTCATTCTTTTGGCAAAACAAATTCTAGTATTTGCAGATGAATTAAAATTTTTTTACAAATTATTGTGATAAATGTTCCATTGGGAAAGTGCTGCATGAAAAGTAAAAAAAATTGTTATTTTATTAAAAATATTTTTAGATTTACGCTTTGTTTTACTATTTTTAACAAAGACATGTTTTATTTGTCAATAGATTTGAACAACATTGTTGTGAAAGAATAAATTCCTCTAACTTATATTCATATTTCAAAAACAAATTATAGAAATTGAATGTGAAATTAATTTCGATAAATTTAATAAATGTTGAATTTTGTCAGATAAACAAAAATAAAAAATTCACTTTAAAATTTTTACCTCAATTTAATGTATTACATCAATATTATAAAATGCCGCCAGTAGTAAGTTTGGTCTAATGGAGTGTATGGAAGAGATGGATTAAACCAATGTTATAGTATTTAAATTTCTACAAAGCATAACTAAGAAATTTTCTTTTACATCTTAAAGATTACTATTTATGGAATAAAATTTTTTTATAGAAAGGTGATCTGATATGTGTAAAAAAAGTTAAGTTGAATAGAGATTATAGAAGTATTTACTTAGTAGTGGACAAAGATATCTAATTTTTTTTTATTAACAGTATTTCATACTAATATTACTGAATCATTTATTTCTAATTTTAATTATGAAGGAATTTACTTAGATAACTAAAAATTAATTAGAAAAACAAATTTCCTTTTAAGAACAACTAAAATATTTTTACTTTTGTCTCATCCATAATGCAGATGTTATCATTCGATTAATATTAGTTTTGCTGAACTGTTTAACTAGTGTATTTACATGGAAATAACATTTCAATTTCTGTGCTCTAAATATTAGTTTGTAAAAGTTCATGTAAAAATATTTTTTCCAGTCATAATTAATGTAAATATTTCCCATCAAACACTTTATTATTATTTCACAGTGAGTGATAATATGAATAAAATTATAACCAGATAATAAATTCTCTTATTATGCAAGCACCCAGTGTGAGTTTCCATTAATATCAAGTTGAATTTCTTTTACATACGCAGTGTTACATTTAATTTAATCAAATATCTAAAATTTTCATAGAATATTTATTTTAAAATTTCATTACATAGAAAATGATAAAAAATAAATAAAAATTCTGAACCTTATAAATTTCAAATCTTTTCTGAATTGTTTCTATAGTATTTATACAGTTACCCTTAAATAGTTATTTAATATGTTTTGAAAGAATGCTTAAATAAATTATTACTAATAAGTGCATAAACTGTTTTGGTATTTCATTAAAGTTTAAAATTGATTAGTCAAATACATTGTATTTTAATTTGCCTTATTTTTAATTTAGTATTTTGACCAACACTTTTCCATAAATGTATATTAGAACTATATCAAACTAATTATAATTTATATGATTTTATTATTAAATAAAAAATTTTATTTATACAATTTTATTTGGTGTACCTAAAATATATTGTTTTAAGAAATATTTTTTTATCCTTCATTATTCTTTTATAATAACTAGTATAGGAATATTTGAAGTCGGTAAATTCAGATTTATTAATTATTACATTTAATATTTTTCATGTTCAAAACATGTTTTTTTCCTTTTTTGATTATCCTTTTCTTCACTGCAAGTTTTATTAGTCTTATCACCTTTTACAAATTTCAGAACTGCTTTTCATCATCTTCAGAACATGGTGCATTTATTTATTTTGTTAGTTTTACATTATCATACCCTGCATTAGTGTTACTTTTACTACTGGTTTCATTTTTTTTTCTTTTATGTCATTTTATTTATTTTTGCTATCAAAATTTAAATTCCAATTGACATGGAATGTAATTTAAGGTTTACATATTCAATAAGAGAAACTTACTTAGAAAAATAGGTTTAAAAACAATATTTCACTCTGTTTCGACATTTGTACTTCCTTTATTCATATTAGTTTACTTAATCACATTCATGCATAGTGCAAGAAATAATACATTTATGTGTGAATCATACATTATTTCTGTAGTCTCTAAAAAGTGCATCCTGGCATCATGAAGGAAGACAATTCATGTGTAGTTATAGTGATGGAAGTATCAGAACATGGAATGTTAAATACCCAACAAAAGCAGAATCAGTTATGTTTCCCCATGGTAAGTTTTTAATTTGTGTTCCACCCATGAAAAGTATATTGTTAAAAAAGGCATATATTTAAAGAGGTTATTAAGAAAACACCTTAGAACTAATATTTTAATTGATAATATCTATATTGTGATGCATCTATTAAAAATTATTAATATTTTTAACATATCTATTTAATTTACTAAAGGCCCAAAAAGGAAATATGATGGGTAATTTATTGTAAGTGAATAATTTTAATAAAACGTAATATTTTTTTGTTATTTATCAAATGTCTTGTTTGCAGCAGTTTAAAATCAATTTTTGAATATTTAGAATTTATTTAAAGCATTGAATTTACTTATCCAAAATTAGTGAAACGTTCACTAATTTATAATATGTGAATAATTTGACAGAAATATAAATTGCATATTTTTAAGTTCGTTATTTATCATCTGTTCAACATACAAAAATTTCTAATCATTTGTTTGAACATATCAAATCTATCTCAAGCATTCAAGCTTATTTTTAAAAATATGTAAAAAATTTTTTCATTTTAATATTAAAAAAATGTTATTTTAAATATATATACTATAATATTAAAGACTGAAATATTTTATTTTATGAATTAAACTATGAGATGATTTATATAAGACTAATAGTCTAAACTGGCCTAATTTCACAGGCTGCAGCTTCAAAGGTAAACTTGTGCTTTTCTTTTGGAAGACAACATTTACTAATTTTTAATGATGTTTGCTATTTTTTTTAGCCTTTCACAAAGAACTATTTTCACAGAGAAATGAGATCTTGTTGGGTGTAGATCTAAAAACAACTCTAATGGGAATTAAAATACTAGAAAATTTTATTTAATTATAAAGTTATTAATATTTTGAATACGACTAACAATTTTATATTAATTTTTCAGTATAAAATATGGTTTTCACCAAATGATTTCTATGTATCTTTATATGGAAATTAGTGTGCTAAATAAAAATTACAGAATTTGTTACAAGTCTTACACTCACTTTATTTTTAGCTAAATCAACTAAAGAGGGAAACCCAGAATCATGTCAGACTATCAATAAGGTTGAGTGGAAAACTTCTCGTGGCAGGTAAGCGTGAATCTGTTATTAAATTTGTTGATGTAATAATTTTTCTGTTACTAAATATAAATTTATGTTATTTAGTGATTCATTTATTGCTTTTTCTGGTGGTATGCCTTTTGATCAAGGACATAGTAATCCATGTGTTACAGTTATTCATGGGAAAACTACTACTGTTTTAGAAATGGAGCATAGCATAATTGATTTTGTCATGCTATGTGACACACCATGGCCTAGTGGTAATAAAATGAATTTAATTTTTTAATAATTACAATTATTTAAGTTTTTGTTTAACACAATGTTTCCTAATTTTTTAGTTATCACAAAAATGAAGTATTAGTTTACCATGCATTTCATGTTATTTTAAGTATCATCTCTTTCAAATAACTTTGAATTGCACATACGTTTTGTAAAATCGGAAAATCTGTATTTCATTTAAAAATTATATTCTTTAATGATCTAGTAAAACCTGTGTTTTTCAAAATATTTGGCTAATTCTTAGAGAAGCATATGAAAATCAAATAGCTTTTATAGAACTATATGTAATTTATGTGTATATGTGAAGAAAGTAATATATTTTCTTTAAAATTTTAAAATGCATAATACACTAAAATTTATGAAAAATAAAATAATAAAATTTTGATTAATGTAACATATCTCATAAAACCAGCAAATGCTGCTAATTTTAAAATAGAATTATATAAAATAATGAAAAAATATTTAATTTTTATAATTTAAAAATAAATAATGAATGAACTCATTGAGAAATTATATGATGAAATCTTATTGAGTTAATAAAAAATCATTTCTAAAATTTAAAAATATTCCTTTAATAAAACATGTTATTATGTTTATTATCTTTAATGTTTATGCAACTTTTTCAGTCATTCCTCATTCTGTCATTGAGGTGCTGACAGCCACCAGTGAAAACAATGGCACTCCTCTATTAACATATATTTCTGTATTCTGAAATTTGTTGATAAATGTAATCAAACAAAAACATTATACCCATGGGAAACTCGATTTTTTATTTCTATTATAGTCAGTAGTATATGTTTTCTAATCTATTTGTATGAAAAAATTTTTTCATTCTCTGACTACTTTAAAAAATATGATTTGAAAACAGTGTTATGTGAAAAATATAAAAAAGTCTTTGTTATAAATTTAGGTTCTACCAAATTAGATTTGGGATTTTGACTCAATTTTGCAAACTTGTATTGCATTTCTTTAAAAATAGGGTCACATCATGACTCTTCTACTTTTAACTGTTTTGCTTAGTAAAATTTATAATCGAATATGCAACCTTAATTTTCTTAAAATTTTTATTTAGAAGAAATCTAGATTCATCATCTATTGACAGAATGCTTCATCTATTTATGGCTGTTGGGATGGCATTCTGATAACGGTAGTAAAACTATTTGCAGTAAATTACTATATATGTCTTTTTGCACAAAACTGACATTTATTGTTTTTTCAAGTAATAAATGGAAAGATTTCTCATAATATTGAGGTTATAACTGTTAGCAATATCTGCTCGTAACCAAATAATTATATTTTATGCCTTGTAAATCCAAATGGATTTACGAGGCATAAAATTTCGCATTTTCATATTTTTTTTATTTTTTAATTTGAATTTGATTTTTCTTAAAGTTAATTAAAAATTGGTTATTTAAATAATAGATTGCAAAAAATATGCCAGATATCATTTCTCAATCCAAACATAAATAAAACTGTATTACATTTATTAAATTATAAGGAAAATTTCTGGGCAAAATAATATATACCCTTGTTTTATAACTAAATATTCATTCATGTTTCAAATTGAGTTTTAAGTGAAAAATTTAGACTGTAAAGAAATTTTCCTGATTGCTTTTATTTTAAAATAGACAAAGATAGTAGTTATGTATTTTTGCTTTTAAAATATGTATTACATATGCTGTAATATTTTTAAACTTTTTATATTTCATGCTATTTCAGATTATCAAGACCCATATGCAATTGTAGTATTACTTTGCAATGATCTTGTAGTTATAGATTTAACTAGCTCTGGGTATGTAAAAATTACAAATTTAAAAGAGCTTTTTACTCAAATCATATGAATTTATGTATACATTTTTATGTACAATTATTAATTGACAGTTTTTTACTGATGAAAAATATATTATCTGTTGAGTAATCAAATAAAAATACTGTAAAATATCTTTGCATTGTTTTAGTTTAACTAATTGTACTATCTAAAATGCATTAGTGGAAATTTTAACATAATTTAAAAACTTCCCAGAAATTTCAGGCACTTAAAATGATATTGTAAAATATATATATCTTAATTATATAAAATACATATTATGCAAATGTATGCTTTTGTGAATCTTAGTTTTCAACTTTGGTAATAACTCCTTATAATAATTATTATTGGTTGCTTCTTTACGCAACAGTACCCGTAGGATACAGAGCATGCAATAGTTGTCAGATTGCTGCTATATATGACTATGGTTGCATCCTGAGTATGCAACCAAGGATATCGGTACAAACTAAATAATGTCAGAATTCATTGACATGTTGTAAGAAATTATATTTTATCTGGAAGGCCGTTTATCAATATCATGAATTTGAAACTCTGATCACATTTTGGTGGAAAGTGTAAACATAAGAACATTTTCTACATTAACAATATGTTTTATGATTCTTTATTTCTCTTCAAATATCAGTACTGAAATAGCTTTCCTCTCTGTTTTTGTTCCTCAATAATCTTTTAAATGAATGTTATCTAGGCTGTAATAACTTTAGCTATAGTATTAATGGTACTAGTACTGTTTTTTCAATGACTGCAATTTATGCTATTTTTTTTATTCATGATCAAAGAATTACAACTTTGACAAGTGATAAACCTCTCATGTTTGCTGCTTGTTCTGTTAATACTAAAGGTGTAGATGCAATGTGTACTACAATTGTAATTAGTTCCTTTATTTATCACACTTGTTTGAAAGAATTTGCAAGAGAAATGTTTAGAAAATCGTGCGTTTTTGAGGGAACCAAGACATATAAGGGGCTATTGAACATGTAAAAAAGAGAACTTTTATTTACAGTAGAACTCAATTATCTGAATCAATAGAACCGGAGTTGGCCGCCCTGTCTAGTGGTCAGAGTGCCTGATTGCGGATAGGAAGGTCTGGGTTCTAATCCCGATTCGGGCGTGAATTTACTTTCTCTATCTATCTTGTCGTTGTCCTTTCTATGTATAAATGAGGTTTGAATGGTTGCCTACCCTATAAACGGATCCCTGTGGAATGTGTGCACTGAAGCAGTTGGACTCCACAGCAAATATGGTTCAGTATGAAAAAGTGGAGCAATGCACCTCATATTGCCAGCCTAGCTGGTACAAGACAAAAAAAAAAAAAAATAGAACCGGACCCCAATCGGATAATCAAAAATTTGGTTAATGTGATTTTATTTCTAAAAAAGGGTTTATTTTAATTAATTATTCGATGTGGGAAAATAAGAGAAAAACTACATATCTAAGAACTTTTGATCAGTTAAATGAAAGGTAACTGATTTACATGTTAAAGTAATTAGAAGTACTTTTTATTAATACAGTATAAGGCTGTAAATGAAAGTCATTACTTGCTGAACATCTTGATCAGAGTAAGCTGTTTCATTGCTTTCATGTGGTGTCAGGGAGTCAAGTCGCACTTCTACTTGACAATGCAAAGTTGCATGTGGTTGCATTTCGGCTGAGGCTGTATCCACCTCAAAACCAGCAAATACTTCATTAGCTGATAGTTCCAAGTGTGATTCAACTTGGACATTAATGTCATCTTCATCTTTCATATTATCAATAAGTTTATTCTCATTTGAAATTTTAAATCTATAATCTGTAACTCATAATTCATTCTCCAATATCTACAGCATAAGTGATATGTGATTGTCATCTTCTTCCTTCTCTTACCTTTTTTTTTCTCCTGTTTCCTTAACTGTTTCCTTTTTTCTCATTTTCAATATAATTTACATTTCTCAAATTCTGGAATTGATTAGGATAATAGGAGTTCTACTGTATTTACTACTTTTAACATTATTATCCTTCATTGAAATTATTACTATTCTCATAATATAATTAAGATTACTTACCTCATATTTTTATGTAATGAAAAAGAGTGTTTCTGTACAAAATATTTAACTTTTATTGAATAATGCAAATATTTTCAAAGTATTTAGTATTATGAGATCAAATATGTACTCTGAACTTCATATTTAAATTTATAGCTATCCTTGTTATCAAAATCCATATCCAATGGATCTTCATGAATCTCCTGTAACAAGTTGCTCATATTTTGCTGATTGCCCGAATGATTTAATACCAGCTCTTTATTCTACTGGTACTAAAGGAAAGAAAAATCAGAGTTTTTCGGAGAAAGTAAGTATTTATCTTTGAATAACTGTTGGTTTACTTATGAATTTGGTGTGAAGTTATCATTCATTTTGATAATAATAAATTTATTTTCTCTACGTGTATTAACAATAAAAACTTTATAATTAATTTTCAGATATATATTTAGTCTCAGATATTGTAGTCACATTTATACATATATCTTATTATAGCTCTAAGGATTCTAAATTCCCCCCTTTTGATTTTAGGTTTAAGTGCATAATTTAAACTGTTTAGGAACCTTGTCGCTAATTTAGCAAAACATGTAAAAATCTATATCATGAAATCTTCACACCTGCCTAATAAAACTTTTATTTTAACTGTGTCTGCTATATATTCATATCAAATAATAAAATATATCTCTGGAATATTATGAGTTCAGTTTTGCATTCACGTCAACATTCTTTTTTATTATTCATTCAAGAGTTATAGTGAACTATTTGTTCCACTAATAAATATATCTGAATGACTTAATTTTTAGTTACACTACTTTTAGTAGATAATTATGATACACATTTTGTTCCTGGGAAAAACATAAAATAGAGTTATAGAATGACAATTATAATTTTTTTCAATTCAGTCAAATATAGCAGGGTACCAGAATAAGAGTACCAGATGTTTCCATGTGCATCATATTATTTTATAAATATTTAGAATAATTATCCATGGTGTTACTTAAACCAATATAGAAACTGATTACTTATTGTGGAATCTGATTTAAAATTGTTTTCATTTAATTGTGTTTCTAAGAAAATTTCTTTAAATTTGTACAATTAATTATGTTTATCTGTTATGTTATTTAAAAACACTTTTCAAAATTGGTAAATTTTACAAATGTGATATTTATTACATTTGTATAACACATTTATATTGAAGAGATTTAATGATATTTTATTCACATGTTTTTATGTATTATTTTGAAGAAGTCTATTCACAATATATAGATTAATAAAAATGTGCATAACTTTTTATTTATAAAAATTACATTATTAACTTACTTGATCGCATTTATGGATTTACTAATATTATGATCAAGTAAGTTAATAATGTGTGTGTGTATATGTATATGTAATATATATATATACTCAATAATTAAGTTTTAATTATTAAGTATATATATATTACTTAACAATTAAAACTAATTACTTAATAAAAATAAGTATATATATATTAAGTATATATTACTTAATACTTCTGATTTATTTTTTATATTGATGCTACTGTATCAGTAATAAATTGCATCATAGTTGAGACCTAATGTAATTCAATGGCATAATGCTTGCCATAATCTTCATTCGTTAACAAACTAAATATTGCAATATATGCTGTATTACTTGCTAATTAATTTAGTTGGTATAACAAACACAATGTATTCAAAATACAAATTATTTCAAAAAATTTTTAATGACATTTTAGAGCTTTTTTTAATGGCAGTATTAAAACTATGGAAATATTTTCCTTCCTTTAGTGAAACTTTATGACAAAGTTGACTCCAAACCAAATGATTTGACCATATATTCATGTTAAACACAAGTATTAATGAATTAAATTTTTTAGCTATTTATAAAAAGTAATGATTTATAATTTGGTTTAAAATAATTAGTTTTTGTGATTTAACAGAATTGTCTATTTATATTGTTTTATTAGCAATTAATCTTTGCCATAAAATCTTCCTTTTATCCATATTATATATCAGCTAACACGATATATTTGTCATTTGCTGTGGTATGTAGATGAACTTATACGTGTACCATGTTATGATATTCCTAACTACTCGAACAGAATCCTTCATGCTTCTTTTTCTTTGCCCAGATTTAAGTATAGAAGTTCAAGCTAAGCATTATTTTAAATCATGTGTGTAACATATTCAAATCAGTTTTCCCAAAACAAAATGCTAAACAATTTGATTTCTCGACTGAGGCATTTAAAACAGGAACTTCTGCAATTTCTAAATTTATATTCTTTTTTAAGGTTTTGACATCATGGGAGTGTTGATATGACTGAAATATTTTCTGTTATGTTTAAAAGTATGAACATTTTATATAACATTAGTTGTCAAGGTTAAAATTTGCTTAATTTGTTTAATTCTATTGCTCCCATACTTTTTTAGTAGTGAATTATCCATAGGTTATGCAATTTACATTTGTTAAGAAAATGAAATGAACAATCCTGTTTATGTTTTCTTTTTTTTTTAAAAAAAACATTAATCCAAAGAATTAAAAGCAATTGAAGTATCCAAATTGTTTTAATAATAAAAAATTATAGGAAGAAAGCTTTCTTTAGTTTTTTGAAAATTATAAACTTTAACTCATAAACTTTTTATTTTCAATAAAATATTGATAATAATGACTTTATTTCCTTGTATTCACACCAAATGTTTTGAAAACTCATTTCTTTAAGATTTTAATATTTTTAAAGTTAAAGTTTATATCAAGTTAATAAATTGGCGTTTTTGTAGGACTGAAATTACTGCTTCAGTCAATGATCAACAACCTCATTAACAATGCCACCTAGCTAGCAGGTGAATGGTATTGGTGCAATAGTTTGTGGTTTCGAATCTTTCTTCAGACTTTAATGTTTGTAGTAGTTTGGAATCTACTTCAAACTATAGGTCATTGTCAAATTAGCCCTCTTAAGTAAAAAATGGCTATTCAAGGACAAAGAATCAAAAATACGAGAGCTTGATGTGACACATATGTAGCGGTACAAGGTACCCATTGCTCTTATTAGACAAAATAAAGAATGCAACAAAGACAAACCAAAAATACATCATATTACATATCTTAAGATCCATGTTGCTTATCTGTTTACATTAAACTCTTGTGCAAATTGTTTTCTTACATTTTCCTACCTTGTAGCATATGCCAAATTTCATGTAGTGAAACTATTTTTTGTTGGAGTGTCTCAGTTTTAATTCTTTATGTTTCTAATTTTAATTATGACTCGGGTATAAGAAAATTAACCAATAAGTCTGAAACTTCTTTTATTCCTTAGTGTTTTTTGATTTCTCAAGTAGATATTGATATAAATTAATGATTTATATACATATGCATGTATACATACATACTAACAGGTTTAGCTGGAAAGCTTTAATTTTTCATTGATTTTTAAAATGGTCAAAATGACATAAAATTTGAGCGACATGAAATTTAAATGATAGGCATCATAGTTATTAAGTATATAAAATTAGTACCAAACAGTACTTTAATATGCGCTAAACAGGTAAATAATATGAAAAGGTTGTGTAAAAATTGCTCAGTATGTTCAATTTTATGCTCATTAATGTACCTTAATTGCAGAACCATGTTTCAGACCACCAGTTAAAGCGAGTCTGCATGAATATTTAGAATATGAACCAAATGTTTTTTTTTTTTTTAATTTAGTAAGAAAGCTGGCCTTTTACTAAGATATCATTCTAAAGGAACCCCCACAACTTAAAGTTGCAGGATTTGATATCTAGCAAATAAGGTGGTCATACTAACAGAAAATAATGCCTTGATCATTCATGCTTTTTGACATGCCCTCTTAGTAATTGCTTTGCATGATGATCAGCATGATGCAATGTGTTGTCCTATTATGAATAAAAATGATATCTTCAAGGCATCCACACTTCTGAAGTTGTAGGATTAAAACAATTTGGCATACTTCAAGTTACCATTGACTAATGACTGAACAACTATAAAATTCATTTACAATTATCTCTAAAAAGGAAGGTCTAATGATGAAAGTAGCTGTAAAACCACACTGTATTTTCATTTTTTGAGGATACAAAAATTGTTTTTTAATAATGTGCAGATTTTCCAGTGCTCAAATTTTATCACTGTTGTCATTAATTTTCTCATTGAGGTAAAAGTGGGATTTTTCAATCTACAGTATTCCATAGTCAAGTGACTTCAACCTCAATTTGAGCAAGAAACTGCAATATAAATGTTTTATAAAATATTTATCCTCTTCCTGTAATATGTGTAAAAGCTTGAATTTATATGGAGAAAAAAGAATTACCTGGCCTTGGATTTTTCATGGAATACACTAGAAACAATCCAACATATTCAATTCACAAGAAACAACTGACACACTCACACTAACATATGCCGACTGTCTGCTAGCTGAGTGATAAAAATAATACAATGTGCTTTTCTTGCAGCTCAAGCATAATGTGCAGTAAAGTAATTAATGCTCATGCAGAAATTGCTTTGTTCATAGAATAATGCTTTAAGACTTGTACTGTAATTCAGATGATGTCTCACTATTTCAATATATGAAAATATATAGTGTTTGTTTATAGCGCCACCTATTGGTTTTTACAAATTATACTGATTTTCTAATTTGATAAATGTGTATCATCATTTGAATTACCTGCATTTCATATTTCATCTCATTTGAACTAATAGAAAGCACTCTAGAACATTCTAAAATGTATGTATATACATTTCTTTGTAGATATGTATGTATGTATAAGTTTGTGTGTAGGTACACAAACGTATAAGCTGCACTTGCAAAAAAATAATTGTTTTACATTGCATTCCACTTCTTCTTAGACCTTTTTTTTAGTAATACTTCAATTTATGGTTATCTATAAATTTCATGTTATTATTATTGTGTCTTTCATACAAGATTCAATTTGTGTGTGACTCAGATGTTGTTATCTTACTTTGTAAAACAAAAGCAATTCTGCCTTAAGTAAAACTTGATAAAGATTTTAAAATTTTCTTGAATTATTATCCATTGCATTACGAGAGTACATTAGGTTAATATCTGACTGTATTTCAAGTTTCCTTTATTTTTGTTTATTAAAACGAGATAACTAGATTTTGCTCATAAGCATTTTTTCGTAAGAAATATTTTTTTTAAAAAAAAAGTTAGATTGACGATTTTCTGTTAGGAAATTAGAAGCCAATAATGTAAATGCTGTGACTATACAACAATTTAAACATTAACTTTTTTTTTATTTCTTAAAAATCTCATTTTTAAAAAAAGAAAGTATTTTATTATAGTATTTAGAGGTTTCTATGATAAAAAAGTACAAATGCAAAAGTTTTTTACTTTCAAATTCCTAAACTACATATGTAGAATCATTTTGACTAAATTTATTGTTATTTTGAAAATTTATTGTTAAATTTTATTCTTTATATAAGCTTAATTAAGTCATTATTTATTGCATTTTATATGTTAATGGCTGAAAGATATTTTTCATCAGATGATGTATTAGATTTTGATTAATAAATGCAAATAAATTTTTAATCTTTTAAAGTTAAAATGCTTACATAATTTCTTTCATAAAATAAATAGTGGCATTTTTGATGCTGCATTGATGTCATTCACAATAGTGTTTTGATTAAATCACTGGGATGATTCAGGAATTTCAAACAGGAGTAAAAATTATCTTGAAAAATATAAAAGAAAATTCCTGTTTCATTTTTTTCCTTGGGAAGTAAAATACAAACATATTCCTTATTGCATTTGCTGCCTTCAATGCCTTTGTGACTGTACTAATATGTAGAGCTTGTAAATTAACCTTTGTATTTTTAACATAAATATTTCTTGAATTAAATGATTTTTCATTTTTAGGATTTTAATTACTATTGATTTTAATCTTTTGAAGTAGGTCATCTTGCTTTTAATAATAAATGAGGGAAGGAAAATATTAAGAAATGTTTAACCTTGTGAAACAGAGAAATATGCAATTTATAAATAAAACTGAATCGTAAATTTTCCTTTTCTTGAAAACTAAAGTTCTCCATCAAAATAGTACATTTCATATTTTAATAAGGGTTGCACACTTAAAAAGAAAATTCTAAATTATAATGTTAAAAACTGTAGAACCAGCTTTTCATGTTCTTAAAAATATTCATTATACAGTGAAACCTTACTTGACGAGCATAATTGATATCACAATTATACATAAAGCAAAACACTTGCTACGCATAACAACTTTCTCTTATAAATTAATATAATATATGATGAAACATTCCATATCAAAATAAAATATTCACAAAATGTTATTTAAAAAGTTTGTTCATAGAAAATTAGTTATATATTGTTAAAGAGAATGAATCGTCTTGATTTCTATCTTCCATCATGAAACAAAATAACCTGAAAAACAAATTAAATTTGCAGAAAATTAAAAATAAAAACTGAAATAATTGTGATACATACATAATTAGTTTTTACAATAAAGATGTCCGGAAACATTTGTTTTTACCGATATTTCAAAATTTAACTAAAATCTGCCACAGCATTAACATTAAATAAATTTCTACGTCTCATAGCCACTTCTTTATTTAGATGATGCTTCTCAAAATAAGATGTTAGTATCCTATGCTTTAAGAATTACTCTTATTTCTCCAGAAGATTGTTGTGATTCTGTTACCTCCTCCTTCTCTTACAAACTTTGCTCCAAAACTTCTTGTTGTGAAACATGATGCAACTCTATGGGCTCTTTAGTGGTCATTTCCTGGTTGTGTTCTTCTACAAGTTCTTCAATATCACTATTCTCAACCTCCAGTCCCATGATAATAGCCTAAGACACATTCTCATGATTATAAGTTTCATAGGTGCTGCATCAAACTCCTCAAAGTCATGCTTGACAAAGCTCTCCTCCCAAAGCTTCCTCCAGGCAAAAGTAAAGATTCTCTTGGTAACCTCTTCTGATGACTTGTCGATTATCTTGATTCTGGCAATAATGTGGCAGTCATTTTTTTTCCAAATTCTCTGATAGTGAGGTTGGTTTCTTCAGTCACATGAAAACAATACTTGAAGAGTGCTTTAATGTAGAGTTTAGAAATTTAAATTTGCTGGTCTATATGTTGGAGTAAAAGAGTGGTGTTGAAAAACTGAAACTGGATGTTGATGAATTTAAATTCTTCAGGGAGATAATCTTGTAAGTCTGCAGGTTGGGCAGGTGCATTATCCATAGCAAGTAAGACATGAGTGATATATTCATATCAAGCAAATATTTTTTCACAGAAGAACCAAATATTTTAATCCATTTGCAGAAAAAGTCATGTAACCCGTACTGTTGGACCTCTGCATCAAATTTAGTCTGCTCTTCTGTATTTTGCATTTATTGAAGGCTCAAGAAATTCTGGAACGAATAAGCAACAGCTTAGTTTTTAAATCTTCATTTGCATTGGCAAAAAATATCAGGTGGTCTTTCATTTACATATTTTCAGACAATGAATTCTCTATTATATAAGCTCACTTCATTATTATATAAGCTCACTTCAGCATCTTCTTCCCAGAAGATGCTTCTTCACAATTAAAAAACTGTTGTTGTAAGTAACTTTCAAAATCTGCAAGCCTCTAGTAATGTTGATGCTCATTATGTGAAGTACTCATTGTAAGAGGAGTTTATTTAGTGATGTTCTACTGTATGTATAAAACTAATAATGTTGTAGTAGGAAAAAGTTTAACAATAATTACATCTATTATTCCATGAAATTTAATGTACTGATTATTTTAAAGTTTTGAAGAATAAGAGCATTTCCAGTTTTTTTTATTTTTTTTAAGGCCTTGAGTAATTAACTACAGTTAAACTCTATATTTGCAACAAAATAAAACACAATTTGTCTATATTTTTATGTAAATGATTATTGAAAATGAAATATTTTACTGAAATATATTTTAGGAATGGCCTATTGATGGTGGTGCATGGGGAATATCTACTCAGAGCTATCCAGAAGTTATCATAACTGGGTATTTATATTATCTATTCTACTGTGAAAATTTAGTAGTTATAAATGAATTTCTAATTTTTTTAACAAATTAATTCTTTTCTAGGCATGCAGATGGATCTTTAAAATTTTGGGATGCATCATCCGGTATAAATACATTACTAAAAATTTTGTATAAATTTAATTTATGTTTATCCTATGATCAATGCATTGCTATGTGTAAAGTTTCTTTCAAAACTATTTAAATAAAATCGTTGATCTTCCAAAAACATGGATGAAAATTGTGGTAATAATTGTAATAAAAGCTTAATCTAGCTACCAAGATCATTTGAATAATTATTTCATTTTAAGTCAAACTTAAGTAAATTTTGCAGCATAATTATTTTCAAAACATTTTATAAAACATTTGTCTTGAGAGATTAGCTATTTAAAAATAATTGTAATCAAACAAATAAATGCTTCTAGCAGTATTTAATATTTAATAAAAATGCTTTTTTTATTATTAAAAAAAGAACTCATTAAAAGATGAAACCAATATTTTCTAACCTCTCTTGTCTTTATACCTAAAGGAATATTAAAATGGTCCTTTAAAATGTGAAATTCTCAGTTTTGCATTCATTTAAGAGAAAAATTTAGTCACTAATTTTGATTAAAATTTCAAAACTGAAGTATTGTTAAAAAAATTTCTTTTTGGTTTTTGTAAGTTCATGTGTTCTGCTATTTATAAACTTTAGAAATCTAGATAGAAATCTTTAAAATCATTAAAATTTGCCACTTCAGTTTTTACCACTTCAGCTTCATAGAACTGCATTTCATTTCATACATAGAACTGCACATCATTTACTTTTCATTTCATAAACCACTTAACTTGTGATAATTACTATAAGAAATGTGTGAGGAATCTGTACAACAAAACTGATCCCAATTTAAGGTAATGAAATTTAAATTCCATTCTGTTTTATATGATTTGTTTTGGGTAGCCAGATCTGAAGTTTATTATTCCCCAATGACTATTTTCATTGAAAAGACTTTAAAATGTCCCAGTTTTACAGTTTTTGTCACTGCATTACCTAAAGTTCTATTCATATATATTTCAAATACCTTAATTATCATTTGTGACTTTCTTTGCATATAACACCTGTACTATAATAATGCTTTTAGTACTGCTATTATATACCATTTTAAAATTTAAAGTTATACCAAAATCTTTAAACCAATGGTAAGAATTTGATTCTGCAATAATTTTATCTATCTTGGTTTAACCAGTAAATTGAAAAATAGGTTTAATAATGGTTATACTAATAGTATAATATAAGAACAAATTACTTGTTTAAAAATACACATACAAATTTATAAACGTTATTTGTATTTGTCTTAGAATATCTCAGACCAATATAAAAAAATTTTGAGTAAAATTGCGCAATTTAGGTATATTGTATGTTAAAAATGCTATTTCTAATGACCTGTTAAGATTCTTGACGATCTTTGGTGAAATACTGTCTGAGGTATTAAAAACTTCTGTGATTATAAGATGTTTCCTGTTATATTAGCTGAATTGGAGATGTGTTATTGGGATTTCTATGGCTAAAATTTCCTGTATATTATTGAGTTTGCTACGAATAGAAGTTTTGTGATTTTTAAGACATTGTTTTATCGATTCTCAATCAACACGAACTTCGAAGCATGGCATAATACAGAATGTAGCTAAATTTTTAAACTACATTTGTGATACCTTTAAATGAGACAACTTTCCTTCCTTTTTAATATATTACATAAAATATAGTAAAGAAAGTAAGTTTCTTTTATAACAGTTAAAAGTTTAATTCCCGCCCACCCTGTCTATTGGTCGGAGTGCCTGACTGCAGATAGGGAGGTCCTGGATACAAATCCCCATTTAGGACCTGGATGTACTTTCTCTGTCTATCCTTTAATTGTGCTTTCTTTGTGTGAATGGTTGCCTACCCTATAAATGGGTTCCTAGGACGAATGTGTATTGAAGAAATCTGACTCCATGCCAAAATATGGTTTGGTTGGAAAAGTGGAGCAGCGCACCCCATAATGCCAGAGTCTAGCTGGCACAAGACTACAGCAACAAAAGTTTAATAGTCTGAATGTGTAGACATATTTTTAACACTTATTACTCTATATATATTAAAGTGATCCAATTTGTAGAACTCATGGAGATCAAAAATTCTATAAATTGGATCACTTTAAATTCTCATGAAATTTTTAATTTTTATATGGGAAAAGTGGAAAATCTTTTAGATATTGTCTTATAGAAGACTTTAGTAGGGACATCAAAAACAAATGAATATTATAAATGGATTTTAATTTTACATATGCCAAGTATTAATTTTTTATATTGTAAAGACATACTTTCTCTAAAAAACTCCATTTGAAATTGATTTTGAAGTATCATAAAATACTATATTTTTGTTTATCAATGTTCATTTCTAATGAATATTATTTGGAATTTAAATCTGAAGAAACATTTAGGGAAACAGCTTTATCTTACAAATCATTCTTAAAAATAATGTATAAAGCCAAACTAAAATAGTTCTAATGAAAATTTTGTTAATGTGAATAAGCAGTTTTGTAAAGTAACTGTACCCTTTGTAAAAATTAGTTTTCATTCATGAATCCTAGTTAGGAAATGTTTTTAATTTTTTAAAATCATTTTGTAATTACTAATATTCTGTATCTCTTAAAAGTATCATTACAGATTTTATACAAACTCAAGATATCAAGAATATTTGAAAAACCAAAATTATCACCAGACAATTCGGATGATGACCCATTTGCCATTGAATTAGTTGCATTTTGTCCTGAAACACGAACATTGTGTGTTGCTGATGCCAGTTCTCATGTTATCATCTTTCATTTTCTGCAACAAGAGACACAGTCGGAAATCACAGTGAGTAAATGCTTTCAATCTTTCTTAAATCTTTACATTTTAATTCATTAAATATTTTTAATATCATCATATCAAATGTATTATATTATTTACCAATTAAGCATGCCATTAAGTTTGAATTATCATGTTTTAAAACATAAAAAAGTGGTATCAAATTTGAAGACTGCTTTTAGACATTTATTAACTTTGATCTTATAAACAGGCATGTAACTGAGCATAAAATTACTGTAAAATAGTATTTATCCAATTAATATTTCTTTATGAAAATATGTCAGTAATGTAATTTTCATATTTTTCATGTAAAAACGTCTTTCTTTATGTGAAAAATTCATGACTTTAAAATGTCGCTTGTGAAATTCAGGACTGAATTCAAGTTTATTTTAAAATAATCTGTCTAGATTTTGTAATTTTGAACATTGTAATAGTTTCTTAAAATACTTTTGAGGGTAAATAGCTAAAATAATATATAAATATTCCTTTATCCTCATTAAAAAATAATCAAAAAACTACAGCTCTCATTGAAAGGCATATTTTTTAATAAAGTGAAGTGAAACAGTTACCAAACAAAAATGTATTGCGCAATTAAGGCAGGTGATTTTGATTCTTTTTCTTTGCTGCTGTTTTCCTTGTATTGTATAAAATTATTTGAATAATATTTAAATATAAAATTTTTGAGTTAAAATATATTTTCCATGTTTCCCTTGAAGAAATTTACGTATAATTCAATTGGGATAAATTTGTTTATTAATGAAATAAAGACTGAAATAAAAATTATTTAATATGCCTGGTGGAAAGTGTCTTTTCAATGACCAATGGACTCTTGAAACTGTATCTGATAGTTGTATTTGTTTTGAGTAAGTGTATTTGTATTTGAAAAGAAATTGTCAAACACATTTTGAAATACTCAATAAATTAATTGAAAGGAATCTATTGGAAATGTCTAAAACCTCTAAAACAACTCATTCTTTTATACAATGTGTAATCCAATATTATATAGAATGTGGATTATTTAAATAAAAAACTTGAAGCCTTCAATGAATTTACAATGTAAATTCATTGAAGGCTTTTGAAATAATCATTAATAATTTTAACTTAAATAAAAAATAGTTTTACATTATTGTTTGCAATTATTTATTTTTATTACTTACAGAAATGAAAGAAAAATATTGCATGTATATAATTATATGCATATTTGATTAAGAACAATTTTTAAAATAAAATTAAAATTATTTAACGTGAATGTCGATACCTCCTGGAAATTTTTTATTTGACTCTTGGAAAACTCCTGAAATTTGATTCTTGGAAATTTGTACTAACTCTGAAACACTTTTCTATGGAAAAATATTTTAATTATTCATAATCTACTGGCATGTCAGTGGAAAATTATGATCTGTAGCTTTTCCTAGTTGTATATTAAAGAAAAAATTTATAAAACAAAATTGTATTCTCTTTATGTATAAATTTAGGATGTTACAACCATGGAAATGAAATTCCTTTAAACATAAGGTATCATAAAATATCTAGAAATACTTAAGCAATTATTATATAGTCTACATTTATCTACCCCAAAAAATTCTTTTGCTCTAAAAGTTTCTATTTCTCTCATAAACTGTAGAAGGTGATCAATTTATTTATCTATTCAACCACCTGAATCAAGTTCAGTTTGTCAATCTTGTTCATTTTGAACTCGATTTACATTTTGATGTTTCACTGAAAGTATCATTTAATACTATTGGATGCAAAAAAGAGAGTGTTCTATTTATATAAGCAGTTGGAAAAAATGGTTTTAATATTTTACAGAACCTTTATTTTGTTTAAATGAAATTCCTTTAAACATAAGGTATCATAAAATATCTAGAAATACTTAAGCAATTATTATATAGTCTACATTTATCTACCCCAAAAAATTCTTTTGCTCTAAAAGTTTCTATTTCTCTCATAAACTGTAGAAGGTGATCAATTTATTTATCTATTCAACCACCTGAATCAAGTTCAGTTTGTCAATCTTGTTCATTTTGAACTCGATTTACATTTTGATGTTTCACTGAAAGTATCATTTAATACTATTGGATGCAAAAAAGAGAGTGTTCTATTTATATAAGCAGTTGGAAAAAATGGTTTTAATATTTTACAGAACCTTTATTTTGTTTATTTTCATGCCTTGAAAAACATTAAATATTATTAACAAAATATTTTCTTGTGTAATCTGCAAAAGGAGCCATTTGGATATTACTATAAAAATCTCAAAATGAAAATTCTTTTACAAATATCCAAATGCTTTCTTTTTTTAATGTTTAAATAATACCATTCAAATATTTAAACAGATTAATTAAATTGTGATTTAGTATGTTATTATTCTTGTGTGTGGATTTTCTTGCATTTTCAGTAGTGCATAAGAAGTTTCAATGTTTTAAAATTTTAATATTTGCAGATTCTTGAAATTCCTGTATTTTATGAAGCCGAAGAGGATGTTGAAAACTCAGAAAATGATGCTTCTTTGAATTTTCAACAAGCTAAACAGGACTCAGAAGCAGGAAAAAAAGTAAAAAATCTACTTTTTATAATATTTTTAAATATTTAATTTCCTAATATTATTTAATCAGTATATTTCATTGTGTTGTTATCAAATCATAATTTATTTTGCTGTCAAATATGATAATGTGTTCTGACCAATTCTGTAAATAAAATTATTGTAGTTATCCTTTTACAAAGAATTAGTTTACAATTAATAAACATTTTTTATTTTCATTAACAAAATTTATATAAATTATAAGTTATATGCAAAACAATTTTAATTCTTATTTTGAAGATTAAATTCAGAAAACATGCTGAAGATTCAAAACAATGCACAATCTTTGCACTGAGGTAATTATTAATTTTTGTGAAACAACTGTACACCATGAATTAAAATGTCAAATAAATGAATTTAAGAAAATTAGAAATCATATATTTCTCCTTAAAGTTGCTGACGAGATAAGAGAAATTTGTTTGAAGAAACCATATAAATCTGTAATGTCCTCCATTGATTTTTTTCATCTTAACGAATTTTCTGTTTATTGATATAATGAAATGACTGATTCATGTATAACATAGTAATTACTTAACAGAATTGACCATTCTGTTAAGTAAATTACAGTGTTTTGAGTTGGAAACCAAATAATTCAATCAAGCTAAGTTTTATTCAGTTGTATGTTTTAGAATAAGGGATTTTTAAATTTAAAATACTAAATAAGTGATTTCTCATGTCGAAAATTGCTGCATATCACATTTTGTACTTGATTGCAAAATTTTGTTTGAGAATATTAAGAATCTGTAATTTTATTCATTATGTTATTTTACATAGTTTTTGTACCACAATATATTTATAATTTCATATTTTATTTTATGCTAACATTTATTGGCACATTCTAATTGCCTTATTTCTTTACCTCAAATTATCATATTTCCAAAGAAAACTTGAAATCCTAGAATTCTTTTCATAAAATATTTTCTAATGTTTTGTTTTAGTTAAGTTACAATTTTTAAAAAATATTCTTTCTTGGTTTTAAGTTATTCGAGAAGTGAATATATTTTTTTATGTTAAGTCTTTATATTTTCAGCTTTGTAGAACATTTGATGTATATCTTAATCGAAATATTCAAAATGTCATGTTTTTAAATCTTAAGCCTTTAAAATTTAGTATGTACCAGCTAATAGATTACATGCTTTTAATGATGAAAAATTTTAGATTTCATAAAATTTTAAGACTTTTTAATGAATATATCTATTTTAATAGGTATGTGGATTTTTCCCAACAAAAGTCAAGTCTGGTAATTCAAAAAAGAATCCAGGTTTCCAGGCTGATATTGTATGCTTAGCTCCAGTTATAAACCGCGATTCGCCACAGCACATAACTGCATTAACTCTTAATACTATTATTGGTTTGTAAGTACTACTAGAGAATCACTAAAATAATTTCGATGGCATTTCTTTTATTTTAATGTGTTAAAATTTAGTTTAAATTTTTAATAGTATTTTAATTTGTATTCTATATTGATATATGAAAAGTGTTATTTTCCCTGTTTCACATCAAATATTAGTCAAGCTGCCAGCAAAATGTGCAGCGTTGTGGCCATCAGTTCAAATGGTTCGATTTCCACCTTGGGATTGGATATTTTTGTGGCTCAAAATTTATTT
This sequence comes from Latrodectus elegans, assembly GCA_030067965.1. Lineage (NCBI taxonomy): Eukaryota > Metazoa > Arthropoda > Arachnida > Araneae > Theridiidae > Latrodectus > Latrodectus elegans. The sequence goes on from CM057817.1 coordinate 47,557,960, forward strand.
TAAATTGTAGGTCCTGATCTAGTTAGCTCTCTTGGCAAAAAAATTATTGTTGACGGACAAACAAAATCAAACTAATCTTCAGATTTTCATTAAATACTAAAACTTTTTGCTTTTAGATGATATTTAAATAGCATTTTATATTATGGATGCCACATTTTTAGCCTATGAAATAGCTTCTATCATTTGAAATTTTTAATTCATGAAATTTGTTTTAAAGCAATATTGTAGAATTTAAAAAATATTATATTCTGTTTCTAAATAAAATTCTAAAACATTGAAGATGTTTTACAAATAATAGTATAAAATAATTTAGTTCAAACATTTGCTTGAGGTCACTGGTAGTGTTTTGGAAGGGACACAACTACAGGACGTGATTCTTTAATCCTTCACTTCAAACTTATTGACCTACAATCTATTATGATATCATCTATGGAAATCTTACATGAGAGATGTTTATAGTTTTTAAGATTCTGTAATTCTTTGAACTAGAAGGTTCCATTTTTAATGCCGGCTGCTACTAAACGAAGAAAGATAAATATACTTTTGCTTCCTTTATATGCATTTGTCCTTGTGTGCACTTTTTACTGTTCTAGGTTTTCCCTGATATATTTTTCCAATTATATTTAACTTTAAAATTTATTCTACGCTAAACGAGTGGAAGTAAGTCAGTAAAAAATCGTCTTCTGTGTTAAAATGCTTTGTATTTTAAAATTAAACTATTATTTTTATTTTGTAAATTTTCGTCTGCACGTATCTCAAAAATTTCAGAGTAACCCTCATATATATATATATACAAAACTTTTCTGAGTAATATGTATTGTGCTTCCTTTTACAAAATTTAAATCTTATTACGGTAGATGTTCAATATTATGAATTCATACCGAATACTAAAACAGTTTTAAAAATTGAAAGATAAATACTCTATTATTTAGATCTGATCTTTATTTACTAACCTGCTTTCCTTTATAAAGTTGTAGAAAATATATTTAGAATACACTATGTAAAATACATGCAAAATAAGATTCATGCTTAAGAAAATTTAGTTCAATTTCAATGATAAAAATCAGAAGAAGAAAAAGATAAAGTTATAATTTCTGCTTATGAACCACTTTTTGAAATTAAGTTTTAATTTTTTTCAACTTAGAAAAGTAATTTGCTGCGTTTTCTCTCAAAAAAGTACTTTAACCAAGTGGTGGGAAACTAAAAGGGCCACAATCGATCTATCGATCACCAAAACATTTTGAGATGATAGCTGATGCCAAATTTTATGATCCACATTCCTAGGATTATTTAATCCCCTTATCATTATTGAAAGTGATTACAAAATAAATGAAAAATTAAAAGTAGCGCATGATACAAAAAAGACTACCTATTAGTGATTCAGCCACTTGTTTTGTAACTGATTCTTGCGTTACATTATTAGCTTCCGTATCTGAAAGCTCTTTTTCGTTGACTCTCAACTGTTTTATCAGCTAATACAGCTTCTATATATATATCACATATTAGTCCATACCCAAAAAATCTTGACAGCAGAAATCTTGGTAGGCAATTTCAGACAGCAGAAAGATTCTTTGCTGGAATTCATGTGTAAGTGACTCATCTTCTCTCAAGTCATCATATAAATTTTTGGGTTATCTACAGTTACAGTAGTTTCTTTAATGAAACCTGCCTGTTTTAATACTCTTAATATTGTCTTTCGTTCAACATCATTCAAACAATTTATTGACAAATACAGAAGGCTTTTGGATGGTCAGTTTAATAAAGTTGCTTTAATTTTAAGCCCATAGTTACCCTGCAAAAGTATTTAACGTTATTTGCACCTTAAGCCATTGATTATACCCTGATATACAGCTGTAATACAAATAGATTAGGTACAAGAAACTTAACTAAAATTGAATTAAGATAAAAAAAAAATCCTCAATTAAAAGAAGTTTAAGATTCTAAAAAAATGTTGATATCAAAGTCTCTGCAAACTTTCATAGATTATCTCAGTCATCCATACTTTAATGTTAACATGATATGCTATATGTAACTTTTGAACATTTTTGGGGCACAATTTTGCTTTTTCCATTTTGGTTACCATAGTTTCTAAATGGCAATAGTAAAGACCATGGACTTCAACAAATTGGAGATGTAGCACTGGCATTACATACAAGAGGAATGTCGGAGTGAAATCCAATACCTTGCCGAACCATGATGCGAGGTGCTGGACTATTATCGAGGTGTGTGACATAAGTCTTTCTTCACTGCGTCTCTAGACTGGAATTCGACCGTTGTGGGGCTGAAACAAATGGGATTCATCAGTAAAGTCATTCTGTTCCCTGATTCATGTCCATCCTACATTGCACCAATGAGCACTCAAACGCTTGTGGATTTTAAGCCAAAGGAAAATGAAATTAGAGATGCCTTGTGGAAATCCCACGCGGCTATAAAGGACATCAAATGGAGCCAGATCTCTCTGAATAATACATATCAGATTGAATCTGCTGTGCTTTAACTATTGATGTGGCTGAAGGATCTGTCACTGCCATGCGTGATCGATCGTAATATGCATGTTATCACATACATTGGTGCATCGAATTTAGTGCAATCGTTCCCATCGTTTTTTTCTGCATCTTGCAATTACAACTCCATAACACAGTTGCTTGATTTCGTCAAGCATGATCACTAGTTTCTCTAAATAATTACTTGCAATCCACATATGCTTCTATTCTTCACCTGTCAAACTAACAGATTTGATCTATGGATTTTCATTGTTGTCTATGAGGTTTAACTAAGCAGCTTATATCAAAAATGTAGGAAAAACAATTACTTCAAATTGATGTCTCTCTTCTGCCTGTACATAGCACTTGAAGTGGGAATACAATCTCTGGTGTAAGTATGTGCTGCAAAGTTTATGATCTGTATTACTTTAATTTATGCCAACCCCTGCTGTAAATTTCAGGCGATTTGTATTTTTCCTTTCTATATGTTTCATTCTGGGTTGCTACCACAGTAGAAATGTATCGACCAATAGTGGCTGTGGGATTATTGATACTTTTTTTTAACTAAATTTTAATGGGAAAGAAGCTTATCTTTATATATATATATATATATATATATATATATATATACACAGGTGATTATCAAAGTAATGGAAACACTTGTGTATAAAAAGGACATTTAAGAATTTACTTCATAAGCATTAAAATATAATCCTAGTGCATTAAAATATAAAACAGTGACCAAAACATCCCAGCTTTTAGGCGATATTAGAGGTACAGTGTCTAAAGTCGTGACAGGTTACACACAGCGTGGAAAGACAAGCTCAACAAAGCAAAATAGCAGATAGAAGGAGAACCTGAGTGAAAGAGAACAATGTTTATTAAAGCAGATAGTAATGTCTTAAAAGAAAACAACTGCAGCCAAAGTGACTGCAGAGCTCAATCAGCATCTGGATTCTTCAGTGTCAATAATTACAGTTAGTTTAATTTCCTTAATAGGGAACATCTATGGCAGAACAATCCCAAGCCTCTTGTCACAGATGCTAATGCTAAACGTCGTGTAGAGTGGTGCCACAACAATGTGGTCAATGGATATATGAAAGACTGTCATATGGTCAAACGTATCATATTTCATACTTTTCCACACAACAGTATGGGTACATGTCTGGAGAACACCTGCACAAGCTTATGATCCTGATTGCCTCCTTCCAACTGTCAAAGATGGAGGTGGATCAGTCATAGTATGGGCAGTATGGGTTTTCTGCTTTTCCAATCGTAACCCTGAAAGGAAGGATCACTGGGGAAAAATATAGCAAACTTTTAGCTGACTAGGTCCATCCTATGATGCAAACTTTGTTTCCTGAAGGAGATGGAATTTTCTAAGATGATAATGCCCCCATTCATCCAGGCAGAGTTGTCCAGTCATGGTTTCATAAACATGAAGATGAAGTGGAACATCTACCTTGGCCCTCACAGTCCCCAAACCTCAATATAATTGAACCGTTATGGTCTATTTTATAGCTTTCAATCTGGAATCGATATCCTCCACTGGCATTTCTCACAGAATTTTCACAATATCTCCATGAAAAATGGTACAATATTTCTCAAAATACTATTCAGAATTTGTATGATTCGATTCCCAAGCGAATCCAACCTGTATTACATGTCAAAGGATGTCCTACGCCATATTAATAAAGGATTCCTTCAAAATCTAGGGTTTTTCTATTATTTTGATAACCATCTGTATATATATATATATAATGTAAGTGTGCTTACTGTTGATAGTATCTGAAAGATATTTTATCAAGAATTATGCTGTTTCATTTAGTACTACAGTTTGCCCCATTTTCACTGTAAATTTTCTTTTAATTGTTTTTTCTTGTTGTTCCATTCTAAAAATTAGCACATTTTATTGCACATTTTACAATTTATTTTATACTTTATATAGGATGGCTTATGGTAGTGAATATGGCCTGACTATTATAGATATGATTCAGAAATGTTGTGTTGCCAGCATGACCACACCTGATTTATATGGTATTATTTTAAAACATTTACAATATTTCATTCTTCATCAATCATTATGTAACAATATTAGATGTGATGAGAATTTTTTACATTTTTGCAGTTATTGTTGATATATTTACTCATAATTTATTAAACACAAAATTATTTTTAGATCAAAATTTTTATTTATAATTTGAATTTAATTTTAGCAATTATAGTTATCCTGTTATTAATAACCAATATGAACAGATGTGTGATCAAAAAAATCGAAATATTATTCATTAACTGGTTCATTTATGTAACTTGTAATGAGAATCACTTAATGGTGTTTAATTAGTAAAAATATGCATTTCTATTTCATTGACAGAAATCTTTTATTAAATGTATAAACATATGTAATAATGTAATGCCTATGCACTGCTGGCCACCCAAATTGCAACAACAAGAAAGACAAGAGATATCCAAACAAAATTTACTTTTTTGATAACATGTTGAGACCAAGTATCAAATGATTAAATTTATAGACTTCTATGAAGTGTTGTTCCTGCCAAACTCAGTAGCCAGAGTAGCTACCATTGTTGGAGATTACCACTGCCACACACTTCAACATTGATTCAAAGATACTTTGAATGTGTTCTTGGGGTGCAGCAGACCATGCAGCTTCCACCCATTGCCAAAGTTGATCTGGTGTTGCAGCTGGGGATATAATCTGGGTCAACTGTTGAGCAATCATGGACCACGTGTTTTTTTTTCAGCAAAAGATATGGAGAGCGAGCCGGCCAGGAAAGCAGTTCAATCTGCCAATTGACAAAAAACTTTTGGACTATGCATGCCACATGTGGTCGGGCATTATTCTGTTGAAATACATGACTGTGAGCAAACCCTGAAGGTTAGGCAGGACAACTAGCTCCAACACCTCTGTGATGTAGCGTTGGCTGTTTAAAGTACCAGCAACACATACTAAAGGAATGCTAAAATGATATCCAATACTACCCCATACCATAATACTTGGTGAAGGACCAGTATCGTTGTGCATAATGCAGCTATTCAGCCTCCTCTCTCCGTTGTGCCTCCAGGCTTGAATGTGACCATCTTGGTGTTGCAGACAGAAGCATGACTCATTAGTAAAGATAATTTCATTCCATTCTTCCGTATTTATCTTTCTTTCATCACACCATTTGTGATGGAGAGGTCTATGGTTTTGAGTCAAAGGTGGACGAAGCAATGGACATCTTACAGACAAACCACTCTGCTGTAAACGGCATTGAATAGTAATCGCAGACACTGGATGATGCGTTACAGGCTGAATGTGCTGTGCTATGATTCGTGATGTGGCTGAGCAATCCATCACTGCCATAAGCACAATTTGCCTGTCATTGCATGAAGTTATGGATTGAGATGGATGTGATCGAACACGTTGTTCTTACATCCAACAATCGTATATCCTCATTACAGTTGCTTGGTTTCATCCAACATGACTACCGATTTCCCTGATAGATAATCCACAATCTCAGTAGACCACTATCCTTCCTCTATCGAACTTGGATACTTGATCAAAAAATTATTGTTGTTTTCTATAAGGTATAATATATCATTTGAAAAAAAAAACCATAAGGAAACACAATTGCTGAACTTAAAATCGTCAAAATCTCCAAGCCTTAAAAAGCGCTTTGAAGTGGTGCTACAGGCACGCATGATGTGCACCTGCCTTGAAATTTTAATCATTTACATATCTCATCTCCACTAATGTATGTTATCAGTTTCTTGTTATTTACATGTTTCTTTCAAGGTGTATTTACAATGGTGAGCAGTGTATGTTAATTATATATTTCTAAATTAAATATAAAATAATTCCACTAAAATTATATTTAGAATTCCTTGATTAGATTCTCTTTTTATCAAAACTTCTCTTGCTCAGAAATTGAGTCTTTCTCCAAACTTCCAACAATGACTTTATTGTCTCTTGATATCTCTTTTATCTAATAATAATGAATCCCTTCTTGGTCATTAATTTAGAAGTGGTATTTATGTTTTGACTATTGATTTACTTATCTGCAATTTTTTTAATTCTGTGTGTTATGAAATTGAATGTACTTAAAAATAAATTTATACTTAAATAGATACACTCCTAGAAAATCTTACTACACTGCATTATATTGTAGAAATATGGTGATATCCTATATATTGAGAATAATTCCCTATAATGTCAACTTACTTTTTTCTTTGAACATTTTTTATGAGTACAATCTTACTGGTAATGTTCATGTTATAAGTTATATCAAAGAAGAGTTTTTGTGTGAATTTTTATATACTAGCTTTTTGCTCTATATTGTTGCTTATTGTCTCATAATTGTGTGTAAACATATTGTATACCATTGTTCACTTAATTTTGTTTCGAATGAAACTAAAATTAGATACTGGTCAGATTTCTGGACGGAGTGAATATGTACATAATGCAGTATCAACCCACAGAATATAATGAATTGGATGAAAAAAGTATTTGGGGTAGAGCTGGGATACTTTGATTTTGAAACAGGATATTTTATGAAATAGAACATGGAAAATAATAAGTATTGTGTAGTCTAAAATGTTTAACTTTTTTAAATGTCTATTTGAAGTAGAAATTATGGCAGAGAAATTTTACATTGAATTGAAACTACTTCTGTTATCCATAGTAAATAAAAATTTTATTTTTTGCTAATACAAAAGAGTATTAAACAATATGAGGTCTGGAAATATCCCTTTATATTTCTTTGTTTTTTAAATGCTAGTCACATTATATGAACAACTAAATGCATATATTTAAAAAAATGCCAAAAAAAATTTTTAATATATTCAATTTTTAAAATTTTTTGGCATGGGTAATTATTTTGTAAAAGGAAGATAATTTGATGTATTTAACAGAAATGAAAATAAAAATTATTTAATTCTCATTTTGATTTATCTTTATGATTTACAAATAATAGTAAAGGTCAACATTCTAGATATATCCTTCTCAATGTTATGTCCATCATTCCGTTAATACATTGTGTTACAATGCTTATTTCAGGCCACTCTTGATTTTCATGGCAATCTTAAAATTGCAAGTTTTCAAATATTATAAATAATTGAAGTTTTTTTAACTGAAGTACACTCATACACTATGAAATATGCCAGATTTCATAGCAATTTTGGACTCTGTAAAGTGCTTCACAGAGAATATAGTGTTCTGGAAAAACACAAGTAAAGTTGTCATCTTGATTCCAAATTTATAGAGTTGGTGTGATAATAGCATTGATTTCTCCTTATATACTTTCTTCAAAATAATTAAAAACATAATGCTAAGATTTATCAAACTAGAAATCATATGTTGAAAATAACATTCTCTTTTTAATAATAATTTCGTAAGTTAAAAATAACATTCTCATTCTCACTTTAACCTTTTGCTTATTCCATCTGTTTTTTCTCGGTGTCCAAAATTATCGGAAGAAAATCAGAAACAAAATGTAAAGATCTGTTCAGTAAAAAATCATAACTTAAAAATAGCATTCATTGTTTAACCATCATGGTTAACTTGTTCTTTTTTTTTTTTTTTTTTTGCAATGTCCAAATTATTATTGAGAGAAAATATTCTCTCCTTTAATATTCAACATATGAGAAACAGATTGTTGAAATATGGAAGAATATTACCGATGGGGAAACTATATCTCAAATATTTAGGTTAATTGGGAAAGAATCAACTAACTAAAGAACACTTATGAAGAAAAAAACAATGGCATTCAACTAATGTTTGACAATACATGAGGGCTTTCAAACATTTTTGTTAATTTCATTATATATATATATGTATATATATGTATGTATGTATGCATATATATGTATGTTACTTGTTTATTGTGTGCGCGTGCGTACTGATAATTAAACATCTTAATATGTATGTCATAATTTGTCTATATAAATATTTGATCAAGTAAAGAAGCACCCACCTATTCGTACTCCTCTTTTAAGTAAATAATATTGCATATTTATTTATTTGTTTAAATCATATTTTTGAAATACATAATTGTTATAGAAGTGTATGTATATGCATGCAATAAAATCTTTGAATTCTCATAGTAATTAACATTGTGCAATCTCTTGTGAACAATTTTTCGAACTACAAAATAATTTTTTTCTTGAATTAGTACTAATTAATTTTTCATAAATTTTATAATAAAAATTGTAATCAAAATGTGCACATTAAACACTGCACTAGATTAAGTTCATCTGTGTAAATGAGAAAATTTCTTTTATATAATACTTATGATGTACAGTTTTTACAAAGAGAGTTCAAATGAAAAGGAACAAAAAGACTCTGTTGTTATAAATCAAGATTTTATTGAAAGTATGCACCATTAGCCTGAGTCGAACAATCCCATTGATTAACAAACCGAAAGATTCCTTGTTCCCAGAATTCATGTGGCTGTGTCAAGAAGCAGTTTTTCACAGCATCCTTGAGTTCATCATTCAAGTTGAACCATTTCCCTTTTAGATGTTTTCTCAGGGAACTGAAGACATGTCTGGGCTTTTGGGTTGATAGTCAAGCTGCTACCACTTGAACTTGGCCACTTCCGCGTGGTTGACACTGGAGACATGTAAACACTTGTTATCATGAAGCAGAACCACATTCTCCATGAGCAGCCCTGGTCTTTTGTTCTTGATGGACCTGCATAGGTGTCAGGGGTTCTCACAGTACACATCAGAGTTAATGGTTTTTCTGTGCTCGAGAAATCCAACAAGTAGTTTGCCTATGATGTTGAAAAAAACGGTAAGCAACACCTCTCATGCTAACACCATGACTGAACTTTTTAATGAGACTACACGTTTCCACTGCATGCTGTCCCACTTTGTCTCAAGCTTGTAGTAATAGCACCAGCTCTCATCACTTTTGATAATCTACTCCAGGAAATTAGAGTCCTCATGATACCAAAAAAGATGTTGAAGTGGACGCAGTTCTTTTTACTGGTCAGTGAGCTGTCATCCACATTCACATTGTGACAAGCCATTCACTTCTCACTAGCTCGTCTGTCTTGTCATTGATTTGTCTATGTCTGCCATGATGACTGTATTTTCCTGACCTGGTTCCAGATCATCAACCAAACTGTCATGCTCTGCATAAAACTTGGCACTTGATTTTCTAATTGACTTGTTGGACACTCAGCAATTCTCATATACAGTCACCATCTGATGATAAATATTAGCTAATTCAACACTTTCTGCTGTCAGAAATCAGATAACACCATCCTGTCCTCACATATACTGCTGCATCAATTGGATTACGCTCTTGATAAGAGCCTCTGCTCTCTCTTGCACATGAGGGTGCTTGCAAATCTTCAAATCTGGCACAAAGACTAATCGCATCCCTAGCTGTCTTGCAATGCTTTCCTATAATGGCATAGACAACTGTGTTAAATGTTATTGTTATGACATTTCATACCTTTTCATTTGAACAACTCTTGTGTTTTTTTTTATTAGAAATACAAAAGTTTACCTTGGTCTTGGATATTTGTAGTTGCTTAGAATTCAATTTAAGCTGTATTTTTGCCAATAGTTTGAATGTCAATAATTTTTTTTTGTCAATAGTTTGAACATGAATGTTATTTTATTTAAGTGAATGATCTGGATATGAATGTTGTGAATAATTTTTTTGATTTTTAGTTATTGTTTGCATCTTTGAACTTAAAAATTCTAATTATTAATCTTAAGCCAAAAAATTTTAAATATTTTGACTTTTTTTCATTTTTACTGTGTTTAGTTTTATTTAATTAAAAATGAGCTTTATTGAAGTATATTTTATTAAAATTCTATTTTTTCAATTTCAGGTACATCTGATCCTTATCAAAGAGTGCCTCGTTCTCCCAAACGTTCAACAATAATGCTTGGTGATAATCCAACTGAACCAGACAAATGTCGATCACCTACTGCTGATCAAGTATTTAAATTTTGTCATATTTTTGTATCTATTAGTTATTATTAGTCCTGTATTTATCCTTACTGACAAGCATTTCAAATAATGAATAATCTCAAGTTATTCTGATGACATATTTCTTGTTGTAAATTAAAATTCTGCATTATTCTTAATAGTAAGTTAAAATTAATTGTAAATTAAACTTATTTTAAGCAAAATTATAATATTTGATTTGTATTATTAGCTTCTATGATACTATATTTTCTAATTAACTAATACAAACATGTTTTTCTTGTCTGGGTTCGTTTGTGCTTATCAATGCTATCTGGAGTTGTCTTAAACCAGTTGTAGCTGTGTAGAGATAATGTGATAAATCGACCTTTATCAAAATTTACTCTTTTGACTGATTTTTGTGTATCAGTAGTGCAATTGCGAATCTCATTGTTACAGCTGGTGATTATAATTTTGCATTCCATGTAACATGTCCTACTTCTGCCTCTTTAAAGAGGGATATTATTATGGCACATTATGCGTGTTCAAAGTAGGATATTAGTATGACCTATGTTGCTTATGGTTGTTAAAAGTATAATATAATATTATTTCAAAGAAACATTGTAAAGCAATCACTGTTAATGAATATATTCAATGACTGTAAAAGGTACAGCTTCACTTGGTGTGGGCATATCTAGTTATTCAAAATGTTAATGACATTTCAAGATTTCAGATCATTGTATCTTAAAAAGAAAAGAAAAAATTGTCCACAAATGAAATACTACTCCTGGAACTGATAGATTCTAATAAAAATAGCAAATATTAAATCTAAGAATCATAAGAACAACTTTGGAGGAATTTATTGGACTATGATGTTGAAGTGACTACTTTAACTGTAGGAAAAAACTTCTGAAAGTGGGCCATATGGCAACTAGGCTAAGAAAGAACAATATCTAACACAGAAAATGGTAGAATTATGTTTTCCATGAATCAAAAATAGTTATCATTCTCTGTTAAAAACTGGAAGAAAGTCATTTTCAGTGATAAAACACTTATACATATTATTTATAAAAAAATACAAATCAAGTATAATTAAACAAAATGAAGATTAAAATCTGTGATCAGTTTATGTTCAACCGACCAAAACACACCCTATTAAAAAGGTGTTATGGAATTTTAACTGGAAGCTTAGTTCCTCTTAAAGACATGATGAATTCTATCAAATACATAGAAATCTTTTACTCTAATATCTTTCTATTCATAGAAACAATTCAATATAATTTTTCTCTTCGTCACTTCTCCAAATGCGTGCAGACTTATTTGTGGGAAAACTAAGTAGTTATCAAAATAAACCAGTTATCTCTTGGTAATGAGATAAATTAACTCTATTGAGGATTATTTTGTTTGTGTATCTTACTTTAATTTTTTTACTATATCATATTTACCATGATCATATTAAATTAATACCCTTGTATTCTAAATATCATTTTTATATTTCCATATCAAATTTATATCACATTTTATTCTTCCATTTCAAATTTTATCTTTCCCATTTTTAATAAACATTTTTTTCAATTAATTGTCATTCTTATTATAAAAATAACTTTTAACCTTCAGGGTCTTTTCTCTTTATATTGGTTTTCCATTTTACTTGATTTTTCATGAGTGTTCATATTGGAATTAAATTATTCACAAAAATTCATCATATCAATTTGATAATGTGCTCTATTTTATTGGTCACATTGTTGTCAGTATATGTAGAATAAAATATTATTTTAAATTATTTATTCAGCAGTTGAAAGCTCTTATTTTTTCATATCTTTTGTAATATTCTGATAGTATAAGAAAAATTTATCAAAATTAAATTATATAAATGTCGTGAGATTCAACTTTTTGCCAAGTAATTTTCCTAATAATAATATCTTCCATTTCAATGAAAAGAAACTATAAACCATCTTACACTATTACCTACTTAAATTTTGCTTCTTTTATGCATTAAGAATTCAAAGTTCATCAATTAATATTCTAACTGTTCTTTAGTAATCATTGCTTCTCTTTGCATTCATAAAGTGATAAATTGTTATACATAATCTTAATAATTCTTTAATACAAAAATTTATGGTGTATTTCAATTTTACTTTTGATGTAAATATGTGTTTGTATTTTCACTGTAAAAGGTATTCTAATAGATTATTAATCATTGTTAATTTTTCAATTATATCTTGAATAAATTTTAGTATGCTTCGTAGGTCAATGGCATGTGTCTCAGTCCTACTACTCGTAAACATTTGTTGCAAAGAAAACCACATTCTGCTGAAATGCGACGTACTAAATCACAAGGTTCTCATTCTTTTTTTCAAAATGTGTTTGATTGCTTTGTAAATTATTTGCTAATGTTAATATTTTGTTGCAGATAAAATAGACAACTCTTTTTCAAGATCACGTAGTTCTAGCATGTCAAGCTTAGAAAATATGAATTCAGAAAATGTGCAGGCTTTAGTATTTGCTGAATCATATTGCCGAAAGTCTGGTATTTTTACATTTCATTTTTATTATAATTATTTTTAAAATAGTCAAAATTTTCCATCTTTCCTTGCTATAAAACTTTTTTAAGGTTTATTTATAACTATAAACTTATTGAAAAAATAATAGTCCTTTTATATGTTGATAGCATTGTAAGTTGTGATATAACCTTTGTTTCAGTTTGGATTCTCTAAACATTATGCATTTACTCTCGATTAAGTTAAATTTTGTAAACACCCAAATACTTACTATGGTACTGAAAATGCAACACTAAAACAAATAGTCAGTGCTTTATTTGCCATGGTGTAGTCAGAAAAATATGTAAATTAAAGGAAAGGCACCATACATAAAGTTATCAAAATGATGAATTCTGTGATAGATGAAGTGATAAATAAGTTTACCTGTGTTTAGTCTTTGACTCTGTTGCTCTATCAACTAAAATATCTTGCAAATTATTTTCTGTCCCTGAAGAAATAATCATTACTAAGATTGCTATGATTCCAGAGAGCACTTCAATTAGGAAGAAAAATCATCAGTGTATGGTTCTTAAACTGAGAAGAATCTGTTAGTTGATACACCAAATTACAGTGGACAAATATTACACATTTCATGTACAACTGCTATGGAAAAAATCATTAAAAAATAGTGTAGCTCATTTCAAGGTAACTACTGATAGATCATGGTATAGCTAAAACGCGGTGCAGAACACTCTTAATCTGTCATATCAGATAGGACCATTATTCCAAAATTGGTATCCTAAAAATTCCATTCATGGTGTCTGTTAAAAAACTTGCTATTAGTTAAGAAATTCTGTTAAGAACTAGATCCCTATATTTGCCATGGTGTAGAAAAAATGCCACATGAAATGTCATGTTGGATTGGCATTAGGTGGACTTCAGTATGACATAATAATAACCATGCTTTTGTTCACACATTGACAGCTATAGAATATGTGTCTGGTGAAGGACTTGTGGAGGGTCCACTCTGGCTACAGTCTATCAGCATTTAGAGCCTACAATTGCGCATATCATTACTAGTCTGCATTGTTGACAGAATAACAATTAATAATATATGGATGAGATTCTCCATCTAGTAACATCACCCTTTCTTCAGGAAGTACTGGATGCCATTTATCATCATTATATTGCCAGGTAGCACCCAACACAGGTCAGCTAACATTGTTTTCAAAGTATCCTTATTCTTTTCTCACAACTGGTCTCCCTAGATCTCATCAATCAAAAAATTTTTGGAGGTGCGACTCATTTGTCTGGGTTGCCATTGCTATGCAGAGAAAATGAACTGTAGAAAATAGCTTCATAACTCTGTATAGTTGCTTCATTTTTAAGTGTATCAATTGTAATCAACATCACTTATTGTTTGCCACTGTCATTTTTTTTATAAATTTTCATTACTTCCTACTCACATCTTCTGAATGTTGCCTAGTAGTGCATTGTTTTCATATAATAGTGTATTAAAACAAATAAAAAATAGCATTATTTTAATGGTGTAGTTAAAAATATCCAACAAAGCAATTGCATGTAAATTGGACATTAATTTCTCTCATAACCTGAAATAATCAAAAGTATCTTATTCTCTGTGAAGTCACAAATAAAACTCTATTATGTCATAATTACTTAAGCTATGTTTTTACATCTTCAATGTTAAACATGTGTTGTAGTTAACTACTGTCATGAAAAATTATAATGATTTTCAATTGAAAAGTTAATGTGTAAAACAGCTCCTTATTATCATTGTTTGCATTGACTTTATATTGAGGAATATCCCTCATCATCAACTCTGGATATGCGAATGATAAAAAAATTATGTATGTTCAAATTGTGAAATGAATCGGAATAATCTTAAAAATTATTTTATCTGTTAAAGTATCAAAAAGTTCAAAGCTAGACTGTTAATTTTTCCCGAAGAATAAGACTTCTATAGTAATTTTTTTTTTGTCTGATTGAACATCCCTCAAATGTAAAAGAGTACAGACAAGTTCATATTTAAAACAAAGTGATTGAGTAAGATTTTTTGTAATTTTTTTAACTTACCATTCTTAATAAATTTGGACTTTTTTATTTTTTGTTACCAATATTTTTTATCTTTGTTATGAAAAGAAAGTTCCTATCTAAATTACTAAGCAGCTCTTTGTTTTTTTTATTGTTTCAATTGATTTTTGTTAACTACCATCTCTAGAATGTTAAAAAGGATTAAAATGTAAAAAGATTCACGTATTATTAAATCTATGAAGTTATTTAATAAAAAGGAGAAAACTTCAAAAAATATTAATTATTTAAGGCCATACTCTTTTAATTTTAATATTTTTAAGAAATATTTTATTAATTCAGGGTTAGATGCTAATTATTTGGTAAAATTCCATACCTGTGTTCCCAATTAGTGGCCTATTTCAAATCATTCCTTAAACAGTCACTTTTGCATTCTCGTAATATCAGATATGGTTTTTTTTTTTTCATAA
Organism: Latrodectus elegans; assembly: GCA_030067965.1. NCBI lineage: Eukaryota > Metazoa > Arthropoda > Arachnida > Araneae > Theridiidae > Latrodectus > Latrodectus elegans. The sequence continues at coordinate 47,573,366 of CM057817.1, forward strand.
GATAATCATAGAAAATTTATCTGAACTTAGAAAAGTTTGTGAATTTTTATAGAAATATATGGCAGCATGTGCCTTGTTCAACTGTCTATTGCCAAACTATAAAGAAAGCTTGATGTCTAAAAAATATTGTTTCTCAGCAAGTTGTTAAATACCATCTATGTATCACTGTTGTGGTAATGTGTCAAGCATGACCATCAAGGGATCTGACTTCCAGGAAAGGTTGCTGTAATATCCTTTTTGGAATATGGGGCCTTGAAATATTAAGGATACTATCTCTATGATGTCCTTGATGTTCCTAAATACATGAGCAGTTCACTGAAAACTATACTGAACTTAGTGGCATGACATCTTTAGAACAGTGTCCATATCTGTTTTCATTACTAATCATTTCTTTTGTTGTCTAATCTTTGATCAAATCTACATTTTAAATTAATTTTTATTTTTGCTTATCATTTATAGATATTGTCACAGCTCCAACGTTATGGGTTGGTACAAATCTTGGATCTGTTTTGATAGTACTCCTTACACTTTCTTCTTCTGAAGATCAAAGATACACACAGCCTGTTATTGTTTCTCCTAGTGGTAAAAGAATTTAAAGAACATATTAATTATCGCATAAATATTTTGCTTATTATTTGCTTAAACTAGTATATAGTTATAATTTGTGTTACAATTATTTGCAAATACTATATCTGCAAATGTTTTCTTTAAATAACAACGTATTTCAGTATTTAAAAAATCAAAAAGGGTAAATTTAGAGAAATGAAAAGTATTTTAATACTGCAATGTGTGTGCGTGAGTGAGTGAGAAAGAGATACATTTCATGTGATTCATTTTAAAGTAAGGTAGAAATTTTTATTGATAATATAAGATAATTCACCACTAGATCCTAAATTATTCAAAATGGTGACTTTCCCTTTATGGGTAATGTTATACACTAGAATGTAAATTGTTCTATTGTTTTACTGTGCAGAGAGAGAGGGTGTGCAAATTTGTTAAATACATATATATTTAGTTTTGAAAAAGTATTTCTGTTCATTATCTGTGGCTCCTGTTCTTAGTTACCTCCACTGAACTTAATAATTGCAGTTTATTAATATAAAATTTGTTGTAAGGAATAATATTATTTTTAGCAAAGAAAACTAATCTCTAAAATATTTTCCAGTGAAGAATTGAAAATAATAAGATTTTATTTATTTTGATTATAAAATTATTTCAGAACTTTATTCACTTGTTTTACTTAATATTGTACTGAACATTAGGGGAAAAATATTTTAGCAATTAATATATTTTTTTTGGTTTTCATGTATAGCAATTAAAATGTTCAGTTTGATGCTTATATTATGCTTTACATTTGAAAGAAGTTACTCTTGTTACTACAATTCTATAAGTTGGATTCTATATATATACTAAATGCTGGTAAATTTGCCAACAATGTATTGTAGTTTACTCATAAAAAATATCTAATTCTTTATTATTTAATTCTGTGATTAGGAAATAGGTATACTTGTTATGAATGAGATTTCAGGTACCAGTTAGACTTATTGGAAAAGTTCAATGAACATATTTTTAAAAAATCAACTATAATATTAGATAAATTCAATCAAAATTATATCAGTTTTATTGCTTATAGCATAGCTTCACTGAAAAAGTCAGTAATTATCTTGTTTTCTCAATAAAATATTGGAATTCATTTTCCTTTAATAAAAGATTCATACACAATAACAAGCCTACCATCACCTACCAAATATACATTCAAGCGAGAAATTGTCAATAAACTTTACATATGAGTTCATTCTTTCCCACATCACTAACTAAAACAAGATTCATCAATTGAAACTACTTTTACTACTTCTCATTCTTCTAGTTGGTATAATAATATTCTTTCTACTGGTAGTAAAAATCAAAACTTGCATGCAGATGTATCGAAATTTTGTAAACATATGTCTCATTCTCAATACAATTATGAAAGACAAATTATGTATTTTATTTATTCATTTGATTCCCACTGTTCATTTATTGATGATAACTGTCACGAAATAATATGTACAAAAGTAATTTTATTACATCTGCCATTAAAAAATCAGGAGTCAGTATTTTCCTTTAAGTAGACATTTTCTGAACTTGCAAAGAACTCCATGATTGTTACACAATGCCTGGTATGATTAGATTATGAAACTTTCTTTTCGTGGATTTTTAATTCTAAGGAATCGTGAAAATAAAAATATATGCATATTTATTTCTTTTAATTTTACTATAAATTATTTCTTTTATTTTGATTAATTTTATTTACATCTGGAAGTTTAAAATAATCTTAACACTAAATCAATTTTCTTCTGCACTTATTTATATTTTTATTAAAGGACTCTTAATAATAAAATATCTTTTCATTTTTATTATTATGAAAAATGTCAACAATTTAAAATTTTTCACTGGAATTTCGCTTTTTCTTGGTGCATTTTATTTAACATCTGTGTACTTTAAATATATTTTTCCAGAATATTATTTGTGCTAGTCTATTAATAAATCTACACTATGTACACTACTTATAAATGTTTTTCTATGCAACTGGTTTTACTTTTATTTCTTTTCAAAATCCTGTTATCCTTTCTTCATTGTAAGGTTCACAACTTTTTAAAATTTTGTAAATGTGGTATAAAGTTTACTTTGATTATTCTGTTCTTGCATGCTATATTTTGTTTATATATTTTTAGAATCACATTACATTTGCTGCTCTTAAAAAAGTTTATCATTTACAAAATTGTTAGCAATGATAAATATTTTTTATATTTCCTTTCTAATTGTGTCCTTTTTGTTGTAAATTCAGCTATTAAATATGTATCAATATCTGAAAAACTACAAAGTTCTCAGGCCAATAAAATTGCAAATTTCTTCTGCTACAGTCAGTTATTCTTGTTTAAAAATTAATCAAAAGAAATCATATTTCTTTATGAATAAATTATGTATTAGCTCATATTTTGCATATCCACTCATAAGTAATTATATTTTTAGGGACTGTTTATCGATTGAAAGGTTCTATGCTTTCTATAAACTTCCTAGATTCTACTGGATTGACATTATCAACACAGTTTGAATCTTGGAAAAGTGAAAACAAGTCAAATGCTGACAAAGAAAAAAAGAGTAAGATTTCATTGTTCTTGTTAATGTTTTTTGATACTTTAATTTGTAATTTTACTATTATTGTCATTACTGTAAAAAATTTTTTAAAACACATTCATTGTATTTACTTTAATTTTATTTCTTTGAATATATATCAATTTTCACTCAACTAAATACAAAAACTATAACTTTAAAGTACCAACTGCTGAAGTATTAGCACTTTAGCCTTCATTCAACATTTCATGGTATTTATCTCTTTAGTCAAAAAATTTATGGCAATTCAAAAGCCACTTTAACTGCGGGGGCTGATTAAATTAATCTTTATGCACCAAAACTGACTGTAGAATGACAAACAAACCAAATCAGTCAATTTAATGTCAAAGTAATGTATTTCTCTGAATTGTGTGCAAATTATTTTTCTGTTTCCCAGGTGTAAGTCATGTATGAATAATTAAAATGAAATCTTATGCAAACAAGTAATATATTTTAAAATCTTGTTTTTAACATGTTCTTCAATAAATTTTATAGATTTCTAAAAATAATTTATGTTATTATATTTTTATTTATACTGACCATTGCATCATCATACTATTCATTAAAATTAAGTTTTATTGTCTTATATTTAGTTATAAAAATAACAAAGTTTCCTTTAAAATTTTTCATTAAATTTATATACATGTCTGTGCATGTATGTGTATTTAAAATTGATTTTCCTTTTTACTTCACTTTTAGAACTTGCTACCAACAACCAATCAAAGAGTAAAGTTTCACCAACATCTTCTGACTCCTCAGATTCTCAACTGGTGCTTTTGTGCTCAGAAAAACAAGCGTTTCTTATTACTATACCATCTCAATCTTGTATTCAGAAAATTAATCTTGCTGAAACATCGTTTGTAATTAAAGCTGAAGTGATTTTACTGAAAGATCATGGTATATTTTATAAATCATTTTTTAAAATAATCTCTGAAATAATTTTGTTCAGTTATATGTTGAATAATAAGTATTCTTTAAAAACCATTCATATTTTTCACTCATAATCTAAATTGTTTGTAATTAAAGCTGAAGTGATTTTACTGAAAGATCATGGTATATTTTATAAATCATTTTTTAAAATAATCTCTGAAATAATTTTGTTCAGTTTTATGTTGAATAATAAGTATTCTTTAAAAAACATTCATATTTTTCACTCATAATCTAAATTGTTGAGCAATAAATGTTACTAATGTAATAAACACTTTACATGTTTACTAATCTATTAGTACTATATATTATCTGATTTATCATAACTACATTTCCTTATATTTTAAGGAGTGAAATACTGTTTTTTAATCTGTGGATATTGATAGAAAAATGTCTTAACAAATTTCACACCTTTTAAAAAATGTAATTTATATCTAATTATTCTAATTTAGAATAATTACATGAATTTATTTCTAACTTACTTATCATTGTTAAAGAATTATCATTTGTTAAATATATATTAATTACTTTAAGTAATAATCAGTACTGAATATTTATTTCAAACTATTTTTGTTTAATGTAATATTTACTTCAATACATTATTTTTAGTTTTATTTTTAAGTTAATATATATATTTTGTCTATTCTGATCATTTGACTGATGTCTCCTCCACATCATATATTAACTTTAACCACGTCAAGAACTTTATTGTTTACCTCATAAAAGCAAGGTTCATAGTTGTTCACTTCAAACAAGTGAAATAGAGAGAGCCAAGAAGTTTATTTTAAGGGTAATACACACCCAACACTTCTCCAAACAGTTAAAACTTTTATCAGATAAATGGTCCTTAAAACAGTTTATCTCGTTAGTTTGGCTCTTTGTCTAGTTCCTGAAAATCTCATTCATATTGATGGACAACTTGGGAACTCTGATCAACCCTTTAATACTAAGCTTCCTATTTTATTACCAAAGGGTCACAGGTATTATCTCAGAAATTTATATTGTGGCCACAAACATAATTATATGGTATGTATCAAGAGTATTGATACTGAAGAGGTTGAGATATGTATTAGGCCTATTGTACATAGTTGTACTTTAAGGCCAAGAGCCAAGAAAAAGCAGTCAGATTATGGTTCTCATGCCTAAAAATAGAAAAATGGTAAGCTATCCGTTTTTCAAACTTAGATTAGATCTGTGTGGTCATTTTTGAAGAAGTTTAAAGATCAGTGAAAATGTTTTTTGTTTCCCTACTTGTGTATTTAGTTACTAAAGCAGTACAATTTGAAGTATTGAGTAAATTAAATGTTAAGACATTAAATGCTTGTTTCAAATCAATTATAAGTTGAAAAGTTTTACACATACAATTATTTTCAGACAATGCCAAGAACTTTTGTCTGGTTGCAATGGATATAAAGGGGGTTCATGCCTTGCTTTAACTGAGGCGACTATTTGCCTACTCAGGGAATTTGTGGAATTTTATTTCATACCATCTCCTCTTTTCAGAGGATTGTGAAAAGTTATTTTCAAGAACTTTAAGCACCATTTAATATGTTGTATAAGAGAGCATGAACTTACCCTTGAGGAGTTTCTTATAATAACTAATCAAATATAGGCTATATGAAATAGTTGCCCTATAACACTGTGATCCAAATAATGTTGACAGCAGGCCGCTTTTTAATTGGTAGCTCATTGAATGTTTTACCTTAATTAATTGTGTCAGATTCTAAACAACCATTTGACTCGTTAGCAGCAAATTCGCTAGTTGTCTCAAACTAAGTGAAAGCAGTTCTTGCTTGATTACCTTGCCAATTTGCAACAACGATCTAAATGGTGGATTGATAGGGGTAATGCAGAGCCAGTTATAGAAGTCTTATTAAAAGAAAATGGATTGCCATTATGTTCCTGGAAAATTGGTAGAATTAGTAATGTTATACCCAGATGAAATGACAATGTGAGGGTTGTCAAAGTAAAAACAGCAAATGACCCTATTAAAAGAGACCTCTAATATTTATTGTGATTGTTTCACCAACCTGTCATTTCCAGGATCGTTCAGTAATACCAACATATCTTCTTTTTTACGACAGATTTATTTTACATTAATTATAGACACAAACATAAATTTAGATGGTTCATTTTACATTATTCGAAACACATGTAATTTCCATTGCCTGGAAGCGGTACCTCCGCTACCACTTCTTTATACACACTCATACCTTTCATCTTGCTCCGATACACTCTCCCTATGCCTCTTGTGTCTCTTACATCCACATTTAACGAAATCGAAAGTTCTCGTCTGTTAAGTGTTTGATTTTCACACCTTTCCTCCAGTTTCCATTGCTTGACCTTGTCCTGCAAATGGAAACTACGAAGAATCCTAGAAAGTTTCTTTTACCTTTCATCACCATTCCATCAAGAGCCAAATAATACCAAAATTCTAAATGTAACTTAATGCTTAACCTGTTTGTTGACATGCTTCAGCTTACACTTTTCTTTCATATTCTCTTTAAAGGAAAATATCCTATATTACTGCTATATTCATTATATTGATTACAACACAATATTCTAAAGTGAGAAAATAAGAATCAATATTAACATAAAAAAAACAATTAAGCAAGTATTATTCACGCAAACCTTATCAAAATTAACAACCAATAATAAATTGAAATAACTACATTATATTATATAAAGTTAAATATGAATATTATGATATATGAGAAATTATTTTCTATTTTTTACAAGATTCATTATAAAATAAAAATAATTAATTTTCCTCATAAACCCTTGATAAGGCATCTGCGATAACAATATTATTACCGAGCTTATGAGCTATTGTGACCTGATAGCGAGAGAGAGCCAATGACCATCTCTGTAATCTGGCATTCTTCAGGATGCTTTCCGTAAAATATTTCAGAAGATTGTGATCTGTGAATAAATTTATGGAATTTCCGTAAATCCTTGCTTCAAACTTACCAAGAGCCCATATCACAGCATATGCTTCCCTCTCAATGGTACTTCATTTAGTCTGTGCTGGAGTTAATTTCTGGCAGGCGAAGGTTATAGGCTTAGTACTTCCATCTGTGTCTCTCTGCATTAAACATGTTTCAATGCTAGTAACCGAAGCATCTGTGTGCAGTTCAAATTGCTTATTTAAATCAGGGGTAGTCAATGATGTGACAGCACATAAACTATCTTTCAATGAGAGCCTTTTCTGGCTCTGCAGGCCAAGAGATATCGTTTGGTACAGATTTTCTGGTCAGGTCTGTTAATGGCTTAGCTATGTTCACATAATGAGGCACATATTCCCTATAATAGTTAAACAGTACTAATATCCATCTTAAGACTTTCTTTGTTCTTGGCGATTTTAAGTTTTTAAAAGCTGCAATTTTATCCGGATTGGGCCCATGTTCTCCTGATCCGACTACATGACCTAAGTATTTTACTTTCGATCGAGCAAAGGTATATTTTGCTAAATTTGCTGTAAAATTGCACTGTTTTAATGCTTCTAAAACCGTTCTTGAATGGTTCACATGCTCTTCCCAACTAGATGAATAAATTATGATATCATCCAGGAAACTTTCAACAAAATCATAATGAGGTCTTAGGATCTGATTCATAATTTTCTGAGAAGTAGCTAGAGCACCTGCAAGTTCAAATGGCATTACTTTCCATTGATACTGTCCCTTAGGTGAAACGAAACTTGTTAGTTTTCAACTATCTTGATCCAATGGAATTTCCCAATAACCCTTATGGATGTCTAGAGTGGATATTTACTTTGCCGCACCAGCTTTGAATCGTAATTCTTCTGAATTTTGCATTGGAAATGGAGCTATTTATAATCGGAATTCAGTCCCCAATAATCGACACATAATCGAATCGTTCCATCTTTCTTTGCTACACAAACAAGAGGATAAACAATATCTGCAGAAGATGGTTCTATCAAATCCTTGTTTAATAGTTCTGTTATTTGATTTTTCACCTGAGGTTTTAGTGATTCTGGTATTCGGTATATATGAGGCTGTTTCCTTTCGATTCCAGGTTTTAATGTTACTTTTAGATGAGATGAGGTGGTACCTTAGCTCGTTTCAATTCACCATTAAATATGACTCTAGCGTTTGAGAATTGTTAAAAGCTTAGTCTTTTGCTTCAGAGATAGATTTGAAAATTCTGTCTTTTCTTCTAGCTGTTTCCAACAGTCCTTTATTTTTCAAGGCCTTTTAAAGGTACAGGTTGAGCTTCCCCTAAATCTGCATCAGCTTCATATATTATGCGCACCATATTCATCGGTTGGATATATTTCCTTAGCTTATTCTTATGCAGATGATGGATGCTTCCATCTGGTAGCTTAACTGCATAAGAATGTGGTGATTTCTGTTTTACAATTTCCCCTGGACATTTCCACCTAGAACAAAGTTTGTTTGTAGAGTCTGGAATCATCACAATAACTTCATCTCCAATAGATATTCTTTTGATTTGGATCTTAAATTATGATAATGTACATATTCCTCCTGTTAATGTTTAGTATGCTTATCAGCGTATTCCACAGCTTCCTGTAATCTATTTCGAACCTTCTGAAGATAATCAGTGATTGATACACCAATACCTTGAGGCAGAATAACTTCATCTTCCCATGTAGATTTTAAAATTGCTAAATTTCCTACTGGGGGGGCTCCTCCATGAACGAGTATGTATGCTGAGACCCCAGTAGTAGCGTTTGGCACTTCATGATATGCCCATAAGAGAAAAGGCAACTGTTTGTCCCATCCTGTACCTTGCAACCTTATATTATGATGCAACATTGATTTCATTGTGCCAATCCATCTTTCTATTAATCCATTACTCTGTGGGTAACCTGGTGCAGAGAATTTTGGTACAGTCCCTAATCTTTTAAGAAATTCTTGCGTTAACTTGGCAGCAAAATTTGTTCCATTGTCTATAGCAATGATTCGAGGAATGCCAGTCCACATAAAAATTTCCATGAAGGCACCGCATGTCGCTTTTGCAGTCAAAGATTTAATAGGAATTGCCTCTGAGCACCGACTGTGCTGATCCGTAACACACAATACATACTGATGTCCCCTAGAAGATTTAGGCCCTAAAATGTCAGCATTTACCACTTGGAAGGGTATTTCTGGTATACCAACAGCTTCTATAGGTCCTCTGTCTTTCAGTCTTGTTTTCATCCACAATTGACAATCGTGGCAAAATTCACACCAACGTTTTACAACTCTTGGCATACCTTCCCACCAAAAAGACATTGAAATTCTTTCCTTGGTTTTTCTAGAGGCAAGATGTCCTCCTGTCAGTGTTTCGTGAGCCAATTTTAAAATTTTTTTTCTCCTGCAATTGGGAACTACAAGCTGTACATATTTCTGTCCTGCCACATTGCCTGTGTGGTACTGTCGTAGTAAATGCCTTTATGGAAATTTTTACTCTGTCATAGTAAATCTGACTGCAGCCAGTAATTGTTCTCACACTGTCTGGCATCTTCAAAACACCAATTTAATGTAGCACAGGACAACTGTTCTTTCCTAAATATCTTTGCTTGCGGAATTGGAGTATTATTTTTTTTATCCTTAATAGTGATTATTTCTTCATTTAACAAATTACTTTCCTCTGGAGTAGTTGAGACCTCTACTTCAGAATTTTCTAAATTAAGTGTTCCTTTATTTGCTTCTATTTCCTTGTGAGCTTCTAGTTTCCTTCCCTCCACACTGAAAGTATTTGAAACTATTTCTTTCCCGTGGATATTTTTTATTTCCTCTCCGAGATATTTTCTTCTTTGTTCTTTCAACAAACTGAAAACTAGGAGTGATCAAAGCTTGTTCATGCAATCCTTCTACAACCGCAGATGATATACGGCCTGATATCATCATCTGCTGACCAAAGGCTAAGTGGAACAGAAACAAGCTTTGCTTCAACCACAGATCCAATTGCAGGCCTCAAGTAAATTTTCCCACTTGATTGCAACATTTCTTCTGGCACCACCAACTTCTGCAGTACTGTAATTTCCGCACCACTATCAATGATTCCTTGAAACTTATTATCTCCTATATTTAAATCAACTCATAAAAGCTCACCATCCTTTACACTGATTGGAATTTCCCAATCGAAACTTGCATTACTCATTTTAATGCAAAGTTAAATTAATTTTGTTTTAAATTTATGAACTTTTCTTGCCTTACTTCTTCAGTTTTACTTCTACTAGAAACTTGAGATACTGTATTCACTTGAGGGCAAAATTTCTTCAAATAACCCTCTTCTTGACATTTGTAACACTTTAATACCTTTTTACCTGGATCGGAACTCGCGGTATTATTTCCGAAACGATTCTGTGGTCGTGAATCAGGGTTTTTTTGATAATTATAATATTCTTCTTTTCAAGAAAATTTTTATTTCTAACTTCAGCTGGAAAAATTTTCTTTACAGTTTCTTTCTGTTCTGTTCCATGTGGGCCTGGAATAAATTTGGTGCAGTTGTGGGAATTATTTGCAAAACTTTTTGGTATCAAAACTAAGAAATTATCAATTTCCCGTACCAATTCAGGGACTTGAAGCCAATTTTCGGTCTCTTTCAAAAATATTTGAGATCTTACATGAGTAGGCAAAATCTCTTTTATTATTTCAGCTACAGTAAGTTCTTTAAGTTTAGTAAATGTTTCTATATCTCATGATTTTAAATACAGTTCTAATGTAGCTTAAACCTGGAACGCATACTGAGCATAACTTTCATTGTGTAATTTATAACGAGAATCAAAATTCTTCTTGTGTTGTGATAAAGTTATTCTATACTTCCTTAAAATGAAATTTTTGATTTTGTCATACTGATCTAAATTTTCTTCCAACAACATAGCATTTATTCCTTTAGCACGACCCTTTAAACATTGTAAAATAATTTTCCTTTCATATTGTTCAGGTACTTCATAAAGCTTGAACATCCTTTCAACATGATGGAAAAAGAAAGGCTATTCTTCTGCTTGTTCCAGGGGATCTAAAATTACTCCTTTCATTATATTTAAATAACCTAGAAAAGTGTTTCCTAATTTATCTGGCCCATATTCTACAGTGCTTTTCGAGTTGCACTCATCTTCCTTTTCTTTTATTTCTAATTCACGCATTTTAATTTCATGCTCACGTTCTCTTTATTTCTCTTCTAATTCATGTTGCTTTCTTCTTGTTCTAATTCATATTGCTTTTCTTCTACTTTGGTTTTCTCTGTCTCTATCCGATAGGAAATTATTGTATTTATTAATTCTCGAACAAATGACTCTTCAAAATATTTAGATTGTGTAATCACATTTTTTAAATCTATTGTTTTCGCATCCAGAGGAATCTGTTCTCCTAACTCACTAGCCAATATGAACAGATTCTCCTTTCAAGCTTTACCCAAGAATGCGAAGGCCATTTTAACAACTAATGTTATCGCAAATTATCAAACCTTATATCTTCCTTATAACAACAGCAACAGAATGATCATGAAAATTCTTAGCAAAAACATTTATTATCAATATTCAAATAAATTATCAATTATTCAAAATAAAGCATTTAAATCATACAAATCACCTTTCATTTGTTTAATCAATAAAACACTTTTGTTTACTTAATGCACCAAAAAAAAAGATTTAAATAATTTATTCTAATAATAAACTTAAAAATTTATAGTTTCGATTTTCATTTCAACACACAGTAATATACTTAATACACACTGTAATATACTATAATATATATAAAAATTCAATTATATAATTTACATTAATGAATGAAAACAATTCAAAACAAGCTTTAAAAAATACATATATGAATCATACTTCCAGTTTAAGCATTTCCAATTAAATTAATCCTTATCACAGAAGATCATTGAACATATAACCACTTAAATCAATAAAATTATAAAATAATTTTTAGTAATATGTATTTATATGTTTATTAGTATTTATATATATAATTTTACCTTAAAATAATATGAATCAGAGTTACAGAAACAACCAAAAACTATTATTCACCATTGCAAGCACAATTATTTTCGAAATATAAAATAATTCAAAATTTCACCTCTCATAAATGTTTCACACTCTCAGTTTTGAATCAAAATTTAAAATCTAAACTTAGTTACTTTACATAAATATTAAATACAATCATTGTAAATAATTAATATACCTTATAACATGGAATAATTCTGAACACATAATTTATTAATGCAAAACAATAAACAATTAAGAAGCGTTTAAACTTTCTTGAAATAGTTTCCTATTCCATAAACTTATATCATTTACATAATGAACAACAGAATGATCATGAAAATCTTAGCAAAAACATTTATTCCTATTATATCTCTTTAAACCAAAAGTATGTTTCAGCAATTTACTATTCAATAAAACAGAAGCTTTTAAATTGATGCACATAACTCAAGAAATTGATAATTAGCAACTACATTATTATTAGACATAAATTTGTCTTAATAAACAGATTACTCCAAAAATATTTTTCCCTTAATAAATCAAAATTATATATATATAATTTTAGTAATATCACCAGTTAGAGAAAAAAAACTTTTCTGAATATTAATGAACAAATATCAATAACCAATAATATTTTGAAACCAGTATCGAAACTCAAATATTTTCACAATTAAATTGAACATTATACATATTTATTTTTATTTTGATACTTCAAATATTTAAATAATTTTTATTAATTTATTACATTTCCTTCTTAAACTAAACCTACAAAGAAATTTAAGAAAATTCTAAAGCAAAAGCTCCCTTAAATGATACATAATTAAAACAAATATTGGCTCTTAATGGAATGAGAAGCAATCAAAATATTCAGACTCACTACTTTGTAGACACTTTTCCATAATTAGCTTCCCATTACTTTGTATTAATCCGGAACACATCCTGGAGTCAACGCCTATGTGATTGTTTCACGAACCTGTAGTTTCCATGATCGTTCAGTAATACCGACGTTCAGAATACTTCGTTCAGTAATATCTTCTTTTATTACATATCTTCTATATCTTCTTTTTACAACAGATACAGATTTTGTATATCTTCTTTTTTACAACAGATTTATTTTACATTAACAAACATAACAGTAATTATAGACACAAGCATAAATTTAGATCGTTCATTTTACATTATTCAAAACACATGTATTTTCCAATGCCTGGAAGCTGTACCTCCGCTACCACTCGTCTTTACACACATCCATACCGTTTGTCTCGGTCCGACTCACTCTACCTATGCCTCTTGTGTCTCTTACATCTGCACTTAACGAAATTGAAAGTTCTCGTCTGTTAAGTGTTTGATTTTTACATTTATATTTTGCTAATTTGTGATTACCAATTGTAAAAATGATTTGTCTTTACTATATCTGATTGAATCTGTGTATATGTATAGATATATATAGTCATTGTATTAATTTTATTTTACTTGAAACCTTTGTTCAATGAAGGATGTTACTGCAAGTCATCCTAAAAAAGAACTTAAGTGTATTATTGATATATTCATTATTATAAATTTTTCCTTGCTGTTTATGTTTTAACTTGCTTTAACAAAAGAGTATGTAGAATTTATGTCTCTACAGTGGTTAACTTTTTTTAAATAAGTCCTTTTTTCCAGAAAATCTTTATCTCCTAATTTCAGTGTTTCTTTTATTTAATGTATTTTACTATAATTTCTATTTCAAAATGAGAAATACAAAATATATATTAAGGATTGATATATGGGGAAAATAAAGAATTAAACAATGTTTATTTGACTGGCTGAAACTAATTAATAGAGTTAATTTTTTTTAACTAATGGTTTTCCTTTTTTTCTTTGCCTTTTTCATTCCTTTATTTTTTTTTTTTTTTTTTTTTTTTTTTTTTTTTTTTGCTTTTCTTAGCTGTTTTAACTTTTCTTTTTCTTTAATTTTATGCAAGGAAAAACTTTTTGTAGCTTTTAATAGGTCTAAAACTGATGAATTGCTCTTATATTCTGTATTTACATATCTGATAAATACTATTTATGCAACCATTATCATATAAAAACGATTCTAATTTGTATTGTAAAAAAGCCATCTTCTCAAGAAAATTAATACATATACGTAAATTAATACATGTTACTAAACTTATATATATACAGAAGACATGTGGTAATGATGACTTTAAAAAACATTTTGATTTATTTGAATAATGATTGTATTGAATGTTAAATTTTGCTAACTGAACTTGTAAAAAATTATAATTTTTTTTAAAACATCCTTAAAAAGAGATTTCTACATTGATGAATTATTTGAGGTAAATTTCATACTAATGAACATTTTAATCCTGACTTAGAGAATAGTAATGCTTGTAATACATTGACTATAATTTATGTAAGTATATTAATAAATTGATCTGCCTCATTTTTATTGACTTAGTTTTCAGTCTTACAAAGATAAATGAAATTGCGGTATTCTGCAGATTTAATATCCATCAAATACATTTTTAAAAAGTTATGTGAAATTCACTTATAATATTTTTGCTTTTCATTTATACATCTGTCAAAAAATCTTGATTCTGTTTATAATTTCTGTATTGTTTGCAAAAATAATTAAAAAGACAAATAATGTTACTACTAGAAGCAATTTTCAAGTCACCATTTATAGCTTCATATTATTTGCAACTAGCATAGAAACTACTGCTAAAAATATTTGGAAATTAGAATAGTTTTCAAGATTTGTTTTTATAACTTAAAATTGCTTTAAACTAAACATATTAAAATATTACAATTTTTAATTATTTATTCTAAAATCTTTTGATTCTTTTCTAAATTGATAGTTAATGTTAGAAACTGAGGCATCTGATTATTAGAAAATCTGCAAGTGCAAATTCCATACATATATTATAAATTAAAACTTATTTTTTTAAAAAAATATGAGTTTTATAAATATGCCTGTTCATAAAAATATGTAGGAAATATAACAGTTGCAAAAGAAAAGTGTTTTTGAAAGTCAATGTAAAAAATTTGGGGAGTGAAATTTTTCTTACATAATGTATTATTGAAAGAAAAGCTAAAATATTGACGAAAGTGCAAAAGTGACTTGTATTAAAGGTTTAATTTTTCTAAATTATCAGCAGCATTGTGGCAAACTGTTTAAAAATATTTATAAACATAATAAGAAATACTGGGTTAAAAGTAAGTGTAAATATATTTTTATCCTGAACCATATTCTATATACTATAAATTTTCTGTATTTCTTACAACTAAATATTAGGTATTTTTCAGTTAGTTTATTTAAAATGTCAAAATGAATTATTGTGAATGTGAAATTGATATTTCCATTTATCTAATATCACAGATGAGTTATAAAAACAACATTATATACATTTGCTTACATAAAATAATATTTTTATTTTCTTCCAGACAAAATTTGCTTATGTTGCTATTCTTCTTGTGGAAATATAACTATTTACAGCCTTCCATCTTTGAAAATTATTTGCAATGATGATTTTCTTCCTTTAATTGATATGCGGTGAGTTAAATTTCTAGAAATTTTTTAAGAATTTGTATTTTCAGTACATTTTTATTAATTAAAAGGTTATTAACTTTGATAATGAATACGTGATAAATTAGAATTTCAGTTATTTATTGAAATTACTTAAATTTTGACATTAAAAACTGTTTTTCTTTGCTAGCAGATTAACTGAATGATAGTACCAGTCATAATAGTTACTAATATAGTTGTAATAACATTTTTACTCCAGAAAATTGTGTATGAACTTTGTTGTTACTTATATATTTTGAAAATATGAAGAAATTTAAAGTACTTTATTTTCTGTTTAGTAGAATTATGTATGTTGGTAAATGAAATTTAGCTATTAACAAGAATTACATTAAGTTTAATTCTTATTTAAAGAAACAAATATACTTTTCCCACTTGTTATGGCTCAAGCTTATTAAAGAAAATTTTAATGAAATAACCTCAGTATTAAATACAGCAGTGTCTCAATTTTCTATAATATTTTTAGTATCTTTTATTGTGATTTAATTTGTATTTTTTCTTTAGAATATTATGAATTGTTTCGTTAAAATTATGTATGTTGGTTAGTAAGAATTTATATTTTTGTAATATATTCAACATTTCGTACTCGGAATTTTATAAATTTCATCTGACAACTATTCATTTCAGAGCTGGGTATTAAACATTCAAATGATTTTACATTATAGAAGAGCACTTTCATGCAAATAATAAAATAGTTAATGGTTAAGATTATTTATTTTCTTAAGGAACCTATTGATAAATTTTGCTGAAATATCATTTTACTTTTAATTCTTAATATTACATTCCAAAAGGTATGGAAAACATAAAATAATAGCCTCCTTATTATGATTTTTCATTATTGTTAATCAGCAGCATCTTGAAAATTCTCTCAAAAATTTCTTCTTTATTACTTTTTTTTTTGCCACTGTTGGTTTATGCATAAACAAAAATAAAATCATTAAAATAAGCTGAGAATCAGTATGAAACTGGAATTCTTACATGCTGTGTATTCATCTTAACCCATTTCCATGTGTGTAGTTGCATACTTTATAATCAGGAATAAATTATACCAGATTGAAATCAGTGTTAAAAGGACAAATTAGCCAACATTTCAAGTAACCAAACTGGCATTCGCTTTGTTAGCATTCTTGCCTACTATTCAGAAATTTGTAGATTTAAATCCCTCCTTCAGCATAGATGTTTGAAGTGGTTCGGATCAAATTATCCCTTGTGTGCAGAAAGGACTTGGTCAACAAACAAAGCAAAGCAGCATTTTATTATTATAGTCTGAAATGTATCATTATAAAATATAACTTTTCTAGAAGCTTTCACCATGTATACTCGTATTTCTTAAAAGTATGTCTTACAAGTGCATTTAATAATTTCTACTTTAAATTATGAAGAAAAAATTATGTATAGGTCAACATTTACAAATACATGAACTCGGATGCTTCTGCAATTATTCCTTCTGCTTTTCACTCACAATTTCCATAAGTTTGCTGCATTTTTCCTATTTTCCTAAATCATATATTATACTGGTTTCATATTATATATTATACTGGTTTAAGCTATGAAACAATTTGCAAATGAACTACTCTTAAATATCACTGCATAATTTTGGACTCTTTTTTTTTTTTTTATAGCATTTTATTACAAACATCAAAGTGCAAACTTCAATTATATTTTGAATTAAGACGTTTTTGAAAACTTTTTCTTTTTATTGCAATTAGACCTTAAATATTTTCTTTTTTGTATAATTTGATTTTGTGTTACATAAAACCTTGAATTTTTCAGTCAATCATTGAAATAGTTGTATCCAATATTTCATGTCTGAATACATCTGACACCTTTTGTGATACATGAACTAGAGCGACAATTATTTAGCTGTAAATAACATTGCAAAATGTTCGCATATATATTTCTCAAAATACTTACTGTCTAAAATAATTAGTTTAAAATTAAACTGAAATTTTATCGCTTATATATATCACTTAAAAATCTTAGAAATTTATTTCAAAAGTATTTTCATTTTTCAAATGAAAAATAAAATGAAAGATTTGGTGAAAGTCTTTTATTTAATATGCTAAAAGAAAAGATCTGTGGGATTGCTTTTACAAAAAAAAATCCTTAATTTGAGCAAGGTATCATTCTTTTTCCAAAAATTAGTTTGCTCTAATTTAATAAGTTCTTAAATTTTTCTTTGACATGAATCTTATTTAAAACTAGCCCTTCAATTTTGTGGCCTTATCAGATTTAAAAATTCTTTTTTCATTCCAAAAATTCAATTGGGAAACATGGTTTCTATCTTTAAGTTCTGTATTGCGTGCTATGATCATCTATCTAAAGAAAAGGGAGTTTATCGAATTCAGTTTAGCCCGGTAATATGCTAAAAAAAGGCAGTAAAATTTAAGAAAAATGATAAGGCTTCTTAAGACACTGTACTCTTAAGACGTCTCTGTTGTGAAAGTCATAACTGGTTCTTTTTGATATAGATGTCAAACACTATTACATGTCCTTTGCTGATGTGACAATTTTTCTACACATTTATTTGAACGCCAACTCTTACACTTTATTGAACTGTAGGAGTTGCAGGGTAGATTAGAGGAGCTATCATTTATCAACTGGTTCATAAGAACTAGTACCTTCAACAGAGAAAATGAAGAATGACTTAGAAAAAAAAGAGTAGTGGCTCTCTAGAACTCATATATTGAAACTCTTCACTCTCCACCAATCACCATTTCTGCTCCATGATTGCTCTTTGGTTAGTAGAGAATCAGCAGTTCAACACAGTTTGTTACGCTCAGTTTGTTTTCTGATTCCTCTTTTTTTTAATACTTTATTGGTTATAGCTCAATGAACAGCTTGCCTCTCTCTTATGATCTTTTTTTCCCTTTTAACTCACCATTTAATTCTTGGCGAATTTAGTAGTTAACAGCTAAATTCGTCACTTTCTCAGCAATAATTTTTAATCATACTTGCAATTTGCATAATTTTGTATAATAATTGGATTACAAATCATACTAATATTGTATGCACTTTTTTGCATACTGAATAAAGATTTATTTATCTCATTTTTTATTTGAATTTATCATTTTATAACTTATATCTTAGTTAAAAGTACACTGGTCATCAGTTTAATATATTTAGTTCAATAGCTTGTGAATTTGAGTTTCATCGTGGGCATTGGTGTTAGTGATTTAAAATTCACTTAAAACCATTGTCTTTTTTTACCTTTTTTGTGCAAAAAAGGACCATTGAGTAACAAACAAACAAATTCTTAATATAAAAATCTTCTTACAAGAAATGTTTGAAAATGTTTTATCGGGGAATGAACTAGTGAGTCTTGAAATCGAACTGATTGCTTCCAACAGTGAGCAATTTTTAATTTGATCCCCAACATTAGTGGTTTTGCCTATTTCTACAAGACATACTTATCAAATATCTTCTGAATTTCATTTTAACTGCTGGTATACTTGATTGATAACTTTGGTGTAACAGCTTAGACTGGCATATCGAAATAAGAGGTATTTTTAATCTAATTATTTATTACATTTAAGCAAAAACACCACATACAATGATACATTACACTCATATTTAGAAATAATCATATAGAAGAAAATTTAAAATTGTGGGCTGTTTAAGCACCGAGACAGTTGATTATCCTTTTTGAAGACCACTGGTTAACTCCTTGATCTTTTATCTCACATTCTTAAAATTCGAGATTTTCTCAAGTCACAAGCAGGTATTCTTTACAAGACCTATTATATCAATGCTAGTTCTTAATACACCTATTTCTATTCTTTCTCTCTCACCTGTTAAGCATTCCTGTTTTAATATATATTGAGGAATCAAAAAGCTTCTGTATTTCTATTTCTTTTGATTTAGATCTTCTCAATATTGCTTACATTTCTCCTTTCCTCAACGTAGTTATGAGTTGAATTGGGCATTCAAAAGCAATATATTTTTTGTATGAAGTTGATCATAACATTATTTCTAATTTAAATAGTCTAATTTCTGTAAAAGTTTAACAAACTAATTATCTAAACAAGGAATTCCATTTCTAATGTTTTGTAAGAAAATCTATTGAGTTTTGTTACCAGTTTTCTAGCTATAAAGTTTTGTGCAAATTTACTTGCTGTAAGCGTTTGATTTCACTGCAATCAAGATTTTTGGAAAAAAAACATTAAACATTAATTTTTCCTTAGCATTTGTCAAATAGTACTTATTATATAATGCTAATATATATTTTTCAAAAGGATAAAATGTAGCAATTATTACTGATAGCTCATTTTTCTAAGAATTACTATTCAACCATTATATATTTGTTAGTTTCCCATTTAGGAAGAGATTAATCTTGATTATTATAAATCCTTTCACAATTGTTCCCTTTATATTTCAGACGTACATATATAATGTACGTACATATTTGTAAGTCATTATTCAGTTCCATAACATTTTAACTCTTTCTATTATATATTACTCTATTTTAAGTTTGTATCATGTGTTATGGTATTCTTTCTTGAACTATGCATCATTGTTGATTCATATTTCTCATTTTTCTAGTTTTAGTTGATAACAAACACTGAGGAATTCCTATTCTCTTTCAAATGAATTCTTCATTCATTTCTCTTTAGTTTTTTTCAGCTGTTCTAATATGTGTTTTGTTAATAGAGTTATCTTGTGTAAATTTTGGTTTTTGTATATTTGTACATAAGTAAAATATGACATGTAACACACAGATCTTTTGTGATAGAAATTTCTTCAAAACAATGTATTCACAGTTTTTTACATTTATCAGTAAATAATGTATGATAAATATAATGAAATATTAGCAAGAATTTTTTTATA
Organism: Latrodectus elegans; assembly: GCA_030067965.1. Classification (NCBI taxonomy): domain Eukaryota; kingdom Metazoa; phylum Arthropoda; class Arachnida; order Araneae; family Theridiidae; genus Latrodectus; species Latrodectus elegans. Next base: position 47,593,795 of record CM057817.1, read on the forward strand.
ATTTTCTTTAATATATTAAATATATGTAAGATGAAAGTTATACTGCTGATAAACATAAGTTTTTTTATATATATATAATTCTTGTGTATTATTGGATCTTACATTTTTAAAGAAGTCTGCCAAATTGTTCTTTAATAAAATTGTAAATATTTATTAAATTAATAATGATTTTCTTAATTTTTAAAAATTAAATACATAAAAATCCTTTGAAACATTATATTTTTCTGTGTATTGTATTTAAGTTTAATTATTTTTTTCTATATTTTTTTGTCAATTATAGCTAAAAAGAACAATTATTAACTGTAGACATTTCTAGTAAATATGTTTAATTGAAGTTTATTGGTTTGTAGAATCGCAAGAACTTTTTGCTTTAGTAAAAATGGACATGGGGTATATTTATGTTCTCCTACAGAGTTACAAAAGTTCTCTGTATCATCAGCTTATTGGTGAGATGATCATCTCTTATTTTCCTATTGATTTTTAAAAATAATTTTTTTAGATTTAATAGTGATAACATTAAGCTGCAAGTGTACTTTTTTTAATATTTTATTGAGATTATGATTGCTGTTCATGACGAAGATATCAAAACTTTAGATGTATAGAAATTTTATGGATTGATTTGTAAACCTATATAATAGGGAATTATTTGTACTTTTCAGAACGTTTCGCTTGCAATTTACATAAGTAACCAATAAACAAATATTTCTTTTGAATTAATTTGCTCATTTAATAAATTTTAGATGGTTATGGAAACATTTGCAATTAGATGATGTTAATGACAAAAGTACCAAAGTAATGATAAATGCTCTAAAGTATTCTTTAGTTTTCTATAACCTATTTTTTAAAATTCTTATTTCAACTCATCTGAAAAATTAAAAAGCACAAACAATTTAAATAAGATAAGAAAGTGTATATGGGACATGTAAACTACATAAAGAGAATATACCTTTTTTCGTGTAAAAAGTATTGATAAAAAAATTAGAAAAGAAATATATATATCCTAAAAACGTATTCCTACATAAATATAGATACAATTTCTTCTCATTTAATGTTTTTTTTTTTTTGCGAGATTAATGTTATTTTGATTGTATACTTTTCAATTCTTATTTATGTAAATGTTAATCACAAAGAGATTTTTGTATTTTATTAAATACCTATTACATTTAATGAAATGATTAAAAATTTCCAGCTCAGACATTGAATTCTTTTGTCAGAAAGAAATAGTTTATTAGCTATTTCTACTACTTGTGTTGACTGAAATGACTATCAAAATTTATTCTCTAATGTACAAAATTACAAACATTTTATCTAGACTTTCTCTGTCTTATGCTTATTTTTCATCGCCAGTGATTAAAAGTAAAAAAGTGGCTGTTCCTCACGGAAACAACAAGTTACACTCCAAAATCCATTGATCATTACTTATTATGAATAAAATGAACTTCTGACCATTAAATTTGAAACACTATGGATGAAAGCAATTAAAAAAAATAATTGTATATAAACATTATAGCATGAAAGAAGAAGAATATTTTCAAGCTGTGTAGGGAGTTAGGTATGGAGTTGGACTTTACTTGAATGACAAAAATGGGCAATTCATTTCATGTTTCATTGTTATACTTCATCAACCGAAAAGGTAGAGGGATGGCAATCTAGTCTCAGCAACCGAGGACCATTATCTTTAATTGGTACGATGACTGCAGGTGAAAGGCCAGGACATTAGTTAAATACATTTATCAAGGAAAACCAAAATACAACAAGCAACACTTTATTCACACATAAACCATAATTTAATGTCATTTTAATAGGAACATTCACTGTTCTTGTTTTATCTTGTTGAAAGGGGGGGGGTGTCTCAAAGCTCCAGAAAAAGGTCACTACTGCTGGCATTAAGATAATAGAAATATATTAATTGTCATTCAAATGACTGTCAATACCAATTAGAGATGAATGTATCATAAACAAAATAACTGCATCTAGCATCACAGAAATCACAAGAGCCTGTGACAGTTTCAAATGCAACTGAGAGACGAATTCTTGGAGGCTTTAGACTTGTGTTAGATCATCAGAATGATGGATACAAAACCAGGACTCGTAAAAAGACATTTGGCCACTTTTGTATCCAGCTTTGTCATTTGGCACAACTTAGTATCTTCGCTATATTGTCAAGGTATGCTCAAATAATGGTATCCCACTTGACACTCATTGCTGCTCCAAGTATGGTTACATTGGATGAGTGGATTCTAAATGTTCTGAAAAAACCAGTTTCCTTGCTAAATGTCTGCTGTGTTTGTATGGTTTTCCATGACTGATCTTATAATTTGCTTACCCTTGGGGATTAGTCCTGAGTTAATGTTAAAATCTTGCATGACATTTGATCCTAAATCCATCAACCTTTTGATTTAATATCTCCATGATATTGGTGGAATTTTGACTAGTGTAAATGGCAATATGATGAAAACACATAGTCAAAATAGGACACAATTCTGAATGTATCTAGTTCTAACATTTGCAGGCAAGCATTTCTTTTCCTTATAGAATGTGCTACTCAATACTCTAAGCAAGCTCCTACCTTACAAAATTTATAACTCATTTAAATCTATTATGTATATTGCCAAATCAAGAAAATATTAACTTATTAGATTTATAATGTTCATACTTATAAAATGCTGTCATGAAAAATATATTCCTTAGCAAATAAGTGCCTCTAGTAAATTCATTAATAAATGTTGTAGATATTTGTAATCATGTGGGATTTTATGTCACTTGCTTTTTCTTTTATTTTAATTTTACATTTTATCATAAAAGCAACTTTGTTTAGTTATATATTTCCAAAAAGAGATACATTTTTCAATTTATTTGAGATAAATTGTTTCCTGTATAATTAATTCTGAAAGGATATCTTCGTTTGTAATTCACTTTTAATAATTCATATATTATTCTTTCTACTTCTTAATATTCTTTCAATGAAAACTAAACACTGAAATCATGTTTTGAATTCTATCATGTATTAATTAATGTAAAATATTTGCTTCTAGTAATCAATTGCAAGACATGTTAGGAACACTCTTTGTAAATAAAGAAATCCCTGAAGCACCTAAACTTAGTTTTTTTAAAGGACTTTTCAGTGCCGTACCTAGCATTTTAGATCGAGAAGAACTATGTAAGTATTGTCAAATAGTTTTTAATTACTACTTTGATCAAAAAGTATCTAGATATAAAATATAACAGCATAGAAGTTACGGAATTTTTTTGTATTTTTGTTTTGGGAATTCTGACATGAACAGTTTTACTATTAAATCACATTAAACCTTTTTCATTGAATAGTTTACTGCCTAAATGTCAAAAACTGTTGTTGCATATCTTTCACTTTACCTTCTGTGAGGACTTTATATTCTTCTGTACTGCAAGATGAGAAACACGTAAAACCCTGAAGCATTGTTCTGAACAGATATTTTTTATTAAAGAATCAGTGCCATATCCATTTCGCATTGCTCAATAGCAGCTTGAAATGATTACAATACATTCAAGAACATAATCCTACAGTACCACATAGCCATAATGAGGTTATTGCCTTACTCAGATTTAAAAAAAAAAAAAGAACTTTATTGACTGTAGGACTAAAACAGAGGCAATCCAAGGAATCTTTTAAAATTATGTTGATTTTATCTGCATAGAAAATCTTTTTTGTCTTATTCCTCCAAAGTAACATTCTCTTGATCTTTGCATTTTTTCTGTCTCAGAATATATTTCCTAATTATTACAGAATCAATTTGTTTTAAAAACTAATCACTTTTATAAAGTTTTTTTTTCTGACGTTTAGGTATATTCTTGTTTTGTAGCTGCTCCAGAAGTGTAAGTTTACAAACCAAAATGCTCTTTAATAATTTCTTGACTTTAACTAACTGTTTTATGAATTTATTCAGTAAAGATTGATTTGTGACCAAATCTTGGTTGTTAGTTTAAGGAGGTTTTAAAAAAGGTGTCATTTGTAATGGAATTTCTACTTTCTTTTAAAAGCATTTGCACACACACACCCATAAAATACGGCTTCATATGATAAACAATTATTCTTTTAAATTTTATGAAACATTTCAATTATATCCGAAGCAATAATTCCATTGAAGAAACAATTTTTCTACTTTTTTCTTGTTTTAAATTTGATAGTTTAAAATATTGACTGTTGGAGCATACTCTTCTATCACTTAAAAATAAATTTATTTTATACAATAAGGGGAAATAAATTCCTGGCTTCTTCTGATCCAAAAATATTTGATAAAAGTTTGCTCTTAATATATGCTGCATTAGGATTTTAAATAAAGTAATCCATTAGGTACTTTTTGATCAGTTATACAGACATACAATTTTTTAATATATATATATATATATATATTAAGCAATTTCTTCATTTTGTAGTTGGTGCATCCAGTGGCAAACCATCAAAAAATCTAGCAAGCCATGTAAATATTAGTTCAAATACCGATCAAATAAAAGGCCAATCAGGAACACTTAGTGGAGAACTTGCTAAAGTCAAACAGGTATTAATTTGTTTTATAAAATGTTTTTCTCGATCTCATGTTTGATAAAAAAAAAATCTCTAAGTATTCAAAATTTCAATAATTTTGTTAAATTTTAAACATATTCTTATTACAGTTGAATATACTAGATCAAATCAATGTTGAATACTTCTTTTAATTTTTTAATAATATTCTGATAAATAGATCTTTTTATAAATATTAATAAAAAATCTAATTTTTATTGAATAATGTATAATGTTGAGGCTTTCTTTTATCACTTTTTTAAATATGGCATGAAGATAATTTTGGATCTGTTATTCTGCTTCATATGTATGTTGCCTGGTGAATTGATTTATGATTTTTTTCTTAACTTATTGCATTTAATCAAAACCAAATAAATGCCACGTTTTCCTCAATTTTATTTAGAATCTTGCAGAAAGAGGAGAAAATCTTTCTCAGCTGGAAGAACGAACAGAAAAAATGATGTCTGAAGCTGAGAGCTTCCAGAGTGCTGCAAGGCAGTTAGCTACTAAGTTTAAAGATAAGAAGTGGTATCAGTTTTGAAAATAATATATATTTGCCATTAAGCCTGTCATATACTTAACACAAAATAATTGATTTTCACAAAGCAGGTGCATCATTCATGAGAAAAAGGTGCAATGTATAACAGTACATAGGTATTTAATGTCTTAGATATACTGTAACAAAGAATATCTGTTTGTTGTACTGTTTTAAGAAAAAAATCAAATGTTTGCAGTAAGTGATGCATACTATTTTGACTCTGAGATTAACTTCACTACTTATCATTAGAAACATTTTATCATTTGTGGTATTTCACCTTAACACAATCAGGCTGTACTGTACTTATTGCGAGTAAATTAAAAATATGTATCAAAATTATTTTTTTTGTCTTATGTCATGTTATCTATTCTCATATAATAATAATGTGTTTTAATGCTCAGTATATTTCTAACATGTCCTTTATTTTTTTTAAACGTTTTCATATATTCTTTCTTTTTAACTAGCTTTTTTTTAATATTATTTCTTTTGTCTGTTCAAATAACATGTCTTTGAATTTGAAACTAGTGATGTCCGTATAATAAATCTGTAATACATTTTTTATCTTAACTAACATCTATTAATGATCTAAATGAAGAAAAAATATTATATAAAGAACTTTTCTGTCGTTCAGTACAAATGTTTTAAAATAAAACCTTTATGGTGTTCTGTTACTTAAGAATTTTTCTTTCACTACAGTGACTGTAATTAAATGTGTATGTGTATCCAGGTTTTCCCATTTGTGCCAAAACGTTATTTATAGCACAAAAATGTTGAGTGATCCTTAGTTCTCAAAACTAATTTGCTTCTTGCTCGTTTAAATATTATGTGTGATATATTATTTGTAACACTACTCGAAAATGACTGCAGAATTATTCATATATATAACTGTAATTTTTAAACTATTTTTCTAAAAGCAGCGTTCTTCTCATGTAATAAAGGTGTATATAATATTGTTATAAACATTATGCATGTAGTTTTTACTGCAAGATAAAGTTCTAAATTTTATTTTTAGATGTAATAAATATGAATGAATACATGTATTAAATTTAGTAATGTTTTAATATTGAGCCTAAAATTTGCTTCAAAATCTTGCCACAAAATAATTTTCAATAATTTATATTACTTAGTTTATCCTGTATACTCTTATTATGATGAGCAATTAGAATACAGAAAGAAAGAACAAGCATGTTTGAGCATTTTTTGAAAATTATGGCTGTAAATTAATTTTCATAAGTAGTATTTTCAGGTAATTTGTAAATTTTATTATTAACAATCAAAAGTGAAATGACATTAATAAGAATTTATTAAATTATAAAAATGTATTATAATTTTATACAAAATTAAAATATTTATTTTTCTTACTGTTTTAGATATGTAAGAAAATTTACTAAAGCATGTGTATACTTATTGATTAAACAAAAGTAAATAAATGCCTGCTTGTTATTCCGATATTATTTAAATGGCTTATTCCAGAAATCTGAAAATGATTAAAATGAAATATGAAAATTATTTTCCAGTGTTTGCTTAGAAGTTATCATGTAATAATGTATAAATTTTAGGAAAATTCAGGATATTGATCATCAATATTTCTCACTTCTTTACAATTTCTAAATGGCTCTGCATTCTGTCTTTAATATATTTCCACTTACATTTTTCTTTGATTTTAAATAACCAAATGGAAGATGAGAAAAAGATATGTCAATTATTATTCATTTCATACCAAATGCAATTTGAGATTTTTCATTGATTGAATGATGAAAATTAGAAAGTGTGAATGTTAAGAATGTGGCTGTTTGATTATTTGGATACCAAGTTTTCAGTTATAAATGAACGCCATTTTTCCTGTACTTCATAACAAATCAGTTCATTTTTAAATCATAGACGTGTTCTTTTCTATTTTTGAATTTAAAAAATGACAGTTATTTAAGTAATTTTTCATTAATATTGATAAATGGAAATTTCTTAAAGACAATGTCATTTGTCAGAATGCAATTAAAGTAATGTTGAAGAATAATAATGAGAAACATGTATTTTTAGTTATATTCTAAATCCTTTGATTATGGCCTAATTTTATTTAACAGTGTTTAAACTCTATAGAATATATTCTGTCATAACTTATACAGAAAATTGTTAAAAAATCATTTTTCCTCTATCTATAAATTTTCACATTAAACAGTATTAATTATAATAGAATCTTAAATATTACAGTTATAAGTTACTGTGAGAAAATTTGCTTTTCTCTAGCTATTCAATATTATATTTCTAAAGGTTAAAGGACTTTTTATAAAAAAAAGTTTTTTCAAATTTACATTTCATCATTGTTTGCTAAATTAAATGTAGATTCATTTTATTATAAAGTCTTAAGAAATTTTATAATGATGCATTGTATCTTTTGTAATTTTAGATATAAGCTGCAGAAAAATATTTTTCTTACATTTCCTTTCTTATCATGATTTATAAATCATTCATGAGAATTTTTGAGAAACACAGTTGTTTTAAAACTTCTTAGCTGATGTATTTCATTAGAACTATTTTTTGGTCTATTAATTATAGAGTTATAACTTAATTCTAAAAATTATCTAATGCATGCTTTTCTCGTTCATTTAAATAATTTATTAGATTTTATGACTATTTTGCACATTAATTAAAAAGTACAATTTGTTTGCAACAATATTTTTCACCTCTTAATGACACTTAAAGATTAATTTAAATTTCAAATAAAACAATTACTTTTAATTTCGTATTTATTATCCTGTATGTGATTGTGCTTGCTTAAAAAAAATGACCCTTATTTATTCTTCAAATGTTCTTGTAGAAAGGTGTTTATAGTTCATACAAATATTAACGAATTTCAAGAAGATTATGATAATCACGCGAGCTAATATTGATTAAATCATACACAAATTACATTATGTCTCGTTGGTTATCTGGAATGGCATCTTTTTAGTAAACAAATTTGTTACCAAGATGAGAAATGTTAATGTATACTTTTTTGATTGCTACTTGTATTATATTTTATTTGTTCTTTCAGAGCAGGTTTTTTTGCAAAAATATGGAGACTTGAGTAAAATATAAATTTTCGCCTTAAAAATTTTATATTAAAAAATATTAATTAATAGTTTTTAGTTATGTTTTTTTTTTTTTTAATTTTAATTATTTAGGAAATTTAAATGAAGAAAAGGGGGAACAAAAATGGACTATCAATATTTATTAATGAAAAAATTTACAAATTTTATTTTCTAAATAAATATTAAATCAAATGACCATCAGTTTCTGTTTACAATTATGCTATTTAATAATTTACCATCATACATGAAAAAAACAATATATTTCAATTGTAATTTTCTGCATAATTAAATGTGATTTCCTACATAATAGTGTTCAGATAATATTACTAATTTTTGTTAATTCAATTTTGTCAATATAAATTTCCTTTCAAATTAAAATGTTTTAATTTTTTTTTAATTTTGCTTTAATTTATACAGAAATGATTTATTTGTTCTCACTTAGTTATGCAATTTGTTTTTTAAAAAAATTGATGTTCTAACCACTTGAACCTGTAACTCAAATGAAAATAAGTATTAGGTATAAATTTTTCTTTGTTTAGAAATATATGTACATTTCTACTGTAATTAACTCTTGTTATTTATAACTATCATTTAATAAAAAGCAATCAGATTTTTCCTTTACGAATCAATAGATTTTTTCTCTTCTGGTTCATTTCAAGAAGAAATTTTTTACATTCTAAAATAAGTAGTCAAAAATAACTTGGAATAATGCATATTCAGTTGATAATTATTTTCTTTAATTTTTATTGCATTTTTTTTCATCTATCTTCAATAACTTTGTTCAATCAACTCTTTAAATATAATTTTTTTCTCAGTTCGTACATTGATTCGGGAAACATTTATTTAAAAGTTCTATCAGGTTTTATCATTCAAACATATTTTAAATTTTGTCCTTGTTGCTCTAGTTTCTGCAAGCAGGCATGTATTCAAATTAATATGTCATTAATATACTTAATTTTTATGAATACTTTTGTTTAACCAATAAATTATCTACTGTTAATCTATTTTCTTGTGATATTGAAATTGCTATAAAAATTTTTATATTTTTATATCAGTATATGAGCTGAGATCTAGATCTTTGTAGTTTTATATATTTTAAATTATATTAATTTGTAGTTACCTATTTTTTCCAAAAATGTGTGATTAAAGAATTTTTTCATGTATAAAAACATGTTTTTATATTATATATAAAAGAAGAATGTGTATATGCCAGACACAATATGCTACTCTTAATCATGATTTTTCTGCCGTTAACTATCGACATATAGTTTTAGTTGTGTAAATTTTTTCTTAAACACAAAATATTTCTATTGGCGTTTTCAAAATAAGTTAATTTTATAAATATTAGAAATTAAAAATTCTTATATAATAAAAGTTTGGCATCTGTAAGACAAAAATTTACAAAAATATTTCCTATTGAAGTTTGATGCGACTCTTTGCAGTAAAGTGTAAAGACAAGAATGAAATATTAAACAAAAATATTGGAAAATGTATCTTATCAAATGATTTCAAACAACAGAATCTACTAAATATGTTGAATTAAGAGTTTTGAAATGATAGCCTTGGAAAATAGCTGGTATATCTGTATGACAATGTTGTAGCAATGTTTTATATCATTCAAAGAGGTTGTCTTAGATATTTACTCTTGTCGTGATGTAATTTCCAGAAGAATTCCATTAGAATCAAAGATGGTGTACCTAATAACCCATCTATCACAACATCTTGTTTGATGATCTGTTGACTGAATTCTGCGACCAGATGGGCACCATTGTTTACTTCCATCATGTTGAATCTATATCTGGCATGCATCTCAGAGAAGCAGATATCCATGTCTTTTATTCACTCTGTAGCGACTGTCTATTACCTGTGTTATAACAAAATTAGAAAACAATCGTCCATTGATCTCATTTTGGAAGACAAGTCTGACAATCTTAATTCCCCACTTATTAAACAACATTCACTGACCATTATATCTGATTTCACACTATATAGCTGATTTAAGAGTTCTTATTTCCTTGCATATTGGCCATTATTGAGAAATATTCTTTTAAAGTGTTGAGCATAGTATTACAATAACAAAACTACCATGCATATAGCCATTCTTCATCAATGATTGAACTTGTACTAAACAGTGTGAAAGTATGTCATGTACATTTTAGAATATATAATCAGATTTATTAATGTATATGCACATATGTTTCACTGGTTTCTACAATTCGTAAGGGCAAATTATTTAAAATATATCCCCGAAAATTCCTTACTTAATATCATAAATCTTGATTATATTAAATTTCATGTGCAAAAAATAATAATAGAATGACTAATGAATCTAGAACTTCAACTAACTAGTGTCATTGGAATTATATTTTTTTAATTGTTTGTTTACTTGATTTAAGTTGTGGCACAGATTCCTGTTCTCTTAGGCAATGATGTGCAGTAATTGCAGTTGCATACATACATTTTTATAGGGAGGTGTTTGGCATTACTACCATAATTACTCAGATATTCATAATATATCTGTACAATATTAACACATAATATGAATGTTCATCCTGTTATATGACTCAATGCTGACTAGTAGTTTCTGACTGATTATTATGTGAATTATTCCCTACTGGTCTCTATTTTATTTTTTACAAATTATCCAATTCTTTTTATTAGGATATCAATTATGCATGATTTGACGCATTCACTTTACATAATTCATCAGTTTATAATTGCATAAAACAAAACCTTAGCTTATAAATATTTCTATTAGTATACAAAATATCTATAAATTGATACTTGTTTATTTTCAATGGTTTATTCTTTCTTTTGTAACAATAAATATTTCTGTCAATATTTGTCTTACACATGACAAACATTTTGTTCATTATATCCATTTATTTGTGTTTACTTAATTTCACTACAGTGTTGAGGTATATAGAAACTTAGGTATCATAATAATTATAAAAATTCTCCTTTTCACTTTAAAAAGCATAATGTGTATGTTTATCTTATTAGAAATATTTTTGTAACTGGAAGTGTATGTCTAAGCTCAGTGTAAAATCAGTGCAAAATCCACTCACATAAGGATTTAACATGTTGCTCTCTCTCTCTTTATATATACATATGCATAAATTTGTGGGTGTACTTTAGTAATAAATATAAGTGAATTTTTTTGTTTGAAATTAATTCTGAATATGCTTGAAAGGGATTATTTATTAAAGTTATAAAGTTAAACTCCAAAATACATGGATTTAATAAAAGTTAATTTAAAGAAACTTGAATGGCAGTGTTAAAGATTCATGAATCTATTAGTTTCTTAGAGGTATTTTGAATTGTAATAGTTTTTCATAATATACATATCTTTGACTTACTTGAAATTTAAAAATTATGTTAATTAATTTATTGGATAAATGATACTTTCTAAAATGTCAATTCTGAAAATTATTTAAAAATTAAACTCTCTCTCTCACTAGTGAATTCTTTTTTCGAAATCTGTTATGACATTGATGGTTGTACCTGCATTTAATATTCATTCTGTTTTGTTACTTTTGTTTCCTTTATATATATATATATTTGAATATGCCAATAATTGGCCTTATTTAAGCTTTTAAAGCAATATTGCCATATCTTCCTTTTTCTTCACATTCTTAAATTTTTTTATATTGATTTTGTAACTATATAAATTCCTCCTATCATCATTTGTTTTAACTGGGTTAACTTGTTTTGTTTAATTTCTGTGAGTTTAACATTTTTTATGACTTGTAATATTGAGCTCATTAATAAATTTTACCAGCATATGTTAGGATAATTTTTCAATAACATACATTTAATTGCTTGAGTTAAATTAATAATCTGTAAAACAAATAATTTTTTTTGCATTTACTTGCCATAATGATATGTATTTTAAAATTGTTGTTTCACTATGTTTACATAATAATTACATTACACACAATAATTACATAATAGTTACTAGAATAATTAATTTTTAATAGTAATCCATTGCAAATGGTAAAAGTATGAAATTTAAACATTATTTTAAATACCATTTTACTCTGAAAACCAGCATTTTTTTTATGAAGATAATAATATTACAATATTTTGATCTAAGATTAATATCAGTGGTTATTTTAGATTTAAAACTGACATTTAAAATTTATTTCAGTATAAATATCTTGATGACTAATAGTTTTGCTCAAATTTTATGTCAAAATATGTAAGATATGTATATTCTGATTCTTAAAAATTGTCGTACTCTTATCTGATATGTGGAAATAGCTAATAATTTAAGCAATACATGCAAGATGTTTATTGTAACAATTGCAATATAACTTCAGCAATAAATAATTTTATTCATATTTTAGTAACTTGTTTTCATCACGTGTCAATTATTATGTGCACCATATATTAAAACTAGAGTATTCTGACAGCATCAAAATATTTCACTGACTTACAAGACTAATACTGATATACTTTTGAATGTGTTTAATCAATTGTTTTCTGCAAAAGTATTTATTGTACAGAAAATTTTGAGTGCTTCCAATATTTTAGTGGTTTATGTATGAGCTTAGAGAATCTTAAAAAATTATTACTTGTGTATGGTCCTCCATTACTTGCAGTGAAATTTGAAATGTATGTCTATCATTAATCTGCAAGTATATTTGATGTAATCATATATGAAATAGAAATTCGAGATTTTGAAGTTGCTAAGTACTAGAATTTTAATTCTGTTCAAAACAATTTTCTGTGTCCCTTTAATTAAACTTTTTATTAATTTTTTATATTATACATATCTTTTAAAACTGTAGCAAATAAAATAGATATGGAGAAATATATAAATAATATTTGTTTTTCTTAAAATTTTAGATTCGTATGATAATTTATACCAATTAAAAAAATATTATATTAGTTACTTTGTTTTGCATGATTCTAAGTAAAGGAGGTATTAAAGTAATAAATTTCTTAACAATTTACTTCTTTTTCTTTACTAACTTAAATATGTTCTCAGTTTAAATCAATGAAGGTTTACTGAAATAATATAAAGTTAAATCATTTACAATATGTATTTTATTTGTAGGTAACTATTTTAACTTTTGGTGTAGAATAATTTTTAGCAGTATGTAGCTTAAAAATATAAGATGTATGTACAAGCAATTTAGTGTTGATTGATAGATTCTTAATAAAAAATTTATTTAGATATTTTGATAAGTTTTTAAAATAAACCCATTAAAAATTTACTAATGAAAATACAATGATGATGACAATACAATATTTATTTAGTGGTATGAATAATAAACTTATATCATTTTCTTTTTGGGAAAATTCAAATAATGTAAAATTCTGATGAATGTATTGTAGCTTTTACGTTCTGTCAAAAATTTTAGCTTGATGCTTTAATTTTATTGTGCCAATAAATTTAAACGTCTTTTAAGAGCATAATGCTTCGTGCAATTTGCTTGTATTGGTCACATAATCAATGTTATCACCAAATTTAAATTCTTGCTAATTTATGTTTCTTCTGCTCTCCCAATACCTTTAAATTTTGCCTTGGTTGTCTCTTTATTTTGTCTGTCTAAAGGATTTTTAAAATCATTGCTGAAATGTGAATTTAAAAATCTGTTCTTTTTAATATCTTACTTCTTAAATGTTTTTCCTCAGCAATAATTCAATAAAATAATTTCATAAGATACTTATGCAACTAAATGTATCTTAATTGCTAGCATCTTCATGTTGCATATATTGATAATGAATTATAATGTTAACGTTCTGTGTTTGTTAGACAATCAAATATGTTCGCAATAAAATATGGTGCAAAAACTGCTAGTAAAATTTTACTCTTAAAATATGTATTAATTATTAAACTATTTATGTATCTGTAAATGGTGTTTTTATTCTTTTTCAAAGAGTCTCTTTTACCTTTGAACATATTCTTTAAAATAATTTTTTGTTATCTACATTGCTATTGTGTGTGGTTTTAAAAATAATTCACAGCTTCATTAGAAAATGTTTACATACCTGCCAATTCTCCTAGATTTTCTATGTCTTTAAAAAACATTATAAATAGAAAAATTGATTTCTAGGTTTTTGTGGGTATTTGGAAATTTTTTTTTTAAATTCACTTTTTTACTAAACAAATTAAATATTTTAAGATCTTTTATGAACATTCACTGTGGACTAATAGGACAACACTATCTAAAAGATGAGATCTTTAGTAGAAGTCAATTACCATTGAAACAGAAGCAACTGGTATCCTATTGCATTTTCTTTTCTGGTTGCACAAATCTTGTATATGTGGAGAGTTTCTCAAACTTCCTCCCTTGTAAATCAGTAATATTGCTCGTGGCCTTCAAAATTTGTTCTCCAGGTAAGCAGTACAGCATATTAATATTTTCATATTACAAATAATATTAGAATATCATTTTACAATTGTTTGAGATTAGTTTTTAATTAAGAGTCACATGTCATTTTTACTTGTATGAATGTTGAATTTGTTCAATGAATTTCTAGAAAAGAAGAATTAATTAGTTGAATGAATGAAGAAAATATTAGTTTTCATTTGAATTCATAAAAAAATGATAAACAATTTTACATTGCTATTTTAAATAACTTAAAGTTTAAAAAAAGTAAACATTTTCTTCAAAGCCACAAAGTTATTAAATTATTTTAAATGGAAGAATCAGTAGACAAATAATACAAATAAATGAAAGATATTTTTCTCTTTTAATCTTGATTTGAAATTAAAAAAAGCAACTATGTGTGAATATTATTTGAGAAATAATTCCCTAGTATCCTTTGGGTTTAACAGATTATTTTTAAATTTTGCCATCTATGGTGCTTATCAATTACATCAAAAATTTAAATATTCTTGAGAAGTTTTACTAACTCAGGAATTAAATCAAACAAAAATATTTAATTATTTGTTTTATGACCCTATATGTTATCCATGCTTTTATCTCATTCACCTTTGTATCAATATTTTTATCGAATGTTTGCTAATAATTTTTCATTACAAATATTTTACATATTTAAAAAGTGAAAAATAATAAATATTTAAAGAAATTGCTTTAAACTATTACACTGTATAATATGTTAACTTATTTGATAATATATTGCACTTAAAGTTGACTCTTGAAATTGTTTAAAAATCATAATTTCTTAGTGTTTTTTGAAAAAATTGGCAGGTATGTATTTATGAGATTTAAGTACATGTTTAGTAGAATTTCACAACAAACTTAAAACCAACCCCCATATTTCAGAATTTGTTTATTAACAGATTTTAGTTTTAAGTTATTCATATTTCCTTAAATAATAATTAGTAAGCTTGTCTGCAACAATGACTTATGTTTTTATTAAGTTATAATGAAAGCTTATTTTATTACATTTAAGTGTTATAAATACAATAAATAATTAAAATTAAATGTCAGTTTCTCTCTTGATTCTTTTATAAAACATACAGGAAAAATTATTTCTGTAAGAGCTGTGATCAAAAAGTATTGTGAATATTTAAATAAATTAATTGTAATTAGGTTTCTTCACTTCAATTGTATTTGTTCTATATTTAAATTCATCATAATAAAAGATAGATATCAAACATTTTGCATTGTGATGTTTGAAACTATATTTTAAGAAGGTTTTATATTTTGCATTAGTGGCATTTTGAATAGTTTGCCTAAATTTAAAATATTCAATTTTAAGACCATTTTAATTTTAGCAGATGCTGAAATCTATTAGTAAAATTTTTGGTGAATAGAATGTTTGCACATCTTACATAATATTAATCTTGATTATGTTGCTTTCTTCAATGAAAAGAAAATTTTAAATAAACAAATTTTTCCTTTGTCTAAATCTAAAACTATTGTAAATCAAAGTCCCCTTCATCTGTGATGAAGTTTTTGAATATATTCTCTATTAATTTCTTTTTAGAAAAGAAACTAATAAATAATATATTCAAATACATTATGATAAGATTTTGCTATGTATTGCTTATGAACCATGGTTGATTAAAATATAATGTGTGGTTTGTAATGTTAACTTGCAATAAATTTAATCAAATGAACAAACTAAAATTTGACACACATGTTTAAAAACGAATACTTTTAAAAAAAAGTTTAACTGTCACCTTAAATGACAAAGTAATGATATTCACTTTGCTTTTTTATCACTCCTCTTACTTCAAAGAAAAATAATGTATGTTTTTAAAAAAATTATTTATTATCATTGTGTTAGTATTTTCTTACAATATAAAGTTCTATTAATTATTTTATGTTATTAAAATGATATCATATGTATTTTGATATTAGATAAAAAGTACATCTATTATATTAAGATGTTTATTCAGCACTGTCCTATAAATTTAACAATTATACTGTACATATTTTATAGTTATTCTTCCACAGAATTTGTATTATACATTATGTTATATTGTGTTCATAAAAATAATTTTTAAATTAATTAGTTTATGAAAGAAAATTTAATAAAATTATATATGTATTTATATTGAAAATTAACAGTATTTAGATAGAGGATTATATCATGCATATTAATAAGTTGTTGATATATTTCATAAGTGTTTAAAATATTTTTGTCTTTTGAAATGTATATGAATGAATATTTGATATTCTATATTAATGTAAAAAACTAGTTGTAGACGAATCAGTGTTTATTATTTGTCTACATGTCTCACTAGTAAATATGTTTAAGATATATATAGGTATGTGTTATCATTTTTCTGAGATCTGCATTCTCTTAATATAATTATACATTATGAAGAATTTGCACCTGCATGAAATTTTTTTGTGTTGCTATTAAAATATCTCAATTTTGCGTTCAGAATTATAATAATCTTCAAATTATTTAGGATTTTATAAAAATTATTTATAACATTACAGTAATCTTTCCTTTCTGGTGTTTAGGTTTTCAGTTTTAGAAACTTTCCTTATAATAATCATTGTTGCACATGTTACTTTCCTCATATTTGGTAGATGGCTCAAAAGGGACCAATTCATTAAAGCAGAATATGCATTTCCTATAGCTGCTAATTTGTAGCACTATCACACGTCTATAAATTGTTGACAAATTTATTTTAGGGGTTTTTATTTCATTATTTACCTATTCATAAATCTGATTCCTATTGTCAAAATATAATTAATCACTATCCATTTCACCCTCTTTAATATATCTATATGTTGTGTTTTAAATGTGACATTATATATTGTACTTAAATCTTAACTGTGTGTTTATCTGTGCCATTGTATTGAGCACTTCTAATATGAAAGGCTGTGATTAGCAACCATGACTGGATGTAATTTTCAGATAAAGCGATACAATTGTGCTTCCAAGTTATAAAAGAAGAGATCTGAGATCTTTTATTTAATAATTGTGTGTTTGTAGACAAATGGCCATATCTGTATTGTGTGATTTGAGTTTTTTTATCTTATTTTTAAACACATTGTACACCATTTTATATTTTAAATTGATTAATATATAAGTAGGTTTATGCCATTTATAAAAGCACATGTTATATTTTTAAAGTGTGATTTTTGTTAACTATTTTTGTAGAGGAAGATATCAACAGAAAAATTTTATTTCTTTTTACTGTTGATAGTATTTTTTTCTACCTATACGTACACTAAAGCTCCATTCATGTCACTTGTTCATATTACAATCACAAATTGTTATGAAGAAAAATATGAATAATCATTGCTCACTTTTTTTATAAGATTAATAATGGTAACCTGTACGGTCTTATATTCACAAATTTTTAATTTTGTATACTCTTCCTCAAAGAGTTGAGTAGGTCAATTCTTTTTATTAAATGGAGCACATCTATCTCATTTTTATTATCAATACAACATTAAAAATGTAATCTTGTTCTAATGTGTCGCACATATCCTGTTAAAATCTGCAAATAAAAATACATCAGTCAGTGAAAGCAATACTAGTTGCCTTTATGCAAGGTGGTTTCTAAAATTTGTACCTGGTTTGTGACACTTTATGATGTGATATACAAAAGGAGAGATTACAAATACTGCACTTTCCTGTGTAGCAGTTTGTAAAATTAGAGCTATAAAATCATAATTTGATGTAACATAGTATGTATATTTGTAAACTTAATTGGAAATTAGTTTTTACCTCAAGTGCTCTCGTTTCGTTGTTTAAATTAGATGAATATTATACATTTGTGTACTTAACTGTTATTTGTTAATTTCATAAATAAATGATAATGAATTCTTCTATGAAGTGTCTGAATGATTTCATATCACTTTACAAACAATAAATTACTGTAAATGTACATCTAAAATGTTATGATAAAAAAAAGTATCTTAAAATATTGAATTTCTAATAGGTATTAAAGATTTCTTTCAAATATCTCAAAATGAAATTCCGAAATAGTTTTTCAGCAAGTCTATTTTCTTTATTTATTTTAATAAATACGCAGTTATATCAATTTACTTTAACGCCTTATTATTTTTAATTCACTACATTTAATTAATTTAAATATTTTTTGAGAATTGTCATAAAAGTAGTAGTAACAATATTATTGACAGACAATAAATGTGGTTTGCTAAATCAGGACTTATGGGCTATAGCATTCATTATTTTTTCATAAAAGAAATGTATACTGGAAATTCTGATCTTTCTCAAATTCAAACAATTATTTATTTATTCGTTACAAAAAATAATATAATATATTATCTTATCAGTCAGGGAAATCAATAAAGATTTGCATAAAAATTGAAGAATTTAAATTTTTATGCTATCAGTATATAAGTTATATATTTTAAAAGTTCTTCCGCATATAAGATCATATAGAAGACAATGATAATATTTTCTAATTAAAATTGATCAAGTTATAACATCATATTTTGAGACATCTTTTTGCTTGAAAAACACATATTTCATTTCTTTTATTGAACTTTTAAAATTGCAATAAAAGGCATTGTTTAAACTTGTTGATTTGCTTAAAAAAATATTTATATGTGGTCTATATTAAGATGAATTTGTAAAGAAACTAAATGTGTATTGCGTTCTTATGAAATGATATGAAAACATTACGATCTTAAGAAGATGCATTAAATCTTAAGATGTAAAGACATGCATAATTATAGAGCTTAAGACAGTGTTTATACTACTCCTGGAAAACTAGAATTGGATTAAGCATCTAAAATTAATGTATCAGAATATGACTGTTTTAAAAGTATACCAATTTTTTCCTAAATTGAATATAATAATTGAACACTAAATAAATTGTAATTTTTTTTTAAACTTTTGATACACATTAACTCTCAAAATCGTAAAGAATCGTAAGCATTTATTACATTAAATTTTAACGTTGTTATCTTGTGGTTTTGCATTTATTCCTCATTGGAATTTTTAGCAGTATATAATGAAAAAATTCTATTTTTAATGTGGTTTAAATTTAAGATTTTAAAATAGGTTTTTTTAGTAGGTCATTAAAATAATAGTTTGTTTCATTAGATAATTAAGATAATTTCAATTGTTATAAAGGTATTTTACCCAGATAAAAAATATTTTTCTGTAAATGAATTTATAACAATCAAAAATACTAATTTTCAAAATTTTAATCTTACGTGTAATAATACTTAAGCACAATTTCTTTTTGTTCCTCCAAAAAATTTCCTTTCTAGCTTAAATAAGTACTTTATAATCTGAAATTATTAGTTAAATATATTATGAAGAAACGTTTTATAAGAGTGTTTTGTGTTAATTAAAAATATTTCGCACATTTTCAACATAAAAAGCTAATATAAAGGCAATAAATTAAGAGTCCAATGATTACTTTTAGAAAAATATAAACATTATCTAGTTTGATTTTAATATATTTTATAATTTTTTGTAATAAGCAATTTTATTATAAATTTAAAATAATGTGCACATGTAAATTAGTTCTTTATCGAAAATTTGGAGTTAATAAAAGGAAACAGTTAACAATGTAAAACTTACCGTTACATTTTTCAAAGTTTAAAAAAACCTAATTGATTAAAAATGAATGTAAGAATTAAACTTTCCATGCTTTTAGAGACTTTTGACTTACTGAAATTAGTTAAAAAAATTATCAAAAAACATTTTGTTGGAATATTGAAAAAAAAATATTTAGTACACACACAAATATATATATATATATATATATGTATACAGGGTGAGCCAAAAGTTCGTTACAATTTTAAAAATTCATAAAAAAAGAAGAAAGTGAGATAAAGAAGTGCGGTTTGCAAGAAAGGGCTCACAAGGTAGTCGGATTTTTTTTAGCAGCAAAAAAAGTTTTAGTTAAAAAAGTAACCTATAGATGGCGCTGACATCGAGAGATTCAGCAGAATTATGCAAATTAATCTTGCGATAAAAGGCCGCGATACTCGAGAATTTCTCATTCGCTTTCAGAATGTTATCATTACCCGATCGAGCGTTGTTGGTGAAGATGTTCTATTATATTTATTATTTATTTATATATTTGAACGGAGAGTCAGCAACTATTGCGTTGCGAAAATTTCGCAGGACGAAAGGACTGAAGACGAAGGAAAGGCCCCATATCGTGTCCTGGAATAGTCAAGCTTGTCAAGATGTTCGAGGAAACTGGCTCTTTGGAGGATCAGCCACGCAGTGGAAGACCTTCGTTGGCGGAGAGCCGAATTACTGCCGTGAAAACCACAATGAATGATTTAGCGGCGGAATCATCCATTGGGAGTAGCAATGCTCGCGAATCTGGAAGAATATTGGATGTGCCTCAATCATCGATTCGACGTATCCTCCACGGGATATTGCATCTCTAACCCTACAAACTGCAGTCACTGCAGGAGTTACAACCGGGAGACACAGTTATGCGGGAATCATTTGCCGAGTGGGCTATGGCAAGAATCGAAAACTACCCTCAGTGGTTGTTCAACGTTTTCTGGACGGATGAGGCGCACTTCACACTACACGGGGGATGTCAAAACCCATAACACTCGTATATGGGCAACATCTAATCCTCGTGAATACACGACGAAATCTCTGCATCCAGCCAAGTTGACAGTCTGGTGTGGCTTCACCTCATCTTTCATTGTCGGACCTTTCTTGTTTGAATAACCGTGTCCCAGATTGAGCTGGAAAACGTGCACAGTAACCGCTAAGCGTTACCTCACTCTTTTGCGTGACAAAGTCGTGCCCGCATTAAATCAAAGAGGTGTGTTATGTGTAATAAACTTTATGCAGGATAGCGCACCACTACATTATGCCAATCCAGTAAAACGATTCCTTTTGAGTACCTTTGGTGAAGAGAGACTGATCAGTCGAGGTTGCAAGATCGCATGGCCTCCACGATCACCCGACCTCACTCCGGTCGACTTCTGGTTGTAGGGCTATTTGAAATCCGGTGTGTACTGTTCATCTCCTTCAACATTGGCCGAACTCAAAGATTCCATCTGTCGTGAGGTTTCTGCAATTCATTCCGACATATTGCATTCAGCTGTAACGGGCGTTGCGAGTCGCCTTAGTTGTGTCGTACAATGTACTGGAGGTCATATTGAACAACTGTTATTATCAGAATAAATGAATGGAGTGTACTGTTGTCCTTTTCATTGTGTTTCGGACAGTCAGCGCCATATATAGGTGACTTTTTTAACTAAAACTTTTTTGCTGCAAAAAAAAAAATCCGACTACCTTGTGAGCCCTTTCTTGCAAACCGCACTTCTTTATCTTACTTTCTTCTTTTTTTATGAATTTTTAAAATTGTAACGAACTTTTGGCTCACCCTGTATATATATATATATATCGTTGATAAAAAAAATAGGAAATTAATTTATTTTCTTAGAATTTTGGGAATCGATTAGATTCCCACAGATTTCTATTTTATTTCGTGTATAAACGAGAATTCTATATGGTACATTGTTTTATTTTGAGGATACTCTCTCCTCCATTTCCGTTGACGCAGCTCGTCCTGTTTTGAACATTGCGCCACAAAACCCAACGAGCCTCCATTTCCATTGGGGATCAATTAGCGACTGGTTCCTAATATTTTGGCCACAGTTGCAAATATTGGAACACTATGCGAGATTCACATTTCAACGAGAATTTTTTTGCGAATGTATGTGTTCCGACCCTGTATACTCAATGTATAAATTTAATTTCTCTGCGCACCAGATGGCGCTAACTCAATAATCGTTTTTTGTCAGTCAAGCAATAAAATTTCAAAAGAACGGACGTGTCGTTTCTGTGTGCCAATATTATGGTCCGTCGAGCCGGAGCACGAAACTAGCAAAAAATTATTTTGGTGATGCATAGAAGCGGCCAACGACTGTTGAATCAAAAAACAACAACAAAACCAGTGATTGAGTGAAGGTCACAAAACCAAAATGGATACCCTTCTTAAAACCAAAAAGATAATAAAGGGTAAGCTAACTCGTTTAATTTCTCAAGTCAATAGCTTACAAAATCAAGCAAATTCTCTTTCTATTATTGAAGTGTATGAAAATAACGTAAATTCTTTAGACAATGAAATAAACAAACTAAATAATGATATTCTTTATGCATGTTCTGATTCAGAATTCGATACATTTGAAAGTGAAATGCATGAACTGTTTTCTAAAATAAGTAATTTAAAAATCATTCTTAAAGACGAATCAAGAAAACTTTCAAAAAATGATTGTCATAAAGAAAGTAACTAATGTCAACAATAAAGTTAAACTTCCTAGAATAGAATTACCAGTTTTCACTTCTAATTACATAGATTGGATTTCTTTTCGTGATTTATTTTTATCGAGTGTTGGTAATAATGATAGTTTAAGTAATAGTCAAAAATTGCAATATCTTAAACTTTCTGTTAAGGGAGAAGCATATACATTATTACAGTCTATTCAAATTACAGATGAGAATTTCAAATTAGCTTGGGATATGCTTACTGAGCGCTTTGAAAACGAAACAGAAATCATAAATGCAGCATTAAATAAATTAATTTCTCAGCCTATTCTTAAACATGAATCAGCAGCGGGTTTGAGGAAATTAATTGATACAACACAGCAATGTCTTGATACATTAAAATTTTTGAAACAGCCTGTTGAGCATTGGGATACCATTATTATTTTTCTTTCAAAGGGTAAGCTTGATAACGAAACACTGAGAGTGTGGGCGTTAGAGCAATCGAACAAAAAAGCTTCTTCTTTCGCGGAATTCAAAACATTCATGCTGAATAGATCGTGTGCGCTTTCGTCTTTGGCGAAGTGCCAAAAAGAGAAAGTAGGTCAATTTGATGGGAAAACGGTTGCAAATCAAAAACAAAACAAATATTCTTTTTCATCTCAGATTGTTTCTAATTTATGCATTTATTGTCGAAATGATTCTCATTCGCGATTACATAGTTGTGATAGTTTCTTAGATCTTCCAGTAAAGGAAAAATGGAATGTAATTAAAAACATCATTTATGCGCTAATTGTTTAAAAGATAATAAAACTCATCCTATTTCTAAATGTCGCTCAGGCATGTGTAAATTATGTTCAAAATTGCATAATACATTATTGTGTTCGAAAAATACACATGATACAAAATCGAAACACAAACAACAGATGAACATTCTACTATTAGTAGTAATAATAATGTAGTTGTACCTGTAACAAAAACAGTTTTATTGCCAACAGCAATTGTTAATGTTAAGGACATTAATGGTACATTACATAAATGCAGAATTCTTATCGATTCAGCAAGCCAAGGCTCATTTATTAGAGAAAGTTGTGTAAATTTATTGCAACTTAAACGTAATAGAATTAACATAAATGTTGATGGGCTTAGTTCTCGAAATGTAGGTAAGCTCTCAGGTTCGGTATCATTGCAAATATCATCTCTATTTTATAAAACACACATATCACTGTAGATGCATTAATTATACCCAAAATCACTTGTGACCTTCCTCAATTCAAAATTGATGCTTCAGCATTAACTTCATTCAAAAATATACAACTGGCCGATGTTACTTGCTTGCAGCCTGGTCCTATAGACATTCTCTTGTGTGCAGATGTGTTTGGAGAAATAGTGCTCCATGAAAACATTACTAGTCTGGACATTCGTTAACTGCACTAGAAACAATTTTCGGATGGGTTGTTTTAGGCAAAACAAACAATATCTCCAAAAAACAATAATTACAAATCACGCTAGTTGTACCGCAATCGAGTATCAACTTGATAAATTTTGGCAACTAGAAGAAGTTTCTGAAACTAAACCTTATTCAAAGGAGGAAATTGCATGTGAAAATCACTTCGAAAAACATTCTTTCGTGATTCTACTGGCAGATTCAATGTCAAATTTCCATTCAATGACTCACACAATGAACTTGGATCATCTAGAGACATTGCATTGCGCCGTCTTCAACAAATTGAACGTCGCTTTTCTAAAAATCAATCTCTATTTGAACAATATCATAAATTCATGGACGAATACATAAAACTGGGGCACATGGAATTAGTTCCTGAAAGTGAAGTTAATATTCCAGCCAAATCTAGCTTTTACCTTCCACACCATCCAGTTCCCAACAAAAGTGGTGACAAGTTCCGGTAGTGTTTGATGGATCTGCTAAATCATCTAATGGTGTTCTCTTAATGATATACTCATGGTGGGACCGCAAATACAGACTGATTTAACTACATTGCTTATTATTAAATTTAGGATGCATAAAATAGCGGTTGCTGCAGACATTGAAAAATGTATAGACAAATAACTTTACAAGATCCAGATTTCCAAAGAATCGTCTGGCGCAAATCAAAATATGATGCAGTGAAGGATTACAGATTAATAAGACTGGCTTATGGCACTGCCTCAGCACCATACCTGGCTGTAAAATGTCTACAAAATTAGCAGAAGAAGAAGCAGAGAAATATCCATTGGCTTCTAAGGCAGTTCTCGAAGACTTTTATGTTGATGATCTCATGTCTGGAGCGAATTCAATTTCCCAAGCCATGGAACTGCACCAACAATTAATGCAAATGTTGTCAAGTGCCAAATTTCCTTTGAGAAAATGGGCTTCAAATTCTAAGAATTTTGAACTCAATTGATCCAAATTTACGGTTATCAAACACTTCTTTAAGCTTAGACAATGATGAAACTGTGAAAACATTGGGACTACTTTGGCAACCCGAGTTGGATATATTCTTTTCAAAACTAATCAATCATTTCTTGTAGATAACTTAACTAAGCGGACATTACTATCAACAATTTCAAAATATTTTGATCCTCTTGGATGGTTATCTCCAATTACCATTCATTACAAATTAATAATTCAAAAACTCTGGAAAAATCAATTGCAATGGGACGATACTATTCCTTCAACCATAGCATATGAATGGGAAGCAGCTTTCAGAAAAACCCTTGTTCGTGAAAGACGTTCAAATTCCCAGATTCTTATTTTGGGATTCAAATAACAAATTTCAGTTACATGGTTTCAGTGATGCCTCGAAAAGGCATATGCAGCAGCAATTTACTGTCGCTCAGTCTCAAGTACTGGTGAAATTAAAGTTCATCTAGTAATTGCTAAGACAAAAGTTGCTCCACTTAAAACTGTTTCACTTCCGAGATTGGAACTATGTGGTGCTCTGCTGTTAACTAAATTGATGGACTTCACTTGCAAGGCTATGAACACATCCATTTCCCAAGCTCAATTTTACACTGATTCTACCATCGTTCTATCTTGGATTGGTTCTTCTGCCAGCCGATGGAAATGCTTTTGTGGCCAATAGAGTGGCAAAAATACAAACTCTTTCTTCCCTACCCAGTGGCATCATGTTAGTGGAAACATTAATCCTGCTGATCTTGCTACTCTGTGGCACATCATCTTCTGAACTACTTTCTTCATTATGGTTAAATGGTCCAAAATTTCTTTATAATTCACTTTCTTTTCAGATAAAGCAGCCTGAACTACCAGTTAGTGATCCTGTTCCAGAAGAAAGGTATTGTACTTACAATCAACCACTGAAAACAAAACCCACTGTACTGACTTTGATATTTTTTTAAATATTCATCCTTTTCTAAACTTAAACGTATAACAGCTTTGTGTTTAAGGTTTATGAACAATTGCAGAAATCCTATGAACAAATTAACAGGATTTTTGCAAACTTGTGAATTAACTAATGCGATGCATGTGTTAATAAAATAGTTCAAACTAATGAGTTTAATAATGAGATCAATGCATTACAGAAAAATAAAACAATATCGTGTAATAGTAAAATTTTATCTCTAAATCCATTTCTTGATAATTCAGGCATTCTAAGAGTAGGTGGTCGTTTGAGACATGCAAATATAGTATAAAATCAGAAACATCTCTATTTTGTTGCCAACAAGGCATAGATTAACTGATCTCATTGTTAAACATTTTCATGAAAATCTTTTGCATGCTGGTTCACAACTTGTTCAATCATGTATTGCAGAACAGTATTGGATTATAGGTGTTAGAAATGTAATTAGGAATTTAATCAGAAAATGTGTAAAATGTTGTAGAAATACGAGCTTGTAACCAATCAGATGATGAGCGATTTACCATCTTCTCGCATTTCTCCTGCTCCTGCATTCTTGCGATGTGGAGTGGATTATGCTGGTCCTTTTCAAATTAAAGCATGTAAAGGTAGAGGCTCCAAATCATACAAAGGGTATATAGCACTTTTTGTTTGCTTTACTACAAGAGCTATACACCTAGAATTAGTTACCGACTTATCTGCAGATGCGTTCATTGCATCTCTTAAGAGATTTATTTCACGCAGAGGTAAATGTAGTGATATATACAGTGATTGTGGTACCAACTTTATTGGTGCAAAGCGCAAACTCATGGAAATTGAGAAACTTAGAAACTCCAAAAATTATAATCAAAATGTAAACAATTTTATGTCTGAAAATGGTATTAATTGGCATTTAAATGTTCCAGGTGCACCTCACATGGGTGGACTATGGGAAGCTGGCATAAAGTCTACCAAATTTCATTTAAAACGCGTTATAGGAGACAAAACTAACTTATGAAGAATTTGAAACATTGTTAACTCAAATAGAGGCTTGTCTTAATTCTAGACCTTTAACTGCATTATCTACCGATCCAAATGACTTGTCAGCCTTAACACCTGGCCATTTTATTATTGGTAGGGCATTAACAAGCCTTCCTGAACCAAATTACGTTGATACAAACATTTCTTTTCTTTCAAAATGGCAGCATATTCAAAAATGGTGCAACAGTTTTGGAAACGTTGGCATAAGGAATATCTCACACGGTTGCAGCAAAGGCCAAAATGGCTACTGCCGACTAAAAATTATCAAATTAATGATCTATGTCTTTTAAAAGAGGACAATTTACCCCCAACAAAATGGAAAATGGGTAGAATAATTCAATTGCACCCTGGACTTGACAATAATGTTAGGGTAGTTAGTCTTTAAAACATCAGATGGTGTATACAAAAGAAACATAACAAAAATTATGCCAACTTCCTGTGTAATGCCAAATTCATGGTTAAATTTAAATAAAATTTTATTTCTTATATATGTACAATTTTATACTTCCATTGCATTTTAACATATAAAACTTTTTTTATTTATGTGTTTGTTTTATATTTTTTCATTTATGTTCATTTATTTGTATATCTAATCTTTATTTGTAAAGTATATTTGTATATCTAATTTTTTTTGTATGTTACATATTCTGTTTCTTTGAAATAATATTTCAAGGTGGGCGGCATGTTCCGACCCTGTATACTCAATGTATAAATTTAATTTCTCTGCGCACCAGATGGCGCTAACTCAATAATCGTTTTTTGTCAGTCAAGCAATAAAATTTCAAAAGAACGGACGTGTCGTTTCTGTGTGCCAATAGTATGACATATAAGGAGCGACAACTACTGAAGTTAGTTCGAAGCCTGTTGTAGACCTTTTTCTTTTTTCTGATACTATTAAATATAAGCGAATCATAGAATTTTAATATAGCAATCAATATTTTTACTTACAAATACTTTTCTAGATAATTTTATGAATATTGAAATTTTCTCCTCCTTATCCAGTGCTTTTCTCGCTAGCATCTTTACAAGTAAGGCTTTTGAATGTAATTAAATCAGAAAGTGGAAAAATTTAAAGTCGAAATCATTAGAATTTTCTTTTTACTTCAATAATTGTTTTTGAAACCAAGGTTCTTAAACTTTTAATTTATGATCAGTATTTAGCTTTGAGAGGCATCAAGCTATCTAATGTAATTCATTGCTTATATTTATCCTAAAATATTTTTCGCATTTTATTGAACGTGTATTGTTCGTGACTAAAATATGAATTGTGTGCTTAATATGATTTTGAAGACCTGATAATATTCAGAGCTCTTTTAGGGGATGTTCTCTTGACTATAGCTTATTTAACTCATTTTAGTCCTGCTGAATGCAATGTCTATAAATGCATCCTATATTTACACATTGTCTACGCCAAATTATGTCTATGAAAATTTGCTTCAAGACTGATTAATTTAAAATATTACTGTTTTTAGCTCAGTTAGATTTTCTTAGTAATTAAAACGTCACATAAGATATATAATTTTATAATTACAGTAGTTTAAAAAATAATTCAGGAAGAAATGACATGAAAATATATATAATCAATCATCATATCCGAAAACAATATTTAGTAGGTTATATCCACATCATACATTGATTATTAAAGTCATTAGTTTTTTTCAAGTACTTCTCCAAGACCTCTAAGTTGAGTTATGTTTTGAATCTACATATTTTTCATAAAGTTTCTTAAATACTAATTCCTTTTTAGGAAATTTCCTATTCAGGC
The DNA here is from genome assembly GCA_030067965.1 of Latrodectus elegans. Lineage (NCBI taxonomy): Eukaryota > Metazoa > Arthropoda > Arachnida > Araneae > Theridiidae > Latrodectus > Latrodectus elegans. The sequence goes on from CM057817.1 coordinate 47,622,695, forward strand.
GCAATTTGTATATTTCTTAGTAAGATCAAAATGTCAATCGGAGTAGTCAGTAAGATTAAAATGTCATTTTTTTTATCTATTAAAAAGGAAAAAGTAGATACAAATGTTTCTTATGCCAAGGACATTTTTTTCTTTCCTCAACTACACACTTAGGGAACCTTTAAATAATAAACAATCATATCAATAAAAATCTCAGTGATGGATTTTTCTGTCATTACAAAATTAAAAAGCAATTGTTTATTGTTTTTTTTATTTATTTATTTATTTTATTTTATTTTTTTTTTAATTTTGAATAGGATGCGTTTTTATTCAATCACACAATCTTACTGTGATATTTCATAGACATGTGTTTTGTTTTTATCAATGAAAAATGTAAAAGACAAAGATAACATAGTGCATCGTAAAAAACTAGCATCTAAGTTAAATAAGTTATATCTCATAGACCCCTCTTGAAAGCCCCTAAATTATAATTTTTTATTCAACCCAAATAATTTGGTAGATGACTTTCTTAAATTACAATGAAAATTCAAAAAATAGAATAGAATCTTATTCCAGAAATTTTATCAGTTTTTATATTAAGTATATTATACTAATAATTAATATACTAATTATAGTTTTTATACTAATAATTGTTTTATTTATTTATGTTTATATATACTACATCTCTTGAACACAAAATAAGAAACTTAAAAGAAATGGTTCAAATCTTCAAAATTCTTTTAAAATTTCTTACTTTTTGTATTTTGAAATAATAAAAATTATTTACCAGTAAAATGATGATACCAGTAGACAAAAAGGAAATTAGTTTGATTATTTTTTTAAATAACACACGAATTAAGGTTTATAAAAGAGTTACTTCTTTCAGTTTAAGCAATGTTGTATTTCATTTTTGTTACTTGACAAAATGAGCTCAGAAAGTATCAACGAAAACTATTTGAAAAATTATGCTGCAACTATTTTCAAATAAGCTAGCGTTTCATTGATGTAGCACAATGCAACACATAATGTGGATTGAATTACCTATATAATGGACACCTGAATATAAAAAATGATGTTAAAACGAATTTTCAAATTACTATGACTGATTATTTTCTACTTTGTCTGCAGCACTTATTTATTTGCCTTTACTTTATCCAATTTTTTCATTTACTGGAGGATCTTCGGTAAAATGATCCACCCGATAGGAATGTTATTCCATTCTATAGTTTGTAATACTTATCCGTTCCACTTTTTAAAGCTTTTCTACACATGCTATATAATTATAATTTTAATTTGTAAATATCTTATACAGAAAGACTTGGATCAAACAACACTTGTAGCAAAATCAAAGTGATTAAGACCGATGATTTTTCAAACGCTTTTGAATTTCCCCACAAACTGGAGCCACACAATAACTGTAAATCCTGATAATGATATATCATGATTGAGCTGCAGTTAACGAATGTTAAAGTTCATTTAAGTTGTCTAACATGTTATTTTATGTAACATGAAGGGGTAATAAATGAAACCGGCCTTTTTCATCACTCTTTCATAGCTGGTAACGGATGCGGAGTGAAGTCGCTTTGCTACACCCCTGGTTCGTTGAGCAAAACATTCTTGGATCCTACAGTGACTCATCCCATGTTACATTTAGATATGGGCGTACTAGTTATTCCACAGACATGCTTTACGGAAACGAATCTGCAGTTTAAGTACTTTTTTCGTATACAGGCTTTGACACCAAAACATCAGCGACTCCGTCTACAGCATGGAGGAAAGAATATATGTTCCTTCCTCCATGGTCTTCAGTGATACCAAGCCACAGTTATGTGTTACGTGATTTGCCACAGATGGGCAAAAAACTAGTTTAGTAATTAATAAATCCCCGTTCGTTTTGGGGACAAATTCTAACCATGTGCTAGTCTGGAAGTACCTACTGTACAGGGCAGTTCCACTCACATCGTTAACTTAAAATACTTGGTTCACTTCAACTGTGATTCGTAAAACTTTATAGGGCCAACATTATGTTGGTATTCTTCAAACCCACGTAAGACTTATCTTATGTTTCTTTAAGGGACAGTTTTTCTACAAGATAATATTCATTTATATACAGTTCTTGTTTCTCAAGACTGATTTGAGAGTGCTTTTTCAGATTTTTGGACCGCTGTACCTCAGGACAACATCAGATGCTTAATTAACTCAACGTCGTGTGTTGTTAGCGGGTTTTGCTACTGAAAACTATCCAAATTAGTATTAAAGTTGCACTGTCTAATTCTATTCATTTAATAATCTATTCACTGTATTTGCTTTATTATCCTGATTTTGGGAGTTCAAATAACTCACTCATCTTTCATTATGTGCGTTAAGTATTTTTTCATCTGATTGAAATTATTGATAACTTAGGAGTCCGCAAATTCGTAGATGATCGCATAAGACTTGTCTCGTGAGGCAAGCTGAACGTCTCGCGAGAATCGCATCAGACCAAATAACGTCATTAATGTTTTAGTGACGTCAGAAAAGGGGTGGAGCGGGAGACGATTCTAGATTTCAAGCAGGTTCGAAATATCTGACAGCATTCCGCTAGACAACGCTGTCATTAGTTTAAGAACTCCATGACGTCAGATACAATGTTTTAGCTACGTCACACTAAGACATTGACGAGACCGCATTTGTCTACTATAAGACGGCGTCTTAATCAGATTGTCTACCGAATTTTTGGCCTGCCTTATGTAACATAATTTTCTCATCCTGTATATTCTGTAATATCTTGAGAAATAAGGTCTTGATTAATAGTTTCACAGAAATTCTATTCCACCTTTGAAATGTAATCGTTTGAGGAGGGAGAATTGCAATATTTACATTTAGGGTGATAGGGAAATGGTAATTGTCAAGGTTTGATTTGTTTGTAACTTAATGTTTATTCTTTTCACACGAGGACTAATTAGACTGGGGCCCTACATTTTAAAGTAGATTCTGAACCACTGCAAATATCCATGCCCGAACTGGAACTAATAACCACCATCTGAATCGAAGGCCAGAGCGCAAAACATTTAGCTGCCAAATCGGCTATAGTTATTGTCAAATGAACTGTCTGAAACAAATGGAAGATATAGTGAAAAATTTAGCCGAACATGATTAGAAATCTATCAAAGAAAAATTCCTTTGAGAGGAAAATGAGTGGGAAAAAAAACATTCAGGATGCAGAATTTATCGAACTAAAAACAGGACTTGTCCAGCAAAATAATATTCCATGGAACATCAAAATAGAAAGGTAAAATTCCCGAACATGACACACATGATCTACCAAAGATATCTTTAAGTCATTTAAAAAGAATTCAGAATATTAGTGTCGTTTGGGGGTATATATATAAAAATTGATAGTATAAATTGGAATAGTATTGGTAAAAATGGTCTTACATTATTTCCTTTTCTGGTATTTTAAATATAACTAAATTGAAAATCTCTGTGAGAAAGAATAAATTTTGTTATGAATAATTGACTATCGAATTAATTATTTCTATTTTTTTTCTATAAATGATTTTTTGAGGAATAATACGATTTCAGGAAAAATTCCCCCCTGAAGTACAAGAATAAAGTGGAAATATATGTTTTAAAACATTCCCACTTTATTTTTTTATTTATTCCCACTTCATTTATTTGTTCCCACCTTATTCTTGAATATTTCTTATGGAATATGCTGCTAGTACTTCCTTGTAAAATTTTCATTTAGGTAAAAATAATAAATAAATTAACGATTAAGAAATTGATAGATGATGTGTTGTTAATTTTCTTTAATTAAATAAATAACTCCCTAAAGTTAATACGTTACATAAAGTTAATACTAGAAAAAGTCACAAACTAATTAGAAAGTATATATCAATCACTCCTCCACAAAATCCTGCAAAAAAATTTATTCATTAGTTTCCTAGAGAATTTGTTAAACGGATATTTTCTCCAAAACTGTTCAGTTAGTATTTGATATTCAAGAGAAGTCTTCATATCCAGAAACTGCTGCTAGCTATGTCATAGTTCTCGAATGCTCTATTTTCATAATTCAAATTACTTTTCAGGGTTTTTTATTTATTTATTTGTTATATTTTTTAATATGAATTTGCTTATTTGTAGATCGATTTTAACCGAGACTGAATTTACAGAAATGTTTAACTGTTGCATTTTTGGTATTAATACCTTTAAAAGAAACTTTCAACTATTTCTTTTATTTTAAGTGGCACTAAGTTTGCCAAGTAAGCACGCTTTCATCGCCTTTTCCAGGGAATCTGCGTTTGACTAGTAGATGATGAGGCAATGAAACTCCCAAATAGAAAATCATTTCCCTATTATGATTTTTCAAATTTGTAGTACACTTAATAGAAGGTAGCCTTTTTTGTTGTCTTGAGCTAAGAATATTGGAATCATAAATATACATACGAGTTAGAAGATTTCTTAAACATACTGAACTCATAAGATGCATTATTAAAGAATGTGAGCATTCCAAATATCACATGTAGAACATTTATAGAGTATTGAATTCCAATTGTTTAGCCTGGAAATGCTAAAATGGAAAAATTAATTGCGATAGAAACTGCTATGAATAGTAATATAAAAAGCAGCTAAAAACAACAAATATACGTAATCATGAAGCAAAACAAAAAAAGATAAAATATTTATATTTTGAAAAGTTATTATTGTAGAATTAAATTTACAATTATAAGATGATATCACATTGAAGAGACAACATCCAAAACTATGAAAAAAGAAGAACATTAACCAATGGAAAGTGCTCACATTCCCTATCTATATGAGCACTTTTCCTTTTCATAAAAATTAATAAAGCTTAATTTCACCTTTTATGACGTTATTAACAAATGGAAGATTAAGCAATCACCATTCTTGCAGAATAATTTATAAGTCTGTGAAAGTGACAAAGTAAGGAACGTCTACTTACAGTAGGGCCTGTGGCATTCCAAAACTCTTCCATATGTTTCCGGTCAAGCAAGCACCAGTAACATAGTGAGCATAATTGGCACCCAGGTACGATACCTTTTTTGGCGCCTCCTTGAAATAAATGGTAATACAATATAAATATGGGAATAAAATGTATTAAGTAATAAGAGATATATAATAATATAACGATATATAATACATTATAATAAATAGAGTATGATTTTAATAAGAATACATAAAAAAATAATAACAGAATATTGTACCAATATAAAATAATCGAAAATATATTAATTTAAAGTCACAAGCTAAGCTTTAAATTTAAACAATATACAATTCTAATTTAAAAAAAAAAAAAAAAAAAGCAGTGATATATTGGATCTCTCTCTCGCGCAAAACTGTCATTATAGAATAATCGGACTAAAGTGATTAAGAATTAATTATAAAAAGATATATTATTGATTTTATATACTAATACAATTATTTTAAAAATCATAAAAAATTTTTAAACATGAAATAATTCTTCATGTATTATATATATAAGCAGATGTATAATTATTTGGAATCTAATATTTTACACTATACATTTCTCTTGCCTTTGCTGAAGCGAATTGATTAATTACTTTATCAAAATTGATCATTTCAAATTTTTCTTTTTCTATACTTTAGATTATTAAATCACTTAGATGGTTTTGACTCATGGTGGATCATAAATAAGTCAAAATTAATTTTATTTTGCTGAATGAACGTTCACAGCTTGCAATTGGTGCGGAAATAGTTAAAAGTATTTGAATGGCAACCTCTTCTTCTCTCTATCGTCACCGTAGGAGATAAGGAAATTCTAATAGAGTTTTAGGTTTAATTTCTGCTGAGAAATATCTTTCAGTCCCACATTTCTCTATAGACTTCTGTTCCATGGAAATTTGTAAGACAAAATTCACACAAACTTTTACATTTGTTAAGCATGTTGACTTAGCGCTCCCAAGGCACAGGTCCGAGGTTTGATTCTCAGACTAGGTCAACTCAACCTTTCAGTGGGGCGATTAACTAAGTACCAAACATGCTTGGGAACTAAACACCAGGGAAATCGCTTTGGGCTGACTACCTAACCGAGACCCCAAGGCCCTCGGTTAAGAAAACAGTTATGGGAATTGTAAACCTTGATTTTGTTTACAATTTATATTGTTATACATTTTATATTACAAATTTGAAGTCGTGATATTTATTTATCAATTAATTTTAACTTTTAAGAAAATTGATTTTAATGATTTAACATTTCCATAACAATGTCTTGAAATATTTTAAATGTATTTTTTCTAGCTTGTTGACCAATTGAAGCAATCAAACATTTTTATTCCTTATTAATTGTGCATTATCTATTTATGAAAGATTCTACAAATTATTGATCATTTGGTGCTGAACGTAGGTTATAACTTATCTTAACAATTTTCAAAAATTCTATATTACTTACTTTACAAACTTTAGCTATTTATTGCAAAATAATAATTGGATAAGACTTTATACCCCCTAAATTAAGATCAACACACCTGATTTTTCACAGTGATATCTTTTTACACATTTCCTTTACCACAGATTAAACTGAATACTTAAATTATTTTTACTATACAGAATTTAAATCAAAAAACGTAATACTGATAATTTATAATATTTCATTTTTATACCATAAAACCAATTTTTCTGATTCCAAAATTAGAAGACCTTTGTTAATAAGTCTCTCTCTCTTTATCTGATTTCATTTTAGATATTTAAATTATGCCATAGTATAATCAATGCAAATTTCAGATCTGCAAAAGAACACTAATACAGACAACAAAAATATTTTACAAATTTCTTAAATGAAAAATCAAAACACATATAAATTCAAATAAAATTGTGTATATTCTATATAATCAGAAATTTTCAGCCAAACAATAATATTATATTACACAACTGGCCATTAAAATTGCTACACCAAGAAGAAATGCAGATAACAAAATGATATTTATTGGACAAATATATTATACTAGAAATATAACAAGTGATTAAATTTTCAAAAAATTTGGCTGGATAGATCCTGAGAAATCAGTACCCAGAACAACCACCTCTGGCAGTAATAACAGCAGTTATACGCCTGGGCATTGAGTCAAACAGAGATTGGATTGCATGTACAGGTACAGATGCCCATGCAGCTTCAACACGATGCCACAGTTCATCAACCGTAGTGACTGGCGTTTGGTGATGAACCAGTCGCTCGGCAACCATTGACCAGATGTTTTCTATTGGTGAAAGATCTGGAGAACGTGCTGGCCAGGGCAACATCCGAACATGTTCCGTATCAAGGAATGTCCGTACAATACCGGCAACATTCGGTCGGGAATTATCCTGCTGAAACGTAGGGTTTCGCAGGGCTCGAATAAAAGGTAGAGCCACGGGTCGTAACACACCAGAAATGTAACGTGCACTGTTCAAAGCACCGTCAATGCGAACAAGAGGTGACCGAGACGTGTATCCAATGGCACCCCATACCATCACGCCAGGTGATGAGCCAGTATGACGATAATGAATGCACGCTGCCAATGTGCGTTCACCACGATGCCGCCGAACACGGATGCGACCATCATGATACTGTACACAGAACCTGGATTCATCTGAAAAGATGATGTCTCTCCATTCATGCGCCCAGGTTCGTCGTTGATCACACCATTGAAGGCGCTCTTGTCTTTGACGCAGCGTCAAGGGAAGCCGCAGCCATGGTCTCCGAGCTGAGAGTCCATGATACTGCAAACGTCGTCGAACTGTTCGCGCAGACACTTGTTGTCTTCCAAACGACCCCGTTTTTTGACTCACGGCTCGTGACTTGGTTGCACGATCCATTACAGCCATGCGGATAATATGCTTGTCTTCTCGGCTGCTAGTGATAGGTGGCCGTTGAGATCCCGCATGGCGTTCCGTATTACCGTCCTGAACCCATCGATTCCATATTCTGCTAACAGTCATTGGATCTCGACCGACGCGAGCAGCAATACTGCGATAAGATAAACCACATTCCCGGTACGCTACAGTTCGACCTTTATCAAAGTCAGAAACGTGCTGGTACGCATTTCTCCTTCTTACACGAGCATCACAACAACTTTTCACCAGGCAACAACGTTCAAATCCAATTTGTGTATCAGGAACCGGCTGAACAATTTCCTCATTTAAACACAATGTAGGTGTCGTTACTGGCGCCTGCTTTGTCTGAATGCTATGAAAAGCTAATCATTTGCATATCACAGCACCTTCTTCCTTTCGTATAAATTTCACGTCTTTAGCATGTCGCCTTATTGGTGTAGCAATTTTAATGGCCAGTAGTGTATTAAAAATAAATTTTTTCTCAAAACAGATGTACTCTATATTGTTCTTTCAAGTTTTTCATTGATTGAAATTATTATCAAAAATTACACAAGTGCTGAGATAAAAAATATATTTTAACTGTTATATCGCCTAATTTTAAAGAAATTTTCTCAATCACTTATCATAGTAGTGAAGATTTTCTTCGTATTTTTTAAGGAATTGAATAAATATGGTTTGGTTTGTCTTTTTTTTTTTTTTTTTTTTTTTTAAATTTTTTTTTAAGATATTACATTCTATTTCATTATTAAAATAAGGGCTAATTTTAATTAAAATCGAAATTCATTTCTATTAAGAATCATTTTGGTAGTGCTGTTCATGCAATGGCATAAAGTGTTTTCTTTCAATAAATTTATACCATTTAAAAACGATCTTAAAATTTTACAATGTAGAATGAAAAATATGTACGATTTCATTATAAATTTCTTGAACGAATTTTTCAAATTAAAAGATTTGTTTCTATATAACTTGAACTAATTAGCTAAGAAATATATTCTGTTTACTTAAGCATACAATAAAGAAAAAAACATTTAAAAGAGAGAAAAATAATTATAGATTCTTAACCTTTACCATTTGAAAAAAAGAATTTTTCAATATAAGGGGCTATAATGTAAAGCCAACAAAATTACGAGTCAAATAAAAATTATTTTCCCAAATAAAAACATTTAAACATTAAATAAATTACTTTTAAATGAATAGTTTTAACTAATAAGTAATTTAATAATTAATTTTCAAAACTCTGCAAGCAGATGTTAGTAAATATTTATACGAACAAAAATAGGAAATAAATATTCAAATCGAAAGAATACATAGTAGACAGAAAATACAAGTTACGGCAATAGTATTTTAAATGTCAAAAAACTCCAGACTTTCAAAAGTTTACATTTTTGTTTCCGATGAAGCGACATTTGGGAAGAAACGAAATACTAACCGTGAACAATGAAAAGGAAAGAAAGTTTATGCATTTTCCTAGAATTTGGAGGCAATTAGTTCTCAATCCCTTCCATTTCGATTCCAAGAAGACAATTCCCTACGCAGTATACTGTCACGGGTCTAGTTGGCCGTGACACTGTAGCACTATTTTATGAAAAATCCCCCCCCCCTTTCTTTGAAGGTCATTCAGGTGCCGGACACACTATTTTGGACAAATGGAATCTCTTATATGAAACACGTTTCAGCAAAAATTTTCTCATGAGTGTAAGGCTACTGTAAAGTCTGAGATAAAAAATACAAAGGTTTTATTTTTATTTTGGGACAATGGATAATATAAATTCACAAAGTCTCAATAACAACTGAAACTGTATCTGACTCTTTTTTGTTATTATTAGCAAATTTAAATTCTTACAATTCTCCATCAATGGTATTTAAATTATATGAAATTTTCTTTTTTTGTGAATAATTTTTTATTACGTTATTATAGTAAAAATAAGATTAAATTTTCACATTTTTTATCAAAAGAGAAAATCAAAAATATTAATGAAATACTGCTTGTTGAATAAAACGATTTAATCTCTAATGAGAAATTAAAAATAATCCGTCAAATAATATTTGAAAACATTAAAATTTCGAAAAAAATTTTTATTTATGTTTTGAATTTTTTAGTTATTATTACATCCAGAGAAGTCCAGTGGAAATAATATTCATTAAAAGTTTTTTTATTTTTTATTTTTTTTTTTAGCAAAACCAACTTATTTGCTTTGTTAATATTATTATTATCACTTTTTTAGTAGATAACTTGACTTAGACAACATGTATAACAATTAGGACTCATAAATGGCACTGTGAATCTTGGTGTAATCACAAAATAAAATAGGGCGTATTTTATGAGCTTATTCTTCTGTAATCTCCCTGAGTAAACAGATCCAAAAATTACCCTGAATATAACAATAACACAAATAATTTGGTTAATAGTTTTATACTAAAATACAAACCTCTTATATGCATAAGAAACGGAACTGACCACTCAAATATATTCCAGAAATTTTATATGAAAAAATTAAGATATATATTCGTTATTTACACATTTACAAGATTTGTAGTACAAAACAATAGTATCACAAACTTTGAGCAAAGTATGAAAGTTAAAAAAGAAAGGATTAAAAGCGATAATCTAACTGATTGAGAAATGAAAATCGAAAGTATGGTTAAAAGAACACAATTTTTAAAAGGAATTAAACTATGCAAAACTATTGTTAATAAGGAAATATAGAGTAAGAGTTTCGTTTTTGGCGAGCTCCTTCAGCTCTTCCCCATTTTTCATCAACAACCTTTTCTCTTTTCCAAATCTGATTCTTCCCTGGAGATTCTTTTTATTTTTCCCTGGACATGACACAATAATTACGAAAGCAAAGCTTATTTCTCCGAATAAAATTGATATTATGATAAAATTAAGATTGCAATTTTTTGAATTTTTTTGCTTAAATAATAAATTTTTCTTTGCTTATCTTTGAGATGATTTGGCGCCCCTCTGCTAGCTGCGCCCGAAGCATGATAGCCCTATTGCCCCTCCCGGTCGCTACGCCTCTGGCAAGTACCTTGTCTATTTCATATAAATTTTCAGGTAGATATCGGCAATTCTGTCATTCCTCAGGTAGATGTCGGCGTATTAAATATATGAGATACATATAACAGTCTCTTGAAATGAGAGCAGTTCAAATTGCTTCCCGTAAAATCTTGCAATGGGGTCATACCGATTTGGTACATTAATCACAAGACCTCATATGTAAATGGAAAAATCTGTACAAAATTTCTGCTCGAATTACAATATTTCTATCTCTGAGTATATGACATTCTGAATAGATTTCGTGGGTTTTATGCTCTTCAGACTCTTACACGTTTATCATCAAATAACTACCCAATTTTGGATTCAAACACGAATATAACTTTCTTAGACTCAGACAGTCTCGTCACCCCTGAAATAGAAGGCCTGAGTATGTGTGTAATAAATCATCCAAGGAAACCTCATTTATTAGTTGAAATCTTCAGCATTGTTGGTATATTATCAATAATTAAACTAATATAATTTTCGTGGGTAATAATTGAACTATGACTTTAAATCATCGAGATGCCTAGTTTTTCTTAAATTAAGTAAAATGTCTCATTAATTTAAGAAATTTAAAATTACTTCCATTTGTAGAAAATAAATTTAGTTGCGTTAAAAAGTGACATTTTTAAATTAACTTACTAAATTAATTCGTGAATTAAACATAAGAATTTTACTGCCCTTAATATTTATTTTCAGTAGTTATTGAAAAAATAGTAAGACTTATTAAAAATGAGATTTTAAAATAATTTATCCAGTTAGTTATTTGTTACTAAAACAGTTATATGCAATTTAACATTTGAGGTCTAATATTACAATTGTGTCAAATTGCATATTCTCGATTTTAAAACAATAAATATAGTACATTAAAAAGTGAACAAAACTATAAGTAAAGAGTGCTTTATTCATAATTAATTGAAAAAATATGCAGTCATATTTTATTTTGATTATCAATTGTATAATATAATTAGATACAATTAAAGAACATTAGTGAGGAATATAAATATAATTTTATAAATAGAAATAAAATGTAAAATGTATTCAAATATTATGATGAAAAAGTATGCATAGATATGTCGGAAAAAATTAAATAATATTTCTTATATAAATGATATCAATTTAAATGACTATATACTTACTAATTATTTTTCTTATTAATCTTGTGTATGATTATTTAAAAAAACATTGGGTTGTAATAACTATAATCAATGGTAGAAAAATATATGAGATATAAAAGTTTATTTAAGGGATGGAAATATACATATATTCAATTATAAAGTTTACTTTTCCAATGTTTTTAATGTATGTTCCTAGAAGCTATAAGTCATTTTTATCTGTGTGGTATATATTTTGTAATAAGTTAAAAAAATTACTTAAACAACAATTTAATATATCTTGGCATTTGCTTTTAAAATGGGATACTTCAATGGAACAGACAATCTCTCTCCGGTCTTTAAATCATAAACATATTGTTTTCTTACAGTATTATCCTGTATAAAGTGTAATTTGCAAACGTAAAACACAGTTAAGTGTTTTGATATTTTTATTTAAAATAAGAATTATTTTTTTACCAAGAATTTTTCCCAAGACCAAAAGTCTGTACTGTAAATTTGAACAGTTTAAAAGGTGTCCAAATGGAGATTTTCTGAATAATTGGTAGTTCCTAAAATATTTAATGATATATGTGTTTTATTGTTAAATATATGTTGCAATCTTATAATTGGTTATTAAAATCATGAATATTGGAAATATTGGGTAAGTGTAAGTTCATCTGTCTAAGTGAAATCAATGTATGATAATTTCTGCACAATCCTTTCTTTTTCTTTCTTGTTTACAAGGTGTAATGGGCGACTTATTCGAAGGTAAGCGAATGCCTCCTTCGAGAATTTCTTCAAATTCGTCTTCCGCTATCATAGACTTGTCATATGAAAAACTGTGAACTTTTTTGAAATTGAAGGGTCTTTGTTAATTACATATTGAGTTGCGTTTGGCTTATTCTATTTCACCTCCTAATTTATTTAATGTATAGTATTTAAAGCTCGTCCGCTGAATTCTACCCAATACTCATTTAAAGCATCTTCCAATTTATATAATGTAAAGCCGGCTGTAAGGTTCATACTGACGTAGTACAAAAGTGTTAAAATTTTGAAATACCTTTTGATGAGCAGATCAAATGCTTGTTTTAATGCATATGAGTCAACTAAGCCTTTTAAGAAAATATTCTCAAATAATTGACTAAGAAACACCTACGATTCATTCTCTAATTAAAAGTAATAGGAAATCTTAATTTTGGGCAAATCCCTTTCCTTTTTTTTTTTTTTTTTTTTTTTTTTTTTTTTTGCAGTTGGTAACATGAAACTAATTTGTAAGCATTTAGCAAGCTCCGAAAGTAATTAATTCCGATGCCTTTGTAATTAGAAATTCCATTCTATTTCTTAGAATTAAAATTGTGTTTACGGCAATGTTTCCGATAGTGAAGTCTCCTTCTAACTTCTTTCCCGATTCTCGATACAGTTTAGTTAGTTAGATTATATAAATTTTAATAGGGGTTGAATTTGCTGCAAAAATTTGAGCTAAGAAACGTCTATTTAATTTTGAATGAGAAATGGCAAATGTTTCCACCACCCCAATATCAATTAAATAAAGTGCTTTCTATAGTTTTGCCAAAAAAGAAGAGGCGGCAATTTAAATGGTCATTCTCGTTGGTCTCTAAAATCAAATGGCTTATCAGATTTCTGAAGAAGTAATGTTAGAGTTTTTAAATACATAGGGTTTGGCACCTTTATTCCTATCTTTATCAAATTTTAAACTATATCAACAGAATTTATATAATCCTGTTCTAGTTTTGATCTACTCTCTCTCTTTCTGTGCTTTTTAAAATAACTTACTGTGGTAGTTACCACTGAAGGGAAACTCGTTAATTTCTTAGTTAATGATACAATGTTTGCTTACTCCATCTATTCTATAATTCTGTAATCTTATTCATTTGAGTGAAAGGCTTCACTGTGTCTTACAGGTCAACAATTCTTACCTGGGGCGTAGATGTCTGTATCATGATTCGGAATTCAATTTAACCCTTAGGTGTTGGTTTAATTAACCATTCGTGTGGAAAATATGTCAATTGAGTAATAAACATTTTACCTATAGTATGAAGCATAAATTGCTTTTGTTAATTTACCCATTGCTTCAGTTTATTACAAAATTTTGTTTTCACTTTATGAAGGAGTGATGCAGATATTTTGTTGTGATAGCTTATAAAATACAGCGATAGTTACTCCAACGTAACGAAATTGATCTTTATAGTAAAGGAATAAATACAAAAATATAATTAATTAACAGGTAAAACATACATTATGAAAGTTATGACATTTAAAAATGTTTTTTTTTCTGTTGCGAATATTTAATTATGGATATAATTAAATCGCAATATGTTTGAACAAAAAATGTTTATGTTATCATAAGAAATTTTAAACAAAAGAAACAAAGGAGAATGTTTTTAAGCAAAGTTATACATTTAATAAGTAAATGTAGAATTCCGTGTGTATTTTAAATATATCTACCCAATAAAATACAGAAAAAAGTGTAATAACGTGTGAAATATAAATGCTGATTTCAGTTTCGTTTTCACTGTTCTGCTTCTCATTGGAGTGTCTAAGCAATAATCCAAAATTTTGATTATATCAAATATTTTGATTAAGATTTAAGTTTAATTAAAATGATTTTGGATCTACCCATATTATTTTAAATATTTGTACGAATGTACGAAATGATTACATTTTATGATAATGTAATCATTTCGTACATTGATTATTGTTATACAGATAAGTATATTTTATCAATGTTACAAATGTGTCACTCATTTCAACAGGCCACATGGTTTTCGAGCATGCAATGAATTTTATTTCTATTATAGGAATAAAAAATACTCACAATTTATTTTACATTTCTATTTACTTTTGCAAAAATGTTAATAAATATTAACCAAATGTTTTCTACATGATTTTAATCTCTTAGAAATATGTCTTTTAGATTTTCTATTACAAGTTAATAATTTTAATCTGCCGCCATTGTTTTGATTAATATAAGGATGTACGTTACGCTTCAAATGAATGACACCTCTGCAATTTTGAGAAAGACCATAATTTAAAAAATAGAATCAGAGATAATTGAATTCTATTGTCTATTTTAATTCCTCTCATACGACTAAGTATAAAATATCTCCTTTTGGTTGCTAAATAAGAACAACATTTTATATAGAGTCTACAAAAAAGAAAAAATCGAAGTCTAAAATGTCAATAAAATTTTTCATTTTTTGCTGTCGCTGTATTTCGCATGTGATGTAAGAAGACATTTTTCTCTAACACTCATTAATTATCTCAAAAAACTATTTTCCTTTGTTTAAAAATTTTAAATCTTTTGGAATTTGCTATTGGTTTATTAAAAACGTTTGTATTCAAGATCCTTTTTAATTTTACTGACTTCATATATTCACCATATTTTTGTTAACTGGGTTTAACAGTCAAGGCACTTATGCTAAAAGTATTTTTATCAAATACACCCCATATTAAAAACTTTTTTGCAAGTTAAACCAAAAGACACTTCATTACATATACAGCCGAGATGCTAGTCGAATGGTTAATGCTTTTACCATCGGTTCAGTTTGAGGCTGTAATTCCCACCTTGGGGTTTGGATGTTTGTAGTGGTTCAAAATCCACTTTAAACAGTAGGTTCCGTTCTAATTAGCTTTTGAGTGCAAAAAAAGTTACCGTTGAACGCGACAAACTAATCACTTCAAATATTTACAATTCTTGAAAGTAAAATTGTATTGAAAAAAAGTTAACATTTTATATATCCTACTTTGTTTACTACAAGATTTTGATTGTAGATATTTCAGAGAGCTGTCATTTGGGCTGGATTATATTATTACTCCAATTTATGAATATTTGCTTTTCAATTTATTGAATAATTGTTTTTCATATATTTGAAGATAGCATTATTTTTAACCCATATTCGTCCATGGGTTAAAATTATTGCCATCTTCAGATATATGATAAACACTATCTCCCTTCCACACACACACATAACAGTTGATAAACGTCTAATTATAATCATTAATACCTAAATTAGCACCAATTTTAAATTGATACCATAATATATATGGAAATTAACACATAATTTAGGTAAGTAAAACACATTATGGCATTGTTCATGTGATGTGTAGGCAAACACTTATGACGACACAAAAATAAATTAAACTATACAAGCTTCTTCACCTTATTAGCTGTCATATTTTAATTTTGAAGCTTGCTCCCTTTCTCTAAATTAATATGTATGATTATATATTCAGTAATATTTTTTTACAATATGTAAATAAGATTTATAATTCACCCAACATTATAATTTTATAATTGCTTTTCTCAGAAAATGCATTGTACTAAAGAAGAAGCAGAGAGATTGTATAATGTTTTTCTGACTCTATAAGCGTCTAAATTAAATTTTTATGACGCAAGGTCGTCGTTACAAGTATATAGTTTAAAAGAAAGCACCGGTGTATCTAATCTCCCTTATAATTAATCCATCCCTACCAGTGTGATCTAAATACAAGGAAGCATTTTAATGCAAAAATTCAACTCTAGTATGCATGGCGCCCTTGAATCAGTGTAAATACACGAGCAATACACAGGCACACTTTTACGCAGTCTGTCTCATACTGTTTTTGATAACCTGATTGACCTATAACCAGCAGTTTTCCTATTTTTCCAGCAATGTGTGTGACTGTAATTATTTTCTCAATAAGTGGTATTTAAATAATGCTAGTCAACTATATTAACTGCACGAGGACAGTTTTAAGTTGGTTTTCCATTCAACAATTTTTTTGTTTCTTAGATTTCAGTCCATTTTATTAACACTTTTTGTTCTGCAACATCATCAGTAAATGCTTTTATTCCGTGTTTGCTTGATATATTGTTCACCAACTTTTCGACAAAACTAGCGTAAAATGTAAAGATTCGGTAAAACAATTCTTCACAGAAAACTTAAAAAAATTATTTTACACAGTTAAAAAGTTTCCGTAAGGTGATTTGATAAATAAAGTAAAGATAAAGAAAAATTACAGAAATAACCGTTCTTAAACTTTATAAAAATTACTATTTGTGCAATACATGTATCATCTTCCTATTGATGACATCATACAGGTTATTAAATAGAAAATTTTCTTTTGATTCCCCTATTAATAATGAAAAAATTAATATATATTTTTTTCTTAATTATTCTCATGTAATAAAAAAATTATTGAAAATCGGAAAGGGAAATCCATAACCCTGAATGATAAATTTTTAAGCAAAAATTTAAATCTATCTATATATATATATATATATATATATATCTTATCCTCTAGTATCTTTGCAATTTTTAGTTTATTACGGTTTACAGTTTTTTGTTGGCGTAAATAAAATTAGAAATAAACAAAAGTAAATTTCAGTTTCATTTGAAAAATCCTTAATAAAGCATACTTTAAAAACTGCATTAGATGCAAAACAATTATTATGATGGGAAATTTCCTTAGTACTGTCAAAATTCTATCAAAAAAAAAAAAAGTCAATCAAAATTTACTATCAAGCTTGAAAAATACAGTTGAAATTTATTTGTTTTATTCCCTGTATATTTTATTTGTCAATAAAAATATCGAAAAATACAATAGACTAAAACGATTACAAATAAACACTACATATCATACACAACAATTACATGCAAATTGTTGAAGATGCCTAAGGAAGCATGATAGTATATGTATATAGGGCTTTCACATAGAGTTTTATTATAATTATATTTAATTAATACTGATTTTAAACTTTGAATTGAAACATAAACATTCTTTTATTCAATACAAATTGAAATTTTTTAAAAAAAATGCTCACGTTTGTGTGACGCTTACACTTCAAATTAGCACAAAATAAAAAATTATTATGAAATGCTTCAGTAAATTTGATTTTTTCATGTTTGGTTAATGGTTAGTAATTCTTTTGATTAATGCGCAATTTTAAATAGGAAATTTATTCGCTTTTTGATTTGAAATTAACATCGTGATTTCTTTATAAAAATTCCACGAAAAAGTTCCGCGCAATTTTAAGGACGTGTTATTTTACTATTTCTGAGAACTGGTGCTGCCATTTACTAAGTGCTGTGTTTTGCGACATCTCCGTATTTGCTTGAGCAATTTATTACTCATACTTCTTAATACAATGTTATTCCGTTATGTATAATGGTATCAAATATTATAAGCAAACACAATTTCGTCGGAACTTTTCTTTATATCAAGTAAAGAGAAAATCATTTTTCCAAGAAAACTCTTCTCATGCTTCATCAGTGAGTTGATGTTTCTTGTTTCTTCTTTAGTAATTTTGTGATCCGCATTTTATCGTTATTTTATTTTTATTTCTTATACTGAAGAGGAAGAAGTTTTAAAAGGAAATATCACTGATGGAATGAAGAACTTGTTTTTTTTTTTAAAAAAAAATTCTCACATATGACCTAGTTTCTTGAATAGTCTTTTTTTTTTTTTTTTTTTTTTTTTTTTTTTTTTTTGTTTTGGTAAATATTCGAAACACACATAATATACCGGATTGCGGAAGAAATTAATTATTTATACTGTTAAATGCAGTGCTCTTTTTAACAAAACATATTTATAAATCACATAAAATTCTTTGTGTCATGCATTAAATCATTTCGTTGCATATAGTTTTCTGTTAAAGAAACTACTTTTGGAAGTATTTATTTTTTGTTACTTTTTATACCTGTGGTGATTTAAAGTGATTTATTTCTTTAACTTCTGTTCAAACATTAACTTTTTTCACAACGACTTCATAATATGATATTGCATAAAATAAGTATTTAATTTGTCAATTAAATATAAAGCGAAATACAAAGAAACATCCCCTTAATGTTTTCAATTAATTTTTTTGAATTCGGAAGTTTTTAAAATACGTTATCATAAAATGAGTAATATATAAAATGTATATAAGGAACTAGAATTATAAATTGTGTACTAAAATTGCACAAAATTTACAATTCTAATTACTTATAAATATGCGACTATCTAAAAAAAAAAATCGGTAAATCATATCCACACACAACGAATTTCTGTTGATTCTATTGTATAAGTTGGTACTATATTCTGGATTAATCATTTTGTCCATATCCGAGTAATCAGAAGTTCAACAGGTTGCAGATCTCAGGACCAGGCAGTTCAGTTTAACAGAAGAATTCTGTGAGCCAAAAAGAAATCACGGACATAATGTATTACGATAGTTGGCATTGTCTTTCCGAAATGTGACCAAAGGCAAGAATTGAATAAAAACCAGAAAAAAACAAGAGATACCTCGCAAGGTAATACGAACTATGGAGTACGAAAATATCTTTTGAAATTAAATAATTTATTAATTTTTTGAGATTGCGTTGGGTATTTATTATTTTTCTTTCCAGATTCAAACATGAAAATAAATACAGAAACTGCCTTTGTATTTGTAATTAAAAAAATTATGTTTAATTAAATCATAAAATTAGCAAACCATTTACATACATACAGAAATGTTTTACAAATGTTATTTCAAAAATTTAAGCTTAACTACCAACATAGCAAAGTACCCACGTGGTATTCAAAATTTACACTAATTAATTAAGCTAATAAAATAAGTGATACCACAATAAAAAAAAACTGCTGGCTGGAAAAATAATTTCTATAAAAATAACATTGACTTATTGAAGAAAATTCTGTTATTAGGTTTGCCAATTTTAAGGACTTCGAAAACATGTATAGCTCATTTCTTCAGCGATATTCTCGTATTCCAGAGCCGTTTTATAAAAGTATACATCATCGTTTCCAGTTTAAGAGCTCATAGGATTTGATTATTTCAACTTCGTGATTTTGCGGTCTCTAGGATTCAGTAGGATATCAGACTTAAATAATTTGCAGTCTCTTGCTTGCAACGTGGAATTTAAACTCTCGCTTCTACATTTTTGTAACTACTTCTCCAATCTAGAACTCATATATCTCTTCAATCTTGTCTCCTCTCTCTCTCTCTCTCTGGAACCGGTTTCACTCAAGACCTGCAATAGTGCAGTTCACTTCGTCAAAGTGAAAAATGAGGGTATAAATAAGGGATACAATCTTGTGGGAGAATAAAATATAATAAAGGACTTTTAATCAGGAAGAAAATGGATACTTTAGTTAATTCACAAAAAATATCCAGCCAGACCAAAAATTTTAGAGTAACCCTCGTATTTTCAATGGTAAGCATTAATGTTCTTCTTAAAATATTTTATGTGTCATGATGCTGAAATTTTATAGATTTTTAATTTATATCCATACGAGTTAAAGCCTGTTTAAATAAAAGAACAATAATACATGAAATATTTTATTCTAATCATTAGTTAGAGAAATTAAAATTCGTGACAATTCTTTTTGACTTTACAGTTTCTTATTCTGACATTCATGATTGATGTTCCCTTATTTGAAAATGAACATATTTTTAGTTTTGTTTCATAAATATCCCACTTCTTATATTTTTTATCTGTAAAGACAAGATCTTGTTGCACAAGATTAAAATATTCCAATAAAATTTGACAAAAGATTCCAGCGAAAAAAGAAACCGTCGACCATATCTACGCTTGATATCTATGAATATGAATATATTCAATGATTATGGAAATGTGTGTTATACTTAATTATATACTGAATAAAAATACATAGAAGACTTTCAATTCCATTTAATTTAAGAAAAATAAAAATTTCAAGCATAGAAAAATACCTATAGATATCACCAATATATTTATAATAGAACAAAGAATCATTGTAATGATATATTAGAAAAAAAAAAAAAAAAAACGAAGAGACATCCCATCATCAGGCTATTGAAAAAACAACTTAATTAATATCATCCTATTTTTCAAGGAATGTCATTTGTAATATAGCCATCACTGTAGTTAGTGGTTGCAAACCTATGTAATGCTACCTTTTAAAACTCCATGCATATTTTATCAGTTTTAAGTCAGGGAATCTGGGTGATCAATCTATCCAACTAATATATTTAAATGGAGGAAGTTATTGATAGCGACAGCCCTGAGAAGATGAGAGTCGTCATCCATGATCGGGAAGCTGTGACAAACAGCTCTGGAGAAAAGATGGGTCTAAAATTTTTGGATTTCATATTTATATAGTAAATAGTTGATTTTCCTTTCAGGAGCTAATTCAACGGGACATTGCCTATTGAACGGTATGCCAGCCATCGTTTGTAAAGAGATATCCTTCTTTTCGATTTGATGGTATCGCTTTATTGATGCTCACCAGATGAGTTGTATTCTTTTGCAAATTAAATCATGATTCATCCATTTAGAAAATGGTACATGTGAAGCCGTTCTCCGTAAATATTGTTAGCTTTCTGGCATACAAGGTGAAATCAATGAATTTTCGATAAATCATCTTACTAGTTTCTATCTGAACCACATTTCAGTAAAACCAAGACGTGGTTATCACTTTCCCTTTCATCTCTTGGACCACTTTGTCTAGTCCTCTTTGAAAAGACAGATTACTCCTCAGAGTGGCTTCACAATCGTAACATTAATCTGGGATGAATTTACAACTAATTCGCTGCGTGATTTTCTTTCTTGTATCATGTATATATATGATCCAGTAATTTTGGAACGTTCTTCCAGGAAGCAACTCATGGGGGCATTTAAATCCTTTAAAATGGTTTTCGGTTGCTTAGTAGTGTCAAACTCTCTTGCAACTTGGCCTCGATACTGTCTAATTTTGAGACACACCATTGTTAACATAAGAGCTGTTTTAGGAACACCCGGTTGGCATGTAGAAAATTTTTTTTAAATATTCCCTTTAGTAATTCTTCTCGTAACAACAGATGACAATTAATACTTGGCTTACTTACCACTGAACTTATGTAAACTACTTAATGTACATGCATTCAGTATCCTATTGACTAATGCAAATTTCTTTTCATAGACGAATTTTACATGTTTATTTGCAAATGTTGGGTGATTTCTATTTGATTTTCTGTTTATAAGAATATCTGAACTGTAGTTTCACTACAAGAATGGCTACAGAATATTCTGTGAAGGATAAAAATTTTCGATTTAATATGCAGGTGAGAATCCAGAACTACTACAGATAGGTAGCATAAATGCCAAATTGTATCTATCAAGTGCTGTTGCACCCCATAAAGGTTATGGTATAGTGTGGGTTTCCTTTTTCATTCGTCATGACATTATTATTATCTTGAACAGATGACTAATAAGATAAGTAATTGATTTTGTTTGTACGAACGTCACAATGTTAGGTGGCGCTGTTGCGTCACTTGTGAATTTCTCAGTATGAAACTTGAAAAATTAAGTAGAAAAAGAAAGTGGAATGAATGATCTTTTGTCTTCTCATTTCGGAATATTATGCTATATCATATTTTGGTAGCTAAAAGCGAGAATAAATGCTTCTATTACAATTTTGAAAATAATTTTAAAATTTTTTATTAAAACGGTAATTAAGAAAAAATTTTGGGTTATTTCAAATTATCTAGCTAAATTGAATAACTGAATGCTCAAAAACTATGTCCATTAAGAAAAATTGATCAAATGGATTAACTCTAATGGTCTATCACCGTACATTGTCATTTCAAACGGTATCGAAGTCAATGAAACTGGTAGGAGTGTGATTTCAGAATTGTAGCAATATTTATGACTCTAGGATACGACATGTGTAGAACAATATTTAGAATTCTCCGGTGAAATTCGAAGGATTCGGTGCTTGGAAGTTTCTTCGGGAATTCACGGAGAAGAAATAATGACGTCATGTCATATGGCTACGTGACATCATTGTTCAATTAAACCAATGAAACTATTTACATCATGTTGAATTATTTACATACAATTTGACTGATAATGCTTTCTAAGACCTTAATCCTCACAATCCTCAATCAAATTTTTTTTATATTATTGTATCTTTATATTTAAACTTAATTTGACTCAGCAATAAAGGCTTAAATTATTAATAAATAGTAATTTAATTCCAATTTTTTTTTAAATTTTAATATTTTATTTTATTAAAAATCTATTACACCTAAGCAACCTCAGCCACATTAAATATGTAGCAAAATTATTGTTTCAGTTACATATATTAAACACAAAAATCAATGTTTTCGATAATATTAAATAAAGTATATTTAAATGTAGATATGTTCTTCTGTGTATTTTATCTAAATTGATTTAAAGATATTTTAAATATAAAAAAATAAGATTTTCAATTTCAATTTATTTTCTTCTCATAAATAAATCCATGTTTAGTATTAATACAAATTATAACAAATCTCAGATTTTTCAAATGTTTTGTAAAACATACAACTTTTTTTCCTAGAATGGAATATTTTTTATATTTGTCAAAATAAGTTCTATCTTTTGAATCCCACAGATACCTTCGATCTTTATAATTTCATTTTATTTTAATAATAAAATTTATTTTAAATAAAGAATATAAAAAATAAACTTTATTAATTTCTTTATTTAAAGTATTTTTTTTATTTTATCATTATTAATAAATAATTTAATATTTAATAAATTATTTAATAAAAAGGTAATAATTAATATTCAAAATTAATTTAATAACCTTTGCAAATAATTTTCATGAATTATCTTCATCATAAAATATGGATAAAAGTTAATATCAAGTATTATTTCGAAAAGTGAAAAAAAGAAAAACAAATGAAAAAGGTATATAGGTTGTTTTGCTTTGGGCTACCTGCCAAATATTTCTAACATTCTGGAAAACTTAAAAGTTCTCTCCAAACACCTATTTTATGACATTTTCTGATGTCACTTATTTGCAAAGTTTTGCCGGTGTCAGTTTTCCGGAGAATTCTTCTAAGTTTGCCCCTGGCCATAAACAGGTTAGCTTCTTCGCTTACCTTATTCAATTTTTTTGAAATTTCTGTACAGTTGATTATTTGCAAAATAACCAATTCCACTGAGAAAATCTCGCTGCATCGAAAGACAACATTGTTTTTTTTCCTTCGTCAGGAATTGGACGCATCGGCCATTTTCCTTCTAGCAGCCAAATAAAAAGTAGCCTTCATATGATAGTTGTCAAACGTAAGAGAATTAACGTTGTCCAGAGATGGGCAAACGGTCAAATGACTAAAATTCATTGCCTCTCCTGTGAAATTCAGGGGACAGTCAGGGGAGTTAAAAATGCCAATATGTCAAAGATGATCTCGAAAGTAGTCATGTTCACTCTGAATTCTAAAATTTTCACTAAGAATTTGTCTTGGGAGGTCCATAGGAATAGGAGTATGTATCAGTTTAGACCACACTTTTTCTGTAGCCTCTGCTTTCTGGCATTTTTTTACAAAGGCATTTGTTGTTTTGGTAATTTCGGATGAAATTAGGTTGTATGAGGGAGATAAAGAGGGCTGTGGGAGCAAGCATTCCTGTTTTGCCAATCGATACACTCTCTCATTGCCATGTATATTGCAATGGCTGGGAATCCATTGAAAGAAAAGAATCCATCTACCATTATCATGTTTTGATTGACAAGCCTGAAAGGAGCAGAGTGAGAGGATGGCTGCCTGCGAGTCAACAAGGAAGACTGCATGATTGAGAGAAGTATTACAGGTCAAAAGTTGGATAGTAGCCTCGATCTCAGCCTCGAAATTTGTGGCATTCATATCAACAAATAAATTTTCACAGTACCAGCCTGCACCAGAGGTACAGTCCTCCTAAGAGGAGCCATCAGTATATAAGGGAGCCATTTATTTTTTAGAAATCTATTCGTAACAGTTTCAAGAGCATAGGATCGAGATTCAGTGATAGTGTCATTTTTTCTTTGTAAGGTGCTAATAGAGAGACTTATTGTTAGAATTCTAAAATTTGGTGGGAATCTCACCAAAACAAAAAGGTTGGCAAGGAACATGACTGAGGCCGTATTTATTCATAAAGTCTTCTGCTCTCTTGAAGAAAGATTGATGAGTTTTTAACCTATTTTCTGCTGCAGTAAGGTTTTGCCAGTGCTGGACAAGAAGTTTTCTACACTTTTCAAACTGTTTTAGTAGCTGCCTTTCTCTACGAACCCCCAGATGTTCAAAACCAGTTTAAATCTCTAATTGACATATTAGTGGTCTTAATACAAACTTCATCGTTGAAGAATATATGGAATAACTTAAATACGCTGTGGAACATCTTCTTTTCCAAATGGAACACGATGAGAAAAACTGCAGCATAAACATAAAACATTTGTAGAACGCTTTGTCAATCTGTAATATTTTATTTAGCGATCGGGGACTTCTCTGATACCGTATAGTACCTTAACAATTTAAATTTTATATAAGCCTTTATAATATCTATTGCAAATCATTATCATCTGGGAGAACTTTGTCAAAAATAATCGGTGTATTCACGTTTCACAAAGAAGAAAACCTAGAAAATTCCCATGGTTCCCTCAGACTGATGTTATACATGCAGAATGAGGAAATGCTGTATACTCATCTCTATTTGTTTTACAGTGACTGATTTCAATTCCGGGATTTCCCACTCTGAAAAGCATTCCTAGCTATAATCCGTAGTGAGGTTATCACTGACATCTTTAACAATTTTAAATAAATTACTAGCTCGTGATTTGAAATTTTTGTTATTGCCTATATTCTTTGTTATTATGGTCCACACAACTTTCTGCACTCCAATTTGAGTTGGAGAACTTTAAATTGAAAATCATTCTTCATCATATATTATGTATTAAAAATATTATATATTATATTCATCATATTATATATTATATTCATCATATTATATATTATATTCATCATATTATATATTATATTCTTATAGCAATCAATTTTCTTTTTCTGAGTGATCACTGATTTTCAAATTTTATTCCAAAATATATAAAATTACATACTTACTATAGATAACGCAAATAATTAACTTAAATATAATACAAGTCATAATAACTAGAATAAAATTACCATAAAGTAATCTTCAATTCTCAATATTTTAATCTTCGCTTATTTCATCCAAAGCACAAAAACGTTGATTAATTTTAAGAAAACCAATATTGCTATTTTAAAATTTGCAGTAGGGCTCTTTTTAGTAAGCATCTCCGAATTCTTGTACGATTGGGTATGATAAATAGTAAATAACCTTGTACAATATTTCCCAATATAAGTTAATTTGAAAGGCTAAAGGACTGTTACCCCAAGTAAATTAATTAAAATTAAGATGCAATATTTATACCATTTCACCTTGCATGATAATAAACCTAATTAAAATGTGTTATAAAAACGAATACATTAATTTTTATTAAATTTATTTGTTATGAAAGTCAAATGTATTCAAATTAAAGAAAAACATTGTTAAATAAGTCAAATTTTCTAACTTCAAATCAATTTTCATACGATTAGGTATTTTTCACATGACATTAATTTAAAAATATAATACTAAACAGAAAATGAGATTGGAAAAATTTTAAGAAGTTGAACTTAATAATTCTTAGATCTTATTTTAAAAAGTTATTTTTTCACACACACAGGAAAATTTTTGATAAAACTATCAGAATCTCAGGATAAGCATTTCACTCTCAAGAAACTAACGGTATATCCTTATCCATTGGTGTACTTTGTCCCAGACTTTCAATAAAAAACATTTTTATAAGTGAAAAAATGTACATAAAGTGAAAAATCCAATTTCTTAATAAGTAATACGATCATAATAAATCAAAAAATACTGTTCACTGATTTTCAAATTTCTTTTTTTAAAACGGATACAAAATATTTTCGAAAACTAAATGTCTTTTGCATTGTAAAATTTAGTAATAATAGTTTTATAAAAATAAAAAACGTTCAATTTTCTGAATCTAAATTTGCGTTTGTGTGTTCATATCTAAACTTTATAAAACATTTAATGTTATTTAAGTATTTTCAGGGTTTTTTCATGATTTGAAAGAATAAAAGGTTACTAAAAGATTTTATGTAATTTTATGTAAATCAAAATCTATTAGTCATCTTCCATATGAGGTGGAAAGTAAATTTATATAGTTTGAATTATCTCGATTTTTATTTTATATTAAATATATTTTGCTTTTTTCATCCATAAAAATTATAGAATAATATTATAAATTTAATTAATTGAACAAAGAATTGCTTTTTATATAATAATCATAGCATGGGTTGGCATACTTGAACTCTGCATCGACTACCAGCAGACAATGCCACTGCCCACGTCACAAAAAGTTTACATACTTCATTCTCGGAAAATCTTTAAATGAAAATCTGAAACGTTTTTAAACCATTGACCAGTGGAAATATTTCTTACAATATATAATCAAATATTATTAAAAATTTAGGAATTTTATTTTATATCTGTACTGTATTTGTTCTTTAATTTATAATCAAAAATGTATTAAAGTTTTCTTCACTTTTTGCATCATTAAAAAATAATTATTCCCCCTCAATATACCGAGAGGCAAATTTTAACTCACATATTAAAATCATTTATTCTTTAAGCAAAATGTTGTTATTAACATGCACAGGAGTATTTAACGAAACTTACAAATTAATTTAAATTACAATTTAATAAAAACAAAGAATTTTATAGTATAGCATAAGGAAAAAATAGTTACAGTAGATTCCATACTGTTATTTTTTTAATCTTGAGTAGTTTTAAAGTTTTATTTTCTATATTGTAAAAGCATATAATTATACATCATTTTCCTCCCACGTGTGAAAGATGAATGCAACTGAACCGTAAAATTGAGTTATAAAAGGATACAACTGTGTTTTTTTTTTTCTTTTTTAAATTATGCCTACCAACGTCTTCTCAGATATAAGGCATCTTACAGCCCAATACAGTATGAAGACAGTACCAGAACGAGAAAGGGTTCTACAAGCAGAGAGGACAAAGGGGAGAGGCAAGTTCAATCCTGATAAATGAGAATGAAGATAATCATGACTAGTAATGATTTTAAAAGTCACCACTCCTTCAACTTTAGGGAGGAGTGAGATCTGCATTTGAGCCTGATTATCAAGGAGACAAGTCCAGGTCTTTCTATTTGCCATGTCTTAAAGAGAAAAAGTCATTCTTTGTCGGAATTGTTCCTGAGAAGTCGCTTTGCATTTTACAGAGGAATAGGGAGACAAGGTGGATGTAATGTCAAAGCCTTCTTGGCCAATAAATCTGCCTGCTCGTTACCATGAATGCCAAAATGGCTTGGAATCCGTTGGAGAACGACATCTCTTTCATTGCTTAGAAATGAACCAATAAGCTGCTTATACTCAAAATCAATATCAGATGAAAATGGATTGTGGTCAGTAATTAATTGCATATATGCCTGAAAGTCAATTGAAAAACAATGTTTTGGTGAGGAATCTCAGTGACAGCTGTAAGGGACATAAAAATTGCATAAATTTTGCGATCAAAAGTATATGCCCAGGTACTAAGAGGCTCTTTAAGACTTAAAATTTAGAATAAGTATCAGCCCCAACCCTACCAGAGGAAGCCATGGCTGATGCTTCAGTATAATGAAAAAGCCAGTTCTGTAGAGGGTACCTTTAAAGAATAGTTGCTAGAGCAGAATCCTTTAGCTAGGCTTGTATAGAAATATGTTTACGAACAGACCTAGCTAAACTGAAATTTGCAATAGTAATTTTTAAAGTCCTGGAAAAAGAAGTGGTTTAAAGGTAAGCTGTCTCAGATCCAAAAAATCAAACTCTAGCTAGCTGATGGAACTTAAACAAGAAAGGATGCGTGTTTTTTTTTATCTAATCTAGTAGAAACGTAGTTATACATACATATATATATATATATATATATAAAACTTTTTTCCAAGAGGTTCCTTCCCAAGTCATATGGCACTATAGATACCTCTATCAGATAAACTATAAATCTCATTTTGTAATTTCATATCAGCAATAAGAGTTGAGTTAGCAGCTCCAGTAATGAGTCTCAATACATTGTTTTGAGCAATGCCAAGATTTGATAGAGCACCATCAGAGACCTAAGTTGTAATAAAACACTAAGCACCAAAATGAAAAACTGGCCTAGTATATGAATTAAAGCTTGAGACAAGAACATTTTGGGAAGCTTCCCATTTTTCCCCAGCTATTCTCTTCAACTTGTTAAAACGCTTTTACCTCTATATCGATCACTTTATTTACACGTTTAGTCCAGATTAGTTTGATATCAAGGTCGATATCCAGGTAAGCAGCACAACCATTCATGTGCAGAGTTTTATCTTTTTAGGCTAACTTTTTGCTATGTTTATTCGTGCTTAAAGTAAAAAGTTCGAAAGTCCTCTTCTTAGAATTAACCTCAAATTCATTTTCGAACGTCCATTTTTCATGAGTCTTAAAATAATTTTTCAAAAGTGGGCATATCAGAGCCAGTGGACTTAAGGTTGAGGTCATCAACATATAGAAAAGATTGAACTTCCGGGACAACTGTTTCTATGAAACTTATTAGACAAGAAGTCACTGGAGGATTTAAAGAGATGTCCAGAAATTTTCATGTGCAAAAGTTTTTTAAATCAGCATTTTTCTCCATACATGGTCAAATGTTGATTTAAAATCCACAAAGAAGGCAATAGAGCACTGGTTCTCCTGCAAACCATCCTTATTCTGTAACCTTACTAACACATTCTTTTTGCTGCAGAGGCGATATAATTAACCATGTGAATAAGAAAATTAATTGGTGAGTTAATAATCGATATTTTTGATCTTGGGTAAGAGGGAATAAAGTTTTCATCCATAACAGAGAAAAATTTTGCTCTCATGTCTTTATTTTTTTAACTAACTGTTATTATTATTTATTTTAAAACTGGCAACATGATAATCTAAACATTGAAGAAAAGTTTTGAAATTTCAGTGTTTCTATAGTTTGCGTATATGGTCAATGAGTTATTTTGTCTTCTTGTAAATGTGATGAATTCGAGTCCCCTATGTGTCTCATTTTGCGATGATAAGATTTTGTAATAAATGTAATTTTTTTCTCTATTTTTGCTTGTTAATGATACTTTTTGTCTTTATATTTAATTATTACCGGTCATTTTATAGAGAACTTTGTATCACTTAGTTTTCGTTTGATTTTATGATGCGATTTTTTGCGTGATATGTTATTCCCATTAATGGAATATAGGATTTATCGCTTATTATCTAAGATGAAATAATAATTATGATTTATATTAAACATTTTAATAAAACGTTGTAACCTTCAACATTTTTCCTAATAAATATTTGAATTAGTATTGGCTATAAGTTATATTAAATAGATTTTTACGATGATCAATTAATTTTCAATTACAAGAAAAAGTAATTTATTCATGAGTTCATATTTTATTTACACTTTAAATTAAAAATATTTTTTTATCTTCAATATCATTATTTATGTCTATTTTTCAAGGATTGATATGTTTCATAATTTATGAAATTGCATTTATTATATAGTTATATACAATCACAGGATTATATTATGGAAGGGTAAATATGCTATTTAAATGTTTGGCTAACTAAAAATATGAATGAAAAATATTAAAGATCTACTTGAAATATCTGTCAGGAAAGCTACTTCAATAAAAACTCACTTTATTTGAAACATTAGATTTTAGATAACTGTATTATTTAAAGTGTGAGTGTGGTGTTTTTTTTTTTTTTAATTTTAAAAGATTTGGGATTCTATTTAGAGTTTAATCTTATTTAGATAATAAATACTTGATAAATGTTCTCCAGAAAAAGTTTTTTGTTTGAACTGTAATTTGTCATTTTTAAGTAATTTTCATTTATAATACTTCTTGTGAGGAGGAAAATTTTGTAACTAAATCTTTTTACTAAAATCTTCTAGTTTTGCTCCCACCTTATTGATAAAACATTAATAAAAAAAAATGTTCTGCTTTTTCAGCACTCTACATTCATTTTATTAATTAAGTATAAAAAACCCAATTTTAATTAAAATAAGTATTGAAATTAATATAATAAATTAACAATATTAAAAAGTATCTTGCAAATTTATGATAAAATATTTCTTGTCTTATTTCTTCTTCATCATTTGATCTTTTCCCAACTATTAATTTGATTAATCATTTTATCCTTTTCCAACTATTAATATAAAGAAAAATAAAAATTTAATTGTTAAATAAAAATGGTTTTCAGTAAATAAAAATAATATGTATAAATGAAGTATATAAAAATAGTCTGATCAAATTTAGAGTGTTTGTCTCTTGTTAGGAAACAGTCTTATTTCTAAATACGGTGGTATGACTAATATTTACACCATTTTGTTATAATTTAGGAATATTATTCGTAGATAATAGACCATACTCACATGCTGCAAAGAAGGGAAAAAACTCTCCAGCACCTACTTGTTTTAAATTGTTTACAGAAATACAACACTTATCTTCATTTGTCCATTAGTGACTAAGATTGAAATTAAGTTTATTTATATATTTCTATTATGTTATTAATATCATATTTTTAATTTTTACTACATATCTTGATACAAAATCTTCAGCCTATCAAATTAATTAATTAATTTTTGTAGTACCTAATTTTAGAATTTGAATGAAAAGAAAAAAATTTATAAAAATATATTGTTAAATCATTTATATTCAATAAGATATCATAATAAAGGCAACTATCAGTGTTTGGTATTTTTGTAAGAGTTTAATGTTAATGATACAAAAACTCAGTATCTAAATTATTTCAAACCAGTTTTATTGATATTCTCGTATGAAGTACCTGTTATAAATCTGCAAAATGTAATAGTTTTTTTTTATGTAGTTCAAATTGCTTAACCTTTGAATCTTTTCGAAAAAGCAAATTTTTTAAACCGGAAAACTAAATGAGAAATTTTTAAAAGTTTTGAATGTTTTTTTCAATAATTTTCAAAAGTCATGACTTATCAGTGCGAAAGAATGCTGGTGATGCACCAGTATGCTTCCCTGCACCTAGCCCTGAATTAGACTCTACCAGTTAGACAGTAGCAGGTGGGTGGAATCTTCATGATTTTGTAGCAGGGACCAAACCTAAGATCCCCAATACTTGGTCTGACCCCAGAGGTATTAATTTCGCTTGGATGACATTGTGACCATGACATATTTATCATGTCCCCACCACCTTTAGCAAACATGGTAGATCTTTGGTTAAACTGAAATTCAAACTTTTTGTCTTCCTATAATAAGAACAATGCCTTAACCAACCAGGCCACTGTGGTCTAAGAAGGAATGTAATCAAACCCTGATGAGTAAAATTTTTGATAAAACTAAATTGAAAGAAGCTTTTGGATTAAATAGTCTAGTCATAAACTTATTGAGGCAGAAAGAATTGATCTTGATTGAATTGGTAGAGTTAACTTTTTCTCATCAATATATTGTTTATTTAGCATTTTGAAAGGGGAGAATAATGTGAAAATCAGCCTGTGTTTATGAATTGATTATAATTTTTCCTTATGATAAGTAGTTGTGCTAACCATGTGAGATAATTCCTTTCACAAAATAAAATTTGACTGGATAATAATATACCAATACATGTGATTAGATATGATTTGAAGATTATCTGATAAAACTTATTTACCTTTGATGATTCCAATTCTTTAATGTCTTTATTATTGAATCGTGGAATAGTCAAGTACCATTCATGTGTGTCGACATCTATTAAACATTTTTAAAAAATAATGATGAATATTGGTTTTATAATTTGATAAAAGTAGCTTCACACATTAATTCAATAGAATATATATATGTGTGTGTGTATATATATATATATTTTATAGTATTGATTGGAAATATGATATAATAAATTTCATCAAACATATTTCTGTATGATTGCTGTATTCTCTATAATAACATGTGTAATCTAAAAAAATTTTTTCTCCATTATAATTCAATCAATTATGTTTTAATTACTTTATTATTAATTCGCCTTATTTTTATTATTAATTTTTTAAAGAAGCTATGCTTTAAAATTGTATTATTTAATATCAGAATTTGTTTATTTAACCACACATTCATATCTATTTGGATATCTCATTTAGTCCATGTTTTCAGTATTTTTACTTTATTTATGAAAAAATGAAGGATTATTTGTATAAAAAGTATTAATGCTTAAAAGAAAATATGCAAAAATATATGTTTCTTAAAATGCAAACTCATACAGTAATATATGGAAAAAGGGAAATAATGATTAAATTTTGTCTATTATTGTTGTGTCGTGTAACATTTTAAATAATTTATTGGTTATCATGTAGATTTATCAAGTTCAAATCTAAATAAAAAGATATTGAAGTCTTATTTAACATAAGTTAGACTTTTGAAGGCTGTGGTACAACTTTCTAATATTTACTGTATAGTGTTATCATTAGGAATACTTTTCATGGATAGTTAGTTGTATTCATATATTGCATAGGAAGAAACTCCGTGGCACCCCCACCTGTATTAAAGTGCATACCAAAAAACAACTCTTCTACAATTTTACATTAGTGATTAAGGTTGAAATTTAGTGTATCTGTAAATATACTTAAAAACTTATATTTTAGATTTCTTAAAGATGTCAAATTGTCAAGATTTTTTTTCTTAAGTCTTGTGTTATGATAACATGTAATTGACCTTGATTAGAATTTTTCATTAAATTGTTTTTGAATATCTATCCTAAATAAATTCCTACTGCTAAAGCCATAATGTCATTAATATCTTTTATTATGAGATAGCTTATATATATATATATATATATATATATATATATAATGTAATTAATTTTGAAATAAAACAATATGGGATGATAGAATTATGCTGAGGAAAAAGCTGCATTATTTTAGCACTTGGTATAAATTGAATTCTGAAAAATAATGCTATATAAAAGCAAGCAATTTTTTATTGTTATCTTATTCATTTATCATTTTTAGTAACATTTGCTTTGATAACTATCAACTCATAAATTCTGAGATATTGCTTTTAACACAGAAAATTCAACATGTTATATATTAAGAAGATTAGCAATATCTGTAAATAACTTTCATTGAAATTTTTTTAAACCATAATTTCTTGTAAAGAATAATATAGCTCCAATTGCATCTGAAAATAATCTGAAAAATATATTTTTGTTTTGTTGCTTTCTTGTTATTTTGAACCACTATTAAACAGTAAGGATGATGCTTAAGATCTGTTTCTAGCCATGAAATTTCTTTACTTCCATAATAGAGAGTGATAAATACATTTGATACATATAGGCCCCTAATTGTAACAAACTTGCTTTGTTTTGGATTGTTGTTCAAAACAGTTTTAGCTTTCCTCTTTCAAACCATTATATATGTTTCATTTAACTTATTCAGCTTTAAGATAAATATTGTTATATAAATCATAATTTGTATTAACTAATTTAGGTAAAATCCTATGAGCAAGTACAAATTTGGTGCGATTTCCAATTTTCATGTCAAGTACTGCACAGTTATGTAGCTAACATAAATTACGTCACTGTGCAATATCTGGTTTTTAAAACACTGATCGTACTTAATATTAAACTTTTACTATCTCAGTCTTGCACTATTTCGATTTCAATATTGAAATTTCATATATTTCATTATATCTACTTATTACAGACATACTTCTAGACTGAAGATTATAAACATAAGTTTATGTATTCTACAAAAATTCCAGATTACAAAACGTATATAAAATGAATAAAATCAATATTAATATTCATATTCAATCACTATCAATTTTTTAATTATGTTTTTTTAAAATTAATTCAAGCATTACAAAGTTTTAAAAATACAGTGTTTATAATAATAACCAAATAGGAACTAACAATTACGCTATAAATTTAAATCATTGACATAAATAATATACATTTTTATGAAAACTTTGGTTTCTTATTAGGTGGGTAGTGATACTTACCTTAAAAATAGCTGTTGCAACATTGTCTTACTTGGAAGTTCATCTTGGTGATAAAGCTAAATCAGTAACGTAAATGGCATCCATGTTTATAATAATTTGAGTTTCAAACTAATCGGGCAGCCACTATAAAAAAACATGTTGCTATATGATCTCACATAAGAGATAAACATGATAATAAATCTATATGAATGGCATCCATTTTTATGAAAATTCAGGCTTCTAATTGACCAAGCAATGATACCCGCCTTAAAAAACATAATCACAAACTGTTGCAATGCAATATACCACATGGGAAGAACCAAGTAATAAAGTTAAATCAATAACATAAATAACGTTCATTTTTATGAAATTATCAACTATTCTGTGATACTCGTCTAAAAAAATGTCTGATAGAACACAGTTTTGCACTTGAGAAGAAGGAAAGGAGCAATAAAGTAAATCAATACTGTTAATAAGATTTGTTTTTATGAAATCCTGCTTTATAAATACTGGGATTACTACACATTATTCTGGTTTTAATTAATTAGGCAGTAGAATTCAACAAGATAACTATATATATATATATATATATATATATATATATATATATATATATATATATATATATATATATATATATATATTTGAAATATTTCTCTGTTATACTCAATAAATTATATAATTTACTATATAAATTAGCAAATAAAATAGAATAACTCATAACTTAAACCTAATCTTTACACTCCAAATTTTAAAAAATCAGTTTTGAAGATAACTTTCAAAAGTATAAATTTAATTTCAAAAATAGGCTCCTGTAATAAGTTAAACAACTTTACAAAATTATTACATCCAAATAACATCTAATTAATTTTTAAACTGTAAGAAGATAATCAACACACAGCCATTCAAATATAAATTAAGAAAAAACATAACACAGAGCATAAGCTTCAAGGTTTATTAAAACTCTAAATGAATTGCACATGATGGAAAATGTCATAGAATCACTGAACAAATCCATTCTTGTGCACTAATCTACTGGTTTGATGCATTTGGCTTGCAGGTTTATCACTCAACGGTCATTTTTTGCACACAAGGGCCAATTAGACCAAGACCCATGGCTTAAAGTTCATTCCGAACCACTACAAACATCTATGCCAAGGTGGGATTCAAACCCACGAACTGTTGAACCGAAGGCAAGAACGCTAACCATTCGGCTGCAAGCTCGGCTACTGACTTGCAGGATTTATCTGTTGATTTTTATTTTGAAACTTAAGTAGGAATGTTGGGAAATTTCGCTTAAATTGTTAGAGGTTGCTTTTAAAAGATAATAATTTAAGTTGGATTTACAGTTTTCATAATTAAATGATAATTTTTATTAGAAGCTAAATTTTATGCAACATACATTTATTAAGTTTTCCTGATTTAATCATAACTTCATACCTTTTATTGAATTAAACAATTTCTTACATTCAATGATTTAAAAGTTAATATCAACAATTACAAAGTTTGTTAGCAATTTATTGATTTTTGCATGCATATATAACAAAATTGTGCTTATTTTTAAATAAACAAATTTAGAAATTTCGGTCAAATAAAATAAGATTCTATTTGAAAATCTTTCATTGCATTGTTAATGTGTAATGCAGATCTGCCAACTTTCATTCTAGGGTACAAAATTTTACCCATTTAATAAGAGCTTTGAATATTCAGCATGTTTCTTCGACACAAAAGTCATTAATGACTTTCTGCATGAGGGAGGGGGGATGCAAAATAATGAAGGTATAATCTCATTGTCATTTAATCATGTTATAGAATTCGACTTTATTTATATTTTCACTCTATGACTGGTGGGCATTTATATCCTGCGTACTCTTTGGTGAATGCTATTTTAGTTAATTTGTAAATATCTTATAAAAATCAAAAATCTTCTGTACTTATTTCTTGCTTGAGCTATTCAAGTTATTCATGTATATATTAATATTTTTTAAGTTATGACTAAAAATAAGCCCAATTGTCAATCTATGGAACAGTTCAATAATTTGTCTGAATTTAAAGGAAGTACTTTAACTGCAACAGCTATCAAGGAATTTCTCTACTTAACTTGACCTATAAGATCTTGACAAAAATTATAGCTAATAGACTTAAACCATGGATTGAGAGAGAGAGTTGGGAGATTATTAGTGTAGGTTTAGGCAAAAAAGATCAATTGTAAATCAGATGTTTTGCATAAAAAATATCTTGGAAAAATATTATGAAAGAAATATAAACACATACTTTATATTGATTTTAGGCAAACTTATGAATCAGTAAATAGAGTAGAGATGCTAAAAGCTTTGAATGAATTTAATATCCCTCAAAAATTGATTAGATTGGTAAAAATGATAATTGCATCAACAAAAGTAAAAGTTCAAAATAAACTGTCAAGAAAATTCAATATATTGACTGGATTGAGACAGGGAGACATGTTATCTATATTTTTGTTTATGCCTAGAAAATATACACAATTATGTATGCCTAAAAAGAGTGATGCACTGCATATTATGAAGTAGAGGCAGCACAGTTTTCTACAAAATGACAAGTTTTCACATTTGCAGATGGTATAATTTTGATAACTGCAAGCAAGAATGCTTTTATTGAATTATTTAATAAGTTAGTTAGAGAGGCTGATGTTTTTGGTTTAGAAATCAATGTAAAAAGAGTATAATAATGCGTTGTAAAGAAACCATACACTACTGAACTTTATGTAAATAAAGAAACTAAGTTTGGAAAAGTTAGAGTTTAAGTATTTGGGTTCATTTGTCATATAAAATAATGCTATGATGCCAGAAATCAAACAATAGATTAATGTAAGTAATCACAGCTTTTTTTTGCATTATAAAAACTAATAAGATTTAAGCTATACTAATAAGGAAGACAAAACTACTGGTGTATAAAACTTTGATTGGTTGGGACATGGAGAGAATGAATGACAACTGATGTACAAAAAAAGGTTAGAGAAAATGAGGAAATCCAAGGAAAAGCTGGCTCAACGAGGTTGAAAAGGATCTCAAGAACTTGAAAATTACAAATTGGCAAACTAAGAAACATGACAAATTGCTTTGGAGTTGAATTGTTATAGAGGCCATGGACTGTAATGCCGCAAAGTTAGTTAGTATTGTCAACTTGTACTGTGTCAAAGTATTAATATTGATATTCTAAGAATATTTTTAGTCTTGTATTTCCATGCATCAAGATATTCTCCAAAGAAGCTAAGTTTGTTCATTGCATACCCTCTAACTATTATTTCAATATTTTACATGCTTTGATGTTTCTCATGTTAAAGGACTAAAAACATGTACAAGAAAGAAAAAATCCATCAAATACTCTTAGAATTATTGTTTATTTTGAAAATAATACTAATGAAGTTACCTGATCGGAACTA
Organism: Latrodectus elegans; assembly: GCA_030067965.1. Classification (NCBI taxonomy): domain Eukaryota; kingdom Metazoa; phylum Arthropoda; class Arachnida; order Araneae; family Theridiidae; genus Latrodectus; species Latrodectus elegans. Next base: position 47,660,871 of record CM057817.1, read on the forward strand.
TATTTTATTTTCCTTTTGTTAGAGTGTGATGCACCAACCAGTATTACCAATTATAATGGTCTTTTTTTAGAAAAATATTTCCTAAAAGTAAAATTTTTCCAGGTGTTTTGCATATGTTTGAGGTAAAACTTGGACAGAATTATTAAGGAGTTAATTTCAACATGATAAGAAAATGTTAAGTAATTACAAATCTTAATTTTCTCCTGAATGTGATAGGAATAATAAGTGGCCAAAATTGTAACTATTATTATTAACTCTTTAATCCCATTCAGATGTAAATTTGGGGTTGCTTTTTGTTGGTCAAATTAAATAGAGAATGCTGTAGAAGAAAATATGAGTTCCTTATTTTTGAAGGATATTCAGACAATTAGAAATCCATTTTAAATTTGTATTGTATTGATGAAAATTGAAAATAAGATTATATAGTCTTTTTTGGATAAAATCTGTTAAGTGATAAGGAAATACTTTTCACTTTAAATAGATTACTATATAATAAAATTTTAAAATTCTTACTTTTTTGTGAATAATACCTCATAACAATATAGAATGCTAAAGAGTGCTTAGCTTAGTGAAAAATAATTGAAATATGCTTAAAACTTACAATCATAATAACTGAGAAAACATGTTTTTTGTGTAATATTGATGGAATTTGTTATCAGCAAGAATCTGGAAAAATTATGAAGGAACCACTGCTATGGCATTAAACACTTACTAATACTACTGTAAAAATAAATTTTATTAAAGGCTTTTTATCTTTGATATAGAAATTTCTTTTATTGTCAACATGTTTAAAATTATTGGGTTTTTCTAATTTAACTTAAAAACAATTAACTAACTATTTGTAACTTAACTCTGTACAGTGAACTTATTTTTATGGAGAAAAGACTAATAAATATTTTAAAAGTAACAATTTTGCTTCGACATACAAAACATTTTTTATAAATATAATCCTTAAATATTCTGAAAGAGTTACTTTCTGTGAATTTAGTTGATCATAGAATTTATTTTATAAATTAATAAAAAATTAAATTTATGTAATTAAAATATTTTAAAATTTAATTAAAAATATATTTTTTTAAAAATTTTTATTTTAGCATGCAAAATATTTTACAAAAGTATTTTTCTAACACTTGAATTTGGAAGTATGATAATGCATTATTGTCTAGAAATTTCACATCTTTATTCATATGCACTATTCTGATGTTTTTTTCAGATCTGTGATATTGCCATTGTATATTGCAAATTTCATTAATATTGATTTATGATTTTAATATGTAACCATTGGATTATGATATAGAATAGAGAGACCTGGAGTGTTAATTCTTTAGTACTTCAGAGTTGTATGGAAACTTATTATTTTATAATAAATCGATTGATATATAACTCTGGAATTGTTACATTTACTTTACCTTGATACATTATTATGTTATGTCAATGAGACATGTTATTTGATTTTTTTGGTGCATTGGCATTATGAATGGTTATAGCTTGACTAATGATAAGTATTGAAGAAATGCATTGACAAAAAAATCAATCTGAGAATGATAACTATTTTGTCTCATTTCATTGTCAAACAATAAAATTTAGGACTTACATTTTTTGTTACTTTGTCTTCTTTCCTTTTTCATGTCTGAAAACAAGTCTTATATGGTATATAAAATGCCTTGATATATACAGATTGCAAAAAATAGCTTTTTATTATTATGATATTTTGGCAAAATAGTTTGAATTGAAATTTATTTTAGCTTACAAATTACTTTATAATAAAATTTTTGCAAATTATATTACAATTATTAGATTGTTTTAATAGTTTTCTTGCTTTAAAAATACCATGTAATTAACTGAAATTTTGTACATCAGGAAAGACTTTACAATTACTCATAAAATTATTGTATTATCTAAAAATATTTTTATTTTCTACTGAAACAAATATAAAATTTCTGAATCTTATGTTGATTTTTTTTGTTAGGGACATTTTAATATGTAAAGATAGCTTTAAGTTTTGGTCATTCTAAGTAAAATGCCATTTTTTTCTTTATTTAAACTATATATGAATTAAAAAGTCTTTTTATAAGATTGTTAATACAAACAATATTTTGTCTCAGTTTTTTTTTTAATAGTTTGCGTAAATGAGGAAACAAAACGCTATTTTCCCCTAAATTTAATTACTGTACAGTTCTATTTATTTTCATTTTACATTTAAAAATATAACACAAAATATTATAAAATAATAATGGCAAATTAAAAAATATATAGTATAAGTTTTTTCCTTGCTTCTTTCACCCCAACAGTCGGGTGTGAAGATAGCTTGACAAATGATAATGTGTTGACTTAGAAAATACATTCTATTTAGTATTTACAGGAAAGAGTGGTTTCTTGGAAAAAGCTTATGATCAATAATTAGTGCTGATTTGTTGCACCATCTTTATAAGTAATTTAGAAATATTTTTCAAGAAATCTATATATTATCTTATTACTGCAAAAACTTTCTTCACAATATTAACTATTCCAACTCTTGATAAAATGTTTTTTTAACATAATTCAATTTCATGGTAGATTTTGTATTTGATATGTTTGTGTTATTAAAATATTGTATTTCTATATTGGCCACTAGATGTGGTATAGGAATATTTATTTAAACTTGTGATTGTAAATTTCATTCATATTATTATTTTAATAAATTCAGAAATGGTATTTTTTATAAAATTCAATATTATATATTTTTTTACCACAATTTTTTAAATCATATAATTTAACAATAAACTATAATATAAATACAATTTATTTTGTATTTTGTTTTTATATTTTTATATAAGTAATTTAAAAAATGATGTTTGTGAGTTTTAAAAGACTTTATTTTAAATTTGTAAAAAATTTAGATTCATTCCACTTTTATATTATCATTTTTAATCATAGTTATTTGGGCAGACACTAAGCATCTATTTACTTCTGAATTTTGTTTTATTCAGCATTAATGTAATATATCAGTTTATTTGTTATATGTGTTTGGGACATATTTATATTTACTTTGCGTTTTGAACATGAATTTAAAATGTGTTTTATTTCTTCATATTTTATGTGAGTATAAATAAGATTCAAATAATTACCTTTATCAAAGGTACATATTTTTATTTTTAATTCCTTTTTATCGTATCAAACAAAAAGCAATATATGTTATGATTATTAGTAGGGTATTAATGTGTTACTGAGTAATACAGTGTGCATTTGAAATTATCCCAGTTTTCATATGTAGTATGAGAGTTTTAATGTTGGAAAATAATTGTAATTTAGTGTCAAATTTTCGATTTTATTTTTTGTTATTTTCATTATGATAATTGTGTGGGTTTAATATTAAAAATATTTGCCCTTTTTTAAATAATTTATCCGTAAAATTATGTAAAATTAAGTTTCATTAAATTATGTAGTGATTTGAATTTATTTCCAAAGTTGAGTTACAAAATGTACATATATCTATATCTATTATAATATATTTTATATGAAAACATTAATTGTAGTGCATTTTTTTGTAGAAAATTGGAGAACTACCTAAACTAACATACTTAGCATACTTAAACTACATAGTAACTTCAAACTAACATCTGCCATGCTCATATGTGTTTTTACAATATTACTTTAAAATGTGTTGATTAAAAGTTCTCTTTTTAATTATTATATCAAATGTAGTAATATGGACCTTAACTGTAGTAATATGGACCTTTTACTGGTTCTTACCAATCTTGTAAGAACCAGTAAAATAGTTCTTAAAATTCAAAGCCTGTAAAATAGAAAATAAGTATTAAAAGTTAATTTTTTTGCCAGACTTCTCTGTAAATAACGAATGACTAGAAACATTTTTTATAATATAAGAAAGAAATATAAAATGTATTTCATACTTGAAAATAGTTCTTACTTTCTTTTTATTGATGAAAAATCAGGCAAAGAAATGCTTTAGTTTTTTTTCTTTTTTTAAAACTATATTTTTAAAAAACATTTTTTTAATACAGGAAAGTATTTTACTGTTGTTTTCTCAAAAGAACCTCAATCTAATTAGCCAGTCATCTGTTTTACAGAGAGTCACAACACTATGTCATTTTACTTTTATTTGATATCGGAAAGTTCTTTTTCATTTATTATGTTCTCAATCACTTAATTATGTGCTATTTTTGTACTTACATATTACATCTGAATCCAGATTCCAAATGTCCTGAAATGAAATTTGGGCAGCAGTGAGTTTCTTTATCGATGTTGATGAATACCTCATCTTTACTTAAGTCTTCAGATAAATGGTCTAAGCTTTCTTCATTTATGTTGGCTTGTTTAATTTAATAAAGCCTACATATTAAAATGATCTAATTAATGTTTTTTGGCAACATCATTTCATTCATAAATTGTTATGTGCATTGTGCGTAGAATGTCAATTTTATAAGAGGTGATTATATGCCATGATCACTTATTACGAAAGCACCTTATGTAATCAGCACTTGAAGTTATTCATTATGCACTAATCGATGGGCTATGAAGAGGAAAATTAAATTAAGCAATAGAAATTTCTCATAAATTACTTCAAAACATTCTGAGCTTCTACTTCAGTATAGCAGTTAACCATAAATCAAAAAATTTGCAATCCTTGAATAGAAACACCCATCCAAATTTAGTAATCATAAAATAACAAAAATATTGAAAAAAAATTCAAATAATAAAAATTAAATGTAAACAAAAGATAAATATGAGTTCATAAGATTTTTCAAAATTTTATTTATTAAATGGGAATTAAAACTATCATTGTATCTTGGGATCATGTTAAGGTTCAGCCACTAACTTTGTAAAATTAAAGGTTCTTAAAATGAGAGTCTACTTTATATACTTTATGACATTGAAAATGCAGCATCTAGAATGCATGTATAGAAAGTAGGAAAATTAGTAAGTAGAGATGGGCACAGTGACTAATTACATAAATATTATTTATTAAAATAGAGTGATTGTACAGAATGCTTAGTGATTTGTTATGCCGTCATTGGGAGCAATGCATTCAACAGAACCTCTTGGTACAAACCTAAAAGGTATACACATTGTCTTCTGAGAGATATCCTTTTATTTTCTTAAAAGTTTGTTATAGTTCATCTTTTGAACATGTCAGAAATAACCCATTCAAATGATGTTCAGTCATATCCTAAACATTTGATGAGAGATCTGGTAATATAGATGTCAAGAGAACCTTGCAGAGCATGTTAACTGATTTGTTTTGTGTCTGGTCTAACCTTGTGATAAATGGTATTGAGCTTGTTATGAAAAAAGGGTAGTGCCACCAAATTATTAATATTTTCTTTATATTTTTGAGACATACTACCAACAATGTAGATTAATAGTGATCTGCAGTCATGGTTGATGTCATTTTAAACTAGGATGCTGCATTTTACATGATTTTGTGTTCCACAGTAGTAGACAGAATGGACTTATCATGAGATGATTGCAAGACTTATACACAGTGGCCATCATTTCTTAAACAAAAGCTTGACTCATCTGAAAACACTACATCAAGCCATTCCAAAGTCTGGGTCTATATCAACACTATATTGCAAATGGATGCACCTATGCTCTTGATATAGCCTTCCTAATCGATGTTATTAATACATGCTATAATTTGTAATAATAGTCCTAATTGATATAGGAACATCCTGAGTAGTCAGAAAATTTAGATAGCAGACAATCTGAAAATTTAGTATTTTCAGGGTGATCAACACAAGCATGAATACATTAGCCTATTCATGCTGAAATATCTGTAAAGGAGTATCAAAAGTATCCTGCATGCCAAAGAATGTTAACAAACATGATCTGGATGATAACTAACTCAAACTTTTGTATGTATTAATCCACATGTTCTGTTGCCAATGTGCCAGTTCCTTCACTTTTAGAATGTATCACATTTCCTTCTTAACTTTTCTCCTGCTGATGTACAATGGGCACATGTAGGTGACTATCTGCTATGATTGTGTGAGTGTTAGTAACTCAGTAGTTTCACACTGTTTCCTATAAAATCAGCTATGTTAAATATCTCTTGTCACATACAGCAATTGGGAGGGTGACTAAATTCTCCCTCATTGGATTACTGGAGATCCCTAGGTTAGGGATGTGTCTACACTAATCTGTGATTTTGAAAGTCCTTTTGTTGGTGGGCTATACATGGAAAGGAGGATATCAACTTAGGCGTGACCTTGTCATGTGACCATGGCTCAAAATTATGAGGTACTTGGTGATATGTGTTTCATATCTATTAACCTTGGGTACAGTCCATAGCTGATCTGCACTGCTATGTATTGTATTGGATTGTGTGCATCAACCAATTTATTCATCTCCGTCTGATCATCATACTCTCATTATACTTGTCTGTTTGTTGTGGAAGTTCCTCTATTTTTGGGGTACTGTCTTTTTTCAGTACTGTGTGAACAAGAAAATATGATTTTCAAGAAAATTGAAAACTGGATGATTGGGGGAAACTTAACTATGGTTGATTCTGGAGATTTTTAAAAAAAATTTCATGATCTATTCTTGAACACAGTTCCCATCATTTACATAATTTGGTGTACTGCATCTACCCTGCATTTTATGCATTTTTCTGACTGTCCATGTTGTGTTTTCATTGTTACATGGTGTATTTAATTTTTTCTTTAATTTTAAAGCTAAGTTTTAACTTAGTAAAATTCAAATAATATTGCTAAATATTGTCAATTAAAAGCTTGCAATTGATGTTTAATTCTTATTTTAGATGATGGATAAGATTGAAGATGCAGATAGAAAGCAGCGCTTGTTGCAGCTTGAATCATGTATAAGAGATGTAAAGTCAAATATCAATATTGAGGGTTTGTTGGTATGTATGCTAACTTGATAATAATAAAGTAAACAAGTATACACCATATTTTGTAAAGTGATATTTTCTTTACAAAAGAAGTGATAGAGAGTAATAAATACCCTTGTATATTGTACTAAATTAAAACTGCTTTTCTTTGTATATTTTATTACAGTTAAATGTTATTCAAATTTTATTGAATCAATGTTATTCAAATTTTAATGAATTCTGTTTAAAATTTTTTATTATTTTAGGATACAGTGCAGGCATTGTATTTGGATTGTGACAATCCAGCTTTGAGAAGAATGAAAAATGTTGAGATATTTCTTCAGAGATGTAAGTTCTATTAGTGATATTTAGTTTTATCAACTTTATTTTTATTTGTTAACATTTTTTTTAAGTTCTATATCAGAAATTTTATGTTAATGATATTTGGAAATAATTTAAATTCATTTTTGTCAAAATTGTTGAATTATAATTGTATTTCATAAAAGCTTATAGGTTAAATGAATGGAAGAATTTAGGAAATTCTATCTGTCTGTAATTTATCTTTTTTATGTTTACAAATTACTATAAAATCCTAAAATCTCAGAGCTATCTTAAACAATTTTGTTCACTTTTAAGACAGATATATGGTTCTTTATCCCCTTTAAAAATTGCCATAGGAAAACTGATAGGGAAAGAGTAAAAATATTAATGACATTGAGTTCCCTAGTTTTTCATCATAATATTCATCAAATTCCATATTAACAGTTATTATTTATGCACTTTAAAGTTATTATTTTATTTAAATTATTTTATTGAACATCATAGCATAAAATTATCCATTTTTGAAAATATGAAGATGGCTAATTAATATTCTTTTTTTGTCAGTTATGTATTTGAAAATTGTTCTAAATTATATCTAAAATCAAATATAATAATGTTAGTATAGTAGGATATCAATTCATTCTCAAATATTATTTACAAGTATTTCATCTTGAATTGTAGTCATTCAAGTAACATATTGTCGCACCAAATTTTATTAATTTTTGAGGGCAACTTTTATTTTCTTTCTCCTAACTTTCAAGTAAGTGAAAGAAATGAATTAGGGATGTTAAACTAAAGTCTAAATTATAAAAGTATGAATGAAGCATACTACCATTCAACATGGTTTAGTAATGATGCATTAAAATCAACAAAACTCAGGACTACTTTTAATCAAAATTGTTAACATATCAATCAACATGTTGCATTTTTTGAGGGCAAATTGGTATATGTTAGAGTACATGTAAGATAATTATGCAAAATGTATTTAATGATATTATAAATGTTGTGTAGAGATCAAATTAATGTTTTTCTTCATTTCTATGTATGATTTTTGCCTTGGAAATTACGTTTATTTAAAATGTTGTTTAAAATGTTTGTTTTGTTTAAAATGTATTAATTCATTTGTTGAATATTTTATTAGATGAAGAGCCAGCAAATTTTATATTATCTTGTCGCATGAAACCAGATGATTTTAATGTTCTGAAAACAATTGGCAGAGGAGCTTTTGGGGAAGTGCAGTTGGTAAGTGTTTTTTTTTTTTTATTTTTATTTTTATTTTTTTTTTTTTTATCAATCTTGCTTATCTTAATTCTAATTTTTAGCACAGTTTTGTTGGAAAATATAAATGTCTTGTTAAAATTCAGTTATTTTTTAGTTGAATAGATTTAATAAAATTTAAAACATTTTCTAGTGGGTTTATGAACTTATGTAACCTTGGAATGAGAACCAAATTACTCTCTGAAACATAAATATTAAACTAAAACATTCAGAGCCATTTTTGTGATAGAAAGTGTTTACATATATCTTTGCCTTTTATTAGAATCATATTTTTTAGAAAAGCTAATTTTCATCTATGAGGAAACAATAGCATCTTCTTTTGCTTCTTCCATTGCTTCCTTTGCTTTATCTCTATTCTATGTTTTTTGCTGGTGCATCGTAAGTGGAAAGTTGGAAATATATTTAAAAAAGAATAATGCATTCTTCATACAGCTGCTAAAATTGAACAGTATGCATCGTTCAATTTTTTATGATCAAAATTTTTGGGTGATAAGAAATGTTTAGTGAAAAAATTTCATATATATATATATATATATATATATATATATATATATATATATATATATATATATATATATATATATATATATATATGAGCTATTCCTTGCAATATTAGATAATAAGTACGTACCCACTTTGAATTTAATAAGTTTTTCTAAAATACCAGCAGTTAAAAGAACTTCAATTTAATATACTTTTACTACAATTTCTTTTTCCTGTGTACAGACTGCCAATTTTCTGTTAATCTTTTTAGTTATTTTATACCATATGCTCAATGAAGTGGATTGAAAATTTTAGAATTAAAATTGTGTAAAAACTTAAGTCAAATCCTTTATTATTTTTGTAAGAATTCAAAAACTGGCAATTCAGTTTTGGAAACATTATAATTGAGCATTATTACATGTGAATATCATATAAACAAAATTGAAATTTATGTCTAAGGAATTGCCCTTAACTTTTTAGTTTAATATATTATGAATTTATGGAAAGGAGTTGTAGGAAATGTGTTAAAGTAATGTATATTAAATACTGTATTGGGATGTGCTTATGAAAGAGGTTAAAGTAAAATATTAAACGTCATATTGTAATGCATTCATATTTTATCATTATAGAATTCAGCAATGATTTCTTCCAGTGTTAGTTATAATTTTCCTAAAGAAACTTAAGATTTCTTTCTCTTCTGTTTTCTGCGGTCTGTGATTTGTGTTCGATTTTTTTTCACTTGTATGTTATTATATTTGATGCATATTAACTACTGGGTACCATGAACAAATAATTTGACTTACAGCTCCCTAGATACTTTTATCTAACTCTTTTATCTTCATGTTTGGTTCTCCACTGTAGTCTAATAAATACTCCCCATTACAATTATTTCATTGATGTTTCTCAGTGATTTAAATAATGGTGATAGTAATTTAAATACATTCTTTATAAATTTGATACTTTGTAGAAGACTTAAAATAATACAAGTTATTTTTAATGCTCTGCCTCATAAATGTATGCAAAATTAATTTGAAACAATTTAGCTACAAAATATGGTCTTAAATATTATCTTATAATATGTGGCCTTAAATATTAAGATTTATTTGTCTATTTTTCTTTTCATTTCAGGTTAGACACAAATCTACTAAAAATGTATATGCTATGAAATGCCTAAGTAAATTTGAAATGGTTTGTATTTATGTATATTTATTCAATAGATCAACCATGCTTTATTTGCTCATTTGTACCAAAATGTTTATTGTTTAAAATTTCCTATAAAATTTTTGTTAACAAAATCAAAACTGTTAATGCTACTTTTATTTTTTATTCCCATATATTTAAGTATTCTTAACTGAAGAAATAAAAAGTTAAATATACTTTCAGTCTGATAATGGGATACTTTGCATATTCAACTGAAAACTTAGCAAATGATTTTTAACATTAAGATAAACATAATTTTTACTAAGTAAGAAAACTATTGCAATGATGAATTTGTTGAAATATTTTATGAAATTTTTTAGTTTTCTAATATATTTAATGTGTGTCAATTACATGAATTGTAATAATTTAAAAAATATTTTAAGCATTAGAAAAATGGTAGATTTACAAATGCAAAGGAAAGAAAAATGCTTTTCCTAAAATTGTAAATTATAATCTCAAACATGAAAAAATTTCCTTTATATTAGTCCCAATATATTATGTAAAGGGATGTAAGATTTCAAAGCAATGTATATAAGTTTGGAATCCTACATTCCTTGCTAAAATGTTTAGTAAAATAGAAATATAATGGTATTCAATTTATACTATTTCAATTTTTGTTTTAATGACCACAGATATATGAGGCAAATTTTAAACAGTAAAATATATCATGAGAGATTTAGCATGCAGTATATTCAGTATTGTTTTTAATTTCCTTATGAAAACTAATGTAGTTATGGACACAAAAATGTGTCAAAATCCATGAAAGTGTATCTTTATTTCAGAACTAGGCAAATTGCTTTGTCTTTGAGGGAAAAATTCAGAAATCACTTTTTTTTTTCTCACTTGAATGGATATCAGGTGTATCTAAAATAATAGAAAAGCTTCTCTAAAAACAGTCTTTCATATGTGATTGTATTGTTCTAAGTTAACTATTAGTTTTTCTACATCGTTGCCTATAGTCTCAAGGGTATGTATGAGTATATTGTACATCATTGTTTGCTTCAGTTCATTTTGGGTGGATCTTAAATGAGATCTGCTGAGTTCCAAGGGGAGCAGACAGCCAGAACGTGTCTGGTCATTTCATTAGTAACCAGAGTTGCCAGTTAATAAGCAGTTTCTCCTTATTCCCTGATGTAAAATGGGTTTATGTGTGTCAAATTTCTCCAGAAGCTCATAATCTAGAATGTTACCTTTATGCAGTAGAATATGGGAATAGCTTAACATTTGGAGCTTCATCTTATGATTGAGAATAGGTCCTTTTGTCACCTTACATAAACAGATCACTTACTATGTCACTCTTTTGCAAACAAACTGTATTTTACAGCACAGACATTGTTTCCATCTGGAGATTGCACTTGTGAAGATAATTCCCCAGTTCATCATAGCTGAATTGCTCACTCACGGTTTTTTGAATATATAGATTCTTTAGCATACTGTCTTTGGCCTGCCGCATTACTGGGATTTAATATCACGGAGCCCTCGTAGTCTATTTTGGAAGAAAAAATGAGATACTATTACCTTTTTTTACATTTTCTATTGGAATTAAAACAGTTTTCCAATGCAGAATGGTACAATACTTACTATGAGTATTTGCAAGGAGGACTTCAAGGAATAATCTTATTAACTGCAAAAAGTGCTCCCACACAATGTTAACTAATGTTTGGTGGCCTGGGGGTTATGGTGTCATTATCATTATTGGATGATAGTGAGTTCAATCCTTGGCTTAACTAACAAAACAAATTTATCATTTCCACCAATGATGGGTGGAGTATGTTAAATAGGTCATGGTTGCAATATTTTCTGAGTGAAATGATATCTCTGGGATATTAGGTCAAGTATTGGGGAATCTTCTGATTGGGCTCTGCTTCTTAATTACAAAGAATCCAACTCTGCTACTTCCATCTAACTCTGGTAAAGCCATATTATGAATTAAGTACTGGGAAGTATGTTGGAGCAATAACTCAGCATGAATTTACTCTACATAATCTCTCATGTTACTGATCTGGATGCTCTCACATGATCTACTGTATGAACATAAACTATAAAAGAGTCATACAATTTTACATCTAATCAACAATTTAGTTCTATGTTATGTTAATACAATGAATGTTAACAAATTTTCTGAGTCTTAGACAAAAAAAGCTTTGTATTGTTAGTTGGAAGTTTTGTTATACTTATATTTTTGTATTTTTTTTATGTAAATATATATGAAAAAACTGATCATGTTTGAAAAATTATATATCACATTTCCCTTAAGGTTAATTTTGGTATTTTTTGAATTTTTCATATTATCATGCATATTGCGTACTTTTGTTACCCAAACATGTTTGAATAAAATTGGTCTCTTTAAAAAATTATGTATCATATTTTTTAACATAGTAATCCTATAGCTAACATTATAACGAAAAATGTAATTCCTTAACTAATGTTAAGGAATTACTTTTTTATTAAAAACTTAAAAAGAGATCATAAGTTTTTTAATACTGATGTTTTTTTGAAATCAGTTAATTATCGACAGTTACATTTTATTTTAAAATTGCATGAAATATGATCCTTATCTCAAATAATTCATTCAAAAGTGCTTTACTTCAGCATTCCATCAAGAAGGTTAAAAATAATTAACAGTGGTTTATTTCAAATAGAAATATAAAAATTATAAGGTATTCCTTTTTGCTCTCTTAACAAATAACAGAATAAGTTAAAAAAATACCTACAGTTTAATGTTAAATATTTGAATTAAAGTATGGCTTTATTTCATCACTAGGAAACAGTACTTTATCTATAGGTCTTTTATATAATAAAATAAAGTCAAATGATTCAATGAAATCTTCTAAGCTTAAGGAACATTAATAAAAACCCATAGTGACAAAACAGATAAGGATTTAATGTTTCTTCAAACATTAAAAGAAAAATATTAAACAAAAATGTTCACTGTAACAAGTTTTACCGACAACATTTGATGGACTATGTGCTTCTTATAACATTTCTTTATTAGTTGCTAAGTCTATAAAGCCATGCACATGGTGAAAAACTTATTTTACCAGCTATAACTGAGGTAATATGTACTGTTGTGCAAACTAGGTTTTGACATGAAAAGATTGTCACTGAATTATAATACAGTACAAAGAAGGATTGATGCACTTCTCTAAGCATAAATAATGTGAATACTTGAAAACACCTGAATTTTCTGTATAGCATGATTAGTCAATTTTAGCAGGAAATGAAGCTTTGTAAAAATTGAAAAAATTTTAGTTTTCAAAACATCTACATAAGTAGATGTTGTGAAAACTAAAATTTTTTCCTAGAAATGTAATCTGCTAAATGTTCAGGAACTGATACATAAAATGAAAACTTATTTATTGATTTAAAAAAATTTTCGATGCAAAAGTTATACTCTTGACTAATATTATTTCTGTTTCCATTGACGGTGATCTGAAAATTATTGGAAGATCTTAGGTTTTCTATTACATACTTAAAACAAGCTATACCAAATGTATTTTCTGAGTGTGTAAAAAAATCTTGGCAAACATTTGCATAGATCTCAAAAATCCATTGATGGAGGTTAGAACAGTTGATTTAATTGCCAAATTTACTAATTTAAAACAACAAATTGACAATTAAATTTAATCAAAACTAAGAGCGTAAAATCTTTTGTAGCAAAACTTTTCTTAATAAACAAAACTTAGTAATAGGAGATTGTTTCAAATCTTTAAAATTGTTAATTAGTGATGAAGATTTCCTTATAACTATTAACACATAACCTTCATGCAGACCTGAACCAAAGATTTGAAGGCAGTCTTTATTTGGATATTCCCTACTCTGTGTTGAATTCTTTTGTGCCTGGACAAATTCAGTTCTCAAACACATAACTAAAATTGCATACATTTGAAACATTAATATTTTTTGGTCTGTAGATTTATTTGCCATTTCTTTTACCTATTTTTAAATTAGCTTAAAATTATTGATTATATAGATTAACTACTTTGCTGCTCAATTATGAAGTATAATTTTCTATATTTTTATTTTTTATTGCCAGAATTATTTTTGTAAAATTATTTACCTACCTAATTCTTATTTACTTATAAGAAACTTCTTTTTTGCATACTTTTGCAATTAAAAATATTTTTATATGTGTTTAATTATATATTTTAATCTTTTATTTTAAATTAATGAATGTAAACTTTATGTTTTACTTTTTACATAAAAATAATTTGAATACATTTAATTTATTTTAGATTAAAAGATCGGATAGTGCATTCTATTATGAAGAACGATTTATATTAGCTCATGCTAACACTGATTTTATTGTTAAACTTCATTTCGCATTTCAAGATGAAAAGTTTCTGTATATGGTAATGGATTATATGCCTGGAGGTGACCTGGTGAACTTAATGGGAAATTATGACATTTCAGAATCCTGGTCTAAATTTTATTGCACTGAAGTTGTATTGGCTGTTGATGCAATTCATTCAATGGGTTTTGTTCATCGAGATGTTAAGCCTGATAATATGCTCCTTGATAAAAATGGGCATTTAAAGCTTGCCGATTTTGGTACATGCATGAAAATTGGGCCTGTGAGTATTTAGTTTATTCATGTAGTATTTCATTTATATGTTTATAAGTGCTGTAAATTTCACTATTGATTTAAATTGTTTATTATATTAGGATGGTTTGGTGCACTCGGGTACTGCAGTTGGAACACCAGATTATATTTCACCTGAAGTTTTAAAATCTCAAGGAGGAGAAGGATGCTATGGAAAAGAGTGTGATTGGTGGTCTGTTGGCGTTTTTCTTTATGAAATGTTGTTTGGGGATACCCCATTCTATGCAGATTCATTAGTAGGAACTTACGGCAAAATTATGGATCACAAAAATTCGCTGTCTTTTCCCACAGATCTTGAAATTTCTGATGAGGCAAAGCATTTGATATGTTCTTTTCTTAGTGATAGGTAAGCATTTATTTTTTCTTTAACTGTTTCCAAAGCTTACTTTTTATAAACACATGTTTGTTCTTTATGTAGAACTGTGCGCTTAGGAAAGAATGGAATTAATGAAATAAAACAGCATCCATTTTTTCAAAATGATACATGGAATTTTGAAAATATTAGAGATTGTAAGTTTTCAAGCTTTCTCATTTTTATAGAAGATTTTTTATTAGTTTATAGTTTTAACTTTAGAGTAAAATAAATAACCAAAATTTAAAAAGTGGAGGTTTAATTTGCAGATTCAGATTCTTTTAGCATTTAACAATATGTTTCAAATCATGGTTTGCATCTTAAATTATTTTTAAATACTGCTTAATCGAATGTGTGCTGAGAGCAAATATATTTAAAAAATATTTTGAATTTTAATGTGGAAAAAGTTTGAAAGAAAACAAAGCTATTATATTATCTATCCTATTTAACCAATATTACTTAGAGTGTTTACTTAGAAGCTTATATTGGAATATTTTAAATAAAAGATATTTTGTTTTGTGTAATTTTTTATATTATCTTTTCGAAAATCATATTATTAGTATGAAGTAAGACATATAAAAATATGTAAAACAGTTATTTATAGCCTTCTTTCAAAGTAGTTTTTATTCATAATGTGGTTATTAAAAATTTAAATAACAAGTTATTTAAATTTTGTCACATTTATTGTTGCTTTAATTTTGTTTTCATTTTTTCATTTATTTTATTTTAATTAGGTGCACCACCTGTTGTTCCAGAATTGTCATCTGATGAAGATACTAGCAACTTTGATGAAATTGAAAATGATAGTTGTGAAGAAAATTTTCCACCATCTAAAACATTTGCAGGAAATCACATCCCTTTTATTGGCTTTAGTTATTCTGGTGACTATAGGTGAGTAATTTGTCTAAATGATAAAAATTAGTAATTTGTTCCTTTGTTGATAATATTTAACTTTTTTAATATCTTATTAACTACTACTTATGAAACTAGCAAATAAAATAACATTAAATAGAATCAACATAAAAAAATTTAAATTGCTTCTTTTGTGTTTAAACATTCAATGTAAATCAAATAAAAAGGAATTTTTTAAATTTACTTTTATATGATTGGTTATTTTAAAAATGAATAATTTATCGTTCAGGAATTTTTATTTTATTTCTAATTGGAATTTGATTATGTATATATATATATATAATGATTGTATATGGGCTATTTCTCTTTAATTGTTCAAAAAACATTTTTATTAGTTTTCCTGGCAAATGTTAATAATTTTCTACTTCTTGAAAACTGAGATTATTTTAAACCTTCATAGTATCTTTTTTCCAGATTCAGATTTATTCCCTCGATAATACAGATGCTTCATTACATTTTACTAATGGTCATGCAAATTTCTTTTTACAGTTTAATCAATTTGTAATAAAACAAATTTGGAAAGCGTTGTTTGCTCAAATATTTTATATAAAATGTATATTGCACTTTTAAGCTTCCTTTTAAAAATGTTTCTGGTTAAAATGATTCGTTATGCAGTGTCTAGGAATTTCTATTTTGTTAGTAAGCTAAAATCCATTATATATAATTTTTTAAGGTATGCACACTTGCTTTATTTATAAATTTTACTGTAAAATCTCTATCTTAGAAAAAGCAATTTTTAGAAAATTGGAATTGTAAATTCTTCTTTATGCAAATCTTTTGAATCCATAGTTTTAAAATCAAAAGTTTAATGTTGGGAATATTGAATTTAATAAATGAAATATAGATCAATTAACTTTTATGTTTTCATTGTTTACGTGCTTTCAAACTGATCTGAAATTTTTATAAATTTCCTAGAATATTAATTTTGTGTCTCAGGCTATAAGTGTTTGGAACTTTTGTAAACAAATGAAAATTGGCGAGATTTTTTATTTTTTTTACTAAATAAAATATTGATAAGAATTGAGTTTTATGGTATTGTATTCTTTTTCTGAATAGATGTTACTAAATATATGTTAATATTTAAATTGGTATTTCAAATTAAATGTCACATTGTGCTGAGAATATATTTTAGCTAATGATTGTACAACAAAGAGGTAACTTCTTTCAAGCTTAACAATATCAATTTTATTTAGCTAATTATTGACTACCAAGTAAAATGTAATTTGTTTGAAAACCATAAAACTAATATTAAAAAAATAGGAAATTATATATTTTATGCTTAAAAAAATGTGATTCCTTACCTCTTTTAGTTTTGAAGCTAAAAAAAAACAGAGTTAAATTTGTTACATTTATTACTCCCTGTCACTTTGAGTAGAAAAAGACTTATGTAGAAAAAAATTTCAAAGGTCTTTTATTTATTTTAGATATTTAATAATTTTTTTGTGAATATTGAATAAGTCAGGGCTTCTTTACTTATAATAAATAAGTGTTTTTATTATGAAAGATATTAACTTAAAATTTAACTAATCAAAAAAAGCTGCATTGTTTCTTATTTAAAATGTTACTAATTCATTTTATTCTAATAGTGCTTAGAATATCAAAGTAACAGAATTTGTAAAGATTCACACTTTTTACTAGAGAACTTAACATTCAAAATATTATCCATTTAAATTTACAAGCATTATTGTTTCAGAAGATTTTTATTTTTTGTGTGAAATTTTTTATAGGTAGTAATAGGGAAGCTATTGATGCTTTGCAGGATAAGAAAACCTTTAAAACTCCCAGAATCTCATTCAACAGATATGCTTGCAAAAATCAAACATTAATTTCCTATAGTTTAATAATTTGTGAATGGGGATTATGGAAATTATTATTCCATTTTTTTAAAAAATTTCCCTTATTATAGTCATTGAATATGTATTTACTTCATGTTGAAACAGTCAAAAAACAAAGTGGTGAAAGAAAAATATCAGATGAACATTTAACTATATGAGAAAGTTGATGAAAGTTCTCTTTTTAGAGCAGCAACATTACATCTTACACACCAAAAAACATTTGCTCACTATTAGCTTGCCTCATTGCCGTATCAGTATTTAAACAGTCAACATTGTGGATATTTCTAGCACCATTGAGTTGAGTCATTATGACTTCTTAAAAATATTTTTGATACCCCAAAGTGACATTACTATGGAGCAACTATTTACAGATGTCCTCAATTTAATTACTGTTTACAGTAACTGAAGTAAGACATTTTTATATTTTCCATAGAATGCTTTTTGGGCGTTCTTTTCTTATATTGTTGACTGTTTTGGATAAGCATCTGAAAGGCGAATGTTCTGACTTTCACTAAAGTAGTCTATAGATTTGATTTAATGCTTCAGAAACGTCTTTAAACTAGGTCCTGGTTTAATTAATCTTATGGCGCAAAATTTTTATAGTAGTTTGCTTATTCAAAATGACTTTAACTTAACTAATCTTATCAGTATTGAAATACAATTGTATTAATGTTATGTTGAATGTTCTTAGTTAATGTTTTAGATACTGTTTATAGTTATTTTTAATGAACTGATTCTTAAAATTTTTGAAATTATTGTTAATGAAAATATTACCTAAAAGGACCATATAGCAACAAAGAAACCAATTAAATCAAATCCAAAACAGATATGGTTTCAGCTCAATTTTATGATTGATATTGAATCACAAAACAAGCTACTTTTAACATTCATTAATTTTTTTTATAAACCATCATTTACATTATTTCAGACATTCATATATCTACTTAAAGAAAATCACTGATATTGGTTTTCTATTTTCCTTTTATAAAGCACATGGGTGGCAGCCGAATGGTTAGTGCTCTTGCCTTCAGTTCAACAGTTCGTGGGTTCAAATTACACCTTGGGCATTCTTAAAAGGTCATTTCGAAGCTATCTACCGAATGGTTATTACTCTTGCCTTTGGTTCAACGGTTCATGGTTTCGATTCCCACCTTGATTAGGGACGTTTGTAGTAGTTTGGAATCCACTTTTACAGCAGTATGTCGCAGACTATTTAGCCCTTTGTGTGTAAAAAATTACCATTAAACAAAAACAAATCAAACCTACCAAGCTAGCAGCTTGATAGTTAGCTTGTTGGTCTTTGATTAAACAGTTTGTAGGTTCAATTGTTTGTAGGTCTTTGATTAAACAGTTTGTAGCTCACATTGTCCTTGGATGTTTACAGGGGCTCAGCATCATCTTTAAAGTGTAGGTCTTAGTCTTATGTACATAAAATTTCCATTGAGTGTTAAAGTAACCAAACCATTTATAAATTTCTATTATTTGCTGCAGTATTTATTCTAAAATAATAATGTCCTTGTTCTTTTGGTTTACTGTGTACACACATGGTTATGTAATGTCTGTCTTCTGCTGTCAATACTAATACTGACTCTTAGGACTTTTTTTTTAAGAAAACAAAATTTTGTGTACTTTTCCCTTTCTATGTTTACAGAAGGCTATTCTTCATATGAAACTATTGCAAATTTCTTGTTTAGTAATCTTTATAGTAATATTTAATGTAAGTTTTTGTAAATCTTACATTAAATATGAACTAATTCATGCTAGGTGGCTTACTCATCCAATGAATTTTTTAAAAATTCTTTTGTTAATGTAATTATTTTGTTATGCATCTATAAATGTAATAAGAAAAAAGTTTATTTTTTTAAATGACTTATTAGCATTTTCATTAAATATATGCTACTCTTCAAAATATATAGTAATAGTTTGAATTTAATACAAGATGTTTTTAAATAAAAATAAGATCTTCCACTATTTAAACTGACATTGTTGTGCCATTTTTAATGATTTTAAGAATAATGGTGATGTTTACTTTCTTAAACAAGAATCATATTTGCTTTTGACATGCATAGGTTCACAATATTTCATATGTATTATGATTTATCAATCATTGAATCTTCAAATTCATTAACATTTTCATAGTTATCTTGAGTAATTTACCATTTTTTGCTTTGATTAAATTTTTTATACTTTGTAAGTATACTTTTAATTTCATATTATAAAAGAATTTCTAAACGTATTTTATTTAATCATTTATTCCATTTTCTGTTGCTATTATTAGAATCATCTCTATATTTTTTTAAAGCGAATATTCATGAAAAACTTTTTATCTAATATATAATTAAACTCATATATTTGGATATTATTTAAATTAACTATTTACTTCTCAGAATCTTCCTTTAATGCTCTCCTTAATTTTATCTATGTATAAATACTAATTGGGAAAAATGAATATCGTATTACAATTTTATTATAAACATTGTATGTATATATATATAAATATAATATATTTATTATAAACATTGTATGTATATAATATATTTATTATAAACATTGTATGCGAATATTCATGAAAAACTTTTTATCTAATATATGTATGTATATATATATAAATATAATATATTTATTATAAACATTGTATGTATATAATATATTTATTATAAACATTGTATGCGAATATTCATGAAAAACTTTTTATCTAATATATAATTAAACTCATATATTTGGATATTATTTAAATTAACTATTTACTTCTCAGAATCTTCCTTTAATGCTCTCCTTAATTTTATCTATGTATAAATACTAATTGGGAAAAATGAATATCGTATTACAATTTTATTATAAACATTGTATGTATATATATATATATATATATAAAATCATGTTATTTGGGATAAAAAATTTAATAAAAAATCAAGTTTATAATAATTTCATAAAAAAATTGACTGAAAGTTATATGCAAGAAAAAGAAAGCCTTTCTATTTATAGAAATATACATATATGACATGTACGACTGGATTGAATGATATATTCCTTAATATTGCAAAATTCTTTTAAGCTTATAGCTAAATACTTATTTGTCAGGAAGTGTTGTACAGTTAGAATTGTGCATGTTTGTTATTGTTTATAAATAAATGTGTGTGTGTGTGAATTTTTAGTATTTTAATGAAAATTAATATTATGATAAATAAAAATCGAGTTTTTTTATTTATGAAAAAATGTCTGAAAACATTTTGCAACTCTTTGTATTCTTTATTATTCATATATATTACACAAAAGTGAATTTCAATACAGAAAATTTTGGTTTTTTGAAATTAAATAAACTTTCTTTTCTATGATCATTATGACACTTTGTTAATGTTTAAGTGTTCTTTCCTTTCTTATTTTTGATTTAGCCAGTTTTATATTTACCTTTCATTTTACCATGCCATTGCAAGATATAATTTGAAGTATTAGTTTATTTTTACAAATCAATGATTTATTTGTAAATCATATGACATCTTCTGTTACTTTTTTTTTTCTTTCTTATTGTTTATTGATCATTTTTACATCAAATCACACAATTTATTCAGACCATTCCTACAGAGAAGTACAATATTTTCTTTAAATTTCGTGTAAACAAAAATATATGAAAAAACTTCTTTTATTAGTGAACTACCTATGTTTTTTTTCACTGCTTATTAAGTGGCACCAAGCTCTGAAATAATTTACATCATATTACATTCTTCAAATTTTTGTGTAAATTGAAAATAAATATAACTGTCATCTTTTGTCATCTTTTTTACATAGTTTGCTACTTTGTACTGTTTTTTTTTTTTTTTTTTACATCAAATAGTCTATTTGAAATATCCAACATGAGATTTTACATACACATTGATCATGTTTTTAATAAAACATGGACTAAAACACTCTTAAATGTATCTTTTAGATTTTGTAATGAATCTTCCTTCTAACATTTCAAGCACACATTGTTTTTAAATGTAAGAATTTCCTTAAAGAATAACATATAAAAATTATTCCTTAATCCTGTAACATAATTGAAAAAAGTCTTCAGGTATGTAGCTAATAACAGCAAATAGTCTTCTACCTAATATAGTTATTTTCATGAAAGAAAATAATTTGCTGTCACATGAAATTTTTTGTTCCTTATGTTGTGGAATCATTGTAATGTTGATATTCCAAACTTCTTTATCATTCATTGTTCATATCTTTAAGTTCTGACCGTAAGCATAAACCACAGCAACTTGATTTTTGTTAAAAAATTATTTGTTTTGGACAGAGATTATTAATTGATTTGAATTTGAATATGTGAAGCAAAAATTAAAGCTGTTGAAGAATCTTAACAATTAACCATACTGAAACAAAAGTGCTTATTTTTAGTTTAGAATTATTAAACATATATCTTAACTAGTTGTAATCTGTGCATAGAAATTATTTTTGTTTTATAAAATTGCATTCTTTTCAAATATTATTTTCATTAAATAGTATGGCTATAGAATCAACATATTCAATAAATCTAGAGTTTAAAAGTATCTAGATTTTAGCTTAAATCAGAAAGGAAATTGAATTAAGTAGGGAAAGTGAGCTAGTTTGAATGTTGATTGTATTTATTTATAAGATATATAAAATTCTGACCAGCCTTCATTTTTATTTATATATTACATAATTTCTGTTATAAAAATAGGGAAGGTTCCTCATTTATTAGAATCTTTAGCAATAAAGAAAAAGAAGTTAACTTTTAAACTTAACAAAAATTGCAGTGTATTGTTTTTTTTTAAAAAAAAATTTGAGAAACTTCTATGGGAGCCTTATCTTATATTGTTTAATTTTTCACTTGTCTGATTTGTGAATTAAATGTTAAATGACAATAATGACTAGTTAAGAAACAACATAAATGCAAAAAATATTAAGAATGTGCTATAAATGTAATTTTTAGTTTGAATTTTTGTTACTTTAAAACTGATACAAAATATCCTACAAATAAATCTCTTGGTGAATACTGTTTAGTTTATTTCTTTTTTTTTGCACAATGGTCAATTGTACTTGAGGGCTAGTTCGATCAATACCTTACCCACAATTTAAAGTGGTGTCATGACGACTTCAAACACACCACCTTGCTCGCAATTAAAATTGAAACCATGATCTGTTTAATTTAAGGTGAGAGTGCTAACTATTTAGATGTCTGCTGATTGCAGAATACTGTCTAATAATTAATGGTGATATCTTTATTTTCTATGAAACTTGAATACTCAATCTTTTATTTATTACTTGCATAAAAGTCTACTCTCCTTTTTGGATACTTTTTTCCAGTTGGAAAGTAACTGTAAAATAATTCCTATTTGCAAATATTCTGAATACTAAAGCACTCAAACTTTCTGAGTAAGATTGAAGTCAGAATATTTTTTGTCACAGTAAGATAATGTTTTCTCACTGAAATTGCTTCTGTTAATTAATAAAATTTGTATTGACATATTTTTTGCTTAAGTAATGTTTTTTTATTGGCAAAAAATTCTAAGCAATACTTTTCCAATACAATATTCTGATTCAATAAAGTTTATTCCTTGTTCTCATACATGAATGTACCAAATGTACCACTTTTTGAAGCTACTAAAATCAAACAGCTGAAACATATTATCACATACTGTAGATTATAACATCCTTTTCATCTCATCTTTTAAGCATGCGTTGTTTATAATCATTAATAATTAAAAAAATATTAATTAATCTACTGTATTAACATATACTGTTATAATATTTAACTCTCTGATTATTCAAAAATCTACATGATAATGAATAATCTACAACAATGATGGGAATTAGTGTGAATTAAATTTGGTACTTGAATTATTATGTCTGAAAATGAATATTGCCTCTTTAATATTTTTGTTCTGTTTGGGGGATTGTCTTTGCTTGTTCTTTATTTATAGATTTTTCCATTTACTAAATTACATTAGATAGTTTACTGTACATATTTCAGTTTTTGTTCCTTAGGTAACACAGCATGGGTAATATGAATATCTTGAGTCAGTTTTTGCCCTTATTTGAGAAAATCATGCAATGTTTCCCAAATATATAGGCTTTTAGCTTTGATACTTTTATCTGGTTATGTGTGGATTTTAACCCGTTTGTAGGAATCCCTCATACAAAGCGTGTTGTTTGTGTGAGTTGAATGAATGTGTGTCTGTAAGATGAATGAACAAAAAGATAATTATACTTGCTCTTTTATAAAATATAATTTTCCTGATTTATCACTTTTTAATTAACTTGGTGTGTTGCTTTTTATTTTTTGATACTTATATTTATATATTTTATGCTGGGATATTGAAATTATTTCTGAAAATATAATTTTTATCAGAATTATTAATCATTGTAATTTTGAATAAAATAGTGTTAGGTACTTAATATTTTTAAATTTTGCTGCATTTTCTTTCCTTCTTTTATTAACATATGATGTATTTATTGTTATACATATTAAAATATGAAATATGTGAAACTGTTTTCCACCACCATTTTTTTCTGCTATTGAGAGGTTTAATTGCAAAATATCGTAATGGAAAAATGAAATCATAAATTATGTTGCTTATTTTATAATTTTTGCTTCTGCGATTTCTAATTATAATGTTAAGTGTAAACATAATCGTTACAAACTTTTTATTATTTCTTTTTATTTATGTATTACTTTATAAACTAACTTTAAAAAATCAGGTTGAATTTTAGTAATATATTAAAATAATACAAATAAGAGTAAATTTTGTGGAATTTCATAAGTATTTACCTAATTAATGGCAGTTTGAAAGGAATACCTAATTGGTGTGAATGGTTATTGAGTTATATCATTATTAATATTTTAATAATTTTTTCAATATTTTAATAATTATTTTAATTCATATTTGCTCATTATGAACAATTGTATTTTTTAAAAAAATTATCTTATGACAAAAACATTGAAAATTATGAACTGTTTTATGTAGTTGAAAACTAAAGTATATAAAATTTTAATTCATGAGTTGCATCATTCAGCATTTTATCATCCTAATTATTATAGCATCTTATTATCCTATGATATATACGTTTTCGTTTTTGATAAAAGATATAATTTCAAAAAGCATTTTATAAAGGAATCATAGATTTTTCCTTAAATATCTGGTTACATTAATCAAATACATTGTTTATTCAGACTAAAAATATTGCCTGATAAATTCCTCTTACACATTTGTCATACTATTGATATCTGTATTTATTGTTTGCTTATGTAATAATAAATATAGAGATAAAATAGTTTTAAACACATTTGTAGAAAATATTAAAATATTTTGTAAAGATATTAAAATGTTTTTAAGAAAACATTTGTAAAAAAGAAAGAAAAGGGAAAGCTAGAATGGCCTGAAAAAAATTAAAATATCTAAACTCAATAATAACGTCTATCATAAAGCATGAAACTGCCTGATATTTTGGCTCATGAAAATTCTAATTAGGTATAAATTCATTCACTTTTAGCTTATAAAACAGAGAGAAATATTTTTTCATTCCAGTAATTTAGTTTCAAGTGATCATTGTACATACAATCATTAAAAATATTGAATCGAATTTAACATGAAAAATTTATAAAAGCTAGAAATATAAAATATCTCATCCATGTTACTGTTAAAGTCTAATCAAATGCTTTCCATTTATGTGATAAAAAGAACTATATATACTGTGTTAGAGTTTATTATTTTTTATTAATAAATTATATGTTGGCAATTGTTAGATATTTTATTGTTAGTATGCATTTATAAGATATTTATTAAAGATTAATGATTATATCTTAATTATTTATATATAATTATGTGATATACTTAGGTTGTTATCTCAGATGGAAAATAGTAGAGGAAATGATGATGAGGTAAGTATTTTTAAGATGTTTTATATTCTTTTATAATTTGAAATTAAGTATTGCAATTTAATTGAATTTTCTTTCTCTATAATCTGTGAATGTTTGGCTTCAACTGGGACTTTCATTGTATTAACAGACAGATATGGTAAGAAATATTATTTATTTACAATACATAATTACAATTTATAAAAAAATTTAGTTAGTGACAAAATGTACTTAATCACATATATCTTATTTAACTACATATTGAAATTTTCTGTATTATAAATTGTTCATTGTTTCTGTAGGGGCATAAAGTTAATAAATTTTATGGATAAACTGAATTGTGTGAAATTATTACTGTATATAATGATATTATGTAACATATCACTCATTGAACCATGTTATTAAATGAGCATTGATATTCCAAGTTGCTTAAAAAATAAAACTTTTTATTTTAAACTATTTGATTTTGGGAATGCAGACACAGTTCTTATTTAAATAATAAATACTTTATTTTATTATATAGCTTGAAAAATATAAATTCTGGTAATTCACTTTATATTTCTCTTTGTAGCCAACAGAAACTACAGTAAAAGTGAAAAACTTAGAGCAACAAATTCAGAATATGAGAAATATAAAGAATGAACTTGAAAATAAGTACAGGTAAATTCATATTTGCTGAACCATAAAATGAGTGAAAAATAATTTGGTTTAGTTTATACATAAAAATTCTATTCATAGTATTTTTTTGTATTAATATCTTTTGAGTGTTACCCTAAAAATATGTGTTTAAAAGAATATTATCAAAAAAGTAAATTTTGGACCAAAACGCTTAAAATTGTTTTTACTAATGTACTTTGCTTTCCATCTGCCAAAATATTACAAAAAAAAAAAAAAAAAAAAAAAAAAAAAAATAAATGTGTATAAGTTTCAAACTGGTTTATTTTAAATTTTTTTTTTAAATTGTACTGATTTCAGGCAGTTTTTTTAAAGAAAAAGTTTTTGAAATTTGTCTTGGATTTAGAAGGTGCTGAAATTTTGCATTTGAAATACTATATTTTCCTGTTTATGATCTGCAGGGTATATGTTAAAAATGTTTTGAATTTTGTTGCCTGTATTATACACCATCATAGATAATGTGATAAAAAACAATCTCTATCAAAAAAGCTTTCAATAAAGTTTTCAAAGAAATGCCATATGTTTTATAAAATAAATAGCTATTCGCTACTACTCGGCTAACTTATTTTGTTATATTCTGCTTTTCCTAATTATGTTCAAGAAGAAATTTGATTCTTTGGAAAGATATTACTATTTTCTATCATCATTTCATATTTTTTCTTGACTTGAGCTGTTTTGTTCTGAAAATATTCGAGTTTGTATATCATCATGCGGGAGCAAAAGCTGTAGAGCAGAGGTGTCAAGCTCAATTTTACAGTGGGTCATATATTAAATGTAGAATGTGTAGGCAGGGACCAGATTTAATTAGACAAGATGAATTGAATTATTATAACATTTTATTTATTTAATTATATAGTATGTAATATACAGTTGTTAATATCATATCAAAGCTATAAAAGAGGGTAATTATTTTAAGCTCTGGATCTAGATATCTGACTTCTCTTGTTTTTGACAAGCTCATTCATGTCAGGTATTATATTTGTTGTAGTTATTTTAAGAATTGATTGGAGATGTTCATTCATAAGTCTTTTGTGATGTTTGTTATTTATTTTCATGAATGAAAACATCTGCTCACATAAATAGGTGCTACCAAACATGCACAGAATGAGTGTGGCATGCACTTTTTTAATTTTGGGTATTTATCCAGATCCTTGAAATATTGTTTATAAAATGCAAGAGCGTTGATCTCTTTAAATTTTTCTTTCAAAATTGAAGATCTGTCAACTACATTTACAAATGAACTGGTGCCTGTGAAGCTTCAAAATTGAATGGATTATTGAAAATTGGGAATTCTGTTTCATTTATTTTGTGGAAGTCTTCAAAACGATTGTTGAATTCCGTGATTAAATTTTGCAGAAGATGAGAATATTGATAGTTTTTTTTGGTTCATTGTACCAAATAATTTTAAATGAGGGAAATAATCCAAAGTTTGATTTTTATCTGATTTTTCCCATAGCCACAACTTGGTTTCAATGACTGGAATACATGATACATTTGAGTGAGAGAATACATTCAAATCAGTCAAGTGCTTATTCATATCTACCAAAAAGGCACAATCAACTCACCAGTCATTGCCATAATCAATTGGGTTGCCTTTTTCTAACATGAAAGCTTGAATAGTCACATAATTCAAAAAATCCTTCTAAAATTACTCCTCGACTGAGGCAACAAACTTTGGTGAAATAAGGGATAACAGAAAAATTTTCATCCAAATCTTGTAAAAACTGCCTGAACTATTGGTGATTTAGTCCTCTGCTCCTTATAAAATTTGCTATTTTAATTATAGGTTGCATGACATGGTCCACTTTTAAATGTTTAGATGCCAATAATTCCCGAGGAATTATACAGTGAAATCCCACAAAACTCCCTGATGTTTTCTGTTTTAATGTAGTTACAATGCCTAAATGTTTTCCAGCTGTAGAGGAATTGAGTAAAGTCTAAATGCTCTAAAAAACATGATTCTTCTTTCTGTGACACATTGCGATCACAGGCCTTATTGACACATCCCTTGGGCCATATCTTTGACTTGACTGCTATAGAAATGCAAATTTTAAATGATAAGCTATAGAGAAGGCAAAAAAAGATGACAAACATTAATGTAAAGTGGAAACAAAGCATAAGAAATAATTCCAATGTATAAGAAATAATTTATCCAATACATAGTTTGAAAATAATCCATGTTTTTCATTTAATTATTTATAAAACAAATATATTTTGTTTTTAGAATATGTAACCTTGTTTAAAAGTTGTTAAAAGCTAAAAGTCTATAACTTTTAATAGATCTTTTTGGAATTATCCCTCCTGATGATCAATCTGGTGCTTTCATCTTAGTTTATCGCACTTTGCGATGAGGTGGATATAAATTGGATCCTATCAGATGTTTTTCTTAATAAATGTTATATTCTATGCAATTTATTGTTAATCATAGTATGTATTTTTATTTTATGTGATACTACATTTTCAGTATTGTATATTTTGGACTATTCTCCGAAAAAATTTCTGCAGATAATATGCTGCTGCGGATTATGTGACATCAACTTGAAAAAGATCTTTTACTTGAGAAAGATCTTGTGGATTATATGTTATTGTACATTATATACAAGAAAATATGGTACTTGTTTACATGGTATGATGGCAAATGCAGTGCTCATAAAAAAAAATCTAAAGTTACTACAGTAGAACTCCAATTATCTGAATCAATTGGATAGTTGGATACTTTTTATTTCAAAAAATTATTTTTACTACTAATTACTAAGTGAATTATTTTTATTACTAAGTGAATATTGTATGGGGAAAATTGGAAGAAAAACAACATATTTTCTTAAAGAAAAAGAACTTTTAATTATTTAAATGAAATAAAAACTCCTTTACATATTAAGTACTTACAAGTGCTTTACACTAATACAGTATGTATGTAGAGTACTGTAATTCATTATATGCTAAACATAATGGCTTGCAGTACCAGAGTAAATTGTCTACTGCCTTTAAACGTTTTTGGTTAATCAAGTCGCACATGTGCTTGACAATGGCAAGTTGTATGTTGTCTCATTTGGGGTGACACTTTAACACAGTTTCAAATCCAACAGATATTTCAATAGCTCATGGTTTTATGCCTGCTTTAACTTTGACATAAAGATCATCTTACTCCATACTTTCTTCTCTTATAATTTTCGTAAGTTCACATTATTTGCAATTTGAAATCCAGGGTCTGACAAATAACACATCATTCACTCTCTTATGTCTTCATTACTAACCCCTGAATATCCAGGAGTTTAGAAAAGAATGTTTCTAAATTTTTCAAGTGAAATGTCAATCTCATCTCCTTTCCTTTCTCTTCCCTTTCCTTTTTTTGAGCTTCTCCCTTTTCTTCTTCAGTTGATATTTCCTTCAAATTGTTTCACGCGTTTTCATGTAACTGCTTTAACCAAGCTCCAAGCTATCACCACCATGTAAGCACAGATTTTCAAAACAATTTTTTTGTGGTTAGCCAATACACCTTCCTCATTTTCACTGTTTATCAAAAGTATTTTTAAAATATCCATCTGTAATGGCGTTTCATGTTTTTGATAATAGACTGATTCATTGATTGCAAAAAAATAGTGACGTGTTGCTGTTAAAAGATTATTTTTAACAGGCTATTCCCTCTTTCCGAAAATTCTTTCATAGGATGAGTTGGTGTAGATTAATTGCTAACAACAATGAAAGACTTCACTGCCTTCTTTTACTATAGAATTTTAGTGCATTTTCACTTCACAGACAAAGAATATTTTGTTATATCACTTGGTAAATAATGCTTCAGTCATCCAAGTCTTGAGTTGTTTTTATATAAAATAGAGGAAGCTCTTTTATATACATATTTAAATGTCCTTGGGATTTTGACTTCCCTATCAACAGAAGGGGTACTCTATGGCTTCCCATTGAGTTCACAAAGTTAAGCACCATAATACGGTCTTTACTAACTTTGTATTCTAGAGCATGTCATTCCCTTTTAAATGCTAAAGTGGCTTTAGGCAGAGCTTTCCAAACAAGACTGGTTTCTTCAGCATTGTATGAAATCTCAGGAATCTGCTACAACTTTAGATTGCTCTATAAAATCTTATACATCTTTGGTGTATGTGAATTAAATTTAAGGCGAGAAGTTATCAAACACCATGCCTGGACTTAAAATTTCTTAGACAATTTCTTAGACTTGGTTGAAAGGATGAATAACTAGCGTCTGAGCAAAGAATGAACTTGAAATGCGATTTCCCTTATCAAGTCCCATTCTTTGTGAAAAGTTGTTGCAAACTACATCTTTACCACTTGAAAATGTTGCATACCACTTGAAAACTACATCTTTTAAATCTGTCTGTTACTAGCTTCATTGATTTTCTTGGAAGGGCTCCCATCTTTGTTTTCAAACACTGTCACGAAACTTAAAAGAATAAATTTGCTTCTTTTAATGTTCGAGATAGTTGGTTGTCCAACACTGTACATTTCAGCTGTTTTATCTCCTTCACCTCATTGCTCTACAATTTTTAATTTATCCATTAACTATATAACACGTTTTTTTTAATGCCATAATGAAAAATGCACTTACAAACAAAACAATGCACAGATTTAAAGATTATGCAATATAACAGGTCAATGACACGCTGACAGAGTTATCAAAACTGACTTTGACTATCAGGTTGGGTTTGCCAGGTGATGGCAGATGACTGTCAGTATTGGAACTGAAACATGAAAAGTGACTTATAACAATAAGATTCAGGGTTTGCCTGTACTGGCTTCTGCAGAGGGAAGAGCAATAGCATACATAGTTGTACTCATTGTTTGTTGAATCACAGTGCATTTCTGTCTAATTTATTTTACTTGAAATTATGAAAGCGATTCAGATAGATGGAGCTTAGATAATTGGAGCTCTACTGTAGTAGCAGATGTATGCTGTACATAAAATTATTTAATATATATTTAAGTTACATTTTAAAACATAATTGATATTTTTTTATATAAAAAGGCAAAAATTTCTAAAGTAAAAAATTAAAATGCTTACTTCAAAATTTTAAAATACCTGACAGCAATTCAGAGTTTTTTATTTTTGCAAATATCGATGTAATTTTATTATTTTACATGGATATATGACTATTCAGAATATTTCCACTGATCATATAATATATTAATTTATTCCAGTAAATGATTTTTTGACATAAATTGTCCATTTATTCTCATCACACTAAATCTATCTTATTTAGCAATGGAGAAAAAAGTCTGCAGAAATATTTTTTTCCAATGGTCGTGGTATATCGGGATGTATTGTCCCCTTATGCCCAAGGAACCGGCCAGAAACAGTGACCTCTTTGCTGCTGAGGCATTGCTTTGGGTGCACCACAGGCGGTGGGCCACCATCGCACCCTCATATATGCCTTAGGGACCTGTTTATAGGGTAGGCACCATTCATACCTCATTCACACACAAGGAAAGGACAAAGACAGGATAGAGAGAGAAAGTACATCCATCCTTGAACCAGGATTCAAACCCAGGACTTCCCTATCCATAGTCAGGCATGCTGACCACTAGACAAGTTGGCCAGCAGTCTTCAGAAATTATAACTATAAAAATATATCAAATTTGAGAAAAAGATGAATTTTCTATTTAATTAAAAAAAAAACTTCCTTTTCTTTTAACAATCTAGGAAAATGAAAATGTTAAAAATTCTTTTACAGGTGTAAAGAAAAAGTAAGTGGCATTTCCATTCTTATGTTTAAATATTTCTTAGAGAAAATGTGAAGATACTAGATATTGAATAACATATTTTATTTATAAAATTTTAAGTCAATGAATTTTTCTATTCTTGATATAATTATTTCTTAAAAATTCAAGTCACAAAGTATTAGATGTTAAATTTTAAATGCTTTTTAAATTTTTGATTTTTGAATGCTTGAATTTATATTTGCTATGAGAATTGCACTTTAATTTATACTTTTCTTCTCATATTATTAAAGAGAACATAAGCAAAATGCTGAACATTTGCCGATTTAGATAACTGTATCATGTACAAATTTTCAATCTAGAATTATTCATTTTTTCACTAGAATTATTCAACTGTGTAAAATTATGTTCCTAGCATTTTAATAAGTTTGTCATTTTAATTACAGATCTGCATTAGCTCAGATTGAAAATTTTTCTTCCCAACAAGAACTGATAACTATGTTACAGACTGAAAATAGGAAATTAGAAAAAAGTCTGGCTGTGTTTAAACATGATTTAAAAGAAGTAAGATGTTGTGTGTGTGTATTGGTAAATCGTTTTTTTTTTGTGCTGTTTGATTTTGAGACTGCTTTTTTTTATAGTGTTTTGCATATATTAAATTATTGCAAATATACTTTCAATATTTAAAATTATGTTGTTATAGTTACAAAAATCCTGCAATTATATAGAATTGAGTTAATATTATGAGTTTAAATTTTATGTGTAATATTTTACAATTTTGTTTTGCTGAAGTTATAATTTATGTCCCAATACATAGGAGACCTTTGTTTTAAAATATTTATTGATAACAAGAGCTTTAAAGAATACATCTTCTGTTAACAAGATTAATATACTAATTAAAAATATAAAATGAATTATTAATCTGAAATAATTTTAGAGATTTTTGTATGCAGTGATTGAATTCATAGTTTGAGAGAATAAATGCTGTTCATGTGTTTTGAGCTTAGCTGATTAGGAATATCTTGAGGAAATATTAAATTATGTTTCTTGTTTATAAAATATATCTCTTAAATTTACCAGTTGAATTGTTCTATTTTAAAATCATCGCTATTTGTTGCATTTAATATCTTTATAATAAGATAGATTTCCAGGTCAACAAATACTGAAATAAGTCTCTATTCTAGAGTAATGATTAGGATCCATTTTTTCAAATCAGTTTAATGCAATTTATTGGAAGCTTCATTTTATATATACATTGTTTTTTTAGGTAGTGTATCTAAAAAATTTCTACTACATCTTGTTCTGACTATTAATCATGAAATTAGGCAATTGTGGTTTGAGAAATAATTTAAATATAGAAACTATTCTGATTATTCATTTGAATCCTCATTTTGTTTTATTTCTCTGCTGTTAATTTTGAAATATAGTAACTAACTTTATTTACAAAGATATAAAATTTCTGAAGTTTTCAATTTGTAAAGAATTTAAAGCATTGGTTGCTTAGTGAAGAAAAAGTGATATAGAAAGGCAAATTTTTGTTTTTTTAATTATTGTTAGCAATTTGTTTGCTTACTGTACCTAAATGGTGCTGTACAATTTAATATGTTGATATTACAGAACTCTTTTTGTAAGAAACTAAATTTTTACATCAAATATATATTTTAAGAACAGATAATTACTATGTAAAATTATGTTTACAACATCAGAATTTAAAATTGCATGAAAGGAAGAAACAATATTTCATATTTAATGATGTTTATTTTTAGTGTTAACGGCATAGTAAGCTAGCATAATTTTTAAAGTTTTTTTGAGTATTTATATTCCTTAAATTTTGCAAACTGTTTACATTTTGTAATACTGCAAAAACTGTGTTTTAAAACTTATTGCATATTAATTATGTGATGATGTGTATTATCCATTTTTGTCAGTTAGGAATTTTAAGCCTGTAGTCTTAAGCATTATCATTGAAATGTAAGAGATTGGTAAAACTAATTTTTACAATACCATTTACTTTAAATATCAAAAAGTTTTCCAAATATTGATTTTTGTAAGTCATTTTAATTATGTAATAAAGAGGCCTTTTGTACGAATTTAGATAATTGATTGTATTCACATAATAAAAATTCTCAAGCACTCATTGCTTTCTTTGTGTAGAATATTGTTTTTTGAAGTTTTTAATTTTCTTTACATTTACCTGCATTATTATGTTTAGCTGCTTTGAATTTTAACTTAATTTAAACGCTTTATCTTTTAAATTCATTTGCAGCAAGAAATGCATTGAATAATTATTGAACATTTCATTATATTATTTTCAACATAACTTGTATTTCATACTAAATATTTAAAATTAGCAATCATTCATACATATATTTTTATGTTTATTACATTTATAAAAACATGGTGTATTTTAGTTGAATTTATGCATTGATTGTTTTTTAATTGTTCTACTAAACTTACTTGTGCTTTAAATTTTAGGCTCAACGAAAATTAGATAATGAAATAGAATACAAAAAGAAATCAGAAGCTAAAGTTGCAGAATATTTGAATCTAATAGAACAGGAAAAATGCTTACGTACACAATTGTCTGTATCTAGTCAACAAGCTAATGAACGCATATCTAATTTGGAAAAAGAGTTAAGAGAATTGAGAGATAAGTTTAAACTTGAAACTGATTGCAATATGAAATTGAAAAAGACTATTGGGGAGTTACAATTTGTAAGTACATTCTCTATGGAAATGATGTATTGTTTAAATCAAATTTTTATTTATTCTTGTATTTTGTTTATGCATGTTTTTAGAATATTTGATTTTGAAATGATTTAGTCGCTTCTGGTTTTCGAAATAAACTTTTTAAATTGTTATTTATAATCTCTTATTAGAATTAATATGACTGTTGATGAATTCTTGATTGATAAAGGAGTACAAAAATATCAAAATTATATGTTACTAAAATGTAAATGTGAGTAACTTTGATCAAACATTTTGCCAAAAAGAACATTATGTCCAGCGAATTTTATTTTCAGATAAAATTTAAACTTAACATTACCATAAAAATCAAATATTTAAAATATTTTTATGTTAAACTAAGTAAGTTTTTAATATTTTAGTATTAAAAACTAATTATTTTGAAAAGAAGCATATGATCAAATGTAAACGTACAAGTTTTTAAGTTTTTGTAAATGTGTTCAGAAATTTTTTAGTGCAACAATTATTAAATAAAAATTTTTTTTATTAATTTCAGTTAATTAAAAAAGCCAAACTTTGTCAATTTTTCGTAAAATTTAAATTAAATAAATAAAGTTAGGAACATTCAAGCTATCTCAAAATTTATGAAAATTTATATCATGGTGAACCATTATTTAAATGTTTCCTCTTCAACTCTTGAATACTGTTTTGTTATATGTGAAAGTAAAAAAAATGCGACCTTAACAAGGACAATAGCATTAGTATTATGAAAGCAATAGAAATGAAGTAATGTGATATCCAAATCTTTCACAAAGAAATGCGAAAAAAATCCAAAGTATTCCACATCCATCATCAAAGGGTGCAAGCATTTTGAAAGATGTGAAAATTATATCTCTTACTAAAATTCCTTGCTCCATATACTAGAATCACTTGTTATTAAATCATAACCACTATAGCTGTATAGTGAAAACTCAACTCTCACTTTTGTAATTTCTTTAGATATATGCTCGCTGAGGTTTTGCAAAGTAAAGATTTCTGTGAGGTAAATTTCATATTTCCAAAAATGATTTAAAAAACAACACTAATGAAATTAGGTCTTATATATATGTGATTTGATTTTGTAAGGTTTACTGATGCAAGGTCCAATATTGCTCATTTCTGCACCGTAAAATATATGTGTGTGTGTGCTTATATCTCTTCATATGTTTGTATACGAGGGTCAGTATGAAATTTTTGAGATACAACTAAGTTTTTAAAGTTATACTTACAAAATTTTGGTGTGTTCAAATTAGTCTTCTCCAGCATCAATGCACTTTTGTAGACGAATTTTCCACAGATTAAATGCCTCAAACCATTCATTTCTTGTAGTAGATGAAAAAATGCATTTATAGCCACATCAATCTCTTCTGAATGAAAACGACGTCCATGTCAGTTCTTTTTTAGATTAAAGAATGACCAAAAGTCGCACATAGTTAGATCAGGTGAATATGGCGGATGTTCGATCACTTTTATTTGTTTTGTTTAAGAAACTCAACTGTTAATCCATCTGTATGTGAAGATGCATTGTCATTGTGAAGCATTAGTCCCCTAACATTCAGTTCTTGTAGAATTTCTGGAAGACATTTAGTTGTATACCAGTTTGCTGTTATTATCTTCTGTCCTTCTAACTTGATGGCTATGACCAATCCCGTAATTCTGAAAAAATGGCATACATCACTTTTTCAGTGCGCATTGTTTTTTCACTATTGTCGGCATGGAATTATCTTCAAAGACCCTTACTTTGCTTTCTTGACGTGTTGGAATGTCAAAAAACTGTATGTACGTTTCATCACCTGTTACAATTTTAGGAATGATGTGGTGGCCACCACATTTAGCAATTTAAGAGTTTCTTTACTGATTCTGACACACTCCTCTTTTTGGTGCTCAGTTAGATTATGGGAAACCCAACGGCAAACTACTTTTTTCATATGCAATTCTTCATGAATGATTTTGTGTATGGCTGCGGATCCACTGTTAAGTTCCATCTGTATCTTTTGATAGGTGCAGCGATTATCATCCATTAACATTTTTCGTATGGCAGACACATTAGCGAGGATTACTGCCGATGGCGGCCTTCCTCTGTGTTTTTCATCCTGAAGAAAATCGCGACCTCTTCTAAATTCTCTAAACCATCTGAATACAGTAGCACAAGCTGGAGATGCATCATCAAATGCTAATTGCAACCGTTGAACGCATTCTTCTTGATTTAATCCTGCCTTAAAATCGTAGAAAATTCTACCGCGAAAATGTTCTCCTGTCAACTCCATTTTCTCTTCTGTGTAAAATTTATTCTACCCTAAACAAGTTGAAGTAAACCAGTAAAAAATCGTCTTCTCTGTTAAAATACTTTGTATTTTAAAATTAAACCGTTATTTTTATTTTGTAAATTCTCGTCTGCGTGTATCTCAAAAATTTCAGAGTAACCCTCATATTATATTACTTTAATACATATACATATAAAGATACTCAAAATTGGTACATCAGGAAGGAATGCAAATAACGAGATGTTATTTTTAGACTGAGATATCACTTAGTAATTTGCATTATTTCCTTAAATTTTAAGTACTTGTTATACAGGAAATAACAAGTGATTAAATTTTTTTGATATCTGGAATTCTAGATTTTGCGAATCCAGAGAACCATAATCTCTTAGCAATAGGAGCATTTATATGCTTGGACATTTAATCCTTCACATGGAATGTGTTGTACACAAATAGCTGTTCATGCTTCATCAAAGCCATTCTGTTGTTCATTGTTGTAATGATTATAATGAGATCTCAAGCCTTTAATTCTGCAGCTATTGATCTGTCATGTTTTATTTATGAAAGACAGATACCTGAGGAAAAATTTAAAGCTTCACTGTGTAGATAATAAGGCCAGAAGCACAAGTTGTAGAACAACAAGAATATAACATTTATTGTTCAAAGAACCATTGATCTATATAAGAAATGACTAAAGCTTGGTCCAATGCCATTTCATTCTATTATTCCATGTGATAATAAGTAATGAATTGTCAAATGCATGCGAGCAATGTATGCTGTCCAGAAAACCACCAAACCAATTTATGACCATCATGATGCTGTGAGCTCAATATTCATCTGAAAACATAACTTACCAATCCTGCATTCTTCGGTACCAAAGCCATGGTCAATGAATTAACAGTTTATGTTGGTTGCTTCAAATGTCAATGAACTGTTGATGTCTTGTAATGGATCTCATTTCTTGATCCAGGACTCATGATGATCTGCTAAGATCATATGTTTAACATTTCTGTTTTTTTTGGCTGTTTTTGCTAGAAGGCTTTTGAGGTCCAGTATTATTCATGCGACTGTCTTAAAAACATTGATTCCTATTCTGTAGAGATTTGATCTCGACTGACATAAGCAAACAATACTGTTATATGATAAATGTCATTCCTGGTGGCAGAAATTTGATATCTGTAAAATGTTCTGGTAAGCATTTCTCCTTCCCATATGATGCATTACAACTCATCATGCCACAATGCCGAAATGCAATTTGTGAAACTTTGGTATAACGTGCCAGTAATTCAATCATGCTTCACATAGAATCTGTCATATCACAGGGTAATCTGTGCAAAGTAATAGCATTGTAACATTCTTGTTTTTATGTTTGTGTTGCCATCAGTAATCCACTTTTTATATTTTAAAGTGTTCAGAGGCATTTCCAATGATACAGATTTGGACTCTTGAACAGTTAAAAAAAATTTCATGTTGTGTGATGAATCATATTATTTGATCTTCCATTTTGATAATTATAGATCTAGTTAATACCTGTCAACCAAGAATTAAGCGTACTGTGTCATTCGTCAAATTTGGTAATGGTAGTATGGTTTTGTTACTGTTTCTTTTGTTTTGGGCTTGGTTCATTAGTTTTAATTGCTGATTCATTTTTCCAGGTGCGTCCAATGAAATTTTAGACCGTAGTGTGCTTTTGTTGGTTAAGCAATAATTTAAAACATGATTTGCTGGATCAACATGATGTTTCGGTTTATATGGCATTTATCAGTGTATTATGGTTAGACAATATTTAGATGATTTACTTAACCCTCAGATTCCCAAATTGAATCCTATGGAATATATTTGAGATGAATTTTAGTGTTGAATGTATGTCATACCTGTTCAACCAAAAAGCAGGTCGCAGGAGAAATAGAACACAATTGTGCAACAACTTAACATATCATAGTGATTAGTTTGTCCCAACAAAGAAAGGTTAACACTGTAGCTAATGCAAAAATTGACCAGACATTGTATTAGCTATACCTCTTGTACCTTTTGAACCAACAGAACACCAAGTAGTATCAGAAGTACTGAACTTTCTATATCATGTAATCATATTTTTCTTACAATTAATTATTTGCGTCATGTTCATAGTGCTATTTGTCTTATTTTAAAAGTATTTTTTTCAAAGATTTACATATATTGGTTTTTATTTCTGCTTCAAATTGCACAAATTTTAAATATGCTCAGAATTGTATATTTCTTTGTTATTAATGGAGGCTTAAATTTTATATATTATATTTCAGTTGCATATATTAAAATGATTGTATTGTCTTTGAATTGTCACTTCTATTTAATTATTATATAATTAATAAATTTTATATTCAATAATTATATTAATTTTTAATAGGCTTGTGCTTCTAAAGATGAAATTATCAATGAACTGAATGACAAAATGTCATCATTAGAGAATTCTTATAGTGTTCAAGTCCAAGAACTAATTCTTTTGCAAACACAAGTAGAACAAGAACGAAATTCCTGGAATGAAGCATCAAATCGATCTGTAGAATTAGAAAGTAAACTCTGTTTATCAAAATAGTTTATATTTTATAGTTTTTATTTATAGTTTATATTATATTTTTATTCATAAATGTGGTAAAATAACTTATAAAAACTCATACAATTTTTGTATCTAAAGTTAAAAGTATTGAGTGAGTCTTTCAAAGATTTATTTAAATGGATTTCTCTAATTACAATGTTTTCACATCCATGTACACTTTTAGTCCTAGATTCATGCACTGATATAAAGTTTCAAAGTAATGAAAAGTATGGTGTTGTGTTTATTAAGGAAATAAGGAAATAAAATTAATTTTTTATTTTAAGTTTATTAAGGAAATAAAATTAATTTTTGATAAAAACTAGTTTTATTTCATTAGGGGGAATTTTTCTCGAAGGAGAGTTTTTATATGGGTTTCATTGCAGTGCTTTTTTTTTTATCACCCTCTAATAAATTTGAGGTCAGTGCTGCAGTTTTAATTGAAAGAATTCAATGATGTTTAATCTACTGTTTTAATATGCCAGCATTCATCTTACTTATATTTTAAAATGATGTTATTTTATTTTAAATTATCCATTTAACTTACAAATTTCTTTTACAAAACCAATAAAAATTTATAGTAGTTGTAGTATCTGATGACTGTTTGACAATCAACAAATTATTGTGCTGTGCTTTGTTTACAACTCTTTCAAGAGAGGTTGTCATATATTTATCGTAATATCGACAGAGCAAGGTCTGCAATATGTCGCTCTGGTTTCGTAACAGGAGAATGCTCAGATTACTTTTGTGTTTTGTTCTGTTATGTGTGTTTGTAAATAAATAAATGTGTTGTTCAAAGAAATGGTGATTGTTAATTTTCTTGTCTATTCTACAGGTAACAGTCATTAAATTAAACATTCCAAATTTGAATACTGTGAGGAATGTATATTGGAAAGTTTTATTTAAAAATTGACTACTCTTGAATGATTCCAATATATTTCATATTATAGATTCACGATTTTTAGAAATTAAAGTATTATCTTAACTGCATATATTTTCAATAATATATTACAGCAAGTACAAAGTGAAGAAATTAATTATAGGTTAATGCAATTAAATACGTTCTTTATGTAGCCAGTTATCCTTTACAACTATACTTACCCAGCAAACTATTGTAAGTCCTTATTGATTTGTCACCTACTGTAATATTTTAAATAAATCTCGTAATAAATTTTCTTTTAAAGCTGTTGCAATAAGTATTTAACTTTTCAAATTATTTTAATTCTATTCAGTATCTTGCTATCCTTATCATTATTTAATTGTAATATATTAGGTCTACTGGAAAGTTTTGTTCGTTAATCGATGATGATGTTGTTAATCAGCTAAGAAAGGAAATCTGAAATGAGTGACACATTTACGAAATGCCCTTTGAACATTTAACTTCTCTTCAGTCGTTGTTTAACTGTTAGGAATAAATTTTTCTACAGAAAGATGCTTAAAGTAATGTATATGCTGCAAAAAAATATTGATATTATTTGTATGGCAAAAATTTGATGAAATGGATCTCGAGAAGGCTGAAGATTAATCCAAAAAAAAAAAAATGTTTCATATATACTAAGTATTGTTGTGACAGTAATAAGGAATGTTCTTTTCCAGTAGAATTCTCACTCTAGGATGATTTATATAGTTTTTTGTATTTAAAATAATTGATTGCTATAGAATGTCAGTGAGTATTTCACTTATCTAATCATAGGTTTATATTTACTGAGTTGAATTATTTACTTCTTTATTAAATGCAAGAAAATTATTATTTTCTCTTGTGTTAAGTGTTGAAATTATCTAATTTTGTTCATTAATTTACTTCACACAAATAAATTATTTTTATCAATCACAAATTGCTTAATAATTATTTTTAAAAGTATCTTTTGTGATTTGATTTTAAATCATTATTTTAAGGAACTGTGAATATGTTTAGAATTACTTTACAGACAACAATTATACTTTACGAAAATATTATATTCTGGGTAATTATTTGATTAAATTTTTTTTCTATTGTAACATCCCTTTTGGACGTATTGGTGTGTAATGTCATATGTATTTATAATTTAATGATTCTAATATATTTATAAATTGCCATAATATATATATTTATAAATTGCCATGTTCACAGTTATAGAATAACTAATAAAAGATCTGTGATAATATATGATCTGTTAATAAGAGAAGAATTTCACCTGTTTCTTCTTGTATATTATAGTGTACTATTTTTCATCTTTAATTATGGTTTTGCATAGTTATTGTTTGCTTACTTTTGAGCTAATTTAAGTTTATTTTTGTAAAACTATTATATAATTTAAAAAATATTGTTCTTTTCATTCACGTTAGTTATAAGGGATTATATTCAGTAAAGAACTTGTGATTAGTTCATTATTTACACTAAGCCTAGAAAAGATTACTAAAATTATGCTGAAATTTTATATTGCTTAGCTTGTATTCTTAATTTACATATATGTTAATCATTATTTTCCACCAGGTCGTAAGCTATCTTTGCAAAAGGAATTGGAAAGAGTTCAAGAACGAGAAAAATCTCTTTTATTGGAAAACCAAGAATTAAATAGCAAATTTGTTGATTTAGGGAAGGTATTCCAAATATTATTTTAAATCTCTACTGTTTAAATATTCTTTCTCATTTTCAGTTTGATATTTTTAGTAAATTTTATTCTCTTTTATTTTTCCATTAAAATTTTTTATCATATTTATCACTTATCAATATTCAGTATTAGAAATTTATATGTTAAATAATTTTAAAATAAACTTATGATAAATTGCAATATACAAGAAACAACATTCCTGTTATGTTATAGCAGTTTCTGTGATTTAAAGAGTGGCAAAATATTGAATGTAATTTAAATATAGTTTTGTCTAGATTTTTAAAAATATATATAAATGAGTTTATGTGCAATTGCTCTTTCTAAAATTGTTTCCTTCATGCCAAGAGAATAGGTATTAATTAAAAGATGTTGTGACTTGTCTTCCAATTGTCTGACTTCGTCAGACAAGGTCCATCAAACCGTTGATCCTAAGGAAATTGAAAACCATAAGGGGGGATGAGTATATATCCTCTCTGGAAAGTCCCAAAAAGTTCAAGATGAGATTAGGAGAAGCATGTTCAGTTTTACATTTAGAGCAGACTTAAAAGATTTTCCTGCTTTTAAAATATGTGAAACCCCGAGTATGGCCACTTGCTATGAAGAGCCAGGCTCTTTGGTTGCGTACCAGTAATGGCAGGGAGGAATCCTCCAGCCTTTTGAAATTTCAGAATTTACTATAGACTGATGTTCTAAAAAGGTAAGCACTGAAGAGAAGATTGTTGTGGTAACAGCCCTTCTTGACCAGTCTATCCATCTGCTCATTACCATATATGTCTACATGAGAAGGAATCCATTGAAAATAATTTGAAATGTGTAAGTGTCTGTGCATCAGTATACTTCCCTGTATTTAGCCTAGAGTTTGGTTCTACCAGTTAGGTTGAATCTCATAACATATGTTATGAGAGGGAGTCTTAATAATTTTAATAATTTTGGAGCAGGGCTCAAGCAGTAGGGCCCCCGATATTTGACTTGCCACAACCAGAGGTATCAGTTATGTTTGCTTGGTAATATTTAATTTTACTTGGAAGACATTGTGACCATGACCTATTTAATTTTCTCAGCAACCTTAAGTGAACATCAGTGGTGTTTGTTTTAACGATATCCCTGCTTTCTGATAATGAGAATGATTGTCTAATCAGACCACCATGATTGGGTGTAATTGAGTTATAGTTTATTATTTCCTTATTTTTCTGTGACTAGATTAATTATGTTTCAATATGGTGTTGTTTGTTATGCAAATAATGTATATATGCTCATAAAAAGAGAGGAAAATAATTATTGTGTTTCCTTAGATTCTGATACAGTATTAAATCTTAAAGTTTTTTAAATTTCAAGCAATTCTTTTCAATGATAAAAAGTTGTAACTTCTACAAAAATCCACGAAAATCTCAAATACTTTTTATTTCTAATGTAGACTCATTGAGCATTAAATGCCATAGTTTACATTTATTGTTTATATTTATAAGAAGAAAATATGTCTGCAAATATATTTTTATGATACAGAAATTGAAAAAGGAACATATAACTGGTGAATCAGTTACTCCTTTTTCCGTTCGCTTATTTGCAATATGTATTTGTATACATGTTCAAATTTATTTGGGATATAGTTCTTTAAACCTTAACTTTTATTTCACAAAATTCATGTTTAGGTAAATCATAAGCATCAGAATCCCAACAAATGCTAAAAGAATGTAACAGTATTTATTGGAGTAGAAATGTAATATTAAACTCATATTGATTCATGTCTATGCAAAAGATAATGTTAGCAAAAGCATCCACATATTATGGCAACTGAGTTCTAAGATGTAATGATCTGTTATCCATTGACAGTGATATGCAGTTCTACCCAAGTACTAGGAACTATTTGACAGAAAAATTCTTACTGATGTGTCCAACACATTTAAATATGCATTTCATCAATGTGACATTGTGCTTTACCAATAATTAATTTCCTGTTATGCTCACATCACTATATAATCTACGAAAGCTCTACTGAGCAGTTAAAATAGGATTGTGTAGTTATGGGCTTTTCACTTGTATGGTTCAGTCATGGTTGGAAAATTGCAGTTATTGAGAAAGTAATTAAAAGAGGGCAGAAAACTATAGCA
Organism: Latrodectus elegans; assembly: GCA_030067965.1. Taxonomy (NCBI): domain Eukaryota; kingdom Metazoa; phylum Arthropoda; class Arachnida; order Araneae; family Theridiidae; genus Latrodectus; species Latrodectus elegans. The sequence continues at coordinate 47,705,164 of CM057817.1, forward strand.
GCTCAATAATTTATAGCTTGGGCTATTATCAGCATAAGATTTTGTATATTGACATATTTTCTTAAACAAGATTTTGATGGCCAAAAGTTTATAAGTGGGAAAATGAGATTTCATTAGTGTTATTATTTTTGTACCCATTGTTGATTATTTTATTTAAATGAAAAAACTTGTGTTCTTTAATTGGGTTTGGGTCTTTGTTTATTGAAACTATTGAAACAGAAAAAATATAGCCCATAAAGTGGCTATCATGCTTTGAAATTCAAATATGATTATGAGTGAACTATCCCAAGTGTATTAAACTTATGAATTATGCTTTGCAGCAAGGCTGAAGTTTTTTTATTAAGTTCTAGATGATAGTATTCGCAAAAAGATACAAAATTCCCAATAATAATATTACGATCGTAGATTAATCAAGTGGAATAATTTTTCCCACTTCTTTATAAGGCAATATACAACATTTAAAATCCTTTTTCTTCTGTCTAAAAATCTTTTTATTTTATTAACCAATGATTAAGTCAACTGCCATAGAATTTCTATTTGTACTGTTTTTGTTTCAAATAAATGAGATTGGAATACATGATGTTTTTGTTTCTTTCTTATTAAAATTCCTTAATTCATTTATATTTCAAATTTTATTATTTCTAATGATTTTCTTTAGTTAATTGTACGATTGTAAATTTATTGCATAATTATACTTTTATTTTTACTGCATCATAATTTTGTTATTTTTAAGTTAACAACTTTTATTAGAAAATAAAATTTTTTCCTCACCTGCATCATGTTACAAAATATAAATATCATGTATAGATTTCATGAAAACTATTAAAGAGGGAGTTTTCTTATGAAAGCTTATGATGTCTTTAAACATCTTAAAAATTACTAAGTATATTATTCTTTATTTATGTGTATATATATTCTTGTAATTTATTTATTATTCATTATTTCTTTTTTTTTTCTAGGAAATTTTATTTGTGTGCTTAAAATTTATTTAATTATGCCCTTGAAATACATAAAATAAATTTATAAGTATGGTTTAATTACATTGATTCATCAAATATAAAATATGCTTTTAATTATTTATAAATATGCCAAGCTAGAAGGCAAACTCTTAATGCTCTGGCCTTTGGTTCAACATTTGGAATCACACTCAGGCTTGGTTGATTTTAGTAGATTGGAATTTACTTTAAATTATAGGTCTCCCTCTAATTTGCTACATTAGTAAAATCTCAGTTATAATTACTTGAGTAGAAAATGTAAAAAATGTTTTATGTTATTCATGATGAAAAATGATAAGAAGATATATTTAGAAAATTACAAGTTGGTGACTAATAATTTCTTAAATTATATTGAGCAGATTAACTTATGTGTCATTCGACAAAATGGCAGCCATATGGTTAACATATTGGTCTTTGTTTAACAATTTACTGGTTTGTACCCTGACTCAGACTTTTGCTGCAAAGTCTTTCTGACTCCACATTAAACTATTGGTCAATGTCTATTTAGCTCTTGTGTGTAAAAGGGAAAAAAAGGACAGCTGAACAACAAACTAAATCTTGTGTATTAATCCTCTACTGATGATTTTTACAAATCGTTTTCATGATTCTATGGATTTGAGCAAATTATTTTGTTATCCCCTTTAACTACAACAGTTTCTGAAATGTTACAGGTTATAAAATTGGTTATTAACTTTATTAGTTCAAAACTTTGTTGTTTCCTTGCATATTTTATTAAATTTTCTGAAAAATCATTTATTTCTTTGAATGCATTATTAGGATGATGTTTTGATGTGCCTAGTGTTATCTAAATAAAATATAAGTACAAAAGACAACAGTATTCGCATAATGTGGTTAAATACTAATTTCATTTTTCCACGTGTGCTAATATATATAAAATGAAATACATTTGATTTATTATGATCCTAACTTTATAAACTGAGCTTTCCCGATTATATGTATCTAAACTATGTTTTGTATTCAATACTTTCATTTATTTTAGCAGCAAATTTTTTAAAATTTCTATAGAAATGCTCAGTTTAGGTCTGCAATTCTCTTAATATTTTGAGTATCTACAAATTGTATTTTGTGTCTTTGTCTGGCCATTAAAGAAGTCTTCCTCAGAGTCAAATTCCAATATCATCTATCCTTGGTCATGGACATGCAATTCGTTATTTTTAAGATTGTTAAGTATGTTTCCAAACACTCAAGCCACCTAAGTTTAGGTCTCCCACTTTTTTTGGGGTGCCGAATGGTCTGACCAAGAAGATTTTCCTGTTACATGATTTTCATCCATTCTGCCCAGATGTCCTCCCCATTTAATTCTCTAAATCCTGGTATATTTTATTGTATCTAGTTCTAACTCTGAAGTTCTTCTCCAGATATTTTTATATTTAATGCCACCAAAAATACTTCTGAAAATTATTCTTTCTAAATCAGAAATGATAATTTTGACTTTTTCTGTCATTGCCAAGATCCTATGAGAGTATGTAAGAATGGGTCTGATCATGCACTTTTAAATTAGAATCTTCGTTTTTCTGCTAGTGAAATTAAACTTGAAATATATTTTGAGACCGAAAAGACATTGTTTAGCATCTGTGACGCTGCAATGAATCCCAGGTATTAAATCATTGAAAGTATGAACTTCTGACCCTAAGTATTAAATTTGTTAACAGCTTCAAATTTGCAATTTCCAATTTCAAAATATATCTGCTGTTATTACCGCATCACATTTACTTAGTTTTAGTTTGGTTGATTGCTAAATGCATTTTGCTGCCTGCAGCAAAATGCATTTAGGTGTAAAAGCCTCACTAATTGACTCAGGAAAGCATGCGAGTATATCATTATCGTCAGCAAACACAAAAATCTGAACATACTTGTTAAAGATAGTTGCACAAATATTAATGTAGGAGTCTTTTATGATTTCTTGGAGGTCAAACAAAGCAGGGTTGTGGATCACCTTGTTTGAGCCCATTTAAAACAATAGGCTCTGTTCACTCATTTGAATAATATCTGTAGAAATACCTTCTCACAGTAAGTTTCAGTAATTTTTAACGTTTTTAACTTGGTAAAACTCTTGATTTTATTTTTGATAGTATACTCATCGATTCTTTTTGTCCAACTATTTTTGTTAATTAATTTGAGAAACTATTGACTGCCTTTATAATTTCTTTTTATCACATTATAGCTTCTTTTAAATTTTATTTGTTTTGTCTATTATCATTTTAGTTTTCATGTTTTCCAAATGACTGCATAGCCACAAAGATGCACGTTCCAATGTTTGAGAACTAATGCAGATACAAATGCATTGTAACTTACTTTTATAATAAATTAAAATGGATTGTTTTTGTATGCTGGTTATGTAAAAAAAGATTAAGTTCATTATCCTATATTTGATTTTGAGTATACACTTGTTAGTAAGTAGGAAAAAAAAACTTGTGAAATTTGGAATGATTTTGTATATGTGTGTGGTATTTAAAATACCATTGCTTCTTTTCTAAAAAATATTTGTGCGATATTTTTTTTTAAATATTAAAGGGGTTTAAAAGAGCAATTTTGACAAGCACATAACTTCTGTATTTTCCTGTATATAATCCATAGCAGCATATTATCCTCAAGACCTTTTTTCTGAATAAAAGAAAAAAGCATCGTGTAATCCGCAGTTTCTTATAATCATTATTTAATATTAATAATAATTATAAACCACTTTATATTAATTTAATTTAATTATAATATTATATAATTTAATATAAACTTAATTTAATTTTTTTTATTAATATTGATTATAGATTACAATTAACATTAATATAATTTTTATGATATTTATAAGATCTTTATTATTTAATTCTTTTGGTAGACTTACATCTTTTACAGAAAATTGAAAACAGTGGAAAACTAATTGTAATTGATTTTCCACATTTCCCATTTGCATTATTTTAAGTACAAATGTATGATATGATTAATCGTTTATTCATTTTCTATTTATAAAATTATTATTATTTAAAATTTTTAGAATCATGCAATGCTTGAGCTTGAATTAAAGAACCTTCAAAATAAATTTGAACAAGAAATTGCTTCTCATAGAGAAGATGTGGAGTCCCTTACTGCTGATAAAAGAAGAATATTATCTTCTACTGAAGAAGCAAATTTGGAAACTATTAAAGGTTAAATGATTTTACTTGATTGTTTAAACATTTTTGTTTTTTATGTACTGAAAAGAAAATTTAACATCATTGGTTATTTTTAGGTCTGCAAACAAAATTAAATGAAGAAAAAGTACTTAGACATAAATCAGAAATGATTTTTCAAGAGAAAGAAAGAGAAATTTCAATGATGTCATTTGATTATAAGCAGTTGCAACAACAGTATCAGAAATTGGAAAATCAATACAAGAAAGAAATGGAAAAAGTTTGTTTGATCAATTTACAAGCTCTCAGTTTTCAGTTTTATTTTTTTTAAGTATATAATTGAATCTTGCAAACTAATTAGAATGTGATTTTTTTTGCAATTATATAACTCCTGAAAGATTTATATATTTGCAAATACTTATTTGCAGATATTTCAGGATTGTGACCCATGGAAGTGACACCAAATAATGTGATCTAAATAAGTAGTATCTATATTAATTTATAGCACTATCTATGTTTGTAATTTGTAAATGCTCAAAGGAACATTTTAAGATTTTGGCTTGCCTGTTGAGTAGGAATCATTGAGATGGACTTCGTATAGTCTGGTTTGTTGTGTGTCTTCTTATAATTTACAAATTCTTTTTGATATGCTGTAAAATAACTGATCACTGTCTGTTCACTATTATAAGTGAACTTATCTCTTTTCCTTGCTTTTTCTACTGAACTTGCCCTGGAATGTTTGTAGTACTGTGATTTTCAGTTCTACCGTTAGTGTTTGATCACCATTGTTTTTATTTCTTTTGAATCTACTTCACACTATAAATCTGAATGAATATCTAATTGAATTGCTATGGATACAATGTAATCAAATATTTATTAACATCTAAGCTATATAATTAAATTAGTCCTTGTATGAAAAAAAAGTTATAAAACAACACTAAAAAAGCCTTGATTGAAAAGAATCCAAATCTGAATTTATTTTCTGAAGAATGACCCTTATTTTCAAGCAAAAAAATTCTTTTATCTATTCTCCTAGTTCTTAAGAATAGTTCTTAGAGCAGGATAAAACCAATGATTTCCCCAAATTCCAATTAATAAATACTTTTTATTATTTCATAAGTGTTAGTGTAATTTTTTTTATTGAATTTAATGTAAAGTTTTTTTATAATGTATACTTCATTTATAATTTTAAAATAAATTATAATAACAGGAAATATCAGTGAATTTTACCTGATGAATATTTTATGAAATAGTTAAAAAATCATTATCAGTTTAGAATTTATTTTTATTCATAATTGGAATTATTATTTTTTTTTTACTTTTCACATTTTCATTAGAAATTATTAATTTATATATATATTGTGCTAAATATTCATCATAGTTGACCTTTGTAAATATAAACTGAATTACAAAACAGAATTGTTGTTTAATTGCTCCATTAATTTTACACTAATTTTTTAAGCTGTTAAGCAGTTGTCTTTTTATATGTGTGTTTTAAATTATTATTTTATCATCCTAAAAGAATTTATTTCTCGTAATAGAAGTATCCTGTTAAAACTTTAAATCTTTAGCTTAAAAGTCAGAGTTCATTTCTTAAAATTTTACTTCTAAAATTTATGAAATAAAAGAAAACCAAAAAAACGTATAGCATAGTGGTTATTTATAGGTTTCATAAATTTGTTATCATAAACTGCAGCAATCATACTAAGTACTGACAATATGACAAAAAATCAATAATGGAATGTTAAAGGAGATGTTTCACTAAATTCTAATGTAAATAATAAGTTTCATGCACATATTGTTAAGTTGAAAGTACTTAACAAGCATAGTATCAAAAGACAGCAAAAAGATTGATTAATTTTACTGATTGTACCCTATTGACAAAAGAAAGGATTTTGATTACGAATTTGGAACTGATCAATATTGTGCATTAGTACGAATTTCATGGAAAAATTGTGAATGTTAAATTGATAACATATATAACAGTAACATAATGGGTGTGATTCCTTGTGAAAAACATGCCAATGAAATATTCTAAATTTCCAATTCACTAAAAAAACAAAAGTGATTTTCAATACCTTTCATTCAAAGAGTTATATGTAAATATTTAAAACAATATTTGTCATTTTTTGTCTGCATATAAATGTGTTATTTTATGTATATTTTTTCTCAGAAGTTAAGTTCTACTTGGTTATTGTCAAACGAGGAAATATTGCTAGTTTTTTAGAAACATGTGATTCGAAATTTGTCAAGCAATTGGATATAAAATTGAAATGTTTATCACACAGGATATATATTTTTGATTTTATTTACAGTAAAAAAATGACTAATAAATCAAAGAGTGACAAAAAATTTAAATATTATTTGCTAGAAAAACAAAGGGCATTAATGAGAAAAATAAGTTATTTAATTTAAATAATGAAAGTTATTTTTAAATAAAATTTATTTATTCGTTACTGATCCATAGTTGCAGTCCAATATTAAAAAAAAATAAAAAAAAAAAAAAAAAAAAAACTACCATATGCTAAAATTTTCATGAAAATTACGAATTTTATTAAATGGAAATTTGAGAGACTACAAGGGTTAACTATTCTATGAATAAAATATATGATGCAATATTAATAATTCTGTAACATTATAAAATAAAAAAAATACTATAAAGACACATTGCAAAGTTGAAAATGAATAAAATATTATAACACTGAATCTTCTTGCAATGCTGAAACAATCTCAGCCAATTTATAACTTATCATACTTATATATATTGTACCTATTATATAAATAGCCATTTTTAAAATTAAATACTTTAACTATTTCAAATTTTATGTGTCTCTTATTACTTATATTTTTAATTTATCACAAGGTCACATATTTCCTTTCTATCAAGTTTGCAATTACGATATTAATACAAATTACTTTCGTTTGTGAATGAGTAGAATATAAGTAGAAAAAAATAATATAACAGCCATTTATAACTCAAATGAATTTTCCAAAGATATTGAGATTCAGGATGCAATGTATTATGACATTAAAAAATTATTACTATTTTGCATTTTTTCAATTTTTAAGTATTTCAATGTTAAAATTATTTAGAAATTATATTAAATTTTTAGTTAGTATATATAGGAAGTATTTTTACTTGTCTCTCTGCTTTTTTTTGGTTTCTAAGTGTTATATTTTTATTAATTAAAATATAAGTTATACTGTAATTCTCACAATTCAAAGTATTTTTATTTGGCTTTCCTCATCTTTTTTTGTGTTTTAATTTATTGGTTGAAATGAAAGGCTGAATCAAATTTGTGTAATATTTTTTAATTTGTCTTTACTATACCATATTTATTTATTAGTAATTAATATAACACAATTGTTTCGTTGCAAATAAAAGTTAGGGTAAATAAGTTTAAATTATAAATTATTTTAATATCAATGACTAAGAAATTAATAATAAATGTGTCCACATTGTAATATTTCATAGTATATGTTTGGATTTTTTGCAGAAAGTACTTTGATCACTGTTTGATGCATCTCAAATTAACATATTATGAGATTATTTTGTAGTCTTAAAGGGGAATTGTAGAATGATATTGTTTATTAATTTAAACTTTGAATTCATAGAATCATCTGTACAATTTAATTGCATTAAAGTCATTTTTTTATCTTTTTAAATATTGAACAGACTCTTCTTTTAATTTACTACCAGATATGAAAAAAAATTCTCTTATGGACTTAATTTAATTTTGCTATTATTCCATGGTGAACTTTTCTAGTAACATAAATTTGATGATAGAAAATTTTAAATTGCAGTTGAATATGTCATTTATATCTTACCCAAAGTTAAAAGTATCAGTAATATTAAAATTAGCAAAGATTTATTTAATTTTTCTGCCAAAGCAAAAGTATTTTTACTGTATTAAGGTCATTGCAAACAGATGAAAACAAGTTATGTGTGGGAAAATTTTAAGCACTGTTTATGGATTTGATTAAAAATATATGATCGATTTTGCCAAAGAAATTGACCAATTAACATAAATTACAAAGTTAACATTTGTTGTCATGGATCATCAGAAAATCAAAAATTAGTGATGCTTAAATATATAAGCATGTTAAATATAATAAAAATGAACAGTTTATATATATATATATATATATATATATATATATATATATATATATATATATATATATATATATATATAATCTAAAATAGGCGTATGTCATGGTACAACTTGTGGAAAAATCTTTGAAGTTAAGTATAAGTAGATAGGGTAGGGTCATGTTAGCAAATTTCTAAAAATATTATTTTTTTACAGTGTTTAAATATCAGTGTAAATAATTAAGTGTTTCAATGAAATTGTTTTTAATTTTTATAGCTATAGGTTTATTTAATTCATTTGATGCTTTAAAATGTAATGTTTGTTGAATGTTTTTTATTTAAGTTTTTTGTTTATGAACACTTAATGTCAATAATTTTGCATTTAATTTATATCAATATTTATATTAGTTTTCAAAAATATCTATTGCTGTTACTTTTTGAAAATTTAATTGAAAAATAAGTGTATTTAATTACAGATGTATTGCCAAAAATAATTGGTAAGGTAATATTTATTAAAGATGTAATTTTCGATACACCCTGACAAAGTTTTGATTTCTGGAATTTCTCTTATGGGAATCTACAAACCCTTCTAATTATTAAACTTGTAACATATGTAAAACACTTTACATAAGCAAACAAAAATATCAGTTTTTAAATATATATTCACAATGTGTATACTTACATTATGTATGCAAGACTATTTATTAGAGGAATACTCCAGTAAAGAGCAAGCATTGAATACTGAAGATTTTATAAGAAAAACCATCATTTGCTCTAATAAAGAAAAAGGCTACAATTTTCATTTTGTAGAATTTTTATCGAACTAATTTTTGAGTTCATGAAACCTATTTTATGTGTGTAATAATGGCATATCAACTATTTTAATTTTTTCAGGTTAAAGCATTGAGTATTCAAACAGAGGAGGAAATACAGAAGCGTAATAACTTACATACAGATATATCACACAAGCTTTCTGAAATTAACAAATTGAAAAGTAAAGAACAAGAATTAATCAGAGAAGCCAATAATCTTCGAAATGCAAAGAGATCTTTAGAAGAAGAGCTATACAACCTAAAGAAGTAAATATCTTACTTAAAAAGCATTACCTATCATTTTTATGAAAGTTAAGGAAAATTTTTTTTATTTATTTCATATATAAATTGATTCAATCATATTGTGTAGTTGGAAGTTAAAAGCTGCACAGTTGTTTTATTTTTTATTTAAATTAAATTGTGCGTCTGTATCACTTAAACTGAAGTAAGCTCATGAATATGCAATTTAGCTACCTTAAGTATTTAAAAATAATCTATAGCAATGTTTGTAAATTGAAATAATTTGTATAAATTTGTTTTCTTGTAATATAAAGTTTCTTTTAAATTTTAGAAATATTTTTTGGAACTTAATATTGTTTCCAAGAACAATAAGAATGTTTGATATTTTTATTAGATTCATATAGTATGTTACAATGTAATTAAATTTTTATTTATAATACTAGAGATTATTTAATATTGGAAATGTCATGATTAATATTAGAAATCTAGAGATTTTATAATACCAAAGATCTCATGATGAAATAAAATTGTATCAGAATTATCAGCATTTAAATTTATGTTAACATATATTCTCACTTACAAATTATATACATAGATACATATATGTCTTTTTTAAAGTATTACTTTAACTATTAAAAATATTGATTTACAATGAAAAATTATTGCAAAGAAAATTTTTTGCATTGAAAGAAGTAAATTACCACAAGGAAGCCACTGTAATATAGCTAAATGTATAATTAAGATTTTTGAGAATTTTACTCATAGCATTTTTATTTCCAAGCTTAATACTATGTGTAGATTACTACTCTATGCATAAATAACTTAAATTGTCATTTAGGCTATCATACACTTTAAAGCTGTTAATTTATACGAGAGTAAAATATTTCATTGTTTACTGGAAATGTTCAATGTAAACTAAGGATTGAAAACAAAATTTCACTGTGTAAAAGTTTGCCTATTCAATTTTCAATATAATATTGTTTATTCTGTAATTGATTAGATTTTTCTATATTTATGTTGTTTTATCAGTATCATAAATATGCCTATGACGAGTTCCCCTTTCGCATTGTCAATAGAATAATTTATTGATTATGAGGATTACTTCTGATGATGCCTTTTTTTTATTGATCCAAATTTTATTTAAATTCTTCTAGTTTGATACTGCTAATCTGTAATAAACCAAAATTTGCTGCTAATGGAAATTTTTTTTATATATGCTAAAACAAAAAGAGTACTATTCTACTATTGTTGCCTAAGAGTGCTTAAATGTGTTTTCATAGTATGCTTCCATTTTATTTATATTTTTCTCTGACAACTGAGATAAAGTCACTTAAATACTGGAATTTTTCGTGGAAGATAGGGATAATCAGTCAATGCAAGTTGAATTCCATAACATAGTTTTTAAAAGCTTCTTATAACTTAAAAGATAATTACAGAACAAATGTCTGAAAAAAATTATAAAGTTCAGCATAATTTAAGAGTTTTTTATGCTACTGGTATTTAACAAAATCTTTATTAACTATCAAAAGAAAATTTTGCAGTTTAAATATTTATATGCTTTATTATTAGTATATAAATGAGGCAATTGTCTAATAGTAACCAGTTATAAATTTAGTATCAGTTTTGAATTTTCAGTTTTAGATTGACTTTTCTTCTTGCAGATTAAAATCACAAACTGATGTTCAAATAAAGGAATTACAAGAGCAATATGAAACTGAACATTATTTTTCGGTTTGTATGATAATTTGCACTTTGTAATAAATTCTGCAATTATTTTAATTATCTATTTCTATGTAGCGTTTAAAGTTTAAAATAATTTATTTCTTTATAAATAGTATTCTCTGTAAATACCATTTTCATTCTTAAAAGATTATTTGTTAAAATAATTTTATTCAAACTGTTTTAAATCTGCTTCGTTTTTTTATTATTTAATTTTATATAAATTGAAAGTTTTTGAGTCAGTTTGTTATTTTTTGTTAAGTAACAGTATAATATTAAGATAATTAAGTTATTTCATAACTTATATGTGCTGAGAAATCAGTTAGATTTTGAGTAAAAAGTAATAATGGTGTGTAACTCTTGGGAAAAGAATTTTTAGAATTTTTTTTATTAACTGCACAAAATCTTAAACTAATCAGTATAAAAATTTATTTTCATTCCATCTAAGAAAAATAAAATTTTACATAATCTTAATTAAGTAAAATATGTCTTTAGATTTATTATTACTATTGTAAATGTTTCTGTATTTAAATTATATTTTATTCCCAACTACGTTATTTGATTCCCAAACTACATCTTTTTAGATGCTAATTAATATTCCATTGTTATTAGCATTCACATGAAATCAAACTCAGATTGCATATCATTTCTTATTTGATAATTAAAAATTTCTGATAATGCCATTGCTTAGACTTTTCATTTGCAAGAGAAAGATATTTTTTTATACCCACTCGACAATTGGATGCACATTTATACTGACAGATCAGCGGAAAGAAGTAGTGGGAGAGCGGGAGCTGGTGTCTTCTCCTAATTTTTTCAACTCAAAGAGGCTTTGGGAAAAAACTCTGACAATTTTGATGGAGAAATGTATGCAATTTACATGGCTCTCCAAAAAATTTTAGATTTCTCGGAAATGAAATTTGTCCTTCTTGTTGACTGTCAGGCTGCCATTCATACAGTGGCAAATTATACTTTCCTACCTACATCTATAGAATTTAATTGTAAGACCATCATTAACACTTAACTGTCTGCAGGAAAGGAAATTACTTTACAATGGATCCCTAGCCATTGTGGCTTTCCTGGTAATGAAAAAGCAGACATTCTCGCGAAAGAGGCTTCTTTTTTAAACCCTCCAGATACTCCGACTGGCCTGAGAAATGTCAAACTTCTTCTAAATCGGGTCATGCATCAACAGCGAAAAATTTATTACAAAGAGAAAGCAGTTGATGCCTCTTGGAGGACCCTGCTGACCTCATGTATCCCCAGAGATCTACCTAGATCTATAGGGGTCTCCTACTTCAGGTTACTTACTGGGCATGATTTTCTCCAGAATCATCTATATCACATAGGGCTTCTGGATTCACCCAACTGCATTTTATGTAGGGAACATGTTGACATGGATGGCGAGCATCTTTATAAATGTTCTGCCCTCCAAGAAGCCCGCTCTTCTTCACATTTCAAGATGCTCTCCACTCCTGGAGATATTTCTTTTCTTTATTGGACTGTAAGACTTATTATGCTCGAACGAGCCAACATAAGGATGTAATTAAAAAAAAAAAGAATTTTCATTTTTCTGTTGTAGTGTGAGGAAAAGCTCAACAACATTAAAATATATTTCGTATTGAGAAAATACCGCCTAATGGCTGACTGGTTAGTGTTCCTAGTTTGAATCCTAGGTTAGACATGGATGTTACTTTTTTCTGTGCTATTCTGTCTTTTCTTCTTAGATGGTATATGAATGTGGCCCACCCTATAAATGGGTTTGTGGTGGTGTGGGTAATGCTACTTGCCTACCTGACTTGGCTCACAGGTGCCCACTGGGCAACTATAAATGAGTAACAGTTTCTGCCATTATTGTGGCGAAGGGTTAGTCCCCCACTCTCTGCTGTTATTAAGAAGAAAAAAATAATGAGAAAATTGTATTTTAGATCTTGAAAATTTTTTTCTAAAGTTGAAAAAAATTCATTTCTTTCTGTTTTATACTTGTAAAATAATATTTACATAATGAATTTGACTTGAATGATTCTGGTATTATTCATTAGACTATTGAATGATAAACTTATATTCTTTATTGGTAAATAATATGTACTTTATTTTGTTATAGACTTTATATAAAACCCAAGTTAAAGAACTGAAAGATGAATTGGAAGAAAAACAAAGGAAATTAATGGATTTGGAAAATGAAAGGTGAATTTTTTTGTTTTATATATATTATTACATTTTACATGTATATATAGAAATTGAAATAAATCTATTAATGGCTTTTAGAAATGAAGTTAAAATTGAATATAAAATAGGATCTTAGAACTAATGACCATTAAATCATAATTACGATATAAAAAATTATTTTTGGCTTAAACAAAGTTCTTGAAAAAAAATATTTAAAATTTTTGTGGTTTTAAGGCACAGTTAAATAGAATAAATAAATGGTTGATTTAGAAGAGTTATAAATTTATATTTAAAGCTAAATATACTTTTAATTTTACTGTATGTTAGTATATAAATACATACATACTTAGTTATTTAAATGCTTTTACTAGAATATTTCCCCCATATAGTAGTTTCAGATTGTAAATAATGTAACTGTTTTATCATTATATTATCGTTTATTGATCATTAAAGTTGATTTTTGCATCTTTTGCTCAAGTATTTCATTTATCAAAGTGAAATCTGGGAAATAATGGTTCCTTGCTTTGAATACCAATAGTACTGTAGGCACTTATTTTTACAAATACTCACGTTTTTATAAAATAATGACTATTCAGTACCCTAATACCATAAATACAATGAAAATTTTTACTCTCAATTATGAACTAAAATTATGAAAAATGTTTTTTTTTATTAACTTATGTTTCTGGTAAACTGTTTTCTTTTTCATTTTTTTAATCCAATTAATTTTTTAGTATGTTTAATTTTTTAATTTCATTTTAAATTTCCTTGAGAACTTGATTCATATTTGAACAATGAAGTGATTTGTGCTGGCAGTCCAGGCATTCTGGAAATAACTTTAAAAGATACATGGACATCAGACCTTTGATGAAAAAGAATTGTAATGCCAAATTCAAATTCTGTCCTCCCCATATCTAAGAACATTTTATTTATTTGTTGCAAATGCCCAGAAATTTCGCTGTGACACCATTATTTTTCTAGCTTTCCAATATTTCTGAATTCTACAGTTTAAAAACTCAAGTGCAGAGCAGGAGTCGAGATGAGTGGCATCAAAAATTTGATGTTGTCTGCACAGAATACATAATGGAGAGTCATAAAGTCCAAACTTGTACCAATATGTGAGCAAGCAGCCATGGCCCATATTAAGGTTGAAGAGAGCCACACAACTCAGCCTGTTTACAAGAGATTGAAGAGTAGACTGGGAGTCTAACAAAATAACAGATCTGCAGACTGACAAGGGCGATAGTCAGTTGCTTTCATCCGATATAAATTACCTTGATTTCGTCATCGTAATGGGTAGAATGGGCCCCTAATCGTGCATAACATTAGAGAAGTTCTTAGCGCACACTTGCACTTGCTCAGTCTTCATTGTTGAAAATTCATCCATCTGTGTATACATTTAACCATGTATCTCTTGGGTATTTGCTGTCAACGGTAGCGAGATTAATGGCACAAACTTGTTGATCGCTCCTGATTCTTGTCAACCTGCATATCCAGCTTCAAAACGCACCAAAATCTCTCCATAGCTCAAAGGGCAAGCAGATCTACAGAGAAGTTGAGGATTAAGGTGAACATTCATATCAGTGGCAGCAAAATGAGTTTATTGAATAAAGCCTTTTTGGGTTTTAAGATTTCTCTCAGTTAGTCTTGTAATCAATTCAAAAAATATGGTCGGGTAATCATATCAGTTTTTTATAAAGAAGATCGCATCTCTTTCAATTATTTTCTTATTGGAGGGTTTTGGTTAAACACTGCTTTTTAAAGTTAATTGCATTAGTTGCTCGCTAATAAGAAGATAATTCTCATTTTCTTAAGGCTAGTACAGTAAAATACATTTTGAAATAATTTGCATTGGAACTAAGAGTAGCACATTTTTTGTATACAAATGATTAAAGGATTGAATTTTAGAAATTAATGATAAAGTGAAATTGTACTATTAAAGCCTGTAATAAATCTTCAGTGTTACATTATCAAAGATGAATTGTTCAATACATTATTTGAAACTCACTCTCATATAGACCAAAGATAAAGAACATATGCTTACACACGTTTAAAGATATGCAATTTAAACATAAAATCATTACATTTGAATTTATATTTTCTTTAAATTTATGTGAACCATATCAATTGAAACATACTCATAAGAAAGATACTGCTAAGAAATGTCAGTAGACAGTTCTGAGTTTAACCTACTATGTCAAATTGATCTGTTAGACCTTCAGTCACTAGAGGTTGGTGAATATAAGCCTATGATAATGTATCAAAATCATTCTATTAAATTTGTCCTGCATCTTTTGAAAATTAAGTTGCTTGAAGAAGTAACATCACCTTTAAATTCAGTAATGAATTCAAATCTGAACTTCATGAAAAGATATAAGATAATTCATAGAGAGCTTTGTCATGTTCAAGAATGTAGTTCATTTAGAAGGACCTGTTAGGATACATGGAATATGTCAACAGAAAGGGTGAATGATAACTCAAATAGACAGATGGTTTGTTAAGTTCACTGCTTACCAAGAAGGAATATTCCAAAGCATGTATTTATATAATATATACTGGTTTATGCGATTATTTTTCATGTATTCTCAAAATTTTACAAATTATCTTCACTTCACCAATATGCAGAAAAAATGTGTGATTTTAGTTGTCATGTTTATTATTTCATATTTAATTGAAAATATTAGTTAAAAATTTGAATATAATACTTATAAACTGAAAAATTTGTAATATTTACTTAATGTTGTACAATAAATACATGTTTGGTTGTAGCACTTGGCCACTTCATGAAAGAAAATCTTTAAATATAGTTTTTTATTTCTATGTAATGACCAGAATTGAGTGACTTTATTGTAGAATTAGTATACTTTTATGCTTACGAATGTTTAACTCACAATTTTTTAAATGTAAAATATTCTCATGAGTAATCACCTATTCTTTAATAATGATAATTTTTTCTCACTAAGAAAATCTAGAATAATATGATTAATTGTACTTTTAGAACCTAATTTAAATTTCTTACTATTTCAAAGTTTACAATATTGAAGTTATAAGCAATTTGTCTGTAAATAATTTTTCAGTTAAGTTTGTATGTAATTGGTAAATTTTTAAAAAATTTAAACCATTTTATACGTACGTTTATTGATTTTATTGTATTTTTTGTTAATTGTTTTCTTTTATTCATTTTTTTGTTTGACGTGATTTCTGTAAAGGAATATTGTTCTTGTAGTGTGTCAGAATTCCATGGTTTAGCTATAAAGTTACTTCTTTTCAATTATTGCAGTTATGTGCAAATCTTCCACTTGTTTATTATATTCTATGTGTAAATCAGCAAAATCTATGCAGTTTCTGTCTCTTTATTTTATTACTTTACTAACATCACATATAATTAATGTAAAATTTTAGTCACATGCTGATTTTCTTTGATATTTGTAGAAATAATATTTCTCATCAACTGCAATTATCAAATGCACGTGCTGATTCTGAGTCACTTGCACGTTCTATTGCTGAAGAAACTATAGCTGACTTAGAAAAGGAAAGAACTCTTAAAGAGTTAGAATTGAAAGAGTTACTACTGAAGCACAAAACAGAATTGTCAAATAAAGAAAATTTTCTTTCCAAGGTAATTTCTTCAAAAATTTTTGTTATGAATAGAGATTGTTCATTTACAGTATGATTATTTTTTTGATTTTTTTGTCAAGATATGTAAGTATTTTTATATAATGTGTAGAATGCTGGTTTCTTATTGATTTCTTTCTGGTTTTGTAATATAATTCATGTACTGATTTTGGTTTTTAGCAAATCTTCTATTTCATATTTTAGAATATTAAATCTAGTTTCACAATATCCTGCATGGCGGCATAACCTTCTGTGCTCAAATTTGTTTTCTTGACTGAGGGATATGGGGTGTGATTATTTGGAGTGTCCTAGCTAGGTGATGAGGTTAATGCAAAATCTCCATTGTTTAATTCTCCAGAGTGCATCATACACAGTTTCATTAGCCCATTAATGGGATGAAAAGTTTAGTTTAAATTGCCAAGCCTGAGAGTTAAATCTTGTACCTGTGCTTTGGAAGTGTGAAGCACTACCCCTACATCATCAGGCTTGCATAATTTACAAAATGCTCTAAATTAAATAAATTAAGTTGTCACTTAAATTTATAATATCTTTTTAGTATTTTTTTCATATGTGGAATTTTATTTTCTTTTTTAAGAAAGTGGTGTAAATTTTTTTTATTTAAATTGCAATGCTAGATATTAATGAAATGGAAATATATCTTAATTTTGTGATTATATTTTATGTCTCCCTTTTTTAGCAATGAAGAAATCAGTAAGTCAAACTATAGGTTAACAAATTTCTCTTGTTTTAGGGAAAATCATTAACAGTATCAAAAATATTGGAATATCTAATTTCACTCATTATTTCGATATAAAGAATGTTGTAGAATTCTTTACAGTTTATTTAAACTAATAGCAGTTTCATAATTGCTCCTAATTTCTCCTGAAAAGGCTGATATAAATTTGTAGTAAAAGTTAATTATTCTTATTATAATTTTAATTGTTTGTATCGAAGTATTTTTTAAAATTTATTTGTTGTATTAAATTGAGTTATTACACGTTTATTTGAAATCTTGTCATTCATTTGAAATTGTATGAAGCCAAACCTGTCTATGTTATATTGTTATAAAAAATTATTTATTAAAATTAAATTTATTTATTAAAATTCATTCTGTTTTCTCATGATTAAAGTATACTTAAAACAGGTGTTTAACAAATATATAAAATTCTGTAACTATTTTAAGCATTTACAAACATACTTGCATACGTTGTGTAATCAAATGCTATTCGAAAATGCAACTTATTTATTAGAATTTAATTCCAGAATAAATCGTATTTCATATATTCCTAAAATATCAAATCTTTAAATTAATTTAACGAAAAAAGCATCAGTTAATTTAATACTTATACTGTTAAAAATTGAGTCAAAATTGTATTCTTATAAGTATGTGAGCAAAAGTCAATAGGTTCACAACTTCTATTAATGTTTATTAGGAAAAAAGAATTCTTTGAAACATTACCATTGGGTTAATAAGTTTACAATTTAAAATTTAAAACGATTTTAATTTGATTTGTAAATTAGTTGGAATTATCACATTTTATTGATTATGTCTATTTTTAGTACAAAGACAAAGAATCTGATTACAAGAAAAAAATAGAAAACTTAACTAAGGAAAAAGAGGAAATGCAGAAGAAAATTTTATTGCTAGAAGAGGGTAAGTTTGAATTCATTCATAAATATTCAGTAATGTAAGACATGTAATTAATATTTATTTAAGTAATCATTTTAGACGTATTAATTTCTTAGTATTTACTGTTCTAATATTTATTTTATATCATTTATAGTGTTCAGTATTTACCAAATATTGTACCTGCTATTGACATAATAATAATGAACTAGTGGAATATTAAATGTGTAATGGAAATTTACCGAGAGCAAGCTTGCTAACTGCTTCTGATTTCCTGTTAGATCTGTTATGTTTCACCATTATCGGCCGTATTCACCAACCGTAGTTAACGCGCAGTTGAGGGTAAAGGGCGAGCTAAATCCTAAAACGTTATTCACCATCGCCAAAAGAGCGAGTAACATGCCAATTTTTTACCCATGAGTAACTCCTCGATTTCGCAGTGTTAAGTGCGAGTAAGCTCCTGTAGTAAACAAAAATAATGGCGGACGTGAATGAACGGTTTTATGAATTTGACGTTGAAGACTTAGAAAATTTGGAGTTTATTGAAAGAAGATCAAGAAATATTGTTAAAAATAGGCAAAATGACTTAGAAGATTTAGATAATGTCGATTTTCGAAGTAGATATAGACTGAATAAGAACACTGTGGAAACTTTAACTGAGTGCTTAAGTCCGAAACTGGAATCCCGTAGTACACAAAATCAGGCTTTAACACCGACAGAAAAATATTAATCGCTTTGAGATTTTTTGCCACAGAAATCAGCAGTTAAGCATCGGAGATTTAATCACGATGCAGCCAATCTTCTGTGAGTCGTGCAGTGACTGATGTCGCAAGAAGCTTGACTGAATTACGCCCGCAGTACATTTATTTACCTGAGAATGAAGATCAACGAAGAGAAGTAAGTAAATTAACTGCACATATAATAACCTAAAAGCGAAAATATGCATTGGGAAAGGCTTATAATATGTAGAACAAAACAAATATTGGGTCTTTGTGTAGGTTTGAAAACATAATTTTTCTGATAAAAAAGATGTATACATTTTTTATAAAAAATATTTCTGACTGTCATAAGTTACAATAAGTTGTATATTTTCGCTTTATGGGTGCTAGTAATCTTATATTTTATCTGCTTTAGACTAATCTCTGTTATTCTTTGGTGAAGTATCAATAATAACATATCATTTATGTACTCATTATAAAAGTCAATTGTTTTGTATCTTGTGTATTTTTAGAAATTTTAGAATAATGAAGTTAATATTAGAACTAAGCATTTCATTGCAAAAATAAGTTCATGAATGTATATTGAATATAATTATGCTATTCAAAAACAATGCATAATAATCATAGAATTACGTAATCTGTTCCAAATTTTTAAAATTCTCTTCTGCTTGAAAACATTAAATTAATGATATTATTTTTAATACAGTTAATATTTATTTTGGGGGACTTATAGAGATCATTGTCTCAAAATTGTAAAAAAAAAAATCACATTAAAATGTTAATTTTTTTTATAAGAAAACCTTTGTTTGGAATAAATTTATTACAGACTGTTGCAATCCCTAAATAATGAAGTCTAACAATTTTAAAAATGTCAAAAGCAAATAAATGGTACAGAGAGAAAATTCACTTCTACAATCAAGAAAAAAAAAAAGAATGTGTAAATGCATCTGCTTTAGTTGCAGAAAAAAAAATTTGGTGAAATTCTTGCTATCTGCCTGTCGATAAGTTACGCCAAGCTGGTTTATTGGTTAAGAAAGTTCCCTTGTACTTGTGCAACAAAATGTGATTGTACACATGCTCTAAATTTGTTTTGTATGCTATTAAACTTAAAAGCATTTGATTAATAATGTGCTTGCTCTTGATTATTCTGTACTTATTAGTGCGAAAAGTAGAAATTGAGCCAAACCCAGGCTATCCAGAATTTTACCAAAAATTATTACTCAGAATAGGATTACTCAATGGTGTTATGTCGTAATGTGTTGACAATTAAGCAATTCGAGCGAAGTTAATTTTCTTTAAGAATTGACTTGCAATTTTGTTTGTTTTTATTTTGGGCTTACCTGGACAGAAAACTACCAATTACTTTTGTTAACCATTCATTATATTGTTGTAGATATTACTACAGTTGAAAGTATTAGTAATAAAGCAGATAAAAACATTAAGGCTACATTAATAGCTTTATTGAATTTTATATTATATGCATGAATTTAAAAATGTTTTGTTTTTAACAGGTTAGCACAAACTTCTATAGATTGTGTGGATTTCCCGGTGTCATTGGTGCACTAGATTATACGCACATTGAACAATTATTGTAGCCACTGCTGTACTCCACAACATTTCATTAACATTGGGTGATGAGTTTTCTGAAACTGAAATTACCTATCATGATGATGGTATGAATTGTATGGATCATGAGCAGCTGGTGTTTCAAAAAGAAATGCAATTGTGGACACATATTTTTAATTTGTACATAAATTGTTTTAATAAGTTATATATACATTTACTAATTGGATATTGATTGAATCAAAATAAAAGTTAAATGCCACCTATTACTTTTTTTATTTCATTGTGGACTGTAAATATTATTAATTTTATACAATAATATTGATTTTTCATAATATAACTTCATTCCTTAACATTAAACCATATTTATTTTATAAAAATGCTAATTTCTTAAAGTTTGTCTTTATGATGTACTTTTTCTTTAGGTAAATTTAAAAATTTGTTGCTTTTGAGACTGTGACATCTTGTTCTTTTTATGCCATAATTTTGTCAATAGCTAACACAAAAAATGTTCCTACATTATTTTTTGTTTCAAATTTCTTGAATAATTTTTATATCACTATTATATCTAACTTTTAAGCTAATTTTTTAACACTGGTTTGCACATTCTTTAACATAATTTTTAAATAAACTAATGACTTTATATATTTAATTATGCACTTAAATTTTTTACAACTACACTTTTCAGATAGAAAAAATTTTTTCAACTTCTATTTTATAAAATAATTATAACACCTGTAAATTTTATTTAAGAACAAACAATGCCTTAACATTTGCTAATGCTGTGCTCTGTAAAAAGACGATTTTTTTTCATGCAATGAAATGAAACTAATAAGTAAAATAAGATGAAATTTTATTTTACAATGTAACACCACATAAACATCTAATAAATAAACAATATTTATTGTTTACTTATTGATGTTCATAATGCAGCTTTCGCATAATTTGCCTTAATTTCTGATTTCAGTGCTTCAACTTTCAATTCATGTTCAATTTTCTGTCTTTTAACATTTAATTCATGAATTTCTTCTTTCTTCTTCTTTCCATTTCAATGTCTTTCACACAGAGCTGCATGCATCTCATTTTATGCTGCATATTTGCTTCATGCTCTGATTCCAAAATGTTCCTTCGCTGCCTCTGCCCCTCTGAAATCTCTTTGCCACAGCTTCAGAAGCATTAGGCCTTCGCTTTAAACCTTTTTTTTAAAAGGGGTGTTCCAGATGGAGTTTTAATGTTTTGATTATCCTCTGTTTAAAATTCCAAAGGTGCAACTGTTTCTGTTACAATCTGAAAAATATGAAATAAATAACACACAAGTAATAATAATAATAATATGTATGAGATAAAAGTATCTATGCTTCAGCTTGCTAGGTAAGCATTCTTTAGTTGTAAATGAATTATAATGTTAATTATTTTTAAAAATATTTTTAGCACAAATAAGTACACAGTAATTATGTAAGAAATTAAATTTATATTTTTATATGAAGTTCTTATAGCCATAACAAAGGTATTAATTAAAGACTGTTGGTGATATTAATTATTCACTTTCGGAAGATATCAAGTTCGAGTCTCAATATAACTGAAGATTTGATTTGTGACCCAAAAGGCGAGGAAGCATTAAGTAGGTTATGTGTTAATATCTTTTAATGAAATGAATTCTAGCACTAAAATGTCAAGCACTTAGGAATCTTATGTTTCGGCCCTACTTCTAAATGAAACACTACTGACTAGCAATTTTAATTTAATGATTCAGTCCTACTTTAGGTTTGATACAGAGAACAATGTATCTCACAACGTTATAAGTTATATATAGCTATTAAGAGAACTGTATTAAAAAGTGGATTCAATATATTTTACTGTGGTTTCTTATATTTACAGAAGCAAATAGATAAATATTTTATAAGTTATTATTTAATATACATTTATATACAATAATTCATAAAATTACTTACAATTTCAATATTTGTGTTTTCAACTGAGGAATTCTCTACCTGAGGTTCTGAACACTCCACTACAGTTTCTAAAAGAAAAATTTAAATTTAAATTTCCATTCCTTCATACACAATATTTTTAAATTGTTTCTTATAAAAGGAATGATTTCTAGTTTAAACTGTAAATAGTTTTACTATAATTTATATCACTCATTTATGAAAACAAAATAAATGTATTTTATATTTTACAATACAGATGTATTATAAGACTTTAATTATTAAATTTAAACTTGTAAATAATTGTGACATATGAAATAATTATTATAGCTTTTTAACAAATAACATTTTACACAAACATGAAACATTTACTTTACATTATTTGTTGTTAATACTAATGTTAATATTTTTGCCCAAATTTTTTATACATATTTTTATAGTTTACATTTAAATTAACAAAATATTAAGTATTTTATTATAGATTCACAATAGATTACATTGAATATATTTATAATTACATACACATGCCATACAATTAAAAGTATACATTTAATCAAAAGTTTTTCTTTTCAACATATATGTAATATTAAATATAAGTAAGAATTTTCCTTGACTTGCCGATGTCATTTCTTGATATCTGAAATCCGAATCAAAAGCACAATCTAAAGGTTCTGTGACCAAACCAATGTCTTACACTCGTTGATCAATTTCAGTTGAAATTAATTTGGCTTTTCCACCACCTGTCTTAAAAATTTCTACTCGATCCGAAGCTTTATGTTGCTGGGATAGTTTTTTTAAATTTTATATTTATCTCTCAATTGGGAGAGTGTCCTTTTATAAACCCTGCTACCGCATTGAATTCAAGGAATATTTTCTCCCACACTTTCTTTTTATTTTCATTGCTTATGCAATTAGCTTTTTTACAGTTAATTATGTCACCATATTTATTCACAATATCCAAAAGAATATTAATTTCATGTGGGGTGAAATTTAATCGTTTTTCCATTTTGGCGAAACGTTTACGATCAGTAAAACGCGGGTAAACAAATATAATCTCACGTGATCTAAATCCGGCCAATCAGAGATCGTCTTACATCTCGTGTACAGATTACTCTTGAGTTGGTTTACTCGGGGAATTCACCGTGTGGTGAATAAGAATCGGGGAGTAAAGCGAGGGATAAGTTAACTCTGTGGAAAGCAACTCGCAGATTATCCTGTGTTTGGTGAATACGGCTGTATGTGACTCCAGAAGAAAATGAGTTTTTACTCTTCATTACTCTCAATGAATGAGACAGTCGGTTTATTAAAATTAATACAGTATAAGTACTTTTTTATTTTTCTGTGCAGTCTTTTAATGCTTGTGGGTTTTTCTATTAAAAAATTAATTTTTCAATGTCAAAGAAATCTTTATTGTTGCATTTTTGTAGATTATTTTTAAATGTAATAAGCTTATGATAAAAAAAATCAACTTAAGTTCTTAGTTTTGCTGGAAACTTTTCAGAATTTTATAAATATGTTAAGAATATAGTAAAGAATTTGTTAACAGAAATAATTTTAATTGAAGAAAATTTCTTCATAGAATAGTTGAGACTATGTTATCAAAATATCCATGTTTGTTGCTCCATATTTTGCTTCGAGAGTGTATAGTCTAGTTTCTAAGATTTTTTTTCAAAAAACGCTTGGCATTTTTATTTAGAAGAGGAAAAAACCAATTACAACATTATTCTGGAAGTGTTGGTTGTGATTCTCTGGCTGCTTTATGCAGATTTTTGGCTTATCAAATATTTTTTACTATGTAAGTATATTTGAATAAAATATTGATAATTATTCGGAAACAGGTTATTGACAAAATATATTTAACATCATATTTAATTCCAAATTTTGATGTATTTATTTAATGACTAACGTAGGAGACTCGCTGTTTTAATTAAAAATTCCCCTACAAAGAAATTTTTTTTGTATAAATATGAAGATACTTGATGGAAATTTTAATTGTTACTTGTATGAAGATTAGCACAGTAGTCTAGAAACGAACTAAGTTGTAAATAAAAGAGACATTATAATCTGTATGTACAAGAGCAAAGTTTGTTGATCTGTTTGAAATTCACATAAATATCAGTTATTTATGTCAATGTACATTTGAGATTACTTTATTTATCATCTCTCTCTCTCTCTATATATATATATATATATAAGGCATGATATCAAATCACGTGTAAGATTTAACATATTTGTATTTTAAGGCATAAAAATTTTGTGTTAAGTTTTTCAACTTTCTAACCCACCTTTTTAATGCAGCTAATGTGTTTTGTGAAGTTATATCAGTCTTAATAAATTATAATTTTTGTACTGTTTTAACACTTTGAGGTTTCAAAATGGGCTTATGCTGGCTAATTTCATAATTCATGGATCACCAGAAGTTTTTATTTTTTAATGTATATTAGATTAATGGAAAGTTTGAGAACCATTGTAATATATTATAGAAATGAGGGTGATTATTAAATAACGTTAATTAATTTTATGTGAATTATATAGCATTGAAGCCTAAGTTTGGTATTCCAATTAAATATGAACAAAATTTATTACATTTTTGTATGATGATATAGATAGCAATGGCCAAAGTATGTGAAAAAACTAGAGGTTTTTTTAAATCTTAGTTTACTCTGATTATAATTGTATCAGTTGAATTTTTATTCAATAAATTAATTTTGTTAAATAACATAATTACATAGTATCTTTAAAATTAATTTCATATTGTAAAATTTCTGTGACAACATATTGAAATTCATTTAAAAAATAAATATTTGTTAGTTACAATTCATTTAGCATGATTTAAAAAAGGAACTGTAATTTAAAATAAATATTTTAATAAGGAGTATATGAAATAAATTGTTTCATTTGTTAAATTTATGAATTTTGTATTTTTAACTTTTAATTTGATATTTAATAATTTTTCTGTACATTAATACAAAGAAATTATTATATAAATATGCAGCTATTTTTTTGTAAAATAAGAAAGTTTAATAAATTATTAAATGAAGTATGGTGGGAGATGCTTCAAAATATTTGTAATGAAGAACTTCTTCTTTTGAAACATCAAAGTTGTAGTGTTTTCATTGGGTGAATTAATGGTAGTATCTTGTCAGAAAAAAAAATGATATTCATTGTTAATTATCCAAAATTTTTTTCCTTTAGCAAGCAAATTAAATAAAAAGACAATCCAATACTTTATTATAAAAAGATCATATTATTTCAGACTGTTTCAATAATGGGATTTTGTCAGAGTTAAAAATAAAGATGATTGACATGCCTCAAAAAATAACCTAATTAATTTCTCTGTACATGATTATATCCTTTGTAGGATAATAAGATAAGATTCTTTATATAAATTAAAAAGTTCGAAATGAAATCTATTCTAAAGTTAACTGCAAAGAGATACATTCGGAAAAATTATTTTACACTGTTTAGCAGATTGATTAAAATTACATCTTACATTGAAAAGAAATTCACTATTTCAAGATTTTACAGTGTCTAAATCCTTAATGATATCTTCATTTGTTATATTTATGATTTGGCATTCAATAGTTTCATTGACAGAAATAATTTTAAGACCATCGGAAATCATTAAATTACTGGTTGGTATTAAAGTACTATTTTGCAACATTTTCAAGTAAGTATTAAGTCTTAGGTTATATATTTATACACAAGTTTTGATAAGTTTGTTTAACTTATATAATGCAGATAGAAAACAGTACTTTAAGTTTTACAGATTGTAAACGTCTTTCAAATATTTTATAATATTTTTTGATAGAAGTTCATTATTATTTAGTTACTAAATATTTTCGAAACTAAAATGAATTCCATTGTTTCCTGAAAATTTAAACTCTCAGGTTTAATTTTCTTAAGTTGTGTTTTACTCACTTGTAAAACTTTGTAAAATTATATAAAAATATACTCAGAAGCTATTATAGTTTATATTTTAGGTTAATGTATTTGTGAGTAATGAAATACATAATCTTCACTTGAGATATATTTTTATTTCAGATTTGGAGAAATTGAAAAATCAGTATAGAACCAAAGATGAACAAATACTCCTGTTAAATAAACAAATACAACAGGAACGCTTGCTTAAGTTACAGGTATATTTTACCTTATTTTATAGGTTTTCATTTTCTTTTTGTATAAGTTCAATTAAATAAATTATCAATTACTTTTCTTTAAAAGTGACTACTTTTATTAATTATAATTACAATCATATGAAAAATAATCGCTTTTTGATATGTATGTCTTTATTTGAATAAATTTTAACGTAATTAGTTCATTAAAATTTTATTCATTTTTGTCTCATTGAATTCACTTTGTTTATCAAAAGAATTTTTCTGTGAATTTGATAAATGGATTGCACTGATCTTGTATTAAAATGTATGTCATAGAAGAATAAAATCCCTAAAAAATAGTTGATATTTTTATACTAATATCATAAAAATAAAAAGTACTCAAATTGTAAATGAAGAGTAGTAATTTAAAATCTTATAATGTTGTAGTATAAATTTACAATTATTCAATTTGGTATATTGTCTATAACTTTGTGGAAAACAACATTGATATTATTCGAGAACTGTATGCTGATGCATTAAATTGCATACCTTAACATAAGTTGATTATGGAAAAGTGGATTATTCTTTTCTCAGATGACAAGTGGGACTGGTGAACAGTATATTCCAATAGTTGCAATCGAATATAATATTAAAGAAATAAATGAATAAAGAAAGTGTTCAAGATGTTGTTTAAGAATAAATCATCTGATATGTTGAAATTCTTATGAATTTACATCATGCTAATAAACCATCTAAAAATTTATTATAATGTTTCTATTATTAGTTATTCAACAAATGTATAGGTTTAAACATGAAATTTTTAAATATATAAATAATCAAAATATCAAAAACTTGTCAAAATTTTATAAAATAGGGTTATGTTGCTTATATCTATTTAAAAATAACTTTTACTGACATTTGAATGTCTTGTAATTATAATTCTTCTATATAAAAAATGTGAATGTTTTTGCTTTCCATAATTATTTGCTTAAGTTTGAATGCAACTGAGTTTCATTATTAAGTGGGTATATATACACAATAGTGAAATAAATTATTAATACCTTTATTTCTTAAAACTAGATTTATTTATGTTGTTTAACTTTTAGATTTTCAATCTTAATGGTAGATTTTAAACATATATTTTAATTTATATACCATGCAATAAATAGTGAAAACATTTTTTACTTTTTGTTGTCATGTAATACTTGTATGTATATTCATCGATTTATGAAATATATAGATTTATACAACATTTGATTTCTAATATAATTGAAAATGCTCACATTATGTATATTTTATTCTTTGCAGGCTGTAAATAAATTAGCAGAAATCATGAATCGTAAGGATTGGTCTGGTAAAAAGAATAAATCGAATACAACGGACTTGAGAAAAAAAGAAAAAGAATGTCGTAAATTACAGCAAGAATTAACAGTTGTATGTTGATTTTTGAAATAGCTTTTAAATGCAATCAATTGAAACAAAATGTTTTTTTTTTACTAAATAATGTATATTTAATTATATTTTAGTGAAATTTTTAAAAATGTTTTAATAACATGTTATATTGTGAATCAAGGTAAATTAAACATTAATAATGCTTCCATTAATCACTATCTGTTGATTATTGAAATAAAGTTTCCTTGAAATGTATATTTAAGATTGGTTTTTTATGTTTTAAAAAAAAGTAAAATCTCATTGTAACCTTGTGTAGAAATGAAAAATTCTTTGGGTAGCCAATTTTTGTAATAACTAAATTAAAATTTTTTGGATATATATATATATATATATATATATATATATATATATATATATATATATATATATATCCAAATATATTGCATCAGGATTTTGTGATGTTCATCTAAGAAGTCAGTAGTTGATAAATTTTATGTATCAAAGAAATGGTATTAAATGGAATCTATTTAAATGTCAAATTTTTTGCTCTTTACTATAAAATATTTTTGAATGTCGATGATACTAGAGACTTTATTGTTTTCATAAGAATTAAAAATTAAAGATATATATTATTAGCTTTTCTTGTTTGAAAATAAAACTGTTTTCTGCAATATACATAAATTGGTGTACAGATCGCTATTTAAGATGCCGTTGATTTTTTAAAACATCAAAAAACGAGAAGACATTCAAGTGAGAATAATGTAGTGAGTGAAAGTTCACCTAAGTAGAAGTTAGATTTCAAAAGTAAATACCAACCAACACTCTTAAATTCTGTTTTATTTAACTGGAAAGAATTACAGAATTAATAATCAAAAAAAATGCCTAGTAGGACTATTTTGATTATTGTAAAATTTTGCAAACATTTGTTTATTTCAGTCTGTAAAGACAGATTTGTTCCATACAACTGACTAGTTTCATGCTAAATTAAAAATTTTTACTGTGAAAAAATTTACTATAATTTGTACAGTTGTATAAAGTTTTTCATTTAAAAAATTATCATACATTTTTACTGCTTAAAGATGCAGCACATTAAAAAATATATTTGAATGACTAATGTCATGTGTAACTTTTCATTATTGTAAATTTTTTGATAAGGGATTATGCTATCATTATGAATAATGCTTTGTTAGCATAAAAATTTAAAAGCCAGTTTTATTTTATAAATAGAAATGTATATCTTCTGGTAGTATGTGGCAGCTTTATTGAAGTTTTGAAGTTCAGTTAGAATTAAAGATTATTTTAATATATAATAAATGAATAACAATTTTTTTCTTAAACTTTTTCTATTTTGACTATCTTTTTCATTGACTAAATAATTTGTGACAAAAGCAGTAATTTTTGATTGTGAAGTCTCCACTTAATTAATGTTGTTATTTTGTATTTTTTTATTAATTTTTTTGGATAGAAATAAGTTTTAAAAAGTTAAAGTTATGAATATTTCCCAAAAGTAAGGAATTTTTAAAATAAAAACATGTAAAAAAAGCTACTGAATCATTACTTTATAAAAAGTATCCAAGATATATTTTTCTAACAAAACTGAATCTGATGTTTTCCATTGGAAAATCTGTTTGTTGATTCATAATCTTTTTCAGTATGGTTGCAGTTGTTATCCATCAGAGTTCGTATATCTCTTAGAAACTCTTGGAATTTCGATTTGTGGAATTTTAAATTCCTTTAAAATCAGGAATCACTCCAAAAATACTTATTGAAATCTTCATGTATGCAGTATTTGTTAGAAAATATTTTTTTGGGCTTTTGTTTCAATATTTAAAATTTTTCAGTGATATTGTCCAAAAATAAAACTGAGTGTTATCTTTTAATGTTACCACTAGATGGCGGCACGATCGATATTTGATTATATTGTAAGTCTAATTGTTAAATAAAATAAAGATCTGCTTCAGATACAATTTCTTTTTTATGATCAGATCTAGTACTTAGAATTATTTGTAAAAAGTGAAATAATTACTAATAAGATAATAAGACCATGTGTTGCAGTTAGATAATTTTAATTAATTTTTTATATGTTTCATTTTTCTTTATACCATTGTATAATTTTTATTCATAAATATACCATGTAATTTAAATTCACTGAATATTATCTAAATAAAATATTTCTGAGTTAAAATGTACTTTCCATATCTTCCTTTGTTAAAATTGTGTATAATTTTAGTGAATCCGATGAATTTTATTTATCAATGAAATAGAGGTTGAAATATTTCTGGTGGAAAGTATCTTTTCAGTGACCAATGGACTCAGGATAAGTCTTAGAAAAATTGTCTTAGCATGGTTTATAAGAATCACATGACCATTGCTTGCTTAGTTTGAAACAAAAACTTATGTATTTCATATATAAGCTAATCAGCTGTCAAATCTCATATGAAATTAAAAAAAAAACACAAGAATTTGTGAAGAAATCTTCTCATTTAAGAGATTTTTTCACTACTGTTGATCCAGTCGAATAATGTGAACCCAAAACATGTTCTGAAAATTTAGATTCATTTGTTTCTTCAAGAGAAATGTTAAAGGCTAAAATTTTGTGAGTCCTTAAATTTTTAAACAGTGGATTCAACTTCAGTTTTTGTAGCAATAGAAATTCTCTCTTTTAAGTAGTAATTCCAGACAGTATTGCAAAGCAATTCTATTGTTGTAAATAAAAGTGTGCTTATTTAACAGTCTTTGGAATTGCTCCTTATTTTTCCAACTTATAGAAAAATAATCCACTAATTAAATGATCAACTGCAGAAAGTAAAGATTTTTGGATGATGGTGCTGTTAAAAAATGGTATTACTCATCTGATTTTTTATATCACTCAATTGGAGATATTTTGGTTGAAAAAGTGAATGAGAAGTGCTTAGAATTAAGAACAGGAGGATTACATTTTAGTAATTAGTATATCAATTTCGTAATTGGGGATATTAATTGAAGATTCATATTAATTAAAATGTATAATTGATAGTAGAAAGAAACTATCAAAACTTATGGTTATTGCTTAATTATGGGATTATCTTCATAACTAATAAGCTGACAACTTTTATAAAAAGTGCATACATATTTGCATGCAAATATAAATTTAATAAATACACTACAATAGGTTTCCGAGTGTTTAATAGCTAGTAAATTTTTAACGTTTAGTATCTGTATAACTGAAATTCAATAATTTTTAATTGGCTGATGGGGAAAAATAAAAATTCTTGAATTATATTGAATTGTATTAATTTTGGAATATTTTTAACTCTAGTTCAAAAAGTTCAAGTATTTTATTTTGTTATTTTTATAGTATTTAAATGCTGTAAAATAATGTCATGAGTTAAATGCAATTTGTAATTTCCCTTAAGCACAGGAAAAAAAAAGTATATGTTTAAGAAATTCAAATTTTTAACAATTTTAACAAAATTTAAAAACAAAATTAAAAATTTGGGAAACAAAATTTAAAATTATGTTATGTAATTAAGTGCATTTTAATTGTATCTGTAAATAGTAAGTAAACACTTATTTTAAATTTTTCTGCAAATCATTAATTTTACTGTGGTGCATAAATCTTATGATATATCTTAATTATTTAATATGAAAATTTTGTATATATCTAATGAAGTACAAAGCAAAATTTTAAAAATTATGAAACTTAAATAAGTAATTACAGCAATGTTTTAACTACTAAGATAGTTCATATCATGGTCATTTTGTGGATTAAATATTATCTGTTGTGTATTTATCATCATAATTAAGGTAATTTTTTAAAATATAATTTCTTGAAAAATGCATAATTTTATTTAAAATGAAAGCATTACATTAAAATGAAATGCATTTAATTTAAGATTTGTATGATTTGGAAAGAGAAACAATTTCTGGTCATAAAATAGTCCTTTGTATTTCTGGCATTGTATTCCAATTCACTTGTTTTCTTATGAACATATTTTAGTAGCATGTTTGTAAATGATCATAATGATTTAAGTAGTATTTCTATTAATGTGTTATTCCATTTAATTAATTTTTTCAGTGTATAATTGAAATAATCTAATTAATAAGAAATCTATTTAAAAAAATTCACACTGAAAATGTATGCAAAACAATTGTACTTAAATTTTATTAATTTTGTGTTATATCCTATGTTTCATACCACCATACGTTGGGGGGCGGGGGAGAGGAGCAAAATTTAGTTTTAAAGAATTGGGTATATATATATATATAAATAGCTGAAATTTATTAGTTAGATGAATTTAGTCGATTTTTAATTTTTTTTATATCTTTTCTAAGACATTTAAAATACAGTTTCAGTTTGGGAATTTAAACAATTGAAATTTTTTGAGTTGGTATAGTTTCAAACACAATTCATAGTTATAGGTCATTCGATAACTTGTTATTCCTGTCTACTGGTATGTATTGATCAGGCTTCTCTTTTGTGAGTAATCAAATTAACTCTTCTGATATGGTTACAGGAAAGGGGATATTCATCTTTGATACATCCTTGTCTTGATTTATCTGTTTTCATTGATAGGTGCCTTTTCTATCAATGAAGACAGGTTTAAAAAGTAATGTGTAATAATGTGCTTTTCTGTGAAACAATATAATTTTCTTTCATCAGCCAACTCAAAATGAATAAACTAGTTCTTACTACCCTGTACTAAACTAATGTATTGAGTAATGAGATTAATGTGTGTTGAAAGTTATTTTAGAACTGCATCATTGATGTCTAATTGTCTTTTATACTGTAGCTATTCATTTTTGTATTTATTATTTATCATGAAGTTGAGTATGTTTCATGTAAAATGCGCAAAATTATTTTCAAATCTATATATTGCATAACAGTATTATTCGTTATGTAAAGTAATTTAAAGTACGATAATTAAGATTTTTTTCTTATTTGAACCAGCATGTTACATATATATGATGTTTAAATTCCAAAATTGCAAGTTTTAATGCTAAAATTTTCTAATTAATGTCATTATGGCAAACAAGTATATAGTTGTATATATTTTAAGTGCATATAATTCTGGAAGAAATTGTTTTAAAATGTTTAAATAATCATACTAATTTCAGGAAAGAGACAAATTTAATCAAATGATTGCTAGATTCCAAAAAGATTTTTCTGATGTACAAGCTTTATTATATGATGAAACACAAGCCAAACTAAAACTTCAAATGGAGTTGGATTCCAAAGATTCTGAAATAGAACAGTTACAGCAAAAATTAGCCTTACTAAATAGAGAAACTGAAAACATTCATAGAGAGAGTTTACCAGAAAGTGATGTGGATGATTTATCAGGTATTCCTATATTACGTAATTTGTATATGTGTGTAATCTTGATTTTTTTTCAATATAATAATTTGTTGCAGAGCAATTTCGAATCTATCCTATTTTAAATACTATATATTAATCCAATTTCTAGTGACTTATGATATTTTATGTAATATTTTTTAAACTGCATTAAAAATGTTCAAAATATAAGAACTTTTGTTTTTATGAACAACATGTGTTCTCATTTTGAGCTTATGGAGGAAAAATGTTCTTGGATTATAGTTTGAAATTTTTGTATTACATATTATCTTCTGTGTGAAATCTTTAGTTATATTTTGTGTAATTAATGAAAAAACACAAAATAATTGAGGTGCTTAAAATAAGGAATTTGTCACTATATGACGTAAAAATTATGTTACAAGGTGACATAACTTAAGGGCTTCTGTGAACTTTATATGACATAATTTAACATTGATCACTTCATTTTCACCACTTAAAGCCTTCTATAATCATACCCTGCACAGCACAGCAAAATTTTCAAACAAAGCAAATCAAGTTTATTTATCAAAATATCAATATCTGTTTAAAAATCTAAAGTCATCAATATTAGATTCTCAAAAAGTTTGGGCTGTCAAGCAGATAATCATATTTACTTTCTACATGACATAATTTACCTTTACGAAAAACGTGAATGTTATTTTATTTTTAGAAATGTAATAAATTTTGAAGCATCATTATGCATGCATATACAATTCTCTTTTATTTCAACAATTCTTTTTTTTAAGTTGTTAACTGTAAATTAGGGATGCTAAATTTATGCAACACTAATTTTTATCTTTTAAAGTAAGAAATTAAGCTTTTATATATTAGAAATAATTTAATATGCTTATAATTATTATTTCATTGATTATATTTTATCAATTTGGCACTAGAGTATATCTATTTGTGAGTAACATTTGAAATAATTCATGAAATGGAGGCAACATTTTAACTGAAATCATGGATATAAATTTTTCATTATGCAAAGAATTGTCATCTTTTGTGACTTTCCATTTCTTGTATTTGAAGTTAGGGAACATTAATTGGGAAATGGCTATACCTTTAAACATTTTCTATAGAATTGTGGTACCTACATAATAAACATAATAAATAAATAAATTGGGATTTAAATATATTTGTCTTTAATGTGACATTAGCAGTTTGTCTAACTGTTAAAAGTTATTATGAGGCATATGTATATCTGGTGCATGCTCTCACTTAAGATTATTGAACCATGTTTACGTTTCGCAAAGGACAAAATTCAGGAAATTGCGTCATGTGCAAAGAGATATTCAAACTGAAAGCAAAATGAAGCATCCATTTCCATTTGTTCAGTAGTTGCTAGAGTAAAATACTTGACTCTCTACTTTGAAAATTATGCTTGTTCATTTGGAATATGATGAATGCAGTTTTGCAGTTGATTTAGGGTGTGTAGCGATTCCTTAAGTTCTTGAGAAATTTTTGTTCGTACAGAAATCATTATAATTTAAGCTTGTCAGTAAAATGTGTTCATCATTGTTTTTAATGTGTGATGGTTCTGTAGAGGCTCTTTTTTATGAAACTTTCATTTACAAACACTCACAATTTAAGAAAATGGTGCCTGGTCACTAATATAGTCCCTTAGACACATGATTTTATTTTCCATTTATGAACAAAAATTTTACAAACTCATTTTCCTAGAATTTTTGTTTGCTTTTAACTTTTATTAATTAATATTTCTTCTTGTCTTTTTAATTGAATGGTTGAGAAACTTGGATTACCATATTAATTAAAGAATCATAAAGTTAAAAAATCAAGTTTTTGATTTTTTTAAGTATGGATAACTAACTGCACATTGCAAATGTTCATTTGGAATTTCTGCTGCAAAATCTTATTTCCATCTTACAAACTCATGCATTCAAATGCTATCGATTTTTATGCATATATATCATAAAGTAGTTTTGCAATGAGTAATTATGACTTAAAATAGCTTTATAAATTTGACCAACATTTTGTAAATGACTTGCACCTAGACGCGGATTTGCCAATCTATGCTGGCATTGATGTTAGAGAAAAAATGATACCTAGATCATTTTGACATTCATTGATAATTTAGACACTGTAATAGAAGGAAGCAATTTCATTGACGATTTGAATGAATACGAGTTACTCATCCATGAGCTTTAACAAAAAATCCCTTTTACCCTGATATATCCATTTTAGACTTTTTGAATGTGGATTTATTATTATTTATACATAAGAAGTATCAGATGATTAAATGACTGAGAATAAAAAGAACTTTCAGATATCAAACAGGAATTAAATAACACAGTACAGCGACTATCTGTAAAACAAACATGCGAGTAGTTAATAAAATTACATTTTTTGTGTGAAGCCACATTAAAGCTTTTTCTTACTTAAATGTGTTTTTAAAAATGTAGTTTCGAAACACATAAAATAAGATTAGTTTGCTGGTCATTTCTTCAATTTATGAAGTGAATGAATTTCATCACTTCAAATTCATCTCTTTATGAAGAAAACGAGAGAAAGAAGTATGAATTTTATCTTTTTAAGTACGAATTTTATTTGGAGTGTCTTTTTTGCATTCTAAATAATTTTTAATAAATAAAAAAGTAAAACAATAATTTGTACTTTATTTTTAATTGTTGAGCAGGTTGGTGTAAGAAATATAGTTTCAAAATTTAATACTTTTTCTATATTATGAACTTTCTATTTTAAGAATTATTTTACTGATCCCTACTAGTTCATAGTAACAAGTACTTACTGTAATTTCATTCTTGTTTATTTTTATCCCATCAGGATTTAGCCATATTCTTATAGCATTCTTAGTTCAAAGTTAAACAGAATATGTTGTAACAGAATTAATTACTCTCCCCACTTTAAAGGCTATATCTTTATTCTCTAAGCACTCATATGCAACAAAGTGAGATCTTGCTTTCAAAAAGAAAATATTTTGTTGTAACATTAAATGTTAGATTTTCACCAATGCGTTTTTGAGTTTTTTCCTTTTTAATACTATTTTGATGTAATCATATTTAACATTTTGACTCTAAAACCTTACTCTATTTCTTTTGATTTTTAATTTAAAAAAATTGTAATTTTTCTATAATTTTATGTTTAACCATAAGAATTGAGATTTTTGAGTATCATATTTTTAGAAGAGTGATCACAATGCTGCATAAATTGGCTAGAACATTAGTGCTGCATTTGGAGGTAGACCAGTTTATGAATGTACCATTTGTAAACTTTGAATCTTGTGAAAAGAGTCATAAATGAAAACCCTAATTGGCCTAAGATAGTTGGGGAATATGAAATCTATCAAGCATTACTTGAAAAAAAAATCAGTAATATTGTTTGTGACTGCACAAGAAAAATTAGGCATAACTCCCTCAACCATTTCCATTTATTTAAAATGATTCACAAAATTAAAAAAAAAAGAAAAAAAAGTGGCTAAATGGAAACATTGAACATGGGAAATTGTGAAGTAGCACTCAATGCTTCAGAACTGCTTATCACTCCCAGAATTACTGAATTTTATGATACTGGCATAAAAAATACATTTCTCATTAGCAAAAGTGTATGGAAGCTAATGGTTCTTATTTTGATCATTATAGTTATTTAAAGTAGACTATAAAAATTTGGGATTTTACATGTTACAACCCAATATATTTAGTTGCACCTGTTGTAGTTATTCACTTACTTTAGAAAGAAGTGGTTTTCACATGCAAAATAGTTACGGATAATTGTGGCCATCATTCATGCAATCATTTTTGCTGTTATGCAAAAACTCAAAAGTAATATTTCTGTAAAGATATACTATATGTATTTTAATGATTTTTCTTGTGAGATGTAGTTAACTTTTTTATTCTTGATTCTTTATTTTTTATGTCTTTTGGAAGAATTTACTTTAAGGTGTATTTAGAAAATATTTTTATTTAGATCAATGAATTTCATAAAAAAAATTGATAAAAAACTTTATGTAATTTAATTATATGTATGAAGTCTACATCACTTAAAATACTTAAAATTAGTATTTGTTTACAGTAAAAAAAGTGTTTTTACAATGTTCAGTACTTAATGTGCTATCTGCCACCTATAACTATTTTAACTAAAATGTATTTTGCTAGAATCATAATATTTAGTGCATCCTGTTTGGTGCAAAAAATGAAAGTAATTTGACTGCTAATTATAAAATTTTTAACTTATCAATAAAATTCAATTGCTGCTAAAAATTCTTGATAAGTTTTAATTTTTTCAAAATTTTAACAAATAATAAAAAATGTTAAATAATAAACAATGAAATAAATTAATCACTAGTAATTATTTTCATATTTTTAACTTTTTCTTTTTTATGCCTCCATAAAATTTGTATCATAATTTTATGTAATAATAAGTTTTTGTGTTTTTGTTATATAAAATAAGCTTATGAATTTAGTTTTTCTTCTATTTAGATAGTCGTCTTGAAGGTTGGTTATCGATACCAAACAAGCAAAATATTAAAAGGCATGGTTGGAAGAAGCAATACGTTGTTGTTAGCTCAAGGAAAATAATATTTTATAATAGTGAAACTGATAAAGCAAATGCTGATCCTGTTTTAATATTAAATTTAAGCAAATTGTTTCATGTTAGGCCTGTTACACAAGGTGATGTTATCAGAGTCGATTCGAAAGACATATCACGTATTTTTCAAATCTTGTATGCTGGTGAAGGTGAAAGTAGAAAACCAGAAAATATTCATGTAGAATTTCAAGCCCAAAAGGATGTAAGTTGAGTTTATTTTTTGTAGTGTAGTTACATATTTAAATAAAATTACATATTTCTAATATATTTTTCTCTATTAGCTATTACAGCAGGGAATTCTTGAACATAAAGGCCATGATTTTGTAACTATAAGTTTTCATATGCCAACTACTTGTGAAGTTTGCCCAAAACCAATGTGGCATATGTTCAGACCTCCTCCAGCTTTAGAATGTAGAAGTAAGTATTTATTGTTATTGATGCAAAGTGTGTGTTTTAATTATAAATTAATTACTTCTTAAACCCTTTTTGGAATAACATCGTACCCGATAGACTTTCTTAACCAATCAATGAACCAAACAATGTGAAACAACCATGGAATTAAAGAGCGGCTGTATCCCATACTATAGAAAATCGGCTTGTTTTTCTTTATCCTTTAACAGACAATCTTGTACAATGATACTATGAGTTCAATGAAGTTTGATTCTACATTGTATGCATTGCATTTATTTTTGTACATCTATGTTTTTGCTACCATTAATGTACAAATGCTATCTTATTTCTGAATTTCATGTCACTGATGATTTCTGGTGGAGTTATTGCTAAAAAAATCCTGCTACTTGAGAAATATAGCACTTTATCAAGTCATTTTTTTCAGTATTATTCATTATGTAATAACACTTAAAATGTTTATTTATATTTAACTTTTATGTTACATTCGTGAAAATTTTTTTTATATACATTGTTATTTTAAGCATTTAAAAATACTTACATAAATTAATTTTATGGTTTATTTTCCATCAACATTTTTTGCTTTTAGAATATAATTTGATAACATTAAAAAAGAAAAATATTTTTCTCAAACATTGAAAATTTTCTTCAGTAAAATATTTCCTTATTTTATAACCTATATTTGTAATTCCTATTTTAAAATTTTTTTAATTACAACTCTTTATTAGCAATAAACTGATAATGAAGTTAAAATTATTGAGAATAATTAAAACTTATTACTTTACTATGTGAATTTGATGGATTTATATCTGATTTTATATTTTATGTGAAACACTTTAAGATGTGAGTGTAGCATAATGCTAATTTAAATTTCTTTTGCAGTCTCGTTTGAATGATATTTATGTTTATTCATTTTTAATTTATTGTTTATTTTATGGAAATTATTTTTTATATGGGAAATTAGTAGCTGATAATATTGCAAATTCAATCAGTTTATGTTTACATATTCTGAAGAAATGTGAAAAGACAACAATAATTTTTTGTGAATAATATTATTTTTGTTGTGTGTACATTACATATAAGTGAGAATTGTGCATAGTGAATCATCAGTATAAATTTGTCTCATTTAAAGAAATAGTGAAAAAGAAATACAGCTAGAAACTCATTTTGATAAAAATGTTTGTGTCATACTTTATTAATTTTTAGTCCAGTTAGCAGCTGAACAGTTAGTGTTTTTGCATTAAATTCAACAGTTTCAAGTCCCTCCTAGGATATGGATATTTGTAATGGTTTGGAAATTATGTTAAACTGTTGGTCTTGGTCTAATTAGCGTTCATCTGCAAAGAAGACCATTGAGAATCAAGCAAACCAAGAAAAACCCAAGTTATCTATGCTTAATAATTCTTTCTGTTATATCCAAGTTACACATGATTTTACCTTCTGATTAACAGCTTTTAGTTTTGACTCCCACCGCGTGTGCTGATACTTGCAGTGAGTAGGAATTTGATTTAAACTCCTGTACTGGTCAAATAAGCTCTCGTACACAAAAATCACTGTGGAGCAACAAACTACTGACTTAGATATTTGTAGTGGCTCAAAATTTTCTTAAAATTGATTTATTCCTCATAAATTAGTTGTCATGTTACAAAGCTCATGTGTAGACTAAAATAATTGTCTGATCTTTTACATTCTCATTTTGGGCACCCTAAATAATCTTATTTGACTGCATTTTTTCGAGAACATTAATTATTTTTTAACGTTTGTATAAAATTTAAAATCTGCAGATAAAGTTAATGAATGTTGCTGACTCTGAAGCAGGTTGACTACTTTTTTAAATAAATATCAATGTGTTTTTTTGATATTACACTTATGAAGGAGGTCATGTCAGACTTGTAAAAGTCTCAATGTTTAATTTTAATTTCTCTGTACTTTTCATTTACTGAATTCTTAAATTCCAAGACTTTTCTTTGCCTTATTTTAATAATTCTTTTTACCATGGTTTGGCAAATATAAAGTATGTATTGAACTTTTGTTTATTCTATCAAAATGATTTTCTTTTATACATAAACTTTATTTCATTTGATTTTTAAATTTTCATTTTTATTTAAATCACATATATTTTTTAAATATCTCAATGTTTTAAGTCTATTACCTGTAATAAAAATTTTTATATTTAGGATGTCATATAAAAGTGCATAAAGATCATCTAGAGAAAAAAGAAGAATTAATTGCCCCCTGTAAAGTAAATTATGATCCCAATTGTGCTAGAGAACTTTTGTTATTAGCAAATACTGTTGAGGAGCAGCAAATGTGGGTTTCACATTTGAGGAAAAAGATTGAGAAATGTGGGTATGCTGCTACACAAGAAATTAAAGGAAATTCTGCCAGGTGATTGTTTAAAATTTATAATTTCATTTAGATATTTCAGCCTATGAATATTTTATGGAGAAGGGAACCATCAACTTGGGTAAAATTATGTATTCTGTATAATATTATTTATATGTATTCTATATAATAAAAAATGTTTGTGGTGACCATTGTGTATTGACTTCTACTTCATCAACTATTATAGTTATATGCATTACTTTTTAGGTTTTATTGTTTCTAAAATAGTCTTATTTTAATGTGAATTTCTGTCGTTTGCTTAAAAATTTACAAACATAATCTAAAAGCTTTTATATATTATAACTTTTACATAAAATATAAACGCGCAGAAAAAAGTAAGATTTCAGAATTTGTATATTCCTCTGAACCGTATAGTTATCCTTCCTCTCTATCACCCATTCATCAGTTTTTCATGAACTGAACATTTAAAATTAAGCAATTTATTCTTACTTTCAATATATTAAAATTTCTCTTAATATCTTTTTTTCAATATGTTTTAGTTCATGAGTACGTGAGGAGTGGTGAAGTTATTAAATCCATTATGTAACTCATTCATTTTTAAATTTTATTTGTTAAATTCAGAAGCATTAATTTTACTTTTGATATTTTAAAAATTATTTGTGTTCTGTATAGTTCATTAATAATTATTGGTGTATGCTTACTCATGTAATAAGTAAACTTTAATTACATGAGCAAACCTACCAACAGATTTACTAAAATACTTTATTAAGTTTATGTAAATTGTAAAATAACTTCTATATACATTTTGATTTAAAAACAGTTTATGCATTTTCCAGCAAAAGAAATGATGGATTGGAAAAAATATCTAGCATAATTTGTAGCATAAATTTAAGTATTATGTATACTATAAATTATTGGAAGTTTAATTTTGAGCATGTAGTTTAATATATGTATAAATGTTTTAAATTATTTTATAGTAATTCAGAAAGTGAATAATATTATTTAAATATGGTTCATAAGATAGTACTATTGCTATATTTAGGGAGGTGAAATATAGACACATACAATCAGGCATCATTTATTATTTACTTTATAAATGTTTATAATCCAAGAATTTAATTTAATCCAAGCTGTGAAAATCTCTTAATAAGAAATTAATCAAAGTGAATTTATTAGCATTATTTTATTATAAACATATTATGAGAATTTTCAAAATAAATGACATAATTTAAAAGAACTAAAAGTTTATAAGTAAATAAATGTTAATGTTATTCTATTTTTCAGATTATTCTGAATAATGTATGTAAAAAAATTTAATTCTTTATGATAAAGTAAGCAGGATATAGATTGTTGTAAATTCACAATGTGTGTGTTGTGTGTATATATATATATACATACACACCACACTAATATATATATGTATATATATATATATATATATATATATATATATATTAGTTTTGTAATTTATTATATTTTATTACCAAATTGCTTCTCTAAATTTTTCAGGCTATCCATGAGTTCCACTAATAAAAGTCAACCTCAAAAGTCTGCTACCTTGCCATCTAATATCCTTACTAGTTCAATGCAAAAATAGCACCGAACTGAATTAACGTCCAGTTTCTTATGAGCAACTTCTTATTTGTAAATATATAACTAAATTTTTATGTGTTAGGAAAATACTGTTTTCCATCATAAATTCTATATTGATATTTACAGTAAAATATTCATATCTTTTAAAGATAAGAATTAAAGACCATAATTGGATTTATCAAATGAAAATGAACTTGTTTTCAATTTTAGTAATTTTAAGGAAATCTTGTTATGATAATTTAAAAGAGTTATTATAAAAGCTTTAAATTAATTTCTTGTAAATTCTATTTTGTGTGAATGAGATATATTTGATACTATCTAATTTAATTCTTATTATTTGTTGAAGTTTATTCATACAAGGTTTATTGATGTTAATTTTGTTTCATTTCTTAAGAAATGAAATTATTTATTTAAATGCAAATTGTCTTCCAAAGGGGTCATTAAAGAGCTTAATCAATTTATAATTTAAAGTATTTCTTATTTTCACTTTATAAATCATTATATCTGATATACTCTGTATCTATATACACTAGATACTTTACAGTGTCTGTATCATAATCAATCAATGTATGTGGTTTTGCCCATCTTGCTTGATGTCATTTTAACATTAGTTATAATGCTTAAGGTACTTAAAAGCCTGGTAATATATTAAGGACCAATCTTGTATTTGTTGTCAGCTTAAAAAAATAGTATTTTAAATTTTAATTGCAAGTACAATGCTATATGATACAAAATTCTCATGTAAAATGATTTTTATATTGATCTGTTAAAAATATTGCAATTTTTGTTACATTTATTTTTATGGAATTGAAGATTCCTTTAACTTTGAATATTTTATATTCATTTAGTTGTATCATTACTTTTAATATATACATAAATGTAAATATTTTATGTTTACTTTTATGAAAGATAGAAATGATACTTTTTTTTTATATTTTTCTTAGTCACATTGTTATAGTTCATCGAAATTTGTGATATCTTTTTAAAGAGTATTCAAGTTTGTTTTGTAGTATCTGCATGAGTTGTTAGTGTTTTTTATCTTTATAAAATTTCTCTATTCTATTGGATCTTAATTATCTCTTTCTGTTCTATGTTAACGTTTTACAAAATAATTCATTTTAAAAGTATGTGCAACATTGAAACTAACAAGTGATTTGATGAGAAATGCAACACTTTCATATTTGTAGTTAAAAAAGTAAGGGAATAAAGTAAAATGTTAATTTTTCTATTTTCTTTCCTGTTTGT
The DNA here is from genome assembly GCA_030067965.1 of Latrodectus elegans. Lineage (NCBI taxonomy): Eukaryota > Metazoa > Arthropoda > Arachnida > Araneae > Theridiidae > Latrodectus > Latrodectus elegans. The sequence continues at coordinate 47,748,745 of CM057817.1, forward strand.
TAAATTTTTTAATCATTCCTTATATATATTGTGAACAGTATTCTGTTTAACATTTTTAGAATAATTTATCAATTACATTTATATCTTAAGCCATTTGTTATTATTATCCGATATATGTCTAAGATTTTTTTAAAAACAAAATGGTTCATTTTCTCGCCTAATAACTCCACATCAATAGCTTCATTTAAAAAATTTAATTATTTCTGAGAATATTTATATGGAAAAAATATGGATAGTGTAAATATATAGAATGTAGATAATAAATATATGCATGGTTTACATACATTATCCGTACTTTTTTCTTTTTTTATAAGAGTAAAAGTGATAATTTATATTTATTTTAAACAGGAATAAATTTTCTTAAACAATTACAGAATTGTTGATAGTTAAAATTGAAATATCAAAGTAAATACAAACAAGATTATGTTTTAATTAAAAGTATATTTTGTTATATTGTACTTAGAAAAACTTTTACTTGGGAAAGATTTTTTCTCAAAGTTTACATTATTTAGATTCTTCATATTTTTTTTTTTTTTTTTTTTTTTTTTTTTTTTTAAAAAAAAAAGCACTACTATTTCAATTTGTAGCATTCATAAAAGTGGAAAGCTAAATCAATAAACTTGTAGCAGTAAGTTTTAAATACAGAAATATTATGAATGCAATTTCTTAAATCCGAAATAGTTTAATTTTGTGGCAAATAACTTCATATATTTACATGATATTCCTAATGTATTCAAAGAATCAAAAATATAAGTACCTTGTATTGGGTCTATTATATTAAATATAATATTTCTGATGTGTATTTCAACTGATTATTCCATAAGATAACATTTTTTTATAATTTTGTTAATTTTTTCATCTTTTGTGTTAAAACTTATTTGTAACTTATTTAAAAACAAAAGAAAAAGCCTTGTAAATAAAATATTAAAATAAAGAAGTAAATGTAATTTCTTAACTTTTAAACGAAATATAAGCTCAGTATATGTAATATACACTCTTTGCTCAAATGTAATTAGCTGTTGACTGTTCTAATGTGTTATACTGTTCTGGGAACTTAAAACAAATATCTAAAATGCTAATATTAATTTCTGGAATGATTCATTTAGAAAGGATTCTGGTTGAAATTTTTTCTTAGCCTGTCTTCTTAGCATGCTTATTTTAAGTAGTATTGTTTAAATGCTTTTTATTTTGCTATTAATACTCCCATCTGTTTTTGCACTTAATTATCAGATACTTGTGTCTATGTTTTTCTATTGTTAAACGTTATTTCTTAGAAATATTTTTCAGATATACATACACACACATATATATAATGAGAGACATTACAGTGTTTATGTTAGTTCCTTGAAAATTTATTTTTTGCATAGAAATAGCATATATATATATATATATATATATATATATATATATATATATATATATATATATATATATATATATATATATATATATATATTGTATTGATATTGATTCAGGAAAAGTTTATTAATTTTTTGTGATTTGATACACTATTTTTAATATTTGATAATGGTTTTAAAGTTTAAGTTTTACAAGTTTTATGTACCTATACATATATTAGGACATGAAATGTAATGCTAAACTTTATAAAGCGTTTCTGAATACTTCATTCAATTGCTCCTGACCTTACATTTTGTTCAAATATAGGTAATGTTGTTTAACAAAAGAAAAATTAAAATAATTAAGTTTTACTGTTCTTATTGATTTTTTGTTAAGTTTCAATTTATTATATTTTATATTAAAAAAACAAATTTAACAAACATCAATAAGATTGGAGTTAATTTGCAAATGTTTCTATTTATAGTTAACTGATTTTAATCAGGTATTTAAAATTTTAACTTAGCGACCGCCCTGTCTAGTGGTTAGAGTGCCTGACTGCGGATAGGGAGGTCCTGGGTTTGAATCGCGGTTTGGGCATTGGATGTACTCTCTTTATCTATCCTGTCTTTGTCTTTTCTGTCTATGAATGAGGTGTGAATGGTTGCTTACCCTATAAACAAGTCCCTATGGCGTGTGTGTACTGAAGCAGTCGGACTCCCCACCAAATATGGTTCAGTATGAAAAAGTTGAGCAGCACACCCAATATTGTCAGCCTAGCTGGCACAAGACAAAGAGTTTTAACTTTTTGTAATATTTATACAACAATAAATATGCTAAAATACATAGATTAAAGATTAGATTTTGGTTCTACTTTTTTTTAAACATTTTGGTTTTCTTTTTAGGACAAAAGGTGGTTTTTAAAAATCTTAATAGAATAGATTTCAAATTTCTGCAAATTAGTTTTTTTGCAAAACGTTTTATATCCTCACAAAAAAGTTAATATTTGGACTTAATTTTTTTTTTATTTCTTCTTTACTTTTAAGGATTGCTGTATATTGTATTATTTTACTTATGACATTTAAGCAATTTTTTTTAATTTTTCAAAGAATTTTACAAGTATTTTTTCCCATTTTGCATAAAGATCTGATTTGTAAGGCTTATTAACTATTTTTTATTTTCTGCAAATGCTAAATAACAATTACATTTGATTAATAAAATTATGAAGTTTAAATGATTATAAAGTTGTGTATCATTGAAAGTTAGTGTTCTGAGAATTTGTCATTCAGTTAAATTTTTTCTGTCTTTTCATTTCTTAAAATGTTATTGAAAATGCTATACCATAAAATACTGTTTGATTAGGTTTGTACACATTTTAAATTATTTCCTTTTTGTATTTTACGATACATTTGCATCCAAATGTTATACAGCATATTAAGCTCATTTTGTATTTACTTTTTTTGATAATGGAAGATAAATTATTCTGATTTAATTAATATTTTAGCTGGTTTAAGGAATATAGTAATTAAAATATCGTTCGTTTTGGTATTTAATATAGTTGTCAGCTTTATTTCTTATCCTTATATTCTATTTTGAATCCGGCATGTATATATTCATTACTATTGCAACATTATAAGCCAACCTTATCAATTATTTGTTTAATATTTATTTCTATCTGTTAAATAAAACTTAAAGTAACTGTACGTAAAAGCAATTTTGCTATGTTATTTCATTAACTTATGGCTTAATTAAAAAGACCTTATTTAATATAATATGTGAATTTATTCACTTGATTATCTTTCAAAAAAATTTCTACTCTAATATTATTAAAAATGGTGGAAACTTTTAAATATTTTTCAGTGTAATTTTTTGGTATAGGATAAGCCTTTTAGAAATGCTCAACACATAATTTTTTTAGTGACAAGATTCTTGAATTCCAAGATGAGATTTTGAGCTGAAAATAGAGTGTTACTAAAAGAACATTTAATTCATTAAAAGCAATATAATTTTAGAATAAAATTTTAATTTTAGCTATGCTTGCATAGCAAAGGTTAAAATACTAACAATAATTTGCAAATAATATTTTTAGTTTGGTAAATCATTCTATAGAATAATTAACCAAATTAAAAGAAATATATATATATATATATATATATATATATATTCTATAGAATACTTAAAATTTTTTCACAATGTTAGCAATTTAATAAAATCAACTTTTTTTGGTGAAATGTCTAGTCATTTACTATGGAATGAATATTAAATATTTTCAATCTTCAAAAATTAGATGTATATATCTTAGTTTTATTGGAATTCAATATGTATTTGGTTTTGATTGAAACATTTTGTGAGTTTGATTGTTATAGGTAATTAAGACATTAGTGAATTTTTAATGGCAAATGATTATGCTTCATTTTTTAATGCTCAGTTAAGTAGTGTTTTTTATTCACATTGATGCTTGTATTTATTATGACTTTAATCATTTTAAAATTATATCCTGTAATTTAATGCATCTTATACAACAGTGCCTTTCTGAACTAGTTGTATATTGTATATACTAATTGTTAAATTTGAAATGAAAGAACTTGCCATTTTTATTGAATGTTACACAATCTGTGATCTGTTTTTTTCACTCACTATATTTAGGATAAAAAATCAAATCAAATTATATCTTGTAGTTATTTTAAATTGATAAATATATCTTGTGATAATGAAAATAAGTTATATTGAAGAGTATTTTGAGATCTGTTACATCATTGTATAAATGTTTAAAAAGTATGACACATTTTTGGTTGGTATAACTTATTTTATATAAAAAAATATGTTATATTACTCTTAATTTTAGCTATGGATGTTCTATTTGACTAAAGTACTAAAGTACATATTGAGTTACTGTTTCGCTTTTATTATGCATTGGTAATTTTTGTTATAATGTATAATTTGATTTGAATATAAAACAGACTTTTTGTTACTGTGAAAAATTCGTTCAAATGTACTACAAATATCATCAAATAATTAGTAGCTGTAATTAATATTTTTAATTTGAAAACTAATGAAATTCAGAAATATTTTGTACTTAATAGTAATCAAACTTATTATTTATTTTAATTGGATTACAGTATAGGATAACTAATTATTTTAAAGTTTAATTTTTTGGTGGAAATACGTATTTTAACTCTTAAAATCAGGTTTGATATAAGAAGTATAACTTCGGTATTTATTCATTTCAAAACTTGTGTATTTTTTATCTAATGGAATCCCCCTTAAGTACTATATTATGTTATACACATTTAATTTTTATGATTTATAGTTAATGCTGTTCCTTTTTATAGAAATTTTATTAAACTCTTTTGAATAGAGGTAAAGAAAGACAGTCATTGATTTCAAATAAATTAACTGTGTACAGATTTATCATTATGTGACCATAAAATTTGTCGTTTTCATGATATATATTTACAAAATGTTTATTTTAGTATAAAATAGCTTTGTAATTATTATGTAAATAACATAGGAAACTATGTATTTATCATAACTTTTCAAAATAAAAGTAAAATATATTATTTCATTAAGTTTTTCCTCATCCTGTTATTTCCTCAGAGATCTGGGAGGTTGATTTGGTAGCTGAATGCTTACTTTTCTGAAATTCCTTCCCTGGTACATCAGTTTAGAAACTGCTCTAAACCATAAGTGTCAATCGAAATTTGCTCTGTACATACAAGAAAATGTACAAAGTATTGTACCTTTTTCTAGTACGTACATGTACAAAGTTACTAGAAAATAACACATCAAGCAACTAAACATCTGAGATACATTTGTGATGCGAAAATATGCAATAACAATTATTCATTCGACTGTAATCCATGTGTGAAAGGTTTAATATTTTTAGAATCCGATTTTAACTAATCTTACTTATTAAGAAACTTTCTTACTTATTAAGAAATATAGAATTTTAAATCAAATGTAAATTTCTTGCTACGAGATAAAAATTTTACTGAATTAACTTTAAGATGAAAAATATTGACACTATAATTTAACATTCAAATTAATTTTATTGATAAGGCTAGCATGAGTAAATTCAGAAGTTGGTTCAGTAAATTTTTTAAATTAAAGAAATCATTTGATGATATTAAAAAATTTATTCTCTAATAGTGACTGTATATTTATTGTAATACTTTTCTGATAATGTATTTTATTGGGAAATGAAATCCATCCTTTTAATGACTTTTTTAAAAATTCATTATTTTACTTCGATAATGCAAATAAAATCCATATTTTTTTTTAAACTTATTTTAAAAAGTATAATGTATTTACATATTTTACTCAAATATTTTAAACTAAATATTTTACTCAGTAATTTTATTAGATTAAATATTTTACCCACTGATTTTATTAGATTAAATATTTTGCCCAGTGATTTTATTAGATTAAATATTTTGCCCAGTGATTTTATTAAATTAAATATTTTCCCCAGTGATTTTATTAGATTAAATATTTTGCCCAGTGATTTTATTAGATATCTGTAAAATCATGTTTGATAAAATTTTGAATTAACAGAAGTGGACACTTAACTGTCTCGACAAAAAGGGCATCCAAATGTTGTATTTTGGATCTTGATATTTTCAATGTTTCTGATATTTAAATGTAATATGCCTAGAGCAAATGCATTCAATATTTGTTTTTTTAATCCGTCATTCTATTGTTAGACGAATTCTGTCATAAAGCATTAATAAATCTAGTATTTTTTTGCTGGTAGATTCAGACATTTATTGATGTTAATCATATATGTAACTCTCTAAGTATGTATATTAACTGTCAGTTTTTGTTTCATTGTAATAATTTCAGTTTAATCAAGTCACATGTAAATAAAGCGTTTGACATGATACATTATGATCAAGTATATTTTGAAAGGAAGCTATCAGTGTTTCCTGTCTAATAAGTTTGAATTTGTAACTATTATATATATCAAAAATAGCAATTCCTTCTAAAGGTGAAAATAGAAAAATTTTATCGATAAAAAAGTGTTCAAAATTTTTTTCAGTTATGAAAGGAATTATGAAACAGAATCACAAACTATAAGAACTCTAAGCATGAGATTCTTAATGGTGCTTTGTAGAATTACATTGTCTTGTTTTCATATTGCACAGAAATTAAAAATATAAATAATATTTTAATAACATTTATTTTATAGTGATCTATATATCTATTACATATTTCAATTGACTAGTGGCTAGCACTGCTGATTGTCAATAATTTCTCAATATTTCAAATCAAGCGTAAACATGCTTCAAATATTATTGATTAAAAAGCTCTTGCATTATAGTTAAATTCTGTCTCATCCGTGTAGATTTGGAATGTTGAAAGTTATAATCGTGATAAAAGGTGTTGATGAACAAAAAAGGGACTATGTAATTTAAATTGTGAGACTTGTTGCATCCCTAGCATTAAAATTTGGAATTTAGCATCCCTATATTAAATAGTAAATGAGATCTGAGAAAATGTCAGCAATAAAATGAATATGAAATAAATGTGTACTATGAAAACAGCAGTAAATATGAAGCAAATAAAAAAGATTTAGATCATGAAGGCATTTATATCAAGAACGTGCAAAAAAGAGCTACTTGCTATTACCAGCACATTTAATATGGGTTCTAAATCTGAATACTGTTACATGCATAAGTTTTCTGATAAAGGTAAAAGAATCTTATTTTTGACTTGTGTGACATAATAGTGTTGGAACTAGAGTGAATTGTACACATGTTATTCTTCGTGTTTGTATGCAAGGTATAGTTTGGTACTGAATTGCTGATATTCTATAATTTTGTAATTTACTTTTTTGTGTCTTGTATTGTTTCGATATATGATCTTCAACTGGCAAATTTCACCTCTAGGTGTAATTGCAAGTTATTTCTTATAGCACATAGAAACTTTCTTGTACTTCAATGACTTTTTATGACCACAGCTCTCGATATTAAGGGGCAAGACAGTATTTAACATTGGGGTTTATGAATAAGTGTTACCAACTGTACTTAATGATATTATAAAAATTAAAGTATTTTTAATTAGCTTTAAGGAGTTTTAATTTGAGTAAAATAACTTGTTAATAAAATAATGCGTAGTATATTAACATATGAGTAACAAATCAGTATCAACTAATCAAAAGTTTTCTTAAAAAATAATCAGTAAAATGGCTTGTATTTCTGTAAGAAATTTTTTCTAATTGGTTTTTCAATGCTTCCTTACATCAGTTTTACACATTTTATTATTTTCTAATCATCGTTATAATTTAAATTTCTGTGTATAAGATATTATGGATTAGTTGCTTAAGGTTGAACCGTTGATGTTGCTTTTTATGTGTCAAGTATTTCATGGAATTAAAGCTAAATTGAAAGATCATAGCTCCAAAAATTTATGCATAAGCATTACAAATTATTAATACTTTTTTATTCTGAATAATAATTGTCATGAGTATTTTATGGAATAAAAACAAAAATTTAAATATTCTGGATTCAAATGTTTATTTATAGCTGATTATTAATATTTTCTATTCTGAATAAAAATTGTATTATTAAATATGTTAAAACAACTTTTTGTACCTCGGATTTAGTAGATAGGGCTTTGTGTTATTGAATCTTATTTCTTGATAAAATATTAAAGTTTAAGGAAATAATTATTTAAGTCATAATTAAATACTTTTTTAGTTAGCAAAGTCTCTCAAGTTTGTTAGCCTTGATTCTTTTGTTAATCATGAATTGCATTTTTATAAATCTCAAATTTTTCCCATTTATAGTCGAGTCCCATTATAGTCATGTAAATAAAAAGTTATACATAATATTTTTATTGACATAGATTTTCAGAGCTGTATTAAGTAAAATAATCATGAATTAATCTGAAAAATTAAATTTTATATTTATAAAATGAGGGAATTGATATTTTATTTCTGAGGGAATTATAGTTATGAGCTGTTTTCATTTCAAATGGATTCAGCTTTATTTTACCAATGTTTAATAGGTGTTGCAACATTAAATTTAAATTATTTTCATTCACTTATACCTAAAGATCATGTCAAAAATAAATGTTGTGCATATTTAAAAAATTTAAACCTAAATTTAAGGAATTTTTGAGACATTAATGAAGAAACTGTTACTTAGTTAACTTAGTTTTTGTATTATGTAATTTTAACAAACTTTGCTAAGCATTCACTTATTTAATTTAAAAAGTTAATAGTTTATTCAAAATGTTGAACTTGTTTAAAAAAAACATATGGGTCTAATTTAGCCCTCATGTGCAAAGAATGACTGTTAAATGGCAAAAAAAAAAAAAAAAAAAAAAAAAAAGGGAACACAGATTTGCTGGATACTGATAAAATTATTTTTTAAATATTTAATTTGAAAATATACTTTTAGATAAGGAAAAAAATTTCTATGAAGGAAAATCTGCTATATAAAATTTCAGTTTTTAATTATTGGATTTTTGTCTAGTTTCATATGATTTGAGGATGTTTTTATCTGAATTACCTATACCATAATTTACATATATTTTTTGTAAAAGAAATGTAAGATGATGATATAAAAGGATTGACAAGAGGTTAATAGTTTTTAATTGAGATATTAAAAACTTTCCACACTTCACAAAGAAACAGTTCTGAAACCTCTGTGTCTATAATATATATTCCTTATTTTCTATACTTATTGAAATTTATGTTATGCTCTTCACCAAGTAAAAAAATGTATTTTTAACTATTGCATAAAAAACTCATCATGTAGCATAAAAATATTTAATTTTATGTGTAAGAAATTTTTTAAAAATATTACTTTGTTGCAAAATGTAAGATATGAATTTTTGTTACTATATATACAAAATTTACTTATGTATTATATATCTTTTGTAGCTTTTTAAATTTGTATTGTACATGCTAAGGAAAGCATCTGTTAAATTGTTACATAGCTTTTTGGAAATTTTGTCACAATTCTAAATCAATTTTGTTTTAATTGATAATAATTATTTTATTTATTCTGCTTAAATTTTTAACTCGTTTTGGTTACTGTTATTGATTACTTTTAAATGTTGTGAATCTCAATCTTATTAGTTATTTATTTGAGTGAAATTTACAATTAACTTTTAGTAAAATTATTTTAAGTATATAAATTTTGAGGTAATTTTATAGATAATTCTTGTACTTATGTTAAATTATATAGGTTGATAGAAAATAGCTTTACCTTTGAATTTACTTTAATGAACTCATGTTGTTTTATGAATCCAAATGTTGGCTAATATTTGAATTTTCTGATAGAAATTTATATTTTATATTGTTTTAACATATAAGAATGTAAGTAGTTATATCTGTGTTATGTATAAACAAATCGTAAAGATTTATTTTTAAAATTGTTCATGTGCTTGTTTAAAATAAATTGTTTGATAATATGAGACTCTCTCTTTTCTGTTGTATAAATTAAATGCGTACAGTATGTGCAAAGTTATTTTTTCATACATTTATAGGTGACATAATGGAAAAAATTTTTTTTAGTTACCACTTTATATTTTGCAGTAGAATAAATTTAAATCTTAGTAAATAAAATACATATTAGGAGAAAAATGTTTATGAACTTTAACGTATCACGTTCATACTATTTGACATTAGTGAAGCAAGTGTAATTAATAGAGAAGGGAAGTATCCAAATTTGTTATAAACATTCCAAATGTTTTTGTTTAAAATTTTATAATTTGAAGTTATTACGATTATTTGATTAACATAATGAATATATGACTCATATTAATTTTCTACGCAAATTTAAAATAAAAAAAAGTTTTGAGAGTTTGCTACTATTTAAAGTTAACTTCTAAAAAAGCGTACTTAATAAAGTTTGAATGTAGGAAATTAATTCTATATATATTTCACGAAAGAGATATAAATTGCGTTTAATATTGAAATTAATTCTAACTATTGAACATAACATAATTTTTACTAGTATTAAAAGACTAATTTTTACAGATTTTTTTCCCTGATAGTATTTGTTTCACAAGTAGTTCTAATTTTCGTGGTAAACTGTAAATTTTCATAGAAAGAACTTAATATATAAAATTGAGTTTTAAGCCTGAGTAAGCCATACCGCTCAAATTTTTATTTCCAAATTTCATTTTAATAAAATAAAAAAATGTGACATTTTTTCCATATGAATCAATTATATATTTTAAAATATTTACTTTTGAGGTGTCTAAATTTTCATACATGATTATGTTTTCCCAAAAGCTTTACCTAATTGTAAATGTGTAATCTTTGCTAAAATATATTTAATAAAATATAGAAATATTTATGAACATTCTATTTATAAGGTATCAAAAGTGCGTATATGCCTTTTCGGTTATGGATAATATATGTATGGTATGACAAAAAAGAAAAGGGTTTATATATTTCCTGTGTAAAATTTCTGACTTCTTTGGGTCACTCGGATTTATTATTTTAAAATACATGTTAAATGCATATTAAAAATATCACATATTTCAGTTGAAATTAAATGTGAAATTATTCTTTTAAGTTATTTTATTTCTAAATTAACTAATTTTTGATTAAAATGAGAAGGAACAAAAGGTAAATTTGGAACTGATTCTTTTCATGATTGCATCAAGCTGTATAAAATTTTATTGTAGAAAAACATAGAAATTAAAATGATCACTTTGTTTTTATATATATTTAAAAGTGTATTTAAAGATCTGAGATTTATTAGAAAATTGATCAATACTTTTTTCATGTCATTTATATGCGATGTATTATATTAGTAACAAAAAAGCATTTATCTCTTACAAATTTTTGTTTTAGTTCTAGAATATCTATGAAAACATTGGAATAATTATACTAATTGAAAAAGTAAATTTTTAATGAAACTGTTGTGATTGAAAATAATTTCAACTCTTAAAATTATTAGTTTTTAAAATTTTGAAATAAGTGAGGTAGAGACCAATGAAATATTGGATTATCTTTCATTAGTTGTTGATTACATATTAACATAAAACCAATAACTAAGTGGGATGTATCTGCAGGAAAAAAAAATTACGTAATCTGCATATTTGGTTTTCTTCTTATAAAATATTATAAGAAACAAGATTAGACAAGGAAACAAGATATTTTTATGATTTTTTTAGTACATAATATTTTGAAAATATTAAAAAAAAATTAATTTTTACAAATGGAAATTTAGAAAGTGCTGAATATTTTGGATACTTTTCTTGGTTTTTCTGCATTTTACTATGACGAATGTTATTGTATGGAAATAAGGTTAAATTTCTCTTTTTCGCTCATAACTTCTCTTGCACATTTATAGTTATAAATTTATAAAAAATTAGGTATGTTTACATGGTTTTTTACAAAAATTATTTTTCAAAATTAATTTTGTATTCCTATATGCATGTTTTTTTTTGGGGGGGGGGACCTGGGTAATCGGATTTCTCTCTCTCGAAATGAACAGTACAACTGCCAATAGAATTGCACAAAAATTATTTTGCAAGAATTTCCCTCTTTTTGTATGCTTTTTTATTCGTGGTAGGTAGATAAAAAGTTGACTACTTATTTTAATTTTAATCGATTACTGTTTAAAGACTAAATTTTTATTCTTATAAACGTTAACTATGGAAAAGCTAAATGAAGCTTAAATATCAACCCTGGTTATATTGTTGCAAATATTCAAGAATAACATTAAAAACAAACTTTTTAACTTTCTTCCTTTTTATAGAGATAAAAAAGAAAGAAATAATAATTTTTATTGAAATTTGATTTAAAATATTTTAAACTTTAATTCTTGTATGCATTTTAAGCGACTTTGAAAATAAGAATTTTGAGTTTGCTATGTTGCGAACGTTGCACAGTACAAACTTTTGGGTAAACAAAAAGATCTTTTGCACATCTTTTCCTTAAAAATAACTGATGAATATATATATATATATATAAACGTTCTTATGCGTCTATTGATTTGCGCACCCAGACTACACTCTGTGATCGCGCATATTCTTTTGATGTAATATAAACGCTTGAAAACGAAGATATCAGCTCATGTGTCTTTTGACTTTGTTTAATAATTATGAAGCAATTGGGAAAGTTGAAAGGCTTCAAGCTATCAGAAATAGGCTACAGAAAATTAAATTGAAGCAGTTCTTACATTTCATTATTTACATTCACAAATTATGTTCAATTCTATATTTTCGGATAATATAAATTTGTAATAAACGAATTCGGTAATAGAATTTCCTTAAGTAACCTGTACTTTATACTTCCGAAATTTTTAAATAACTATTGATATGTAAGGATTAATGTGTGTGTGTCTGTACTTTTGAATAAAACTTCATGCAAACGGAGATTACGAAGAGATTGAGTGGTAATTTGTTGAAAATTGTTATTTGGTTTCTATCTAATTGATTTCTTTCAGATACATGGATTATGTACAACTTCATGTCATTTGAATGCTTAGAATGCCTCAAATTTTTTCTGTTGAAACCAATTTTTTAAATCAGATCTTTACTTGTAAATTTTAGGCAAAAGTGAAAAATTCTATTTCTATATCAATTAATTAATTTTCATAAATTTGAAACATAAAAGCCTTAGTGCGACATCAACTATTGCAACAAAATTTGTTTTTATTCATATTGTTAATATCATTTTTATTTTATTTGCTGATTTTTATATTATGCAATTTCTGATAATTACAAAAGAAAAATGTTTTTAAATAGACGGATTATTATTCAGATCTGAGATTCCTCGGACTCAATCAAACAATCCATAAAATTAAATATTTATCATTATACTGATATATTGTGTGTGCTTAGTCATATTAAAAATTATAGCCCGAGAAGAGGTTTCCCTTGAACAATTTGTGAAAACACATACGATTCTATTTCGTTGGAAGATCAAGAGAATTTCAACAATGTGTCCATTGCTACAATTATTTTTGATTGAAGATTAGAAATGTTTGCCTCTTTAATGATACGGTAAAAAAAAAAAAAAATCTCAATGAAATTTTTTTGATGAAATCGAATTTGAATCTGTTCTTTATAATAAACGTATCAAAATTTATCAGCAAGATAGTCAGAGTCATGATTTTTTTTATTCTATCAGTGGGGCAGTGGTTCGAGGAAAGATGCCCTTATGTTAAAAGCGTATGTAGAAGCTAACTATAGAAGCAATGCCTTATGGGGATTGATAATTGTCTCATTTTTGCTATTTCTATATATTTTTCAAACAATCCAGATTGTAACTACTTGCAAATTATTGGGATTCAATGCATGTAATTCTTAGTTAAACTCTGCACTGTTTTTAACTATGTACATTTATTAACAAAATTTCCAATTTTTGTAGGCTTGGATTGATTGTTTTCTTTGGAGTGACTCTGCGACATAAGAAAAAAGTACAATTAGAAGTTCTATAGACATCAAAAGTTTGACAATTTTTGTATTTCAATACATTGAAGGTATTATTGATATGAAATTGGATGTTTTGGGTAATTAGTAAGTTGATGAGATTTTTAATATGATGTTTAATTGTAACTGAGCATTATGTTAAATATTTTTGGGAATTCCTTGCTTTCCACGAGAGCATAGAGGTGTGTCGCTTTTTACAAATATAGTTTATAGTGTTTATTGTATAGTAACAATAATGATATATGGCTGATGATAAATTAATTTAAGAAAACATTTCATAATAGCAAACTTGTATGAATCTGTTTAGTTTTTATTGGAAGTTAGAATTCTTAGTTGTAAAGTTCTACTTTTTTAATGATAAGTTTTTTTTCTTTGATTCGATATGAATTGGAGATATTTCTGTGAGAATTAAAATAGTTATTGTATATAGCTTTAAAATATTTGGTGAGAATTAAGAGAAACTGTCTTTGAATGGTTAGGAGAATTTTCTATTTCCTCTTCATAGTTTGGACTCGTACTGAAGCTCTGTTTTTCTTTCTATAACTGTCAATTATTGTTTCTATAACTCAAGTAATCTTTAAGATTTTTCTGTTTAGGTCCCAAAGATCTATCTGTCATTTTTCCAAAATTCTAGAACTGGAATTATTTTTTATTTAATATTTCTTAGATGTAAAAAATGTTTCTTGTTGAAAATAACACCTAGATATTTAAGGGAATTGATAAATTTAGCGCTACCACACACGTTCAAAATCAAGAGAAAATGCATATTTTGTCGAATTCCTTTAAAAGAATTGAATGAAATGTGTAAAACCACTACCGGACAAAGTTACATATCATATACGTCGAATATATAAGCGTACACGTATGTGTGGACGGCGTCAATAGAGGAATAGTCTTCATAAGCACATGTTGTAAAACACCCTTTTCGTTCGCTAGCATACTTCGCTGAATTTCTTGGTGTTTTTGAACAATAGTCGATTGAATTCTACTTCTAACAATTGCATGAGTAATCACAAACAGATAGATGATGGAATAAATGTTGAATTGTGGAGAGGATCGAAGTAGGCCAGTCACTAGTCCAGATTTGTAGAGAGTTCAGTTTAAATACCACCCTCTTATGTATCTTAGAGAAAGCTCCAGAAGACCATATCTATTGAGAGAAAGCTTGGGTAAGGTCCCCCAAAAGCCACGACGGCCAGAGATGATCACCATTTGTATATTCTGGTGAAGTGTAACAGGAATGCTACAGTTTTAGCTTTCTCGTGACTTGTATACGGTCACTAAAACCCAGGTTTCAAAGATAATTGTTTCCAGAAGACTTCACGAGAGAGGTTTGCTTAGATGAAGACATGCGATTTGCATCCCTCTCAATTATACCGCTGGAGAGTCCGTTTAGCATGGTGTAGAGAGCATAAAGATTAGTATGGATCAATGTGTGGCCGTTCTCTTCACTGATGAGTTCTGGTTCATCGAGACCACAGAGTCCCACCCTTTGTTCACATAAGTATAACCAAGGACCTTACTACTTGCTTTCCAATGTCCACGAAATTGGCTCTTATGGCGGTGTTGGCTTAATTGTATAATCAGCCATCATGTTAAATGACTTCTCCATGTCTTTGACAGAGGCAATGTTACTGTTGTGAGTTGTAGGGATGAGGTTTTAAAGCTCTAGGTTCGCTTTTTCTGAGGCACAGTTAGCGCTAAGCTAATTTTAATGGAATGATAACGCGATGCTACATAGAGGTCTTCTAGTTGACAAATTTCTAAAAAGTGAGGATATTCGCCAGTTGAATTGATCAAGCAGATCTCAAGACCTCAACCCTATAGAGCATATCTGGAACGCTCTGGTTAGGGTAATTGCAACTCGCTAGCCCTCTCAGAAAACCATCCTGGGCCTGAAAACAACGTTGCTGAATGAATGGAACCAA
The DNA here is from genome assembly GCA_030067965.1 of Latrodectus elegans. Lineage (NCBI taxonomy): Eukaryota > Metazoa > Arthropoda > Arachnida > Araneae > Theridiidae > Latrodectus > Latrodectus elegans. The sequence goes on from CM057817.1 coordinate 47,764,410, forward strand.
TTGCCACAGTGGTGATCATAAAATGCCTTATTTCAAGTATCAAATCACATTTCAAAGTTTGTATGTCTGTAAGGGGAGCATACCCCCTATTAACCCATTTTTTTGTTCTATTTTGTAACCACTGTTGCATGCGTTACGACTCCATTGAGTATTACGCACGATAAGGCTTGTGTTTTCAACTGATGCATGATTATCTATTTTGTAATTTAGCAATGTATGTACATATCAAATGTCATTAAAATCGGTTCAGTAGTTCTTGAGATAATTGACGAAATCTGAAAATTATTTTAATTTTGAATAACAGTGTATTTTTGAATGAGATCTTTGGGTTGGATTTGTTTTTAAATTTTCCCAAGATAATGGCCTCCGTTGAGAGAATGAGTTTATTTTCGCAGTGTAATGTGCAAAATGTATGTAGAGCAATGAGTTGCTATTGTTTATAGTTCAATTTTCGTATTTTATCTCAAATAAGGCATCGCACGCGTCAACGATGGCAGAATGCATAGTTCGATTTGGCTAATTGCGATTAAGATATATTAAAAGATGATATTTCAAAGTATTGGTCTGCCGTAAGATTCTTGGGGATGTCCTTGGTTTCATAACTTTGATATTGATTCTCCATCATTACTGACTATAATATAATTTTTCTAGGAAATTAAAGTTTAAGTGTGTGATATTTGCTTGGCATCATACAGATAAATTAGATTGACTCTAAGTCCTCTAAGGTATTCAAAAGCATCCTGAATATTCAAACTAATCACTATTATGTATGTAATTTTTCTTTTTCTTGTATTTGATTTATTATTGCATTAAAGTAATGCCTTGTGGATGCGTTGTATTGGAATCCGAATTGTCTGTCACTGATTTAACTTGTAATGAAAGCATGATTATAGTCATGTTTACTTAGGTAGTCCCTGATAAGTTTCTCTAAAAGTTTCTCAACTGCTCGTCTTAGGCATATTAGTTGTAATGATCATAGTTTCTTGATATCTTTGTGTTTCTTGTGCAACAACACAACTTATCTGAATTCAAAGCAGGTTGTGTACAGGTGTAGATTCATACATTTATTAAAAATAGTGAGAAAGAATGGTAAGTTTAATGGGCAAATTTAAATATGCTATTGTTAATATAATTTAGTCTTAATGATTTATTATTGTTGAGGAATTTTATTGCCAGATTTTTTTGTGTAAATGGTTATTTGGTGTGTCGATTGTTATTGGAAAGTTTGAGTCACTTGTTATTGGAGAGTATGAGTCATATAATTTGTATTCTAAAATATATCGTTAATCATGCCTTAAGAGAATAATTTTATAGTGATGTCATAGATAATAGTTGGTACTGTTTGAATTGACTTAGTTATTTATTGAAACTTATGGAGGCAGGTTGATGTGAACAATTCATATTTATTTCAGAGTGTTTTTATTAAGTGATATTGTGCTCTGTTAGTGCAGAAGAAAATCTAATTTGCTATGTTTCATCTTTGTTTTATCATTTTTTCAGTATGGTAGATAATTTATTTTAACATTAAACGTATGTCGCAGTATCCGTCATTCACTTGATATTATTATTTTCCAGTAAACTATTATGCATACTACTGGCCATTAAAAATGATGCATCAGGAAAAAACTCCAGTGAGAATATGATATTTAAATGGAAACGACAAGTGGTAGTATATTAAACTGGAAATGACAAGTGATTAAATTTTCAAGAAATGTGCTAGCATGATCCTGAGAAATCAGAACCCAGAACAGTATTTTCTGAAAACAATAGCAGTTACACCTGGATATTGAATCAAACACAGGTTGGATGGCCTGTATAGATTTAGCTCCCCATACAGCTTCAACATGATACCAAAATTCTACCAACTAGCGTTTGGAGACGTACAAGTAAATGAACAACAATTGAACAGATGTTTTATACAGATCACAGAGACTCGGTCAGTCAAACATTTTCTGTATCAAAGTTGATAAAATACCATCTATATGTGTTTATCCATTACCCTGTTAAAATGTAGCTTTTTACAGAGCTCAAATAAAGGATGGAGTCGCGAACCTTAAGAAAACAGAAATGCTACAGCCATTAATCAAAATTCCGTTACTTCTAATAAGAGGTTTTCGAAATGCATATAATTGGCTTCCCATGTACTCCAGGTAATGGGTCAATATGACGATGCAAAATGTTTGCCGATCTTATAAGTTCTCCATGATGCCATAAAATACGTATGCGACCGTCATGAAACCGTAAATTAATCTGAAAATCTCTAAAAACACAATGTTTATATTTCTAAAGCTAAATTCATTGCTGATCACACCACTGAGAACATTTTTGTCTGGAATATTGCGTCTAGAATAGTGGAAGCTGTGATCACATCAAGCTGGTAGTCCATGTTGCTTCAAACGTCGTCAAGCTGTTCGTGCATTCATATGTTTTCTGTATGCGATTCTATTTGTAATACGTTAGTAATTTTAATGGGTGTTAATAATACTGTGTCACCGAGATCCAGTACAGCATTCCTTATGTCCATCTTATGTTCATGGATTTAATATTCTGAAAACATTCGTGGAATCTCGACCGACTCGAGCATCAATACTTTGATACTATAGCTTGCAATCATGATAGGTTACAAGTCGACCTCCATCGAAATCAGCGATGTGTTGGAATGTGTATTTTTCTTACAGGAGGCATAACTATAATTTTTTACCTCGCAAAAACCTTCAAATGCAATTTGTACATGAGAAACATGTATAATTTCTTTATTTAAGCACAAAATATTTTTCGTACCCTCTGTCCATTTTATATGAATACGTTAGAATACTAATGATTGGTATATCACTTTTTGCCATCGAGTAAATTTCACCCGGGTAGAGTATCCCCTTCTAAACGTAGGAATTTTAACGGCCAGCAGTGCGTATATAAGGTTGATTTTTCAGATATGAAGTTCATTCGATATTTTAAATCTGTTATACATGACCTCTGGCTGCATGCAGTTTTCAGTGTATTTCATTGTACTGCAGATTATTATGGCTTGTTGCAATCGGTTGTTTACAAGAATGAATTGATTGATAAACTGTAGACCTCTACCATAATGAAGCAGCTTATACAACTCGTAAATACAAACGTAAAATTTAGCAGCATGGTGGATATATCTGAGATAAATCTAACTCAAAGTTAATTTAATACCGATGCTTGGAGTAGCAGTTACTGCTAATCGTGCCTACGATGGAGCATAATGTTTTTATTATTTTTGTAAAATAATGTTTTTATAATGTTTTTATTATTTTTTTATTTAAGAGAGCTATGTTCTAAGCCATATCACTGTTATATTTTGCGAATTAAATTTGACTGATGTCTATTTTTTTTGAATGGCCAATGACTTAGCTGGTATTATTTATTCTCTGATTTCTCTTGCGTTCTTATGTAATGGACAATTATTTTTTATATATCATACATGCCGAAACAGTGGTAATTCTTTTTGTGGCATTCATTTATTTTATATTGTTTTAAAACAAAATTAGTAAAATATTTCTAATTAATAATTATGTTGAATGATTACCGCTAATATATTCTCATTTATGACGTTACTGGCAATATTTAGGCAGTGAAAATGGTTTTCACAGCAAAGAGATACTCTATAATTAAATACTTTATAAAAATGTCTTATGTAAATATAGATGTAGTTTGTATATAGTACTACTTTGAGTTTCATGAAATCGTGACATTTGTCCAATGTAAAATATTCACTGCTTTAAATGCTCTGCAACAAATATTATATTTTTTCTTGTGGGTGGAATATATATTTTAAAGATATACATGGTCAATATAGAAAATGTTCAATATTTATTATTTTGTGTTGTAAGTAGTGTAAAATGACACTAATGTTTCTTAAAATTGTATAAGTTAGCAATTTTTTGCTGTGATATAAGTGCCTTATATATATGCTTAAATTCCAATTGCCAATATGTTTCTTCTTTGAAATTATTAATTTAATATGTATATGTTTTCTGAGTATTATTATGGAGAACTGAAATGTGTGAAATTATGACATGATTGTGTATGTGTAAAGATATAAGTCACATAAGTTATTATAGAAACCGTTATTTGATTCTGCTTTCTTTCAGGAAACAAAATATATTCATAACGCCTGTAAAATTATTTAAATTGTGACTTGAAAAGGATTTAAATATTTTTAATTATTATTAAATAATAATTTTGTAATTGCTGTGAATATATTGTTTTTCATTAAAATTTTTTGCTTCTTGAAAAACTATTTATTTTCCTTTAAAAACTTATTATTTTTATAATGAAAACGTATAATGTGTAGAATACAGTAAATATATGTATAGCATCTGATGACTTTTCATATTTGATTATCAAATATAAGAAAATATTTCTATAAAGTACAAAAGCAATACTTTAAATTTTTTGAACTGTGTTTTTTAAACTCCAATTAGTTTCTTAATTTTTATGATCTGCTTTAATAAACATATGATATGAGTTTTGAAAAATATAACACTTTGTTTGAAAATCGCCATTTTGAGATAGTTCTCCCTCAAGAAACGAATTGTCTCATTGCGGTAAAAGTTATCTAAACTGTGCCATGAGATAAATAATTCTATTATAAATGTTATACAAATTTATTGCGATATTTTTTTTTTGCTTTTTGTTTTCTATAAAAAATTAATGAAAATTTTACCTCAAAGAAGACTGAAAATGAATGAAATGACGAAAAGAATAGAATGCATTAAACTCTGAAGATATTTTAGATGTAGATAATAAAATAGAGGCGTTTTTTTTAATATGAAAATTTTTATTTTCCATTATTTTGTAACTTTACTTTTTAAGCACTCTTTTCTAAAATTTGACTAAAAATTATTTAATTAAATTAATGGTATGATTATGAAAAATGTAACACTTAAATTAAAAATAGCTGTTTCATATTTTGCTTTTTTTCTATAATCATAAATGCTCTCGCTACAACTATAAAATTATCGAAATTTATTTATGTGTGAAAAGGAATCCTTTAAGTAATAGCTTTGGGCCTGTTTTTTTAGTTTGTTATACTTGTATTCTATAAACAATGAAATGTAGAAAATATAAGGTACATTACATGTGAAGTTCTTTCTTATTTGTGAGATAAAGATATAAGGACTATTTTTATAAGAATCAAAGTCATTATTTGTAGTTTTAGAGCTGTATATGGTATCATTTTAAGCAGTAAGGATTTATCATAGGGAATGTATGAAATGGTTTTAAACATTAATTCTTTTGAAAAATGTTTTGTATACGGTTTTATTTTCGTTGATTTATATTTACATTTATAAAAAGTATTTATATATAAGTTTATAGTTTTATACATAATATATTTAAATTCATAATTCAGTCTAGCATAATTAACATTTAAACCATGACAAATTGTCAATTTATTATCAAAAAGTTAGCATATAAGTCGAGTACTTCCAAATATGGGTTTAATTGTATTTAAATAAAAACTATAATACCAAAATGTATGGATGAGTGTAGAAAAATGTCAATTACCACCTTTTAGCTCTTTTCTGTGTTTTAATAAAAATGTGACAAAGATCCAAGAACTTTTCTGTAAGTTTTGCTTTAATTCTGAAATTGCTGATCTATAAAGTATTTTAAAGAGTTATATTGTTTTCGTAATTTTATATATTATTTTAATTGTTTTTTGGATAATTTGTGTTGTTGTCTTGTGTAAGCTAGGCTGGCATTATGGAGTGCGCTGCTTCTCTTTCCCAATTGAACCATATTTTAGTGTGGAGTCTAACTTCCTCAGTACATAAATGCCTTAGGGACCCATTTATAGGGTAGGCAACCATTCACAACCCATTCATACAAAGAAAGAACAAAAATATGATAAACAGGGAGAGAAAGGAAATTTTAAGCAGAAAAAATATCTTTTTTTGAAAAATATCAGCTATTGATATAGCATGAGTATAATAAAAAAATATTGGCGATTCTTATGCTACATAAGTAACTGATATGCTAAACTGAAAAGGAGTTAAGGGATATTAAAATATAATAGATCTAAATTTTTATTGAATTATAGATCAATGGGTTTATTCCCTAAGATACAGTAGTATGTGACACAAAGAAAGAAGCAAATGCATATGAGATAAAATTGAATTCTTGCAAGTGTCAGGTATGTCCATAACTCAAATACATAACATCATAAAAATTTTAATCACACATAAAAATTTATAGAAATCATCTAACTTGGTGAAAGTTATGGTCATAATATCGTAACTTTCTCCAAGTTAACACGAAGGAGACTGCAAGAACTTTCAAGGCATATTAAGAGCTAACAATGATATGAGATACGAAGAATACCGTGAGCAAGAATTTAAAAGGTGCTGTTCTAGAGAAAAGTGTGTTGCATACACTGAGGGTTGAGACGCAACAAAAATTGTGGCATTATATAATGCCTGAGAGCGTAAATTTAGAAACGCACAAGATCAGTTTGACTCAGTATTTTTAAAATAGTATTAGGCTAATGATAAAAATGATCGGAAGTTTGAAGATCACGTAAAATAATTCAATCTAGCAGATCAGAATGGATAAAAAAAATTGCTTAAAGACATGTATCTGAATCTTTGCATGCGTTACGTTTGCGTGATTTCATTTAAGTCGGCTGATAAGGAGATAACAATGATCAGAGTCTCTCTTACCTTAAAAGTAAAAGAAATTTGCTTTTTTGAAATGAAATCGGAAAATATAATGTCATTTGCAAAAATTTTCAAGTTTTGGAATAAATGGCAAAATAAACCATCATAATTCTTAGCAGAAAATCTTTGAATTATAACATTTCTATAGAGAAGTGGAAAACATTATTAAATTATTAGAAGTGGAGAACAAAATTGAAGTTCTAATGAATTATCGTCGCAGCTTAGCGTAAGTCTTTTTAGTTAGAAGAAAGAAAACTCTAATTTTTTAATCAAATAAACTGCTTTTTATGAATAAAAAATTATAATAGAAATCAAGACCTTTACATTAAGTATACATTTCATTATTAATTTGACATTTTATTGAGATATTTGAAAATTTTGAGAAACAGTAAAGTTCTAAATATATATTATTACTCTTTGACCTATATACATAAATCATTACGTACAGCCTTTAAACATAGATTATATAAATTATTACTTTAAATCTGATGATATCTCAATTTTTTTATTTTATCATTTAATTTTTTATAATATCTTATCTCCTTAAACATTTATAAAATGGTCACATCCATGGAAGAAATTATGTTTCAGAGAAAAAGAAATTTTAATAATCTATAAATTTATAAAATAATAGAAATAAATTTAATGCATTATTTTTTTAATTTTCAGTGTGTTAAGTTACTTTGTGTGTTTAAGTTATTAGTATTTAAAGTAATAAATTTTGTTAAAAATAAAGTATTTCTTTTTTATTTGAAATGCTATTATAATCAGATTCTTATTTAAGTTGAGCCATATTTTGAATAATTCAAAATATGGCTCAACTTAAATAAGAAATTTGTAATCATAAATTTATAGAAATTTGTAGAAACTACTGTGTTTTTTCTGAAGTGCAAAATACAATACACAAGTATTAATGAATGGTTTTTATTTAATGTATTGTAATTGGTTTATTTTGTCTATGGAAAAAATGTGTTGGAGTTATTCTTTCATGATAAATCATGTCAAGAATATAAAAATAAATTACAAGAGACCAAATGTTACACCGATAAACATCTATATTGAAAGAAGAATAGTGTATATACATGCGTCATTTGTAGAAAACTACAAATGCGGTAGAAGTGATAAGAGAGAATACATTTAGATATCATATTCCATTGATTTTTAAAAACACGTGACAACAATAAACCACAATAGAAAGCATACAAAGACATGTAAAAATGCAATCTTAAGTAAAATACCCACGACTATCTAATGTTTTCTTTTTGTTGTGCCATTTACATGACAAAATTCTGGTGTATGTTCTTCTGAAATTTGCATTGCACAGTGCGTAGCAGAAAGGGTTTACGGTGCTGTTGATGTAACAAAGATAGTAAGCGAAATTCCACAATCCAGGACTTATGCAATCGTTATCTTCACAATTTAAGAGGGTTTTGTAAAGGACCAGAACGTTGTAAGGGGTCCAAGTAACGGTGAAAGCAAATAATATAGCGCTTAGTGTTTTAGCCGCCTTCATTTCTTGTTTCCTTTCCTGCTGCTTCCTTTTCTTTTTTGGTGCCCTATGTTTTGCCACTTGCTTATGAACTAGTTTGGTATTAAGAGGGAGTCGAATGGCATCCACGGCTGAATCAGCTGCTCTCAACAAACTGTTAGTTGTTTCCTGTTCCAATGAGCTTTTGGCATTAGTAGTTTCATCTGGCAATGTTTCGATTGCATCTGGATTTCCTTCCTCATCATCCATTATCATCTTAATTGAAGGTTGAGTTTCCCCTTCAACTGAAGCTGACTTTTGTGGCAGACGAATTAAAATTGTATATACTGAATCTGGAGAATAGGGAGGTGTTTGTGGTGTTGAAGTCGAAGCTGCTGTTGGTTGACGAGGGCGCATCGCTGCAACACTCGTGCTTGCAACAGGAGCGGTTGGTGGTGCTACTGGAATAGTTACTGGTCTCGGAGTCATTGATGTTGTTTGACGTTTCCATTCCGGTATGATGGGTTCGAATCTTCTTTGGCCATTATTTCTTTCTGTCATTGGAATTGCCTGATCATTTGTCTTTTGCGACGAAGTTGAAGGAGCAGATAAGGTTTGCAATTGCAAAGGAGTACGATGGTCAATTCGTAAATTCATTGATGCTGTTCTGGAACAGGGTTGCATTGGTGTCTCGAGTGATGCCGGTGTAGTAGCTGGGGAGTCATGACTAGTACTTTCTTCTTCTTGCTGATCACCACGATCCATCCTGCACCAAGTGCGTAAAATCTCTGTAATTTTCATTCGTTTCGATTCCGGATTCTTAGGAAGATACTTTGAGGTTTCAACGCAAAGTGATGTTGGAACGTATGTCGTTTCTGTTGTTTCTTCAATGACGCAGGATTCAGATCGAAACTTTTTGCTTTCTTCAGTTTTGCGAACTACTTCTTCATGTTCCGGTGGATCATCGCTTGAGGTTGATTTTTTACTATCTTCCTTTTTGCCAGCCTGCAAATGAGTTAAATCTTTTTGCCGTTGTTTCGTTTCCCTCCAAATTCTCCAATATAAAATGCACATTACCGTAACGGGGACGTAAAATGCTGCTATAGCTGTTCCAAAAGTGACATAAGAATTAGTTTCCAAGAATTGAATATAACAGTAATTTTTCCTTACTGTTCTGCGCCCTTCAATGTAAGGCCAAGCATAAATCCATGGTGGCCATAACATCAATGATATTACCCAAGCAGAAGCAATCATAAATGCAGCTCTTCTAGTTGTTCGAAGTGCTCGATATGTTAAGGGCCTTGTTACGGAAAAATATCTATCAAAACTGATGATAAGCAAATTAAGTACCGAGGCATTGCTATTGAGATAATCAAATGCCAACCACGAATCGCAAACAAAATCCCCCAAAGGCCAACCAATCAACAAATACATTGTAAATAATGGCATGGAAATTAGACCGATTGAAAAATCCGCGACTGCTAAGCTTAAAAGGAAATAATTGCTGATTGTTTGAAGTTGCTTATCCATTTTGAATGAGATCATAACCATGATATTCCCAATAACCGTGATTATGCTGAGCATCCCGGCTACTACTGCAATGAGTATCATTTCAAAAATAGAATATGGTGGCTTGTCTGGTTCAGGCTCACTTACTGATTTCATAGTTGTATTTGTCTCATTTAACGATGTTATAAAGAGAGTTAAAGCTGTTGTAGTTGTAAACAACTGTACTTCCTCCGAAACCATCTTGAAATTTTACTTATGAAATGCTTTAAAAATTCAGCAAGGATTTGTACTTTCTGTCACGACGTGCCTAAAATATCAAAAATGCATTAGTTTCAAATAAATTTACATTAGTAAATATTAACATTTAAAAGCAAAATTATTTTTACATTGCTAATTAAGTGTTTAAACTTCAAAAGCAAATTTTATTATAATTTATAATGTAAAAAGTAAGAATCTGTTGTTGAAATGCTTATTTTCTCTGTGTGAGTGCGAATAGCATAAGTTTTTTTCATTTAAATTTCATTTTACTTATTATAATAATTTCACATCAACACTTTTTTAATCAAAAATATTTTTGATTTATTTTTTTTGGAAATATACATTTTATTCTCAATGATACAAATGTTTCCAAGTTAACTTAAATTAATTTTTTGTTGCGGAGTCATGAAAATGGTTGTGAAGCTTAAAATTTTCCAAATTCTTGAGCTCTTTCTGTAACTTGTTTTATTCTAACACCTTTGTAATTTTACATCGTTATTTCTGTACATCAATATAAGGAGTTATATTTAATCAGAAAAAAGAGAAAGGCAAGTAAGAAAATATTCCTTTATATCTTGTTTTTGGTTGCCTTGACCTTTGTTATTATTGGTATAAACGAGTATTTATTGTAACTTTTATAGGACCGAAATAAAATGTTGGCATATTTAGCATTCAATTAGATATCTAGCTATCTAGTCACTGATATTATCAGCAGAAATAACCTCAACACCGTGACTGCCTATTGATCTGAAGCAATAAAGATTGTTTATACATATCAAGCACAAGTTGCTTTAGCTGGAAAAAAAATCCCGAAGGAATAAGTTAAATAGATGGCTAAGCGAAATATTGAAACTATGATTGCACTCTTATTTCTATGAGAAGCATTCCACTGCTTTTGAAAATATTGGATTTTTTCAGAGATTCATTCATTTATAAACGTAAAAAAAATTCTCTAACTAAAAGAAAAGTGTTAAATATCAATAAAAGTTCTTTAGTAACATACTAATACTACCATGAAAATTAAAATTTTTTAATGATTCATAAAATTAGTGCCATAAAGATTGTATATCGGATATTTGGTGTGTTCGGAGAAAATTTAGAATAAAGTTTTAATGGATTTGATTTTATATTTGACATTTTTAAATATTTAGTTAGAAATTTTTATACTGATTGAGAGTAATTTTTACAGCTTTAATTGTTATTAGAAAATACTTTTTAATTTATCTAAGAACAGGCTCAATATTAAATTTTGAACTTTAAAACTTTCTTGTGAACATCGTCCCTGAGATCCATTTATATATCAATTTGTTTACTTATATGTTTCTCTTTATATTGTGTATACAGTTATTTATGTCTGTAAAACTATGTATATATAAATCTATCCATTTAACAACATATTTAATTTTAAATGACCGAAAATAAATCTGGAAAGAAGAAAATTTTTCTGTGTGTAGAGTTCAGGTAATTTGAACGCCTGAGCATAACAGGTGGTGTTTTTGACAGCATATTCTCCAAACTCACTGTAAGGAATACCTTGGAAATGATCATGGAAAATTGATCGAGATATTTTTTTATATAAATTCCTTTTTATTACTTCAATAAATGTATTGACAAATTATTTTTCATTCTGAGAATTTGAAATTATCATCAAAAGCGGGCTTTTGAATATCTCCGTTGTTTTCAAATTATAAAATTTTTATGCTGCTTAAAATGAAGTTTACGCAGAAAAAAAATGCTTAATTCATCTGATCTGTGTGGTATTCTACAAAATATGTTTATCGCCTTTTTAAAGTTTCTGTTAACTTGATTGAGATGCTGGTGAATATATTTATATTAAAAGTAAAATTACTTTTAGATAATTTTATGGGCTAAGATAATCTAAGGAATTTTAGAGCTTAAAAATATGTTAAATATAAAATTTAATAGAGTAATATTAAAACATGTGTTTTCTTGATGCTCAATTTTAATATTCTTTTAAAAAATTACTGTATCTGAATTCTGTTACATGTAGTCTATCTCTTTATTAGTTGCATAAAATGAAACTTTTTTCAGCGATAGATTCTGTAATTTCAAAATTTCTGCTTAACAACTATACGTGATATTGTTCCATTAATTAATATTAGGGTTAATAATTTCTCAAAAATAATGAAATTCGTACATAATTGTAAGTGAATTATGTTAATTGGTTAATACTTTTATTTTTGTCACATAAACAATATAGTTTAATCTGCAAAATATTTTTTATTACATAAGTTATGCAATTGATTAACGATTTTCTTTGAAGATGCTATAATGCAGTGAAGTTTCTTTAAATAAACCTATGAAGGAAACGGTTTATCTAAAGAAAGTTATTTTCTATAATATTTTCAGCGCGAATACTTTTACACATTCTAGCTGTATTAATTATAGTAGGTTTATACAAAACAATGAAACATTTAATAAGCAATGCACAAAAAGTTAATTATAAATTTTTCAGATTGATTCATTCTTTAAATAAAATTCTACCAGTTAAAATTATGCTTTTATGTAATTAGCTTATATGTTTTTACATAAATTCAATCGAATTGTTTTTAAAGTTTTACAGCTTTTGATAATTTTTTGAAAACTATTATCCAAGATTTCAAGATAAATTATCCCTTTTTTGTTTTACAATCACGAGAAAAATATTATGAGTTTATCTAAAAAAAAAAAAAAAGTTAAGGTAGTAGATTCATAAATTTAAATGTAATGAAAACTGATCAAAATTATTCGCATCAAGCATTTTGTACTGAAAATTGTTAAATACTATCACAGTCCAACAAAAACCATACAAGTCTAAGAAACCATAGCTACATGGATAAGATCTTTTTATATGATTGTTAAAACGACTCTATAATTTTGTATTAATAAGCTTTCTGTGTGATACATTGCAACACTATGTATGTGCATGGTTTCTTTATTAATGATTTTTAATACTATATATTTCTTACCTTAAAATTTCTTTCTGAATTAATTATCACACTTACATGAAATTTAATTTTGTTACAACTTATGATTTATACAAAATTTTTTAAAGAAACTAGTATGAATGAAAGACTTAATAATAGGAGAATAGAGTATTAATGATTCATATATTTAAGTACACTATTATGAATATTTTTCATTCATAATATTTTTTTAAAGCCTACAAAATATTATTATTTTAAACTAAATTAAATTTTTATAAAAAATGATTTATATGCTAATTGTATTTGAATATAAAAAATGGATAACAAAAATTAAGAGCTGAATAAGTTTTGCCATTTGAATAAATACCCCAGTGGGTGATTTTATTAATACATTTTTTACATTATTATTAATAAAACTTTTCTATCCCTTAATACAGTTTTTATTAATATACATAAATGTATTTTAAATACAATATATTCTACATTATATGTAAGATATATTTATGTGTAATTAAAAACACATCGTTTAAATAATACTTTTAAAGTAGTATTGATATTTAATTAAATGGGTTGTCATAGAAGTTATAGTTACAATACATAGCAAAATCATTTTAAAATTAATCCATGAAGCTTAAATCATTCTTTGTTCGTTGAAGAGTTCAAAACAGATTGTTTAAACTTATTTGGAATCTAAACTATTTCTTTAAATAAAAGATTTTCTTATCGCCAAAGAGATTCGTTCCACAAATTCTTAATTCAAGATTGAAACACTGTATTAGGTTTGGTACAATGCACGCTATGTATTTACATCATATTCTCAAGAGAGAGGAATCCTTTAAAATAAGTGAAGTGTTAAAATTAAATGCTTGACAAATTTTTAGTCGTAGTTTTAGTTGTAACGGGGATTAGTTTTAAATTATAAAGTTATAAAGGGAAACCAAACTTGCTTTTAAATAGCATTAGATTAATGAAATATAAAAATTCAGATTACCATGATTTTTATATATTGAAATAAGAATGAAATTTTAAATTAATGTATATATGCATATAAAATATTTTTTATTGATAATTTATTAAATTTTAAAGAGATTGACAATGGTAATAGAGATTTTGGCTGTAAAAATGCATTCAAATCGAAAATGAAATAATTTATTGGTATTAAATTTGGTTTTGGAGTGAAATAATGTTTTATACTTATTTATCTTCTTATTTAAGTATGTATTTTTTAACTTAGAAATTAAGTACGATTTAGGCTTTTATAAATTTTGTTAAATTTCGCAATACGCATTGGTCGAGAAACCATGATTGCTAGCAGAATATGCATTCATAAAAGTCATATGGAAGTTCGCATGAGATCTCAATGGAGTTTCAACTTTAGCACCCGAAAACACTAATATTTTATCTTCATGGTTTAAAAAAAATTATATTAGAAAATCATGGAATCTGAGTCAAGAAATGGAATTTCTTGAAGACGATTAGTATCTGCACAAAGTACGTTTACTACAGCATGAATCATTAACATGGTGTCCAAGGTTTAAACTACCCATGGGTCTGAGTTACATACACAAAAGCTTTTTTTTTTTAATGTAATCAACCTCAAACTTGGTCACAAGTAATACGACCCTTTGTTTTTTCAGATTATTATTTCTCGCTCAGTTCCGTATACCCATCATGTTAATTATATTCCTATTTTGCAGAATCAAGGGTGAACATAAATTGCAAGTATATATTCTTCACCGCGAATGATATGGAATCATGTTAGCAGGTAACAGGAACACATCTCAACTATTTCTTCTTTACTTTGAACAACAGTCTTTACATTTCTAATGTTCTATGATCTGTGACTCTACGATATTTGCGAGATCATCATATTACACTGCTGGACAATTGCTAAGGACGGATCACAAATTGCAATGTAGCATAACATTAAGCGAGACACGAGGCCTAGTAAGATAAAATATAGTTTCCACACTGTTCAGACATTAGAATAAAGAATATTTATTGTTCTGGGAAGTACAAAAGCTGTGAAACATCTAAAAGAAAAAAAAAGAATGTTCATTTGATGCTGCATGCGGAAAAATGGAACAATGTATCTAAAAGTCAGCAGGCACCTTGAAGAAAGGTATCAATACGGGATATGTCCATCGTGGAGTGTGATGCAACATTCCACACGTCGTATCATACTTTTCACAACATTATCCAGTAGCTGTTGAGGCAGTTTATCCCATTCCTCTGTGAGTCACGGATGAGGGTGTTCTTGTTTGTCGGAGGAGAGTTTCGACCAGCAACTTGCCTCCCCAAAGCATCCCACACATTTTCAATGGGGTTTAGATCTGGAGAACGTAATGACCATACGAGGCGTTGATTACTCTCTCTGTCTAGACAATCCTGAACAGCGAGTGTTCGATGACATGTTGTGTTGTCATCCATAAAAACAAATTTATCACCGACAACACCTCGGAAAGGATGAACATGAGGAAGTAGAACTTCATTAATGTATCGTTGGCCCGTCATTGTCCCATTCGCAACCACATGTAGGGGCATGCGGTCATTGATCATGATGCCGGCCCACACCATGACACTGCATGTTGGATATTGGTCCCTTTAATGGATATTTTCTGGACTATAAGCAGTACCACTCTTGCGCCAGATCAGTTGGCGTCTACAATCCGATGACAGACAGAACCTACTCTCTCATCTGAGAATAGTACACATGCCCAGTGCTGTTTAGTCCAATTGCGATGCTCACGACACCATTGCAAACGGGCAGTACGGTCCTGCCTGGTCATTAGGACATACACAACAGGTCTGTGGGAGTATAATCCTCCTCCCTTCAAACGTCTGGCAACAGTTTTTCGTGAGATCTGCTTTCCTGAGGCAGCAAGAAATTGATTTGCCACTTGCTGAACTGTGGTGTGCCTGTTCCTTTTTGCTGATAGGACGATATATCTGTCTTCTTCAGGTGTAGTACTTCTAACACGACCTCCCCCGTGCCGCCTACTACACATTCCAATAGTTTTAAATGACTTCCACAGCCGTGAAATAATGCTGTGGGCGATGTTGAATTCCCTGGAAACATGTTATTTTTCGCCCTTCTTCGATCTTTCCAATAATTCGGCCATGCATAAAAGCATCTGATATCGGGAAGACATGCCAAAAATTTCAAGTTCGTCTATTAAATCTTTCCTGTAAAACTTTGATTTGAAACAACAACTGTCCACACGCGTCAAAACCTTTAAAGCTCTTATGAACGCTATCACGTGATGAACAGACGTGGAAAAAAATTGTATACGCATACTTCTTCTTACTATATCCCGCACTTATTGTAATTTTCCACAGTTTGCTTCCTTTCATTTTGTGCTTGCTATAGATGATAGTGTTATCCGTCCTTAGCAATTGTCCAGCAGTGTATCATATTTCAGTCGGCAATCCTTTATTTCGTGTTACCAACACCATTTTTGTTTTTCTCGATGGAGAATATATTCATCTGCAGTTCAGCTGTATTCAATTATAACTATAACGTCTTATTGTTCTTTCAGAAGATGAAAATATTTAGTCAATGGATATCGAACGATTAATACATCATTACTCGCCAGTCAATATAATCTATGAACTATGGAATAGTACCGAAGCTTCTGAAATGTTATATCCTTACATGATGTTAAATCTGTATTCAACTCTGTTTAGGCGGCTAACCATTGTTTTAATTACATGGAATGGCTCTACATCGAATGCCAATTCATCAGAATTAGTTCCTTCAAATTGTTTGAAAATTCAATTTGATCTACGGGCTATAATGTAGGTGGTAAATAAATACATTCTGTGTTATTTACTTTTCTCCCTGGCGAAGCAGTTTCGATAAAAATAGATATAAAACAATAAAAATATGAAATTAATTTTATATTTGAGATTACTGACATATACACATGCATATATTTAAATTTTAAATTTCTTCATCGATATCTTTCATTTCTTACTTTATTTGCTTATTCCCTTTATTGGGAGGTGTCATTAATAATGCATAGAAAATATTTTTCATTTTTACTCAAAAGCGAAGTAATAAGAAAATAAATGTTATAAATGACAAGAATGTTTAAATTTTATACATTTATTATTAATTTATGAGACAGTTAAAATGATCAAATAATGATTTTGCTCCTAACGTCTTTGAAAAATTAATCTATTTAAAGTAGAAAAAAAAAATTATATGTAGGTAGTAAATATTAAAACACTGTATTCAGAAATCTAAAAAATTAATTCTCCCTTAATACATTATTAATTGTGATCACGTTATTTCTAATGCAAATATAATTAAATTTATTTTAAAACTTACCTTTCCAAGGTACATTGTAATTAAAATTTTACTTTTAACTACTTAGTCATTCGAATTTTAACGTAATTGCAGCGTTACTCTATCGTAGTTCAGTTAAATAATATATTAACGTTAACAAACTCATAGTTAAGAAATATGCAATTTAAAATCTCAACAATAAAATAACTTTACACTGTATTGGGGTAGATTATACTGAAAATAATTAAATTTTAAACATTTGAGTTCTTAATTAATAATTTGATGTTATGTATAATGTAGAAGACACTTGTAAAAGCTAAATATATTTTTAAGTTAAATTATCAATATGAGTGTCTCCTTAAATTGAAAAAGAAAATTTGATCAAATACAAATAATTAATTTTATTCTAATGACTAGTATTTTTTCAATTGATCAATAAAAATTTAGATTTCTTGTTAGCACAGTTAGGTATGCAAATAAGTTTAACTTTGAATATCTGTGTGTGCGTTTGTAGTATATTCAAAAACTCTATGCTCACTTTAAAAAATAATTTATTTATTTTACGAAAATTCTTAATGATACGGAATGAATATTTTAATACTTGCATTTATTACGCTATTTACAGGAATAACTCACTAGTTGAACAAGTTAATTTCAGCATCAATTTTATATAATAAGTAATTAATGGGGTTTATAACTCATATACTGAGAGTGCAGTCCACCTTTCTTACGAATTAGCCTTCGTGCGTAAAAAAATCCTTTATATCAATAAATAAACCAAGCTTCTTGAAAATGGAAATAGTTAATAAATTACATAAAGAACTAAAGTAATATATATCCTACATATATTAAAATAAAATTGTGTTCTAAATGAATCTTTATTATGATATTTTTGGAAAAACAAATAAACATTTCAAATATTTTTTGCTGCTAATATAGAAACAAATATTTTTTAAAAAATTGATCAATAATTAAGATAATAAGAATTTAACATTATCTGAACAATAAATTTACCGAATATAATAATTCAGTTACATGAATAAAACGACAAAAAAATTTGAAGTTAAAAAGTAGTTATTTTATGAATTAAAATAATTTATTTCTGATGAAGATAAATTGAGTTAGCATGCAAAGAAATTTTTTTCCTTTATTATAGATAGATGATTGATAGTCTCACAAAATTATTTCCCAATTACTATTTATTATAAAATTGTCTCTTGCTAAACGTGACGAACTCTTAACTTTATGTGCAGTTCAAAGAAGAGATTTTTCATACATTATTTATGAGATGTTTTGTTATTTTTACCGCTTTTTATTTGGGATGGACTTGCTTGCCGAATTAAAACAACGACTGAGTAAATTTCTCAAAAAGAAATTTTGCCTGAAATTGTCAACAAGAATCAAATTATATGAAGATTTTATATTGCTAATAACACTGATAATGTCATTAGTATCAATTTGCATTTCCAACAAAATGTTAATGAAGCACGCATTTCAGGTACATAGCAAATGTATATAATTCTTAAGTAAAGCAATTTTCTTTTTCCTTTACATAAAAAAGCTTTTGGTCAGATTAGGAAGACAATTTATTAATTTATAAAAAGTAAACATGAGATATCTTTGAAAATTTTTTATGGTGCCAAGGCCTACAGCACCCATATCTATTTGCGTAACCGTGGGCCCTAGGTTGCGAAGCCTATGCTCTGTTAGGTGTTCAGCCTAATGTCAGACTCAGTATTTAGTTCCCAATCGTGGTTGGTGCTCAATTTCTTAGACCTACTAAAGGGATGAAAGGCTAAATTGTACATAAATAACCAATTAAAATAGTTTTATTAAGAATGATAAATATATAGTTAGAAATAATAAAACTATATAATAAAACTATTAATATTACGATGAAATATATTCTAAAATATATGTCATAAATTTCGCTAATTTCTATGTACATTAGCAGCTTAAAGCTACTACATTCGATATGAATAACTTACTTTTTCACATT
Source organism: Latrodectus elegans (assembly GCA_030067965.1). NCBI lineage: Eukaryota > Metazoa > Arthropoda > Arachnida > Araneae > Theridiidae > Latrodectus > Latrodectus elegans. The sequence continues at coordinate 47,783,548 of CM057817.1, forward strand.
TAGTAAGAAAAATAATTTCATTAATTTAAAGTCATTCAGTTAACAATAAATCTAAAAATATCAGAAAAACTCCTCCCTTTCTATATGAGAATTTTGCATGTATTAAAGCATAATAGCATGACATACATGTATGCAAAGTTATGTATATACTTCCGTTACATTACTTAAGATACTGTATTCATTCATCAACTTATTGTTTAATATTAATTCTTATTTTCACTTTATTATCAATTAACTGAGTATGCAGTTTCCTTTTAAAACCAAATTTCATCATCATCATCTTCTTCCTCTTCTTCTTTTTTTTTTTTTTTTAAGCTTCACCTTTTTTTTTTTTTTTTTTTTGAATTAAGTCATTTAAAGTGTTTCTTTAAATTGGCGCGGCCATCTAATAAGTATTATTAAAGAAAAGTAATTTTTGTAAAAATATTAACCTTATTCTTCTTAATAATAAATTTTCTACTTTGTTTCGCATATTTTACTAATCAAGAAACATGTTTATGATTGTTTCATTTAGAGAGGGCATTTTGTTTTGTTTTCCTTCGTAGTGATTTAGAAGAAAAATGATATATGCTGTTTTGTTGTTTTTTGATAAATTATAACTGTGTTAATAATAGACTTTATTCAAATATATTAAGGAATAAAATATTTATTAAAATATTTCATTAAAAAGTTTTAGTTGAATTTTTGTATTTTGAGAAATATGCAACTTAAATTTTAAGCATTGTATGAGCATCGTATACGTCTCGAAATCTTTGGGAATGAATAGTAGTGCCATCTAGTGGTCATTGAAATTATTTTAAAACAATTCTTTAAAACCACCACCGTAATTAAAAAATAATAATAATAAACTCTTATTTTGCATTACCTTTAATTTATTTATAATTATATAATTTAAATGCTTAAGAGTTTTTTTTGCAAATTAGATTATTTTTTTAGAAGAAAGAATTTTGATAAAGTCTCACAGTTATCATATATAGCCTATTATTAACATATAATTTAAATATTCCTATTAAAATATAAAATTTTTTTATATGAATGTTAGCAGCATTGAATTCTTATATTTATGGATATTTTATATTTGTTTTTTTTTAAATTATAAAATATATTCCTGACATTTTTCTTAATCGAGTTAGATGTTACGAAAAAAAGCCTGAATATATTTACTATTTTATAAATTTATTATAAAATATTTAAAATCTCTAAAATAAAATTTTAATTCACTAATATTATAGAAAAATTCAAATAAACATTTTAATATTACATAATTCTCTAAGAATTGTTGCAGCAAATGAGAAACAAAATCAAACATTTAGCGTCTTATATAAAGTAATTTTAAGCGTAATTTTATTTTTCGTAGTTTTTGAAGTACTTGGTTAACTCAATCTTTTCAACCAATAAGTATTTATTTATTAGAAAGTAAATTCAATAACTTCAATTACCGTAAAAAGTAGGTAGGTAATTCAGTTTAGAAATTTTATTAGGTATTTCAATTCCATTTAGATAACCTGAAAGTGAATAGTTACTGAGCAGATATTTATAAGGCTAAAATATAAATTAAAGAAAGTTAATAAAAATTACAATTAAAACAAGCAATTGATCTATCACTAATTGAAATCTAACATTAAAAAAAACCATGAATAATTTTAAACTATATGCTATTTATTGTAGTTAAAGGAATATGTGGAAATATAATTAATAATATATGAAATTACAAAGTAATTAAAATAAAAAAATGTTGAATTCATGCTTAAAGTTAAATATATATATATATATTAAAGGACATAAGTTAAACGAGAAATATTGTTATTCAGACACAATTATTTCTTTCAGTAAAAAATAAAAACTAATGATAAAAATTTACTACTGATGACATCATCATTTTCTTCAAAAATATTATAGACCTAATATAGCAGAGTATTAAAATGTGTTATGTTTACGAAAAATAAGTTAAACAGCAGTACACTGAATTGTTAAAATCTGTTTCAAATAAAATTTTTGATGAATAGGGTAGTTCTGAAATCATAATTTAAAACAAAAAATAAGAGAATTATCGCTTTTCATCGAGGGCAAAAAATTGCTGAAACAGCTTGAGATATTTGAAATGTATGTGGAAAAGTTGTCATAGGCGAGTCTACAGAATGGAAATGGTTTGACGGAAAGTTTATAAAAATAACGATTTTAACTTCAACGACACTTTCTGCAATGAGATGTGAAGAAAAATTGTAAGTCTGTGTGCATCACGAGTAATACATTGCCTTCAAGAGCTTAAATGAGAGACACTTTCATCACCCACCGTATTCTTCGGACCTTGCAACGACCAATTATTATGTTTTCCGCTCCGTGTACAGCCATATAAAGGGCATTGTTTTCGACAGTCAAGAGAGTAACAGGAAATAAAAAACAGGCTCAACAATTTCTTCGATTCCAGACCGGGTAATTTTTGGTAGAAAGGCATCGACAACTTAGTTCGAGAAGTAAGCATCAACGGCGAACACATAATTTATTAATTTATTGTTATTAATATTGATTCTTGTTTAAATAAAGGTCTTTGATAAAAACACCAGGAGTTTATTTCCCCCAATCTATTACAAATTAGTTACTGTTGCTATTGTTACTTATCTCAGGTTATCTAGTTAGGCTAGACAACTCCCATAAAATCAAAAATATCTAAAATGTCTATAAAATGTGATGGGTTCCGAATGACATCGTCTTTTTTAAAATTTAGGCAGGTTAAGATATGTTGAGGGGAGGCGATATTGACGGAACAGCAAGGACAGTCTGCAAATGTCCTTTGCCCCTGCTGAAAAGTGATTCCTCTCGTGTGCCCACTCAGATAACGGGAAAAGGAAGTTTGATAAGATCTTGGTCTCAGATGGAACGTCTCACCCGGTCTTTTGGTGAAGTACCATGGATAGTTGGGAGGAATTTTCATAATTTTATTGAATTCAGTTTTTGCTAGGGAAGAAATCTCACTAGATATGAGCTCTCCTCCTGGGTTTACTTCCTCCTCTAACGCCGATCTGGCCAAGAAATCTGCTCTTTCCTTCCCCTCTACTCCCACGTATGAAGGGATCCATTGGAAATGCACTGTGCGTTCGGGTGACAGTCTCTCAAGAAGATTTAGTATGCCCAGGTTAGTTTGATCTCCAACAGTGCTCCAATTTAAAAGATGCTGGATTGAAGCACAACTATCAGTCAATATCCAGATATCTTTTAATTGATCCTCCACCTCTACTGCATACTGTAAACCTCTTCTAATGGCTATTAGCTCTGATCTAAACACGGAAAAATTATCTGGGTTTCTTGTTTTAAATTCTAGTTCTCCGGAGATGGTGTTTATGTACACCCTACTGACCGAGATTACCCCCCCCCCTCCAACTTTACTACCATCTGTATAAATTTTAAAAGAACATGGAGGGATATTATGGATTGTTTCGAGTGCCAGTTGCTTAACGAGAGCCGGAATCTCTGAGTTTTTGTCATAATTGTCAGGAGCTCCTCATGGAAGTATATTCCATCAAGTTCTAATCCATCTCCCAGTGGTTTCAATGAGTGACCCTCTACATTCGAAGAAGGGAGATTTTACAGATACAATACATTTAATAGATACAATAATACATTAATTAGATACAATACATTTAATTGTATGAGTAAAGGTAACATTTTAAATTCGCAGAAAATTACGTAAAAACGGAAAACACAGGGATTTAATCATATTTCATATTTTGATATTTGAAAATTTAGCATATTAGGAGCAATATTATTTATAAATAAATAATTCACAAAAATAATTGAATGCGTGGGTTTCCAATTCTTAAAATCTTACCATGAAATATACTTCAATGGAGAAATGAATTGGGGTTTCAGATTTAATTAGTTTCCGAACCAACGGTTACTTGGATGTAATATAAATACGGAGCATTTCAAATATCAAAAGATATTGAAATTCGTCCTGTTTTAAGACCGCAAAGATATTGAAATTTACATCCTGCTTCAAGTGTTATACACTTCAGATTACTTCATTAAAAATTCCGGTTGTACTAAATACGAAAATTTCATTAAAAGCCTTTTGCTCCGAAATATAGAGCAATAAAAAATTAAAGTTGCTTTAAGAATTTTATTTATTTTTTTGTATATAAACATACTTTGCAAACGTTTTCTGATTGCATTTTCAAACTTTACGAAAACTTTTCATTTTTAATAATTAACTAAAAGCAATATATTGCATTGTGTGATTTAATACTTGATTATTAAATCATAGAAACATTGTCAATTCCCTTGTTAAAAGTGTGAAAAATCTTAAAAAGAAATATGAAATGAAGAGTAAGTTAGACTAAAAAATTCAGTTGTGTTGTAAATATCTGATAATCTATTTATAATTATCTAATGAAAATATAATGGAGTTTCTGTGTTTAAACTCTCGAGAATATATATTTTTTCTATTTGAAACGTTTTCACTAAATTATTCCAATTCCTTTTTTTTTCAAATTCAAGAATAATTATATGGGAAAAAAATCTGAACTTCAAATTAAATTATCTACTCTGCTTATATTTTGAAGCTGTCTTGATAAGATGATTATTTCTTCAAGTCTTGTTACATCAAGTAGTGGTATTTATTTTTCTTTATCAAGAGAAAATTGTTATTTATTCAAATACTTTGAAGGAAGCGTTCACCTAACATATATAGGAGAATCATTTCATTGATATTTAAATAAAAATCCTATTGAAACTAATTGTAATTTAAAAATATATCAAATTTTATGATTAATATACATGTATTGTATTTTTTTACGATAATTATTGATTCCTTTAATACTTTCAAAAATAAGGAATACATTTTTATAAGACAAAAAATATATAAAGAAGTTGGATATTTTTATATTTATTGACCAAATCTAATGACCTCCAAAAAGACATTCAATTTAAAAAGAAAGTATATTATTTACATTATTAAACTGCCAAATAATTTTTCTCTGAAACAATGATTTTTTAGTATCTCGCTGCATTTTCCAATAACATGGTCCAATAGTTTAGAAATATGCATAAATATCAATCTACGTATATTAATGTGTTAGCATTAAACAAGCTTGTGTTTTTATTAAATTTAAAGATCTTATTTATTTCATTTCATGAGCAAAATTGGGCTTCAGATAACAAACATCATTTTTAAAAGTGAAGAATTACGGAAGAACAAAACGATTGAATCAAAAAGTAAATTGAGAAATTATAATGTGTGAAAGTTAAGTTAAACAATATAAATCTGAATCACAAAATATGCTCATCACATCTGATAGAGATTAACTAAAATAAAGAAATAAATAACTGAGTGTTAGTGAACAGATAAAGTCGTTGAAAGTGATTGTTGGATTATTAACAGAGTGAGAAAGAAAGATGATAGTAAAGATGATAATCTCTGACACGTAAATGAGACATGTTACTAATTGCGAACAAACTATGAAGTATCTTTTCTTTTTGAAGCATTAATTATAACAATTATGCCGAATTACCGGGAAAAATCTGGTATTTGAGTTTTTGTATAAAATCCGGCATATGAGTCATTTGCTAATCTTGAGATACGCCAAAATATTATTCTGCATATGTCAAAAAGTTAACACACAGCGAAGAAAATTTTCCTTTAATTAATGATTGTGCTTCATTTTTCCAGTGATATTTTGTTTAAGCTATTATTTCATTATTTTCATTTTAGAATTTATTTGCAATTTTTGTGTATTCATTTTATTTACCATTGTTCCTTGATTGGTTTACTTTTATTTATGGCCTTTTTAATTTAATAATTTGCTTTATTGTTATCAATTTAAAGTAAATGTATGAAATTAATGGTTAGTGTAACTGAATTTAACTATTTTTCCCATTTTCTATATTTATATAAGAATTTCTCACCAGATTAATATTTCATTCATTTTCTACATGTGTCTTCTATTTCCTTCATGATAGTATTTATCTCAAAAGATGCTATGCCATAACTTGTACATGTAGTAATAAGGAGCAATTCAGCAATTTTAACTTAAGGTCGAATTAATTGTGTAAGAAAAAGATAATCATCAAATATGTTTATCTTTATCTTTTAATACTGTGCTTTTTTATTTGAATTTTGCTACAAAATGATTGTATTTTATAACAAAATGAAAATGGTGTGACTGATTTTTACCTTCATATTATTCTGAATACGTGCGTCATATAAAAAATTGGTGGTTAATCGCTTTTAAATAAAATATTATTGATACTAATATTAATCATTCTTAATTATAGCAATAATAGAGATGAAAATGTCAGGAAGGAAATCATTTCTTCGAATAAAATTCAAAATAAAAGTTACTTTAACTTCTCACTTTAAAAACTTACTGATAAAAGATTCTGAAATGTCAAATACTGGCATTTAGAGAAATTGGTTGAAATTGTTGAATGATTCCAGTTTTTTTTTATCTCTTGTTTTGAGCTGATAATTTCAAAACCTATCCTTTCAAGTTTTTACAAGAAGAAAATAACCAGTGTCTAGTGAATTAAAGGATTTTTTCGTTCAATTTACTTTCTGGGGATCCAGCGTGCTATATGGACAGAATATATAAAATTTTATGGATTTCTTTGATTTTATCCTCTTGATTTGATAAATTCAGTTATAGCTTTTATGATCTGCTGTGAAGTTTTATACAGATATTTATCTGTAATAATAATAATAATAATAAGTCTGTTTGGTCTTCTTATTTCATTTTTCATGGAATACATCTTTCTTTTATTTTTCGAATACCCTCTTTTAAAGGTAATATAATCTGTTTCAAGACCTCATAGTATACTTTTAGTGCATGATGAGGTAAAGTTCAAGTAAAAATGTAGCCAGCATTAAACAACAAAAGTTAATTTTCGTTAAAAATATAATAATTTTTCATTTTACTTCTAAGGAGCAATTTTAGATAACTCTATGATCTTTATTGATATTTTTTGGAGTTAAAATGATTAGATTAAAATACCTGGGTTTTTATCTAAATGTTCTCATTAAATCATAAAAAGTTAAGCTTAGAAGATTTGCCTAGAAGACTTTTGTCAACATTTTGATGTATTATTATTTAAGATCCCTTTATTAGAGTCATAACATTCGTCATTTTTCTAAAATCTGATCAAAAAGGCAGAAAAATTGACTTCTTTAACGGCTTTGACAATTAGAACTATTTACAAAAGTTATTTCATATATATAAAAAGAAAGTTTATTTAAATTGATTAAGTTATTAGAAAATTTTTCTCAAAAATTGAGATTTCACTGCAGTTAAAAATAGAAAAGTATTTTTTAATTTTGAACAATGAAGAGATGTTCAAAGTCTTTAATATTTTCTCAAAGATTGTATGTTCCAAAGATGCATACTTTATTAAAATTAATTCATTAGTTATTAAGGCACATACCATCCATTGAATTGACTTTAAAAAAGTTGTTTTTGAAGAAGTTAATTTGTGAAAAAATTTAATCTTTTAAACAAAAATAGTCTGAAAATAAATTTATTTTTGTTTTTAAGTAATTATCAATAATTTCAGCAATTCATGGATTCAATACTGAAAGAAGTGTTCTTGATTTTGCTTTAATCCGAAAAAGAAGTTAGAAAGTGCACTTAAAAAAACTTTGTCTTAAACTATATCAAAGAAAAGTTTACTGGAAATAATTTATTCCTATAAATTATATATATGTATGGGGCTTTTCATGTTGGTTATTTTCATGGCTTCACATGTTGCTATTAATTGGAAAATAATGTTAAAAGAGTAAGGCAAAAGAAATACTTCGGTTGTTGTTTTATTTTGATCTATTAGTCCTTTTTTTAGAAAACTTAATTGCTTTATTTAGTTCAAGCCAAACAAACCGTTTCTAACAGAAATTAGCCTCGTTTACAGAAAATAAAGATGAAGGGAAAAAGTTGGAAAAGATCAGTAATGACTCTAAAGTATAATTTGAGTTTGTAACTTTAATTTAATGTGCTTTAAGTATTTCTTATAGGGTTCAATTATATTTCTGGGTTTATTATATTTTTCAAGTACATTTAGTTCCAAAAAATATTATAGGTTGAATTTTTGTAAAAACAGATTGGCTTTTGATTATTTTATAAGAAATAGTTAGCAAGTTATTTGTATGAATATTCAAATAGTACAAATAATTTGTTATAATTTCTTACTTTATGTCAAGAATACGGGAGAGAATTTAATTTAAATATTTAACTTTTATATGGGGCATTAAAATTTATAATATTTTTTTTATGTCATATCTAGGTATATTTATTTCTAAAATCATTAAAAATCGCACTGATGGAAAAATGACATTTTCTCAAGAATATAATTTTATATTCTATTATAAGGAGTTCAAATTCCGTTACCTTATTTGAAAAACAATACATTATTCACTAAGTATGATTTGTAACATATACTTAACAGCAGCTTATAGTAGCTTTATCATAAGCCAAATTTTATATAAAAACAATTCTAAGAATAACAAATACAATATATTAAGCTCACTTTTTGATTTGGATACTTATTATCACGATTCTAGAGTTCGAACACAAATTGGACGAAATTCTTATGAGACATTCTGTTTGTTATGTCTAAGAGTTATTTTGTTTGTTACTCTTTCGGTTGAGGTGCATTAGAGTTCTAAATGAATATCACAAATGTTAATCTGTGTTTTTATACAGAAATGTTCCTTGGTCTGTTCTTAATGCGATATTTCTGAGTCTAATGAGTATTTCATTAAGCCTCTTAAATGGTATTTAAAAACAATTCCTCTCGAATATAAAATGATAAATTATTTTGAAACATAAAAATTTTGCTCTTTTGTCAAATTTTACATGTTTTTTCTGTATGAAAACCAATTACTAGTTTTCTGGTTTTGAATTAATAAGTGTTTAATATTATTGCATTCACGAATTTAAAGACTTAAAATTTAGCTTAGGCATTGTTATCATTTATATAAATTATTTATTATCTTCGATGCATTGTTACTCTTAAATATTAAAAAAATGATACATCACTTTATAGAATTACTTTACATATCAATTTGAAAATACATTAAACAAGGATTACTATTTCTCAAAATTTATCATAACTCATCAAGAAATCACAGATAAAAATTAAAATATGAAATTTAAATATTTTCGCTTACAACTAGCAAAAGAGAAATCTCAAATAAAAAGAAAATTACTTTTTACGTAAATGAGGGAGAAATTGTTGCATTGTTGCGAAAAACTGAAAAGCCCTTAGGATTAAGATGCCTGTAATTAAGTTTTGGCTTTTCCCTATTTGTGTGTGTATAATAGCTTCCTATTATTTAAAAGTAACTGTTATTTTAGTCTATTTTAGTCAAATTCTGAATGCATTAATTAACCAAAACCGTATAGTTTTGAATAGCAAAGTTGCATTTATTCTCTTTGATTAAATTTTAAGATAATATTTAGCAATACAATTAGTTTCAATGTTTCTCCAATTTAAATAAAAATGTATGACAGTGTTATAAATTAGCATTTAAAATTAAATTTCATGCAAAAATAATTTGTTTATAATCTCATGAAATCTGTGAAATAAGTAAATCTGCTGATGTAAAATATAACTGGACTTAAATGGAAATATTCATTTTTAACAGAATGTGATTTCTAAAAAATATTAAACAGATGTTTCGATTAAGAAAATTCTTATATATATATGTGTGTGTGCGTGCGTGTGTTGTGTGTAAATTTACTATCACAAAAAAGTAGAATTAATAAAAAAATTATGGCATTTGTGTTTTACATTGGTCATTGGAAGAATTAAATTTTTCCCTATTGAGCAGACAATTTTCATATCTTGAGAATGACATTGCAAAATTTCAACAAGTAGGAAGAATTTTATTCTTTTAGTATAAGATTCTACATTCCACAGAAATAAACAGCACTCCCACACTTTTTTTCTCACTAATTTATCTTTACTTTGAACTATTTATAAGTAAAAATCTTGAACAGTTAAAATATTACTCAAAATACTTTTAAAAAACTCTGGTTGATATATTGATCATTTTAATTTCGTTGAAATTAATGAGCTTATTTAGCATTGTTAAATTATACATCAGCTAATTTATTTTTAATCTGGTTAATAATTTTAACTTTAAAACAATTTTTAAATTTTAAAACAGAATATTTAAATTCATATTTATTTTACTCACGTAATTGATTACATTTCAAGGATTATGAGAAAGGGGCTTAAAGAAAATTATTGGATTTCAAATTTTGTTCATTAGTAAAATCTGAAACAAATAGAAATGAAAACATCGCCGAGAACTTTTAAAATATATTTAATTATTAAATATTTAGCACCCAAAATTTTTCTTAACTACAATTAGAAATGAAAAGCGTTTTATAAGTTATTTACATCAAAAACAGAACATATATATATATATATATATATATATATATATATATATATATATATATATATATATATATATATATATATATATATGTATATATATATATATATATATATATGTTGGTTTACAAAAGTAATCCCACTAATTTTCATTAAGTATAATTTTTAAAAATTCTTTTTGAATTAAAATCTTTAAATTCGACAAACAGAAATCGTAAATTCAAAAAAGCTTAACATATTTACTTGATAAATAAAACAGGGAAGAATAAGGCTTTTAAATATATTATTTGATATGGTCATTATTCTATCAACAAAAAATGGTACTTTGAATGACCATTTTTCGAAGATAGTATTAAAGAATGTTTATTTGATTTGAAGAGTTACAGAATTAAACAGTTTAGAGTACAATACTCTATGCACTGTTAACAAAATGGTAAGGAATTAAGCAGGCACAAGCCAAATTGTTCATAATTTACATAGTTTGGCTTGTAGTTTTAGGCTTAGTGGCTCACTTTCTGCGCACATGAGTTCTGATTTGATTCGGTCTTATATTTTAATAGAAATTCTGAGCTACTCTGTAGGCATCTACCAAAATTACATACTTTTAATAATTCATTAATTTTGTAACACTTTATTAGAGTAGTTTACTTAAAATTATTAAAACAATTGAAGGATTTCAACTAAAGATTTTATTACCATTTCAATGCAAATACACGACAGCTTAATTTTAGATGCATAATTTACTATTTTTCAAATATTTAAATAATTAGTTGAAATTTAATAAATGTATTTAAAAAACAAAAGATAAATTATTAATTTAGAACAGATGAAAATATTTCATCTTCCGAAAATAATCACCTCTTTCTCCAATTAGTATGAGAAGTTAAAATAACTACTTATCATTGATGTTCTGCTTTGAAAATTAAGGTCTTTTATAAAAATATAGGTTTGTAACTTAATAATTTAAATAATTACACGATAAAAAATACTCCTGTAGTTTGACGTATATCTAATATAATATAACAAAACTATCTTGAAAGCTTGTCAAGATAGGAGTTTAAAATTATCGTATAATTATAGCGATTAATTAATCATGATTAATTATGATCTAAAAATGTTGAAAAATGTTTTCTTGAAAAGTGATTGTGTTATAAAAATGAAGGTAAGAAAAGAATGAAATTTTTTAGAATATTTATATATTCAAAGTCATCTTATGTTTTCGAATATTTATATATAATTTATAAATGCTTGATGTTATATGAGATATATGATAAATATATATAAATCACATGTAACATCACAAAAAAAACATTTATAAACATTATATGTAAAATAAAGATATAGGATTTTTGAAAAAAACTTTACTAAAGGAAAATAATTCTTTAGGGCACAATATTTTATTATCCATCAAGCATTTTAAATATTACAGTTAATAACCTATTTGTACAATTTATAAAAAATTTTTGTCATAGAATATTTCATAAAATATTACATGAGTAATATTTTGTTTTTAATTGAATCACGATTCTTATTTCAACCGTATATAATCAAATTGCAGCTACAGAACGACTAATAATGGTCTTTCTTAAAATTTTAAGATTTAAATATCAAAATCAGTTGTCATAAAGTGAGTTTACATAGAATAAAATCTAATACTTGTTGAATTGTTTAAACTGACTTCTATATTAACATGGAAGAAGTCAGTTTAAACAGCTCAACAAATATAAGATTTTAATTTTATTTGTTGAATTGTTATAGCATTCCAATTTAAAAATATAAATATCAATATAAAATAATATGTTTTCGAGAGAAGCATGGCGTTTTGGATTTATTTAATACTTCTTGACACTTTGTTATGTTTATTGCAAGTATTAAAACATCGACTCAACAGTATATATAGCGCATTATGTAACAATATATAAATTGTTATTTTATATATTGTTACATCATACGCTATATAAATGTAGAAGGCTAATTAATATTGCATTTTGCAAAAGAAGATTTTCTAAATTCATTGCTTATAAGTAGAGCTTGGAAATTTCCTGTTCATGACCTCTCTCAGTACGAGACATACCTAAATTCTATCCTCATTGAGTGCATGCAAAACTAATGTCTGTAAGCAACAAAACATTTAATGATGGACTAAGAATTCATCTCGCATTAATTAATTGTCTACTGATTTAATTCAATTTACATTTGTTATGCGATTCAGAGTCATTTTATGTGAAAATTAATTTTGGATTTTAGAAAGTCCAACGAATCTTTTTTAAGTCGTGGGGAAAATTTACTATGAGAAGTGATGTAAGGATTTGTGCTTGTATAACAGTGAGTTTGGGCGCACTGTTAGGATGAAATAATCGATACGTTGCTAATATTTAATGCACAACGGTATATGTTGCAGTAGACAATACTCAGACGTGAACCTCTGGAAGTTTTTTTTTTTTTTTTTTTTTTTTTTTTTTTTTTTTTAAACATACTAAATAATCTTTAGATCAACACAAAATACTACAGGCAATTAAAAAAAGATGTACTGACGATTCTGTGGCGTTTAGGTATTCGCTTGCACTGATAAAGAAATAAAGACGTTCAATGTAATAGTTATTGGTATAATTTGTAGATATTTTACTATTTCTTATACACAGTTTTAGAAAAATGTTTGTCAAACTTTTAATTTACTGCCTACATTTCAACATTCTGTTAATTTAATTTTCATACCAGCTGTTGCTTAAAATGTTGTTAATAACTTAGAATTGCAAAATTCTTTATTATATACTATTATTTTGCTTAAAGAGCTATATATATTACATCTTAATTTTAATTCATCCAGATTTGATAGATTCCCAGGTTTTGTTTTTATCACATATCAAGCGTGGACTGTCTTCAGTTTCATATGAATACTTATTTCCTTTTTTTCTTTGAAGTCAGATTTTTCAACATGTATTACGCGATAAATCTAACATTGAATTTCTTATCTTTAAAATTAGAAAAAAAATTTGTCCTGGTTCTTGCAAAAGTGCACAGCATAATAGGATATAATATTCGTTTGTAAATATATTCTTTAACGTTTTTGAATGAAATATGATTTCTTGTCTTTAGATTACGTATTGAATACTTCAAAAAAGGTAATAAATTTGAAAGTTCTAGCTATAGCTTGTGATACGTATAAGCAATTAAATAAATGATTGAATTTCAAAGAAATTTTATGTTTTTTTTGTCAGAATACAGGAGTACATGCATTATAAAAGCGTATATACGCAAATAAAAGAAGCCCTTCATATTGTTTTTTTTATTTGAATAAATTACTGAAAAAAAATTTTAAAAAATGACCTTAGCCAACATGAATATTGCAATAAATAAAAGGTTTTCTTTTTGACTATTTTAGAAGTAGAATAGTGTCATTATAATTCATTTATAGATAAGTAAAAAATCACCAAAAAAACGTGAGAAAATAAAGTAATTATGCCCTAAATATTATAAAGGAAACAAAAATATTGTCTGTAAAACATAAATACAAGGAGAAAAGAAACTTTCGCATAAATTTATTAACAAGAAAATTTTTGTCATTTATTAGAATTAAATTAATATATCAAATTTATATAACTATGCATTCTGCCTGACGCTTTTCTTTAAAATTTTCCCTTATAAATTTCTAAATATTGTAAATGTTTATCGTACTTCCCTTTTAAAAATCGTACTCAAATTATAACTAATTTTTCTCTTTTAAAATTAAGATCACATGAAGATTATAAGCAGAAAATATTTAAATTATAAAATTCAGATTTTCTCGTAAAGATGAAGAAGCGTTAAAAGCCATGAATATATTTTCGAAGAATCGTCGCACGTTAGCATACAAATGAAAGCATTTCGAATTCACAAAAAAAAAAAAAAAAAAAAAAAAAAAAAAACTTCATTGAAATTCTAGAAGGTTATACGCCTTACTGCTCTTGTACTAATTAATTGCTTTTAGGTGACAGCGTGATTAAATCAGCATGCCTTTGGAGCCGCTTTTCTCCATATTCTACGCTCTAACACAGGAAGACATTCCCTTACGACTGGCGTGAAATTTTTTCCCATACTGATTAAAGAAATCACAAGGTGCTTGTAGGAAAATAATGCGATTAAATGCCAGCCAAACTGGAGATTATCTAAATTTATAGCTTTTCACATTACCACTTTCCTACCATAATAAAGGAATAATTTATGGTTTGAAGGTTTGAAAATTGTTGCTAAAAATTATAATTATATATATCTGAAAAATTAGAAAGTTTTGGAAAATATATAACCTTGCTATATATATATTTAAAATTAATTATGGTTCTTTAGTCACATATACTATGTTTTGCTTTTATTACTATAGCAATTAGTCAAATACCTTGCATAGCCTATTCAGTTGCTTACGTGTATTTTTCATTTTAATTTATAACTTAACGACACGTTGTTTCTTTAAAAAAATGAAATCATAAAAGAGTTATAGTTTTAGATTAGTTAAAATGTATCTGTATGAATATACAAGGGAAAAATTAAAATGTTTGTGATCCATAATCATACAAAGGCAGAATTTAAAGTCTTGGTAAAACCCTCTCATATAGATAAGTCCTTAAGAGTAATATATAATAAAATTATAAAATGAAAACTATATTGGCTGATTTTGAATTTTTTTTATCTCTCTCTCTCTCTCTCTCTCTCTCTCTCTATATATATATATATATATATATATATATATATATATATGTATATATATATATTTATATATATATATATATACATACATAATGTATATATATATATTTATATATATATACATACATACATACATATATATATATATATAGATATATAAGATACATATATATTGAAGAAAATTAGAAACTTATACTTTATTTAAAAATTCCTGAACGTGGAATGCTATATTCGCTTCGCTTTAAGCTTCTTTCTATCTTCCAGAACCCATTGTCATATTCTATATAATGCCATCTCCATTAGAAGTATTAAGTAGGATATTTACAAAATATTACATTACAGAAGTAACGTTGGTAATATTAGTCACAGTTGTTATAATCTAATTCCAATGCCATTTTATGGGTCAGCAGCTTTGTGAAAAGTACCAAGCAATGTCATGAAAAGGTGCATTGGACAAGGAACTATTCGAAATTTTGACATTGCAAATTTGAGACAAATTTACTATGGAGCTATCTATCGATCAGTCTTTATATTTTTTAATGTCAACTATTTATTCCCATTGCTTCATGTATGTTTTTATGAAATATCAGAATATTCTAACCAGTAACTCTTTTTAAAAATTCGTAAAAGGGAAAGTTTATGATGGCTGTGTATTTACTAAATATTTATTTGCTTTCAGGGGTACTTCAATAAGATTGTTAAAAATTATTTATAACTGTTATTGAGACCACTCCACAATATCAAGACCAATTCATAAACTAAAAATTTTATTATCTTTTCAAATTTATCAGTTATTTGCTTAATATTCACAGAAAATAAAAATTAGTTTTGTTATTACTAAACAAAAATGTCCAGAAAATTCATGATTTGTAGCTTTGTTATTGTTAGTTGTGGTATATATTTTCACATTATAAATAACATTAACGAAAATATCCTTTTTTTGAAATTATCTTTATATTAGAAAATGCTTTGTCATAAAAATGAGAATTCCGACTTTTTATATAGTTTCAAACGTTTTACCCATATACGTATTTTAATCCTTTTATATAAAAACCTTAATTGTTGAGTTTTTCAGTAAATTTTATTATTGATTGAATACTGGTGATTATACAGATTGAATTCTGGGATTATAGCGGTAAATACAATTTAAATGAAAACATCACACGCACCATTATATCATATTGAAAGCACCTAGCCATTTATTTTATGAAAATACCATAATCAATGGTTAGTTTATGAAAACAATTATGTTTGAAAACTGTATGATATTGTTCTATATATACCCTATAATTACTGAAACAAACAAAATAGCAAAAAATATATAGCAGTTTAAATCATAGTTAAATTTTTTATTCAGATAATTACCGAAATATTTATCACAGAATGGTGGTGTTGTATTTCATTATAGATTACTTATAAATAAACTTCAGAGTGTACTTTTGTGAGTGAAAAATGCAATTAAAACAACTTTGAGATTTTAAATTACCCGATATTTATTGGGGTGATTTCTTAAATTATTTATATACGTAGTCCAGAATCTGAATAGATCAAGACTAACCCTTGCTTAATGAGAGGCTATGTTATG
This sequence comes from Latrodectus elegans, assembly GCA_030067965.1. Lineage (NCBI taxonomy): Eukaryota > Metazoa > Arthropoda > Arachnida > Araneae > Theridiidae > Latrodectus > Latrodectus elegans. The sequence goes on from CM057817.1 coordinate 47,800,199, forward strand.
TTTAGTAAGATAATTGTGCCGGAATATCAGTTATTGAATGAGATCTTATAACTTGACATATATCATTTGTATTATTAATTTTAGATACTTTTTCAAGTTTTACTTGAAATTGTCTAGTTTATACTAAGTTAGGCACTTAAATGAATATATGGCTGTTAACTTATGAAATATAAATTCATCAGAAAATTTAATTTTCTTACTTTTATAAATTCTACTGTATAAGGGGGTTGAAGGTAAGTTATATAAATTATTTTAATAGGTTATAAGAAAATAGCTTGATTTTTAAACGTCATGTTTCGTATTTCTTTGTTACTTTTGAGAAGATAATTATATCCATTAAATTATATATTCTCAATGTATGAAACGTTGGAAATACAGAAAAATCTAGAGAAATGATAAAACTTCAATAAAACAAGATAAAAATTTAGATTTTGTTTTTATTTGAAAATGTTCGTTGGATTTTTATTCTTATCTTTAGATATAAAAATATTTAATTTAGAAAACTTTTGAAATTGGATGTAACTATCTTTCCCTAGCACAGCGGTAAATTAGAGTTCGTTACTTTTACGAACAAACAGAAATGTTGTTTTTCTCAATCTTCATTTTAATCATACTTTTATAATGTGTGTGTATATTAAATTTCATTACTTTATTTGTTTAGTCCTGAGTTTGGACAGCAATTTGTCTTGACTTTCGATTACTTTAAATTGGGATTTGAGGAAAAGTGTATCTTATTGTTGGTACAGTACATCTCTCTCTCTCTCTCTCTCTTTCTCTCTCTCTCTTGTACCTGTTTGTGTAACATTTTATTGCAAATCTGTTAGTAATTTTCTACTGTTAGTCTGGAGTCATTTTCAAACAAGGCAGTGCGTGGTTCCACTTATAAAGTATGTAACAGGAATGTTTACAACAACTTCAGATCTTTATCATAATTTAAGTTTTCAGATTTAATCTTAATGAAACGTTTAATTTACTATTTTCAACACTGAATTGAATATCCTATACGTTTAACTGATCTGATGACCCATTCGCAATGTTTAGGAATAGAAATATTTTATGATATTATAAAGCCCTCTATCCTCCTATTACAGTCCTTAACATTTGCATTAAAAGTGACATATAAGTGATATAAGAGTATAATTCTACTTAGAGATTTCTTAGTTGTAATTTTTCTTTTTACTCAAAATTTAATTATTTACTGATATTGATGGTGCCAATGCACCAATATGAGTAAATAATTGAAATTCATATATTTAGTAAATTCTTTTAGACATTAGAATGAATACTGATTTTTGTTGCAAAATCAATAATAAGTATTGCTTAGTAAAACTTAGTAGAATTAATCAAAATAAATAAAATGTGAAGGAAAAGATTTAAAAAATATAAATATGTTTTTAAAAAGAATCTATAATTGAAGTTTCGAGCAGATCCTCTGTTTCATTTATTTATTTATTTGATAAAGTAAATTTTATGGAATATCTTTATGTTTTTTGCTTGTTTGCTGCCAAACATTTAATCTATTTCTATTAATAATGTATCTTTTTTTACTCTATTTTTATTATAAATATAACTTTAATACTAATAATTGTATAATAATGATTTTTTTCATACACTTCATGTATATTTAATATACAAAATATTTCGTTAATGACACTAAGTTTAAAATATTAACTAATAACCGATGAAAGAATTGAAAGTGTGTGCTTCTTGAAAAAGCTCTAATAATTTGAAACAGAAGTTTCAATACTATTAAAAAAAGTTTTTTGAAAAATTTCGTTTCTCGCTGTTCAAACATCCATGCTATGGGTAGGACACGAACTGTTGATCTGAAGGCAAGACTGCTAAATTTCGGCTACTAACTCGGCTATGTTGTTTTAAAAAAATACATCGTAAAACACAAGATTTTTTCAATGCAAAAATGAGTCATCGTAAAAACCGCCAATGAAACAAAAGTGTCCTAAATGCACAACCACTTAAGGACAGATTCCTTTGACTTGATGAACCCATTGTGTACTTTTACTATCGTGAAGCACTATACGTTGCATGACAACAATTTTTTTTGTTATTTTAAGCTTGTGTGTGTGTATATTTTCACAGCTTTTTCACTAAAATGTTATCTGTTTAATATTTTGATTGCTATTTTCTACTTGATGCCTCAGTTAAAAAATATTTAACAACCTTTACTCATTTTATTAAAAGAATATTGGCTTAAGTGTTTTATGAAGAGGTATAATTTCAAAACAATCCTCAAGTATTTCCCCAAATCTGATTGTTTAATGTAAATTTTGAATTTCCATATTCTTAACGTATAGAGATACTTATAAATAAGATACTTATGACATAGAGAAAATTAATATATATAAATTTTAAAGTATAATTTAATCAAAAATATTACAAATGAGTAATAAAATTAATTTTAAAATAAATTTTTCTGAGAACCTTTCCAATAAGTTAAATATAACATTCAGATTTATTTTATGTTAAGGCTGAAAAAAATAACTAAGCATGGTTATTAAAATAAATTATTTGTAGTATCTTTTTTTTTCGAAACAGTATTATAAAGAAAATAATTCTAAGACAAAAAAAGAAATTTCAAATCCTTGAAAAGCACATTTGATTTATTTTCTGATGGAAGAAGTCAAAAGAGACGTTGAGAAATACTCACGCCTCTAGTACATTTAATTTTCATAAAGGATTTCATCTCTTTCCTATAAGAACTGAAGAGGTAAGTAGGGGGATTTTTAAAAGCAAATATTGAGAATTTTTGAAGTTAGCTATAAATCATATTTTTTTAATGGGATAAATGTGCTTTAAAGTATTATCAACATGACAGTTAGAATGCGAAGAATTATTACCTGTATGAAATAAAAGCCATTTGTGAAAATAATTTGCTTGCTATTAGAAAAATTATTTTAATATTTTATCCGCGTGACACAAGAAAAATATAAGTGTAATGTTGGTTTCTAAAGTATTTACCATTGTAAAAAAATGTTACCTATTTTATAAAAATACTTAACTAAGTTGAGTAATATTAATTGTAATAGATGGTTATATTGTGTTTTCTATGATATTAAAGTGAATAGCAAATATATATAAGAGGAGTAATCCAGTAAGTTTTTGCTAACGGTACTTTTTAATGAATAGTACGTACCTAGATTCAGAAGAGGATTGTGATTTGGAAAAGTAATGATGGCTACTATTTAATTAGCTTTGTTTGGAATGCTGTTTTGCACAACGAATTGAGGACTCACAATTCGTTTTGCATAACAGCGAATCATAACATTTATATCAGCAGTAAGCAGTTCAAAAGAAGTTAGTGCTTGAAAGTTCCTTTTAGTTACGAAGTTATTGAACACTAAAAGTAGAACACATTTCATCTAAATTTCAATGCATTTCCATTTGATGGCTTATTGGAAAAAACGTAAAAATATTCGCTTTAGGGGGCAAAATCTCAATACACTTTCAAAAATCTAGAAAAAAGTAAACACCGTTAGATTTTTTATAGAAGGATATATGGAATTGTAGAAGGAAGATAGTTGTGTTTCTGAATACATCTTTTCTTTACAATCAATGATTAAGCATAGATAATAATTTTAAAAAGGGAGAAAAATCATCTACCTTCGTTCTTGATGCTAGTAGAGTTTTGAAACGGTGATACATTGTTTAAATTAATTAAATCGTAACATACATATAAGTAATTTTATAGTGAAAAATCAAGCATTAATTACTGTTTAAAATAATTAATTAAAAACTGTAATCAAAATTTCGAAATGAAATAAACACCACATCTTTATTTAACCAAAAGCAAACATGCTGATGTAAGTTATATTCGATTCTAAGAAGCTGTTTTTAATTTAATCCCTGGCGAAAATTCGATTGAGAAATGGTATGAGGATTTTACTTATATACAAAAACTGCAAATGTACTGATATATAAAACATAACTATTTGTATAAAACACGGAGATGAAAATTCTTGGAAGCATGTTAAAATAATAATAATAATAATAATAATAATAAAAATTGATTTTAGTATTAACTCTATAAATGCGAATAAACTCCTCACATAATTTAATTTTATATTACAGAAAATGCAAATCAAAATTTTCAAAAATGCTTTATACGTTCTTTAACAAAAGGAGAGATTCTTTTGAATAATGTATGAAGCTATGGCAACCACATCGAAGAGTTTCGAATAACCTGCATTTTTATAATATCTTGTTATAAGCATGAATTTCCAGGTGTAAAAGCTTTAAATTGCGTAAACATTGATATTAGACAAATTTTTAACTCGATATGAGAAATGCAAACTAACTTTTAATATGCTTTATAAGTTTCTTAGCGTTATCTTCAATAAAAAGTTCTGATTTATAACATAATTAAGACATAAATTCTATATTAGTAAAATTGATAAATATTTGCGATATTAAATGCTGTGATTAAACAAGTATTTTAAAACCTCTATTAATTAACTTTTCGGCCACTCTTTAAAGGAGGTAATTCTTAATAATAATTTCATTTTTGCTTATTTTTATTTTAGTAAATGATATTATTTTTAACTATTACACACAGGTTTAGGTGTTTTATTTAAGAGCTGAATTTTAATTGAAGTTACATATTTAAAACAAACTGTTAAAATAGCCAGGTGTGAAAATAAATAATCTATATAGACATACAGAAAAATAAATAAATATAGTGTGTTATTTTAGTGTAATGAAAATTCTTATTATATACAACCCGAAAATCTTTTGTAATTCCGGAGTGTTTTTTTAAATAAAACATGTTTATGCATTTAATAATTTTAAAAAACGCTTAAAATTCAGAATGTTCTTAAAAAATTTAGAATGCGTTATCAAAATGTACAGAATGATCAGGTGTTTATTTAATATTTAAATTTTAATAATAATGTATTTAAAATTAATGGTTGAGAAAAGTAAATATTCAATACACGCATATACGCAATTAATAATATAATATATTATTTTGGATGATTCAGATTAAAACTGAAAAGTTTTTGAAATTACAAAATCCCAGAGAATCTTTGTTTATACTCGTATAAAGCATGTTAAAGCACCCGATATATCTTTGCAGAGCTAACAAAATTCAGATTGTTCCAGTTTCCAGAATTAAGATACAAATCGTTAGAAAGATGACTTCTAATTAATTAAGCGAAGACTTCATTCTACGAATTGAATGAAATGTCTGAAACTAAGTGGTGTTTTGATCATATGTCTATAAATTTTGTCCCCACTTCCTCTGTAACGAATTTTCCTCTCATCATGAATAATAATTTAGCAAGTTTCTCGACCTCTAGGCACTTATTGACTTCCCGAATCTCCTCATCCTGAGAGAAGGATATCGACCCCTTTTAAGCAAATGGGTTCTATGTGTAAGAATTTGTTAATGCATTTCTCAGTTCAGAAATTCAGTTTTTCATGTTTTTTACATGAGAAATTAGCACATTATAAAATTTAATTGTCATATCTACATACACTAACTTTGGAGTTAGTTATCGTAAATAACATATTTAAATGTTAGGATTTATTAGTCACTAACCCATGTGTAGGAGGTAATCGCATCTCATAAGCAAAGGAATGTTAGATAATTAAAAACTTAAAATCATCATTAATTTTGCATTTATTGTCTTACAATATGCCAGTTAGGCAGAATAAATTCTGTGAAATATTTATTGGAATCACAAATAAAATAGCATTATGTGAACTATTATTATTGATTATAAACAAATAGATGCATTGCATCAACAATTATTAATTAAATGATATTAACTGTTGTAAAATTTATTTTAATGGAAATTGAAATTAATAGACTTTTAGCAATATTTAACATTGAAAGATGAACAAAGTATGTTTAGAAAAACAATTTTTAGGTAAAAGATGATCAAGAGTTTTTTACAAAATTAGTAAAATTACACTGAGGTATGAAATCTATGTTACGTATTTGCTATTTTAAGCATTTCTTTATATAAATAAATAAAATTAATTCACTATTTTTTCCATAAAAATATCTTTTGAAATTTAAACTTGAATTATCATTTAAGTTAAATATTCATTAGCAGTTGAGTTTTAGTTTTTTTCCCGTAATACCATTAAAAATTAACGCTGTTTTTAAGTGGAAAAAACCCTACTTAAAGTTATGTTATTACTGTTATGGTAAATTGCTTTACCTAATATTTTTAAAGATGAAATAAAAATAATTGTATAATTTTTTTAATGTGAAATTTAATCTATGAATATAATTTAATATACTAATTTTAAAATTTAATATGCATAAAATAACATAACATTTTTTTAGAAATAATTAAATTATGCTTGTTAATTTGTAAGTTATTTTTAATACAACCCGTCAATATATATATATATATATTTCTTAATAGATATTTGTCAATTTTTTGATTCGCATCATATATATATATATATATATATATATATATAATATGCGTTAAAAAAGCATCCATAATCTATCTTTAAGAAAATTTCTTTTACACTTTTTAACCTTATTGTTTGCTTAAAATTTTGCTAAAAGTAAATATATATATATATATATATATATATATATATATATATATATATATATATATATATATATATATATATATATATATATATATATATATATATGTATATATATATGTAGGTATGTATATATATATATATATTATATATATATATATTTAAGCATATATATAATACTTCATGCAGTTAAATGATGTGCATTAATTTTTTTTGAGAATTTGGTCAGCTATATTCTTTAAAAATAGGTCCATTCATTGAATATATCTTCTAAATTTACAATTTTAACTTCAACTGTTAGAAGTAAAAAGAATTTGTTTATAACTGAGGCGTAGTTTTGAGCATGAAAAGGAAAATGTATGTAATTTTGATTATTATTCACTTTCGGGAATATAATAATTTAAAACCTTTGTAGTAATTTAAATATTTGTAAGTTTTATTTTTTGAATTTATATACTTGTATAATTGATTGGAATTCTAGTGTTTGCTCGAAAAGTTTATTATGGTAATGTACACCATAATAAACTAATAATAATAGCTACTTATATATGTAACATTATGTGATTCAGTATATAATATTCAATGTGAAAGTTAAAATAGTCACCATTTTAATTATTGCTCACTTTCTCTTTACTTGAGTTGTAGAAACATTTGAAAGTCTTGATGGATTTTCCCTTCTCATTATCCACTCTCACATTTGGCTGGATCATAAATACTCATAAAGAAACTTCATTTGCGCAAGAAAGCAAAGAAAAGTTCTCATGTGTATTTGATGGAAAGTAGAAATTAGGATAGCAATTGAATAGTGGAGACACCCGCGGGACACTTTCAGAGTATATTCTTTTACTTTGTATAGAAAGCGAAGACACAACTTAATAGATGTTGAAAAGAGACAAATTTCTGAAGTAGCGGGTAAAAATAGATAAGCGAAATTCCCATGACGGATGTTTGGATTTCTGCGAGGCTTTTTGTAAGATAATTGGTTTTTCAAATAAAGGGATGTTTTGAGGAAGGTGCTTTTAAAGAGGAAGAGCTATTTGTATTGATGACTGTGACGCAATTTTGATGTGCTTCTTCTAAGTATTTTCCATTTTGCAATTGGCTTCCCCTTCTGATGCTTGAAGGGATCAAAACTTCGTTCAATGAAGACATGAATGTTGTTTTTATGCCGATAAAAGTAGGTTTTGATCCAGTCTTAATAAAATACTGCCCTTATGTGTGCAGTAAATAATTTTCATAAGTAGAGAACGGTAATGGATATCAAGCTTTTATGACTACTAAGGACTGAAGTTTCATTTTAAATACTGATGTGGAACTGAGAAAATGTTTATCCTGAACAGTATTTATTGACAAAAAGCCACTTTTATATTTGAATGCAAAACCGAGTATATTTAAATTTAAAGTTACTTAGAAAATAAATAGGAGTAAAAAAGGAAAATGGTTTTCATCTATTATGCCTTTTAAAATATTTAATATACCTTTTCTATGTTATAACTTCTGTGTTTTTTATTAAAAATGATTGTATAATATGTTTATTTTTTCAAGTTTTAGATTTTTAAAATATAAATATTTTAAAAATCAGAAATGTCGCTTCTAATATAGTTTTAATATATTTTGACAGTAGTTTTTTTTAAAGTTCTATCTCTATTTTTATATAAATTATTCCTGTTTAGTTATCATTTAAAAAATTACATTTCCTAATGAAGATATTAAATTCTATGTATTAAGTAAATGTGTCTATGTATTATATGAACTTCTTTCTGTTTATTGTATATATAGGAATTTATATTGTTTATAGAAAGAAGTGTGCAAATAATATGCTCATTTTTTTTTGATTAATTTGGAAAAATCATATAATTTTTATAAGCCGGAACGTTGGTTAGCATGTAATTTTAAATGTAATCAATTTATAACTTATTTTCCTAAACTAAAAGGAATCAAGCCTTTTTTAATTAGAAAAAAATATCACAGTGCTTTGAAAGTTTTAATTTTTGATACATTTAATAAATTGTTAAAGATATTTCACAGTTATATGAATAGACAGAATCAATTGCTGTTTATTACGAAATTTGCTTTTAAACATTTTAAATTAATTTAGATAAATTGAAATGAAATTCCTACATGTAGATGAAGAAATTAAACAAACATATCAAAAGAAAAAGTAGCAGGACGCTCTAAAGCATTTTAATGCAAACCATCCAGTTAAATCTATGCGTCATCTTAACTTTAAAGTTGCTTTAAGCTTTCTATAATTTTACACTTTACTCAGTCATAATATTACAAAAGAGAACTCTCAGTTATTTTTACTAGTTTATTTTAAAAATGATGCATTTAAGTTCTCTCAAAATATAAAGTTGTATTTATTTGGGTGGGTATTTTTAGCATTTTGGAATTGCCATATGAATCCTACTTTGAGGGTACAGTTTGTCACACTAAGAAGAGTTTTTGCAAACGAGAACTTATTCTATCGGGACTTACAGTTTAAAGTGTATTTGAATCCACTGAAAAAACAAAATATATTCTCAAGATAGAAGCAGAACTCACGAACTTAAGCTTGCACGCATACTATTTCGCAGCCACTTGACATTTTATTGAGGGAGTTACCTGAATGATGTGGCTATTTCGAAAGCGTAATGGTTTCGTGGTATGAACCTTTAAGGGGCATTTGCTCAAAGAAAGGTATAATCCTAAAAAGAGATAAGAAAACTTATGATATTTACCTTAAAAAAAAAAAAAAAAAAAAAAAAAAAAAAAAAAAAAATGCTTTTAAATTTTTTTATAAAAATGTTGCGGGGGATAACATCAAGATAATTGTTACAATTTTTCAAATAATGAAAGATTTTGATAAAATTGCTCACGCGTGATATTACAAAAAAAAATATTAAATTGAGTAAAAAAAAAAACACCCAGAATTGTCAAAAAAGCTTAAAAAGTGTTATTTCATGATTATTTAACTAAAAATTTATAATGGCCTTTGATTTAATACTTAATTGAAGGATACATATTTCAATTAAAGACAGAAAATTTAATATGACGCTCTTTAAAAATCTTTTATAATGAGTTTTATATGTTTAAGTTCAATATTTTTTTCTCGAAGTTTACATTCAATCGAAGAAAAAGGCGTTTCTAGAAACTTCAATTTGTGAATCAACAAATTCATATTTCCTTGATTCAGTTTGTGGTGGTATGGCGCGGGCAACGCTTCTCGCCTCCATGACTTGGTTCACAGGTGTCCGTTGGGTAACGACATATGAGTAGCAGTTTCTGGCCTAGTTGTGGCAAAGCGTTCGCCCGCCGTAGGAAAAAAAATTTTTTTCTTGATTCAAAAATTTTATTTTTATGTGGATGTATAGTTTACATTTTATTTTTACTGTTGTATTACTTGAGAGCACTAATAATGTTTTGATGTAGAAACATAAACTGTGTGATATTATTTGCAAAACCATTGGTAAATGTAGCACTCGTATAAGAGACTTTATCGTGCTTGTTAGTCTATTTCTTCAAGAAATTATTTCCGCGCCTCGTAACATTCTCTGTTCTGTACTTTCAATAACTGGTAATGTTAAGACATTTGTTAATCTTAGGTACACAACAAATCATTAACTTGAATTGTCTATTTTCAGCCAAGATGGCTCCTTACATACCTACTATATAATTATTTTGGGAGTTATACTTTAATTTTCCCAAATAATATACTGTGAGATGCTCTTTCAGTAATTTCTGACCCTCTCTTTTATTAAATTTGACTTCGCGTGATATCTGGTTTTGAGACTAGGGAGTTTCAATGATCGTGATAGTGCCGTGAAGTAGTAACACAAAATAATTTCATTTTATTTCATATGATACTATGTCATAAATGATCTTAAATCCGAAAGCCTATTTTTTAATTCCTTTTAAGAGGACTATTATGCTGCCTATTACTCCAGAACTGCTAAAATTTGTTGTTGAACACATTTTACTATTCCTTAGTATTTTACAGTGACGAAAAGATGGAGACTATTGAATAGTGTTCTGTGCCTCGCATGGGATACAGTTAATAGCTATTATACTTGAGACATTTGTGGTCAAATTCTGAATCTTGTTTCAAAATAAACTTTTCTATTCAATAAAAAGTTACTCATGTTGATTTCTTTACCGTGATGTGATTCGAAATGATTGTAGTTAAAATTTAGAGAATGCACATTTTATGTTTATTCATTTCTTTTATTAAATTTTATATTTTACCATGCCATTACTAATGCCAAATTTTTTTTTGAATTTTTTAAATTCAGCACTTACAAAGTTCCTGTGTTAAATTAAAAGCAATTCATAAATGCTGAACAGTTGTAAGTATCTAATTATAAGGAAAATTAATTGCACCTATTTTAATAAAAAACTTTATCCAAATTACCTACACAACCCAAATTAAATGCAAACTAAATTTATATATTTCTTATGTTTTCTTTATTTAATAACATTTGTTGAATATTTGCGAAAAATTAACAAAATGTAATTCATTTAAATATTTTTTCTTCTAATATGAATATTTTTTCAAAAATTCCATTTTAAAATACCATGAAATTGTTACACAAAAATTTATATAATTTCTTTCTTGAAAACTTTTTGTAGAAATATTATTTATTAACTAAAATATGTAAAACATTTCAAACACACACAAAAACAAATTTGTTTCGATTTTTCAATTTTACACGAATGAAATGCTTATTGTATGATTCTCTACTGAATTTGTGCAACAGTATTTTATATTATTAAAATATGCATTTTCCCTGTTTTCGAATTTACTCAAGGGAAATTATAGTGCATCTTTCATGTTCTAGAAAATTTCTTTCCAACTTTTGATGTAAAATGTGTTCTACCTAGTTTAAGAGCTTTTTTTATAGGTCATTCACGCTTCATTTATTTCAGTATCTGGATGCTAAGGACCGGCAGATGGGCATGAATATTTTAAGTATCTTGTGATCCTAACAGGGTTTACTTTTAAAGGAAAACCTTAGTTTATATACGCCTTCTTAAGACCTCACTTACTGTCGTTGTTTTAAGTTAAGATGTTCGAAACCCTAAATTTATTTTGCATTTACTTTAAGAATAAATTTTGATTTATATATTTTTAATGTGAATTTGAATCTATTCAACGGAAGGAAATTTGGATTTTTTTTTTTTGATTTAGAATATAGATGTGTGTGTGCATGCTTAGAAATACATAAATTTAACTTTTTTCTTATTTTTCTTAAAAATTTACTTTTTTATTACTGCCACTTTTCGTTATAATTTAATTAAAGTTTTTTAAAAAAATGACAATATTAGTTTAAAAGCTAAAATTTATTAATAATTACAAATAATTTTTCTGAAACTTTACGCTTGTGAAGTTAACTTTCAAACACTAAATTGAAATATAGATTTATGCATTTACTATAAATGGTTATACTTGCTTTTATAAAAATAATACTAATTTTAACATTATTATAGGCATTCAATTACTTTTTAATAAATATTCCTAATATAGAAAAGCATATTTTTCCAATTCATTTTTTCACAAGAGATCTTATTTGTGTTTATATTTTATGATTTTATTAAAAAATGGAATTGGCTACGATTATTTTATTACTTATAAATAAAACTTAAATCACGTTTATAATAAATTTATTTAAATTTAAATGGATAATCTTAATGAAAAATTATTCCAGCAAATATACCTGAGTTGATATTGCAAATTTAATTTATAGTAAAACTTTCTCTTTAGAATATTGTTTTCGTTAATATAATTAAATACTTTTTAACAGTTTTTCAAATAATATAATGTTGAAAAATGTTTTCAAAACCTCTCATTTATCTTAAATGAAAATTACTTATGACAATTTAGATTGTTTTCTTTTAATTGTTATTTTATTTTCGTGAAAATAAGTTACGATGTTCTTAAATAAGAATAGGTATTCTGGGAAATATTTCATATGCAGAATAACTTATCTCTTTTTCCTAAAGATTATTTCATGCGTGCATTAAAAAAATGAATTTAATTTATTTATTGAATATTATTTATGGATCAATTCCAAAATTTGCATTTAAAATTGTTTCATAAAAGTAACGTTAAAGCAGAATTTAGTAAAACTTAAATGAATTAATAATTCATTTAAAAATAACAAGTTAATTCTCTAAATATTAATTGTTTACAAATTAAGGTAAGTAAAAATAATTTTCAAAGAGTTTTAACTTCGTACAACCAGCAATTTCATTATAAAGTATAATTTCATTATAAATACATTATAAATACTACAAAAAGTTACAAAAATCAATATAATTATATTTAATGTTTACATATTTATGAACAACATAACATTTATATTAATTATTTACGAATAATTTTCTTTACTTACTTTTATCTTGCACGAAAACATAAACACCTTAATAAACTGTAATTCGATATTTTTATATTATTATGGATTAAAGTAAGTCATACCGAATTACAGTTTATTAATAAACAAATAGAAAAATAAAGAAATGAAATATTTATATCCTACGTGGTATAATTTTGCATTTCATAATGCTTCTCACTTGGAGTTGTCTTTAAGAAATTTAAAACTTTCATCGATTTATACACGTGAATATGGTTTACTTTCATTAAAAATTCTCTGTGGAAAAACACTTTGCATTAGAATTTGGAAGCTTTAAAAAATTTTGAACTTCTTGGCTGTTCAGGAAGATAAATAAAAAAATATGCAAATATAACTTTGAGTAACCAAGAAGAGATTATCAATGCTTGATTTGATGCTTTTCTCTAAACATTTCTCAAAACAAGTTGATGATTAATTAACAGGGGAAAGCTTTATCTCAATCTGATGGTCCTTAGTTGATTTAAAAAGTATATAATTGTCTTCGTCGTAAAATTGGGGATTTTACTAAGATACCAATCCAGTCTGAGGAGACACGCGTTAGAATTAGGTAATTAGGTATATAAATATGCACATTCTAATTCGTAACTCTAATATAGTAAATTTTTAAAATTCTTTTATTTCTCATAAAGATTTGTTAAAGCATATCGAAAAATACATTTAGTAATTCTTTCATGTGAATGTTTAAAAATGTTAACATTGATTAAATACTAAGCTATGGATATTATAGCTTTAAGGAAATTTTTTTAACAGCCTGTAAATTTTCTGTCATTGAAATAGATAAAACAATGCTTAGCGTGATTATTTTATATGATTCAATTTCATTATGCCATAGAAACGGACTGGAGTTATCTTATCTAAAACATGTTTATTTAATTTCTTTCAACATATTTACTATCTTTTAAGCATTATATATTTCTTATATATTTATGTTATTATTATGTCTATGATAAAACGGATTATATTTGATAGACTGGGAATTCTTCATAGATAGATCTATAGCAAATTTTTTCCTTAACATATTGATTGATGATTTGTTGTGACTATGATTTTTTGTGACTCATATTTTTCATTTATACCTTAGGTAATAATCAGTAAAAAGCATTTTATTTATCGTTTTCTGATACAAAAATTTACTTTACATTGTATATCATTAGAATTGAGAGCTATATTAAAGTTTTTTTATATCATATCTCTTTTTAACTCGTATATTTTAAAGTAAGCAATTTTTAGTTTTAATATAATAATACTAATTAATGACATATATTTTAAGATTTAGTCATTTTCAGATGTTTGGACATAATATAAAGATATGCCAAATGATTAAAATGCTTTCAGATTAGTTTTAAATACGAATTAAATAATATATATTTGTCTTATTAGAGCTGAGGGATTAATATTATAGTGCTTTCTTAAAAAATTGTGAAAATCTCTGCTAAAAGAGATTATATAATGATCAATAACAAAATAATTCTTGCTTTATAAAGAAGAATTTATTTTGTAAATGTTCGCAAATTTTCTGGTTTTCTCATTTGTAATAAATAAATGCAATAAATAAATTACAAATTTAAGAACATCAATAGCCTAATTGCCTAATTAACGTAATCTGTTTTCTTAATTTATGTCAAATATAATAAGAAATAAGGAAATTTATTTATATATACAAATTGTTACTTTTTTAAAAAAAAACAACAAAATTATCGCTATGTTTTTCTTAAAAAAAGAGTTATAAAAAAGTACTGAAATGTAAAAAATGTATTTGAAAATAACACTCTTTTTGTACTTTTAATCGAAAGAATATTCAGTTTGCAGAAATTCATATTAAAGAAATACTATGAAATTGAATTAAATATCACAATACTTCATGAGTAATTTAGACTCGAACTAGTTTTCCCACTGATTTTAGATAAGACATTCTACTATTCAATGAATACTGGAAATGGAACTGGTAATGGGATGATAAATATATTCTAGTTGAGTTATGGTAGTATTTTTACAACAGCAGCTGCGTGACGAGAATTCCAATTGGAAGGAAATATCTTATTCCGTCTTTTTATGGAAAGTTCAAACGCTATGGAATAAACAACACAAGTTGTTGAATCTGAAAAATATGCAAATATGTATGGAAACCAAATATTTATAAATCAGTTTTTCATCCTGGTGATCGCACAAATCCATCAAAATAATACACAGGAAAATGTTTTCAACAATAATATTTCTCTCTCTCTCTCTCCTGAATATATATATATATATATATATATATATATATATATATATATATATATATATATATATATATATATATATACATATATATATATATATATATATATAAATATATATATATATATATATATATAAATATATATATAT
The DNA here is from genome assembly GCA_030067965.1 of Latrodectus elegans. Lineage (NCBI taxonomy): Eukaryota > Metazoa > Arthropoda > Arachnida > Araneae > Theridiidae > Latrodectus > Latrodectus elegans. The sequence continues at coordinate 47,815,486 of CM057817.1, forward strand.
ATATATATATATACAAGCACAAAAATAAAGGACATTGTATTTCTTAAATTTTTTCTAACTTTCTAATGGCAGAAGATATTTTATTTTGTGTTTCAAATTTTATTTTCATAAAAGAAATAAAATTAAATATTACAAAAAATTTCATATAAACTTCTTAATAGAAAAATGAAAAAAATAAACAAAAAAAAGTTACAATGAAAATAATATATAATTTTTGAAACAATGTTATATTTACAGCCTATTTAGCAAAAATTAAAGAACTTTCACAGAAATTTTAATGCGACCTAAATTATATCCGTATTTAAAAAGATTTAATGTACTATTTATATTGATTTATATTTATATGTTGTTAATATTTTTCAGTGTGACTTAATTTTAAAATAAATTCTTTGGCTAGTCATTGGTGAGTAGTCATTGGCAAAATTGTCAATAACACAAATTATTTTGCAAAACTAAATAAATAACTGAAAATAGTAAGATAATAGAAAAAAAATTAAATAGTAAATTAAAATTATTTATGTAGGTTATTATAACAAATTTTTTAAAATATTACTTCTTCTAAATGCCTTTTAAGTATACAACTATTTTTGTTAAGTTTAGCCGAGAAATTCATATACCTTTAGTTGAGTTCAAAATATAAAATAAAGTGTTGATGAGAGAGAAATTAATTGAAATTTAAGCTGAGGGCTGTTTGGTTGTATTAATTTTTTTATAATTTTATTTAAATATACTTAAAATAATAATTAATGTTTAAGCATCTTTAGCAAATAATATTCAAAAAGCTAATGAAAGCAAAACCAAAAGATGAATTAATTTTTATAGGCAGCAGTAAATCTTACGAAAAAACTCATATTTAGGAATTAAAAAATTAAATTTTTTTACGTGGTTTATTTAATCTCATAGGTAAATTTTTGTATGTTACAACATACTGAAAGTATGCTACAGATATAGTTTTCATTACTTCATTTTTACCTATTTTTAAGTACCAGATTTCTAAAATAAATAAATAAAAATAACAGTTACATGTAAATCTTAAAGTAGTTCTGTTAGAATTCTGTTTTTCTATAAACATTAATGAATTTCATTATTTAGTGGTTTTTATCATTTATTATCTTAGTTAGTTACAAATTGCGAGTCATTAAATATTTTTAACTATTGACTCCAGATTCGCTGAAAAAGTATCAAGCAACCTCAGAGACTTAATTTTAAGACAGTTATTTAAGCAATACCCTTATAAAAATAACAGTATTCACCTTCTTTTAAGTGCAAATCTCTCATAGAAGCCTTTTATATGCGCCTTTTTAAAACAAAGTGTTATTGAAATATTTTTCCAAACAAAAAGATCTTATGCACTAAGGTGTTGAGAAAACAAAGAAGATAAGAGAGAAATATTTTATAGAGAAACAAAAGAGAAAGATATAATTCAAGGGTCCTTTATGAAGTTCTTAAGCGCGAAAAGTTTTGAATGCTAATGAGTAGAGGAGATCTTTGTACGGAAATATATCTTGTTTTCATTACAGAAAACGAGCGTATAAGTATTGTTAATTAAAATGACTTCTTAGAAAATTAAGTGCTCTTTGCCTTGGAATATTTTTATTACCTTTTGTAGATTTATGCTACAAATAAGGATTGGGTTGTAGTTAGCGTCTAGAAAATTTTGCCTACACTTTTAACTAAAAATAATGCTTAAATAGAACTAAAATATAGAGCGACCATTTTTCGAAAAATAATTCCGTTCATTAATAGCATTGCATTTTCGAATATATACAAAAAAATTGTTCATAGTGATAAACATTTTACGAATAATTTAATGGTAATTTTTTTTTATTTCTTACACATTTTGATGTTTATGTATTTCATGTAAATACATAAAATTTGATTATGGTAAATTTACTCAAAATTGATCTCTTTCCTACATTTTAACAAATAAATTATATTACCTGAACAAGTGTAGTTTTTTTGGTTTATAACAACTGCTTTTTACTTTGATTAATGTTAAAACTTAAAATAATTTCACTGGTATATATATTATTCATGTACACAAATATATTATAGGTTTATATATTAAAATAAAACTTAAAGTCTAAATTCATAACTAGAAATATTGAATAAAAGTCCTTCTAATTTCTCATTCTCTTATTTTGAAGCATATTATAAAAAGCGATTACAAATAAAGTGTGTAAGTTTACGCCCATAAATTATAAATAAATAAATAGTAATGATTTATTTTTATTGAATAAAAGTACAGCGTTGTAAAACTCAAATAATGGGGAAAATAAAATGGATAAAATTTTCCCGGAGGGCCTGGTATTGTAAATTGAGACAATCCATTCATGCCCTAGAGGTTAAAAGTGAGAATCAACTATAACCTTCTACATGGCATCGATTTTGGCTTGATGTTATTACTAGTAAAAGAACTCTTTTTTACATCGTGGGCGAAGAAAATTCAAGATTTATGACTTAGGACACGCATTCAAGTTTCCGTATAAGGAGTTATTGGTTAAAAAAAAATTGTAATAATTTTCATTATTTTCAGTTTAGAAAATATGTTAAACATAAGAGAAATGAGAAAGAGTTTTGTAATTTTCATATTCCCAAAGCAAAACACACATATTACACTTATAATATATACGTAAGTCTTTACATTTGAAGAATTTAAGAAAAAGGATTTAGTTAAATGATTCATAGTTATGTATTATAAAGGAAATGCACATTCAAAGCTAATTGAAAGGAATGATTATTGTAACTGCAAATTCATGCTTTTCTGTGACTAACATCTTAGAAAGTATTAAAGTGTATGCTTATACATAATTAGAGTTAAATTAGAACACTTAATATTATAAATATACTAAACGTTAACATTTGTCAGAAGTCACAAATATTGATGGCAAATATTTTTTTTTATATATAGGAAAATATTGGCTTTTTCGGAAAGTAATTTCGTTTTTTTTTGTGGAAATGAAAGACAGTTTTTGTATAATAAACAAATACTTTATTAAATTATATATTGGTCGTTCTGGTCCACACAAGACCTTTTGCCATCTTTCTGGTAGTAGCATAATTCCATTCTCATAAAAGTTTTGATCTTTGCTGACGAAAAACTGATCGAGGTGGTTTTTGACTTCCTCATTTGAGGTGAAGGTTTTACCATCTAAAAAAGTTTGGAGTGACCGGAAAAAATAATAATTCGATGGTACCAGGTCTGGAGAATATGGTGGATGTAGCATTGTATCCCATTCAAGCTATCAAAGCTTTTGGCGAGTGACCAAACTTGTGTGAGGTCTCGCGTTCTTTTCGTGAAACACTACAGCTTTCTTGTTGATTAGTTCTGGCCTTTTCTGTTGAAGTGATTCATTCAGTTTGTCCAGCTGCTGACAGTAGACTTTCGAATTAATCGTTGTGTTATCCGGTAAAAGCATAAAAAAATAAAAATAAAAAAAAATAAAAAAACGATTCTTTTAAAACCCCCCAAACAAATAGCATCACCTTTTTTGGTGAATATCGGTTTTGGAAATGGTTTCAGTCGGTTCATCTTTTTTGCTTCATGACCTCTTGCGTTTAACGTTGTTGTATACAGCTCATTTTTCGTCCCCAGTGATGATGCGCTTCGAAAACGGATGATTTTCGTGACGTTGGAGAAGCGAATCGTAGACGTCAATGCGGCGACACAGATTTCTTTGTGAGAACATGGGGAATCCATACATCAAGCTTCGAGGATAATCCCAGGCCATTCAACTGGTCACAAATTATTGTTATTCGCCGGTTCGCATCAACTAATGCCTTTATAACGTCTTTATAAGCTTCAACCGGCCTTCCCGAACGTGGTGCATCTTCGACATCAAGATAGCCAGATCGAAATTTAGCGAACCAGTTCTGGCACTGGTGTACTGTCAACACACCTCCTCCATACACATCGGTCAATTTCCTTTTGGCTTGAACAGCATTTTTACCCTTTCTGTAGTAAAACAGTAAGATATGTCAAAAATGCTGCTTATCGCTCTCCATTTTTAAAAGAGCACCAATCAAAAACTATTGCGTAGAATTAATTGGAATATTTCACACACTAGCCTTGCTATATGAGCTCTCTAAGCATATAGTAATTATACGGTTTAAGCGGGAAGTTGGGCTCAAAAAATACAGTTAAATCCTCTGTCGGGAAAAAACGAAATTACTTTCTGAACAACCCAATATAAAAGTTAATTTTATTTGAACTTGAAGGCGTGAAGTATTTGAAAGCATTTTAAATTCCAATTTTTCTTGTCTAAGTTATGCACACGCACACTTCATTCCAAAGTTTCAATCTCTAATTCTCTCATTGTAATAATTAATTCACAATTTATTAAATAAAATTATAATTTCCACCACTTAAATGATCTAGAAAGAAACTTTTGTGATTTTAAGCAAATTAAAATATTAAAATTTTTAATTTTTCACTTTGAAAAATCTCAAGTATAAACATAATTGGAGAACAATATATTGCCGGCTAACTTATCTAGTGGTCAGCGTGCCTGACTATGGATAAGGAGGTCCTGGGTTCGAATCCCGGTCTAAGCATGGATGTACTTTCTCTCTCTATCCTGTCTTTGTTCTTTAATTGTGTGTGAATGGTTGCCTACCCTATAAACGGGTCCCTATGGCATGTGTGTGTGTACTGAAGAAGTCGGACTCCACACCAAATACGGTTCAGTTGGAAAAGTGGAGCAGCGCACCCCAATTTGCCTGCCTAGCTGGCACACGAAAACAACAACGAACAGTATATTGCTTTCAGAAAACATAATCAAACAATCAAAGTTGAGAAATTCAATATTTAATTTTGGGAGAAATTCTGTATTTAAATTTTGTATCTGAATTATCACGTATCACAACGGCTACTTCTTCACTGTATACAAATTCAAAACCAAATATAAAATTCGCTAATAATTTCTGATTTACTTAGTCAATAAATGTTTTCACTGAACTAAGCAGTGGTGTATGCTTGAATTCAGTGCAAATAGCTTGAAATAAAATTGAAGTTACAGTACATTTTATATTTTGAAGCACTCATTATCACTAAAATCAGAATTTAAAGTACTAAATAAAGTTAACTTAAAAAGTGTTGTCATATGATACAATTCCATGAGATTAAAAATTATCTACAACATAAGTTTCTAATAAGTTATTTCGTAAATATCAATTCTATATTAAAATATTAATTTTTTTTAAATCTGAAATACAAAATAGTTGCTCTGAATTTTATAAAAAAAGGAATATTTGAGACAAATACTTGAATCGCGTTGTATAAGATTAAATTGTTTTCATATTAATTCAGTTGATTTAAAAATGCACAAATGATGAAATTCAGGTCATTATCTTAAGAATTTTCAAAAATATATATTACAGATTCATAAGACTTTCATGAAAAATACAAGAAAATTAGATAAATTATTTGCATTTAAAATTCAATTTATATAGCTTAAAATATTTGATTTTTAAAAATTTCAATATATTCCGAATATTATTAACAATTTTGGAATTTCTTGTGATTTCTTTTTTGACGAAAAGATTTAAAAAAATTTTAAGAATCTATTTTCTTCAACACAGGAAAAAAAATTATTTTTCATTTAAAAACAAAACTCTTCCCATTTAATTATATATATAGAAAATACGATATATAAAATAAATACCGAATGGAAATGTTTTTCAAATTTTGCTATCATGCTACAAAATAATATAGTGAAGTAATAACTCTTTTATAAATTTTAATAATCGATTTCCTTTTCTTCCAATTTTTCAATTTTAAGCCACTTCCGAATCACTTTTCCCTAAAGCTACTACATGAAGTGCGTGTGGAACTGGTGCGTAAAATTCAATTTAAGCAGCATTCCAACAGTCACGCAATTGCGGTTATTCTGACAAGTGCAAGAGACATATTTCGATTGCATTCATTTTCATCGTGGTCAAATATTTTAAAGGATTATGGATTCTCATGAGAAATGCCTGGGGCTACTTTTCATTAGGATAATTCCAACCAGAGTCAGAGTTTGATACAATAATATTAAATTACTCTCTTGTCAAGGTATTAGTGTTCAATTTTAATCCAACTGGTTGCTGATTCATCGCATTGAAAGGCTAATCTGACTTCGGGAGTTTCTCATCACTAAATTACTTAGCAGATTCTCGTGGACCTAGATTATTTGAAGTGAAAGCTCGAATTAGTGCCAATTTTTATTTTTGGAACGAAGGGTTTTAAAATATTCCTTAGATACTGCGTACACACAGTCATTAATGAATAAGCACATTTGTTGGTAAGGTTATTTGATATGATTTATAGCAATAATTTTAGAAATATCGAGTGATAATTAAAGGACTATTTATATAGTCATATCGATATTCTTATATCTATCTGTTTATCTATATCAGAAGGAAATGTGCTGGATTTTTATTAGAAATGGTATATATAGCATCAACTTCCCGCCATTACAAAATTTATTCTATTATTTTGAAACAATAAAATTAAATTGTTAAATCTTATAATATCCATGAAATTTAAAAATAGCTTTGACATTTTAATATACTGATTTGCCTGATGAGTATTATATCTTCTAAACATGATTAAAAGTACATCGATGGGCTTTAACAGTGTCACAGCAAAAAGGCGAACACCACACACGTGAAATTTATACAACAAAGAAAAGTTGCATCGATATGCAAATGATTAATGTTTTAATGCATTCTTGTGAAATAAGTGGTGATAGCGAAATGAAGAAATTGTACAATTCATTTAAATAATGAAATCGATATTTACAATAGGATTAAATGAAGGTTTCTCAAACACAACTTATATTTTAATGTTGCCTGGTGAAAAGTGTTTTTGATAATTCTGGTAATAAGAAGTACTAGTTACTATCACATATTCAACTTTGATAGAGAATGAATGTACCAGTATTATGGTTTATCGTATTGGAGCATTACTGTTCTTGTCATTTTGGATTTCATGATAATCTACCGAAATGTTTTTTTTTTTAGCATATGTCCTTTTTTGGTTTCTCTGCCAGTAATTGACGAGCACCATAGTAAAGTGATGATGAAGTATAAAAAGAACTGAAATTAGTGACCGTAGACTTGGTGCAAAGGGCAACAAGCATAATCTTTGACTCCAATAAGATGTGAATGCTTCTGCAAATAGTGTGTGCGGAACACGAATACGATGGCTTTTAGTCAATCCCATGGAAAACCATTCTAGATCTCAGGAGCATATTATCACTAACAGACGAAAAGGCAGAAATATTATATATATGGCTTTAACATTTTATGATTGTACAATAATTTTATGATACATTAATCAAGATATAGAGTTTTCTGCAAGGCAACAAGCGTCTACAGAAACACTTCGATTACATTCACACCATCATGATGGTGACATCTGTATTTGGTGGTATCATGAAGAACACAAACTATCAGTGTGTTTTCAACATCGTCATAGTGATTCATGTCCAAAAATGATGATTTGAGGGACGCTATTGGATATATGTCTCTGTCACCTTTTATTTGCATTTACGGCTCATTGAAAAATTATAATTACAATTTATATTTTATTGCGAAAAGGTGCTTTATAAGAGCCCGCGAAAATTTGCGTTTTATCAATATAATGCACGACCCCATATTGTCGGTACTGTAAAAATCTCCCTTCATACTGAAAATGTTCTATTGTTGCCCTAGACAATAAGTACTTCAGGTATCTCACCAGTTGAAAACGTTCATGAAATGTTCATCAAGTGATTAGCTCGTCATTATACTTTATTCACCATGGTCGATGATTAATTGATTATATTATGTTAAAGTTGTTCGGGAAACTGTATCTGTGTACATGACCTCTAATTGTTTGTGTGGGATTTGTTTGTCTTAATGAAAAGGCATATACATGCTATTACTGCTGCTCTAGGTGGTTATTTTAGAATTTGGCTTCTGATTTCTCAGGTGATACGGTTCCAAATATCTTGAAAATTTCATTTCTTGCTGTTTCGAGTATAGCATAGTATATTTATTAGTTATATTTCGAGTATAGTATATTTATTAGTATAGTTATTTCGAGTATAAATACTATTTTGGAATTTAAACTTTTTCCAGATATAGCAATTATAATGTTTAGTAATATATGAACATGTTATTCTCTAAAATTAACTTAAAATTTATATTTGAGTATAAAAGAAAAGAAAAATTAAATATTTTAAAATGTATTATAGGCACTAAGACAAAAAATTAATTTTCATCAACCTTATACTTTCTTTTTTTTTTTCCTTTTTTTTTTGACTGGTATTTTATTATAAAGGGAAAGTCTTAAAAAATTAGATTCCATTATATAAATAAATTACTTGTTTTATGGAGATGATTTCTTTTAAGCTAAAGCTGATAATTATTATATATATTCAAAAGTAACTTTTGACAAAAATAGTTAAAAAAATTTCCTTAAAACTTTCAGAAAATTATAGCAATAAGGAAAATAGATCTCTTCTCTCTTTTCTTTTCCACTAAAAGAAAATTTTACATTTATAATTTTGCATAAATTAGAAAAGTTTTTATATGATAATCTATATGAGTTTTTGCGAAAGAAAATTTCTCATTTCTTTTAGAATTATACTTCGTGACTGTAATTTAAGGATAATGCAAGTTCAGGAAAAGAACGAGACAGAAGCAAAACAAATGTGACCTATTTGTAAAGTCTATTGATTAAATACAAGGTAAGGAGCAAAAAAAGATGCTATATGTTTGACATTATGAATAAAAATATCGATTTTCACTACCTGGAGCAAATTTCAAAAAAGAACCTATTTACAAAAACCAATTTAATTAATTTAATTAATATTTACAAAAACCAATATAAAGGGGTTGGTATGATGGTTAATACATAGTATGCCTTCCAGACGATGCAATACTGGCCGTACAACGACTAGGCATGCTGAGTATTAAATTATCGATATGATCTTGGGGAATATTGCACCACTCATCAAGCAATGCTCTCCGAAGTTCCGGTAGACATGTGGGAGGGGATTGATGGACTGCAATTCGCCGGCCAAGCATGTCCCACTCATGCTCTATTGGATTGAAGTCAGGTGAGTATGCGGGTCAGTCCATACGGGTGATATCCTCCGATTTAAGACATTCATCTGCTTGTTTGCAAGGAGAGGATGGGGGTTGTCATTCATAAACAGAAATTCTGCACCTATGGCGTCCTGAAACAAACGTACATGTTTTTCCAAAATGACATCCCGATAGATGTGGCCTGTCATGGTTTCATTTTGAACATATAGGTTAGTTCTGGAACCCAGAATAATTCATCCCCAAACGAGCAATCCTGCACTAGTTTAATGGTGTTGTTCAGTGGTGTTCTCTTGGTGGTAACGGGTACGTGACCCCCCCCCGCCATATGAAAGTCTGGTTAGAATCAGACTGAAAGGTATAACTGGACTCGTCGGAAAACATCTCACAAGACCACTATTGCGGTGTCCACAATGTATGCTCTCTACTCCAGGCTAACCACAGACGACAGTGAGTTTCGGTAAGTGGAACCCATCTGACAGATCTATGAGCATATAGACCAATGTACCTTAAGCTCTTGTACACGGTCTGCCTTGAAACTGTCGTACTAGTAGCTGAAGTGAGCTGACGAGATAGGTCTGATACTGTGCTCCATCAGTTTCTTTAGGTAGTAACTGCCAAATACCGGTCCACATTTGATGTTGTAACTAGGTGGCGACCTGTGCTGTAACGTCTACTCTCATTACCATCATTTTGGAACCGTTGCCAAAGCCTGGAGATGACACTCAAGGTGATTCCAAGTTCCTCGGATACTTCCAGCTGAGCGCGTCCACAGGTTAGACGGCCGATAATTCTACCACGTAAAACATCATCCGCATGCTTTCTTTGTGCCATAACTATGCAGTTATTGCACTGAAAAGCTTTTAAAGAGCTTGAGAACAATTTTACTTCTTTGCACCATTCCTTATATACACCTCTTTTACACTCTCATCATTGAGACGTACTATCGGCACCATCTGGTGGTTTCTTGTAGTTTGCATATTATTCGTCAAGATGTGTGTGATAATTCTAGATGTGGAATTTTTATTTTAGAATTCAATTTCTGTGTGATTCTGAACCATCCTTAATTTATGGACATAAGTGCATTTTGAGTTTATGATAATGGATTTATGATAATCGATTTTTAATATGTATATTAGGTTAATTTATATAAGTTATTTTTATTTTAGAGAGTTCAATTTCTGTGTGATTCTGAATTATCCTTAATTCAGAATCACACAGAAATTGCATTGGACATGAGTGCATTTTGAGTTTATGATAATCGATTTTTATTATATATATATATTAGGATAATTTATATATTAGGTTAATTAATATATATATATATATATATATATATATATATATATATATATATATATATTAGAAAAACATTTATATACAAATGTTTTTCTGATGAAAATTTTGATATTGAGAAGTAAATAGATTTTTGTTGATAAAAATTAATATTATGTAATGAATAATAAAATCGATTCGCTACACTAAAGGAATTTTATAATTTTAATAAATGATAAAAACATTTTTGTTGTCCTGCATTGATAACTAATTGTTTATTTCATTAAATAATGAGATCAAAAGTGAAGAAACGAAGTTATAACAAATTGTTTTGAACTGGTAAGACATAACTGATAGAGTTAACAATGATACCTTTGTTGGAGTAAGTTCAATAAGGATTACTTTTTATTATAAAAATTTTCGAAAACCTCTAACATTTTCCCTTATAAATATTTTATTAATTAGGTGCTAATCATAAATCTCATTAATTTTATTTGACACACAATCAATTTTTACTTCCCTAAAAATAATCTATTAATATTATTTGATAAAGCAAATACATTACAATTTGATACATAAATTCACAATAATTTTTGACACTGTTTTAAAACTTCTATGAAAATTTTAATGCCTGAATGTCAGTTATATACATTTGTGGATTTATATTTTTTACGCGATGTATATTTTAGAATTCAAATTATTTTTAGGATAAACTACTGATTAAATTAATTTTATTGTAAAAAAAATAACTGAATTGTCATTGCTTATTAAATATGCATTCATTTAATTAATAAAACATGAATTACTTCCTAGCTGAATTTTTAGTTAATTATTCAGTGAATTTCTAAATTGCTTTTCATATGTTTTCGTAGTGACTTTGTTTTTTTAGAGAAACTATATACTTTTTCTACTTCTATGAGATAACTGAACTCTCTTCTTTTAATTCGAATTATATTTATTAAATATTTTTAAATTAAAATCTTTTAGTAGTTTTAGTCTTCGCAACCTCATAAATAATAGAATATTTGCGTTTAAAATTGCATTTTGACCTAAGCAATTTCCTTTATATAGACAATGTGTAATAATATAAATTCGCTGATGAGAATTTGTAGCTTTTTGAAAAGCGTATGTTCCCTAAACATGCACAAAATCATAAAGTATGAAAGACTTACTTCATATTAACTTCATTTTTGATGTTTTTTATATTTTTCTTTTCAGTAAAAATGTATTGTTTTGAATAATGAAAAATATTTTATTTTATTTAATTACACAAGATTCACTTGCAAAATTCCAAATAAATTCAACATGATGTCAATAAATCCATTCAAATATATATTTATTAAAAAATACTTAATCCGACTGATTAAATAAATATGCAATTAAAAGTACATCTATTATTAAAAGTCTATTTATAATATATTAGTTATTTTTTACAAATTTTGTATTCATCAAAGTAATAATTGAAAAATAAATGATTGCAAGCAAAAAGAAAGTAAAGAAAAAATAATATTTTTTAGATAACTTAAAATGGAATTTTCTGTCATAAAAACAAAAAAGGCTTATATGACAGTTCCTTACAGATTGATGAATATTGGAACAGTTGGCTAACACTCTAATGCAAAGATAAGTTGGAATACTTAGATTGTGTTCCCGAGAAAAATTGATGGATGAATGTAATAAATGCAAAAGAAAACAGAGAGATTTATATAATGCTTTCCTTTGGCACTAGTACTGATATAATGTTGACTCTTTTACCACATTCTGCAAACATAAACTCAAGAGAAATGTAAACCATCTATGTTTTTCGTGTGTAAAAACTGTAGAAATTTGAGAGCAAAGTTCCAGAGTAAATAATGGGAACCGAGAAAAAAAACAGCTATTAAAATTATGCTATGAACTCAACAAAGCCTTATATTATATAAATGTTAGTGTGTAAAATCATCTTATACCGACAGTAGGCAGTTTTGAATAAAAATAATTTTTTTAGATAGTTTAAGAGCAATTTATTTTGATGAAAAATTATGAAATAATTTGGAGTGCTGTTTAAAGTAATAATTATATATAATTATATATATATATATATATATATATATATATATATATATATATATATATATATATATATATATATATATATATATATATATATATAAAGAATTTGTTTTATTCAATCATGAAAATGTACATCAAATTTCACAATGATTTATTTAATTGGAGTTTAAAAATCATATTTCATTACTCAAACAACTCTCATCAAAATTTTAAACTACTGAATATCCTTAGGAAATTGATAATGGGTTTCTATTATCTTTAAATTCTCCCGAGATGTTATTTAAATATTTCTCATTAATTGGATAGACAGTTATCAGATTGTTATTTGCAACATATTTTATTATTTTAAGAGTCTTATAAAGATAATTATTTATTTTCTGTTTCTAAAACATAGCAGCATGATAACTAAATTAAAACCAATAAATATCTTCTTAAAATTATTTTTTGCCTTAAAATGGACAGAGAATAAATATACATTTATATATTAATAATAAAGAATATATATAATAATACATACAACTATTTTGTCTGTTACAATAGGACTATAATTATTTCTCATTTGCTTCTTTATTTAATAAGTTCTATAAATTGTCATGATAAAATTATGAACATTTTATTCTAAAGTTTCACGTTTAAGGACAATTTCTTTTAACATTAAAAAAAATAATTTTCTTGTATGGTTCAACATATTTTTCTTAGTTTCTTTTATAACAAAGTTAATAACGGTAATAATGGAGGTAATTATAAAATACAGTTAAAATAAAGAAAATTAAATATTAATTTAAATTATAAAATAATTTGAAAAAAGTGTACCAAAATTTATTTTGTGAACACTTAAAACTGATGACTATTTGAATGAAATAAGGCGATAAGTTGAGTTAAAGTTCTATCCTTGCCCATTAAAATTCTAATCTTTCATTTCTAAAATTAGAAAATGCAACACGGATTTAAATATAATTTTTGATCAATATTTAGATAGACATAAGCATGACTTTCCCTTTGTCAACTTGAAAGAGAAAAGGAAATCCTGGAGCCAAAAATCGAAATTTATATTCTGCTTACAAGGCAAATGCTATTTCAAAAGGCGCCATATAATTGCTGACTTGGCTGTTTTCACCGCTTATTTAAGGTAAAAGCCATGAATTCTGTATCTTTAACTGGGATTCACAGTTGCTCAATTTAGGTGTCGATTGATAGTTATTTTAAAAGACTAGTAAATATAGTATAAGATCATTAATAGTGAATTATTTGTAAGTATTTTTTGGCTTACTTGTAATAATTCAATGATTATAATTATTTTGGAATTTAACGTATTTTACGTAACAATATTCATTTTACGTTGGGTTTAGAATTCTTTTCAAAATAAATTTTCATAGTGTCGCAACAAAATAGTAATGCTTTTAGTTATTTTATCACGTTATTAACCTTAACATGTTATCATGTCATTTTTATCTTGTTATGATAATTTCAGAACATCATGATTATTAGATTGTAATTTATTACGTATATGAAATTTAGCTAAAATTTTTAAAACGATGGAAAATATTTCTCTTTATTTATTATGATCACTACTAAAAATTAATAATTTTACACCTGGAGGCTCAAAATAGCTACATATTTGAGTATTAAATAATTAATCATAATACACTTAAGAATAAGTTATGAAATTAATTATCATTAAAATGGAAGTCACTGTGTATTAAGATTCAAGCAATATATATTTCTTTGGCTAAATACTCATAAAAGTTAACTAAAAGCACATAATTCTTTTGTATTACACCAATTTATTATTCTAATTTCACACACACTTAACATCCAATTTATTATATTATAAAAAATATAATTTTTACTTATTTCTCATATTGTTTTCGTTTCCCATAATTCTAAAAATTATGACGGTCAACTATCAGTTTCTTACTCCTTCTGTATTAGATTTGAATTTTGGAAAAAAAAATTTTCTTACTCCAATTTTATTTAAGTTGCTTTCTGATTATTTCACTTCATATACATACAAATACTTTCCCAAATCTATCATGAAGGTTACAATTATGAAACATTCACTTCTCAAATTGTTTTGTAATTTATAAATAAACTATTAAGATATCTTTCAAATATACAAAACAGTTTTATGCATACAAAGTAAATTCTCTGATTTCTCGTATTGATTATATTTCGAATTTATCTCTGTTGCATATTAATTTACTCAATTCTCTCAACTTTATCAAATATTCAATATTTGTTTATACATATTCTTCACTTGTTAAATTTATTTAAAACCAGAAAGTCAAGCTTTAGTTACATATAACTGAAGTGTCTTACACTTACAACAGAAATTTTATTAGATAAGTTGGTGCAAATAGAAGGAAAAGCTCATTTCAATAAGAATACGTGATGAGCCAGTGACGCATGTTTTACACGAGAATGTTTAGTTTGAGTAAATAATATGACTTAATTAACAGAGTTAGAATAAATTATGAGTGCTTGCTGAGTCATAATAATTTCCTTGTTGCTCTTAATTAGATATTAGTTATATTATGAAATACGCAGATTTTTAATTTATTTTATATTAATTCACTTGAATTCCCATTGTTCATTCAAGAAATTGTCCATTCCCAATTAATTCTGCGGTAATGATAAATTTTGTGACAATAAATATATTTCAATAAAATCATTAGATGTATTTTACAGTTATAAACTTACATTTTTGGACTCTTCATTTATTTTCATTGTGAATCCTTAAATGTTTTACACTATATCATTACAATATGTTTGTGATTATTTTATATTATAAAAATTATAAATTTTGAGAATAACAGTAGTATGAACCATAGTTTTGTAAACGCTTATTTAAAGTCTTACTTACTTACTCTAAAAGTCATATTCGAAATGTTTAAAATATTTAAAATAACCAAATTACAATAAAAAATAAGACAATTTGATAATGTTATAAAATACTGAAAAAAAAAAAAGAAAAAAATGCCCAAAATTTTGGTACAAATGTAGCTTTTTCATTTGCAGAAAGCAAAACAAAAAAAGAGAAGTAATTGTTTTGTTGACCGCAACTTCTTTTTTGTTATAGTTTGAACGAAAAGGGTAATAAGGGTTTGACTTGAACATGGAACTGCAAACCGCAAGTAGGAATTGAATACACGAACTGTTAAACCAACCACTAAAATTCGGCTGCTAACTTGACGGAAATGTGGTGGTTGAGAAAAGCATTTAATTTCCTCTTAGAGAGAAATGAAAAACATGTGTCTTTAATAAAAATGCTTATAAACCTAAATTAAGACATTTTGGTGCTAATAATTTAAAAAAATTTCATAATGTTATCAAAAATGTTAAAAATTCTGAGCATTTAGGTTAAAAAGCATTTACAGGCTACTTATTACCTCCTTATACTTTTACATAAACTCATAATTTATAAAAAATATCAGTTATACAAAATATCAGTTATATATATTTACATTTGATTAAGACTTCAGATCTTCTTAATATACACACTTATACATCTAAAAGGTGAATGTCAGATGGTTTTTTAACGTCTAAAATTCTAGGAAATTTATAAAATAACAAACCGCTCTAGAGACGGAAAAGAAAAAACGACCCCAAATCAAATAAGATTATCTGAATCCTTAGAAATCATGCCAGAAAAATGACGTTATAAAGTAGTTGATGAAGGGAAGAAAAATACTCAATAATAAAAGTTTTGAAATATGAAAGAATAATGCAGACAAATAAGGAAAGCAGAAAAATTAAAGTAAACAGTTTTTTGAATTTCTTGTCACCGAATTGTAATATAGCTTCTTTCATTAAATAGTTTTTAAGATAATTTTTTACTACGTTTCTTAAATTTAAAAATGTTTGAGCTTCTTTGCCTTTTAATACTACTAATGTTAAATTGGACATAACTGTGTAAAATTTGAAAGGCGTTTGTGTGATAGTTTAAATGATTAAACAATTAAATGTTGAATATGCATCATAAGCATATTTTTCCATTGCTAAGTAATTTTATGTAACTAAGTTTGATAATTTTTTTCATTTCTTCATCAGCCATTTTAAAATTATTTTTTTGCCTAAAATATGATTCAGTTAGTATGAAGTTTTTTTTAAAGAAAAACCATTTCTATTAAATTTTGTGAAATAAGATTGACATTTAAAATTAACAAAATTCATACTATGGAATGATTTTTTTAAATATAAAAGATCCATTTTATGACTACAATCAAATAAAACATATAATACAATTTCACACTCAGAATGAAGCAAAATTTATTCTTGATTTAGATGACAAAAAAGTTTTTTCGTATAATTTTGAGCCTTCAGTGAGTAGATACTGCCATTTTTAAACATATAATAGCTTCTTCTATTTATTTCAAATTTGTTATTGTTATTCTTGAAACATTTTTATTAAGTTAGAACCATGCATCTTCAATGATGTTTATATTTGATGATTTGAAAGGCCAATAATAAGGATATATTTTGACACGCACAAAACATTTCTGAATTAATTTTCAACATCCTTTTGTGTAAAATTTTAACTGGAAACATTTTTTAGTTAATTTATTACAGAGAAATAGAGGGAAATTGCCTTTCAGAATACTTTTATAAAATTTTTTCGTTAAGTCCAATTAATAATTTAGCCTACTCCAAACCCATACAAAGATAATTTGATTTATTTCTACTTTTCCGTATTTTATTGTGAGAAGGAAAATTTGTTCTTGTTCGACATTATTTGACTTCTGTTGTTTCTTTTTATTCTATTTGATCCAAGAAAAGGTCTATTTTCATTTCATACGAAAAAAAGAAAACAACTTTTTTCCAGTCATTGTCCAATGTTTATGACGCTTACTCCAATAAGTCTTCCTTTTATTTACCTTTGATAGGCAATGCTTTCGATGTGGTACTTTCCCACTATATTACTATAATCAAATTTTATTTTTAAGAGAAAGAATACAAAAATTCTTGAACGATGTTCATTAATAATCCCTGGAATTGTTTTCGGATATTTTTTTAAAAATATTTTCGTTTCTCTCCGCATTTTTACAGATGTGACATCACTTTTCCTTCCAGTTCTAAGTAAACTTTCAAATGTATAAAATTTCTTAAGCTTTTTTATGAAATGGATAACATTTCTAAGATTAACTTCCTTTTTAGTGTAACTTTATCATATAATTTAATTCATTTTTATAACCACTAATAAATATTACTTTTACATCTTACTTTAATAGTTTTACAGTCATAGCTCGGTAATTAAGTAATCAACTAGGAATGTTAAATTTTTTCAACCAAATATATTTTCTAAATTCTGGTATAGATTTCTTGCATTAAAAATTTGGTTGGTTCAACTTCAGAAAAAAATATAAATTAAGGATTTTGCGTAGCTATATGATTCATTTTATGATGCGCAGATT
Source organism: Latrodectus elegans (assembly GCA_030067965.1). NCBI lineage: Eukaryota > Metazoa > Arthropoda > Arachnida > Araneae > Theridiidae > Latrodectus > Latrodectus elegans. The sequence continues at coordinate 47,833,299 of CM057817.1, forward strand.
TTACATTATTATTTTTATTTTAACAAAAAAGTGAAATATCCTTGATTTTTATTATTTTCAACTTAAATTCATGTTTCATTAATCTGAGAAGCAGCAAAGTCTATTTAATTTTGGCATTTAAAATACAACGTAAGTTTTCTTCAAAGAAACACTTAGTGGTAAAAATTAATACATGCATTATCCTTAAAATAATTAAAGCTATTGCAAAGTAAATAAAGATAATCAAATCATTTGTTACGCTACCACGTGAAAGAATAATTATCAGAAGTAAACTCATTACGATTTTTAAATATGTTATGTCATGTAAAACGATAGTTGTATTGCATGTGAATATTTAGAGTCTCATATATGATTGTTCTAAATATGTACTGTAGTGCCTAAGTATAAATGTATGTCCTCTGTCCATAAGGTATATCATCACCAGATTAAAAGTTTTTAAATACATGCCTAAAATACAGGCAAATCAAGAATTTCAGAATTAATTTGCAATTTTATAGTTGCATAAAATCCATCATGTAATGTTGAAATTTTAAAATTTTACATAAAATTATGGTCACAGTTAGTCGCAAAACATCCAATATTCTTTCTGGAATTGGCTACTTTGAGTAGTGTTTGAAAAAGTAGCAGCACTCTTCAATTGCAATTTTTTCTGTACTGGTTAGCACTGGAGACTGTATAATGGATAAAGGATTTTGAATTAAGTAACCAATAGCTGTGTTTAAAATATACCGTTAGATTCTGGCATGTATCATCTTTTTTTCACAAACGGCAGCATAAAGCTGGTTTCTTCAACTTTTGACACTGTTTGTAGATACGTTTATAGGCATTTCTCTTCTTCTAAAATGTTTCAGTAGCTAATAAACACAAACGGGTCTGTCATCATCTTTATTAGTCAGTTTTACCATCAATGTGGGTTCTTTAATGTTCAACAGATGGATGGTACTTCAGGTTAATAATTTCTCAACAACCAGTGTTAAATTTACAGTAAGACTGCATTTATTATTCATTTGTATTTGGTGTTATCCATGAAACTCCTTTTTTTAAAGACATTTATGTTTTCTGAATGAAAACACATGACTGTATGATACACGTAAGACATATTTCATTTCAGTTTTCCAAATAGAGTTGGGTTTGCCAGCATATGAGTACAAATTAAAATACCCTTTATTTCAAGTGACTAAATATAGATAAATGTAGTATTAAGTAATTTAAAATATTTTATTCTTTAAATCTACTGTTATTCTAATGAATGGCATGTTTTTTTAGAGTTTAGTAAAATTTTTATTTATTTATTATCTACTTTTATCTCAATTACTGCTCCTAAATGTATGCATTATTTTGAAATTATTCATGCATATTCATGTATGCATATTCATGGTTTTCAAAACAGTTTCTTACTTTTGATAAAGTTTATAAGTTTTAAAAGCAAGGAATTGTGTGTTTTCTAATACATTCTAAGCATAATGTATGCTTTCAAGAAAGTGTCACGTATGCATGCAAATGTAGCTATACACATAATAAATTATTATAAGTAGATTGCATCAACATGGTTTAAAGCTGCTTCATAGAATATGAAATATGATTCTCATAATTTCCAAAATGTTGAACTATATATTAAGGTGTTTGTTGTTTGAGTCCTTATTTACAACATTGATTAAAAAATTCCTTTGCTCTGTGCTTGAACCCGAAAAGTTCTGGAGGACTGGAATCCGCTTCAGATGCTAGATTCTGAGAAACTCAATCTTGGTGTGCAAAAAATGATTTTAGAGAGCAAAATTACATTCTTACATGTTTTCACATTGGAGATGTCTATTTTCCCATTTTTACTAAATTATTTTATCAAAAATTTTACTAAAATTTAATAGAACCTGGTATGCAGTGTAGTGTATTGGATGAAAAATTTGTGTTCCAGTTTATTAAAATACGAAAATATATCTTCGAACGTATTAAATTTTATGTAGAACACAAAAATATTTATTAAAAGTTATTTCACTTGGAAGAGCAATCAAGAAATTAAATAGTAATTTAAATAAATCTATGAAATAGATTATTAATTTTTAAATTTAATCTCAATAATAATAATAATTCCTGTGGATTAAATTTAATTTCAAAGGAAATTTTTATAAAATTATTTAAATTTTAATTTACATTATTTCATAATTTGTGAAACTCATTGTTTTATTTTTATTTTTAATTTAATGCTCTGAAATATAAGGATTTTTCAAAAACTGAGTTAAAAATTTTCTGCTCTCTGAGAAATGATTGTATATTTTGGCAGACATTTTATGTGAATGGATTGCAATTTGTCTGCATCTTTACCTCATAATTGGTTGGCGTCATTCAAAAAGTATTTGAAAGAAAAGCTTTGTTTTGAGATCAATATTTCAATTGCTGTTAGATGGATTCATGAATCAATTAAATATAATAATTAAAATTAATTAATAAAAGGACTAAATGTATCAGAAAAACTATTATTGGAAAAGTGTAAAATGTCAAAAGAAAGTTTTCTGAATTTCTGAATCTGAAAGACTGTATCAACATACTTTTTTAAGCACAATCTGTGTCTTCAACTGTATGGGCAGTAGCCAAGAGCAATGCTAGCTATTGATACTCGTAATACGCTCCAAATACCCCTAAAATAAACAAAATACATAATTATCATTTACATTATTTTACATTAAAGCTTGAAGTTTATTCTTTAACACAAATTACAAACATTAAAATTTCCATGTATAAAATGAAATTTTTAAATGTTAAAGATAAATTTATTTAAAATTCCACTTGACGTTAGATATGAAAATTATTTAAACATTAAACGCAAATTATAATGTAAAATACTTAAAAAACTGGAAAATTCTTTTTAAATAATTTAAGATTAATAGCTGTATCATATCACATTTCCTTTTTTCAGATTAGCATAAGCAAAGAACGAATATTCTTGAGTATAACTTAAAGCTATATTAACATCAAATTAAATTAAAAACGAGAAAATGATTTTTTGATTATGAGCCGGCATATTAAAAAAAGAAAAAAATGAGGTGATATGTTGGATAAATTTCCTTTAGGGATTAAGAAATTTTATTTTATCAATTATACTTCTTTTGATTTAGTAATTTTCAAAAAAAGAAAAAGAAAAAAGTTTATGTTAATTAAAACTTAAAAAAAATGGTCTTACACAAACAAACAGTATTTTTCTGCAGTTATTAACAAAACTAATTTAATAAATTCAATTAAAAATTAATTATATAAAAATTAAAGAAATCTAAATTGTATTCTCTGATTAAACACAGCTGAATTTAGCATTAAATATTTATAATAAAATCATACAAAAAAAAATTAACGTGTACACTTGTGCATAAAATATATTAAGTGCTTAAAAAAATACTTATAATAAATTACTATTTGACTTTAATTTTTATATATAGTGCAATGGTTGTTATAATTTCAATGTTGAAATATATTATTATTGGAATATAAATTGTTTTTAGTTGCTTCAATTTTATAATTTTTATTACTCTTGTTTAAAATTTATAAATTGATAAAAAAAACACACACACACACACACACATTAATACATACATAGATATATATACTGTACCTTCAAATGTATTTGGTATTCTTATACACTAGGGCATTCATTTTTATTTTAAAGACAATATTTGTTTTATTGTTTTGCAAACAACTTGAAATAAAAATAGGATTTTCAAAATTCTATGTACATCAAGCATCATATTTGTTCAATTTCAATGTCATGCCTTTTAGAGTATATTATAGGCTAGTATTTTTAGAGTGTTTTATGTTCAATAAAATGTTCTTAAATTCAATTCACTCTTAAGTCAGAGAATTCTTTGCACTGATTATTCAGCTGGGAAGTTTTTAGTAGAGCTAACATCATACTAATTTACAGACGCACAAAGAATTTCCCAGATTCCGAAAAAGATTTCCATTCTTCTTTTGATACTGAACACTTCTTCCGGACGGGGGATTCTTCCTGAATAACTTTCCCTCTCTATTATGTCATTTGATAGAAAGGATTTTCCAAGACATTTGGTGCTGTAACCCGCTGCATTCATGGAATTGTAGCAAACACTAGGGGCATCTATCTCAAACATGATGCAGAAGGCACATTAACACGCCCACATTGCATCAGTAAAGTCTCATTCGGTAGCAAGAGCAATATATCGAGGCAAGGTAGGCTATGAGCCTAACGGAAAGTGGGATGGTATAATAGATGAAAGGCGGAATCGATCGTTAAACTGTCTCGCTAAAGATAGACTTTGCAGATTCAGTGGAATTTACGAAATGTCTCTGACTATTTGTAAAATATTAGTGCTATTACAATGATTAAAACTAAATTTTAATGATGGATATTTTTTGCAATCATACATGAACTTTTTAACTGAAGTAAAAGAATTTACGATGTAAAATACATCGAATAGAGAAGCACAAGCATTCTTGAAGTTTAAACTATTTCTAGAAAAATGTAAATAAAAATGTATTGCAATGAGTATACTTAAACCTAAATGATAAAAAGAATAGTTCTTAAAATTTATATATGTATTTTCATGTCTAACTTATAAGTGAAAAACTTTTTTCAATTTAGAATAAGATTAAATAGATAAGTATATCATGAGAAAGTGAAATATTTAACAAATTTTAAAATTCATATCACATTCAATGTTTCGTATTTTAATGTTTTGCATATATATATATATATATATATATATATATATATATATATATATATATATATATATATATATATATATATATATATATATATATATATATATACAAAACATTAAAATACGAAACAAGCATTGAATGTATAAACACTGAATGTATATATGTATATATATAATTACTTTTAATGTTTGGGTGACCAATAGAGTAGTGATTAGCGACCCTAACTTCGAAGCACTCGGTCCCGCGTTCGCATCCTGGTTCGGGCATGGTTGTTTCTTTCTCTCCTCTCTCTTTGTGTATTTCTGTAGCCTTTCACTTTCAGGGAAAATATGGTACACCCCCACTGTATAAGTTGCCATCAAATTTACCTGTTGTAGTGCTGAATGGATTAATTCTAAGATCGACCGGGCATTGGAGAAAAAGAAACTCGTAATGGTTTTTGATTCTTAACTTTTCAAAATTTATATGAAAACATTTCCTTTAACTATTTACATTATTAGCTATTTTTTTTATTCAATTTCGCTCATAAGCAATAATTATTCAAGTATTATATTAAATTTTCTTTGTTTTATTTCTCTAGAAGGACTAGAGAGAATAGATTTCAAAGTGATCAAAGCGCTTAGCATCCTTTAAAATATTTTTATGTTTAAGAAATAACAAGTTATTTATTCATATTAAAAGATAAATTTCTGATATACAAATCGAAGATATTTATGCATAAGAATTTTGATCTTTGGATTATTAATCATATCAAGCTTAAGATTTTATCCATATTTATTTTAACTTTCCAAATTAAAATTTAGTCAGAATTTCTTGAGTTAAGAATTTATATTTCATAAATTCAGAACATTAATTTTTGGGCTCCTTATGACATTTTGATTTCTAAATTTATTAAATTGATATTTGACATTTAAAAGGTTATTTTTTCTCAAAAAATTGAAAAATTTTAATATTTAGCTTTGAAATTATTAAATATTTTCTGCCTCGTAGCTTTATCAAGAATTTTGTTCAGAAATATTTCATATTTATTATTTTGTTTTTATAACTAAAAATTATGTATGACAAATTATAGTTTGAATTATATCAAAAATAAGTTAAATTAGATAGAAAACGAGTTGACTTGTAATGTTTTTCAATTTTAGTTATTTTTGAAATAAAAAATATAAAAAAATGCTGATATATTTATAAACAAAGCAAAAGATTAGCAGTACAACTTCACAAATATATTTTAAGTACTAAGTAAAGTAAAACTTTGAAATTATTTTTACAATGTTGTTCCTGACTTTTACAAAGTCGTCGTTAGAAGTGAATATAGTCTCGCTCAAGTTATTTGCAAGAAATACTTATTTATCATCAAAATAAAAATATTAAAACCTTTTTTTTGAAGGGTACTTTAAATATTGAATCACAAATTTATCAATATTTTTTCTTGATTAATGTCATAAGTTTAAGTTTTTTAATATTGTTTTCTAAAGGGAAGAAGAATGAAATTTATGTACTTGTGGCTTTTAAATCATTTATATATTTTATGTAGGAAAATTTAAATATGAAAAATTTCATTATATATATATATATATATATATATATATATATATATATATATATATATATATATATATATATATATATATATATATAAATGATTTTTATTATTTTTACAATGTTTGAAGTAAATATAAATTTAAATAAAACTGTGAAAGTACTCTTCTATATTCCATAGTAAAAGAGTTTGCTCAATAAGTAGGAATAATTGAGTTGCAATGAGGTTTTGAATGCGATGAAAGTTACGCCGAACACGAAGATGATAGAATTTGGGTGTCCCATGAACAATTACTGAGAATTCTTGTGTTTTAGAACTGCGCATTCAGAATGTATATACTGAATACTTTTCAGTTTGATGCTTACAATTTTCTTAGCATTTCAATTAAGAGTAACTAAAGTAGACTGTAAAAGGGCCACGTTGAAAGATTTAAGGGTATAATTGATAAATACCAGTGTTTGAAAAACACTAATATCGTATTGAAAAAGCTTAGCTGATGAATTGAATTATTGTTCGACAAAGGGGTAACAACTATTAAACTGTCCTGGAAGAATGTGACAACACCAGATAATGCAGTTGTCAAGATGATAACTAGTAACCTAGGCCCACGATATAATATAAAACAGAACGATCATTTGAAAAGCTGCCACAAAATAAAATTCTCCGTTATGAACTACCTAATGTTTATCCCGATTATGTATGTTCAGCAGGTTTCAGTACAGAGGATTGAGAAATGGGAATTTATTCTTACACTCACAATTATACCATTCATCTCATACAAGTGCTCCATTAAGTTAAGTTACAGTGGAGTCGAGCTCAGTAAAATTGAAACGATGCTGATTGAGGTGAATAGCCTTAATTTACAAGTGTATTCTCTCGACAGTTACAGACTTGTCTGGAGACAGTTATGCCACAGATGCTTTATAATGGGGGATCCCATCTTTTTTAATAGCCGGATTTATTTTTTGACCGTTTTCTGTATATTTTTTGCAAAGCTATACATTAATACTTTACAACCGGTTATCTTAACTTTCTTTTTGTAATAATTCAGGCATATTTTCTAGCATAGTAATATCCATCACATAAGACACGTCTTGCTTCGAGCAGCCTTCGTGTCTAACAGTCTATGCTTGCCCGATACTATATTGAATCGTTTTCATCGAATATATTTGGAGTATTATTCACTGAAATTTACAACCGGAATGTCGGAGATTCAATCTGACATTTAGAGGTATAACTTAGAATAAAACTTAACAAAATTTGAGTTTCAGAAAATTTTTCGTTTATGCTACAAAGATACATATTGCATTCAGGTCTGCCTGAGACTAACTTTAAATGACGAAAGTTAAATTTTAATTTATCTAAAATTTTAATTGTTCTTTTTTCTATAGATGTTCCTAGCGTTTACCAATTGATGGGATCGATATAGCTTCGTTATAGTTGGAGATAGACATCACCACGTTTACAAATATTTCTCGTTGTTGATAAATTCCATGTTGCGTTGCTGTTTGGTGATTTTTGTTTTAGAGTGTATAGTAAATTAATGTTTATAATTTATAGGAGCTTTTTAATTAAAATAAGACATATCAGTTTAAAATATCATAAAAACAATTTAAAATTCTCAGAAATATTTTTAGTATATGCTTCTAATTAAAAGACAAAAATATTGCAACAAAAATTTGTGGCTGAAATAACGTTTAACTTTTCTTTCAAACAATGAAAACTAATAAATTCTATAATATATTCTTCATAATGAAATATTTTGCTAAAAATATTAAAAAAAAGATAAGTAATTAATATGTTACCTTAAACATTTTATAGAGTTGGAATGACATAAAATGATTGTGTAAATTAATTATAAATAATGAACTCCAAAACCAGAAATTAAATTAATTACGTATCGCCGCTATTGAGTAAATAAATTTGCTAGAGAGTCATATTTCTGGATAACCAAACTCTTGTGAAAAAATAAGAATTTTTATTTCTTCATAAATTTGATTAGGATATCTATATTTTTAGGAATAAATATTCAAATCAGTTTTCCCTTTAAAGTAAAATAGCACAACTAATACATATTTCTAAATTACTAATTGATTTTGAAATTTTATATAGGTTTCCTTAAAATGTGCATTATAAGCATCAAAATAATGCACATCATTTTTGATAGCATGTTTTTATTCCGCAGTTAAAAATTACTGATCGATTACTAAAGTTTGTTTTATTTAAAACTAAGTAAATATAAAGCAGTTTTCAATTTATTTTGCATGCTGTTTAGAAATGAAAACTAAATATTTGACTTTTTGAACATTTTAATTAAAAGGACTAGTGATATACAGTTTTACGAAGTAATTACTTGGTAGATGTATTTCACATAAGATAGAATATATCTGTACAAGTTGTGTGTGTTTTCAAGTTAAAGTAATATATATATATATATATATATATATATATATATATATATATATATATATATATATATATATATATATATATATATATATATATATATATATATATATATATATATATATATATATATATATATATATATATATATATATATATATATATATATATATATATAAAGAGAACGATATCTTAGTATACTTTCAGTACCAGTATTTCTTCAAAATATTTATTCGTACGTGGCTTTTACGTTTTCTGTAAACGAAAATCTGAGTGCTATCTTTCTTTGAATTCAGGTGTTTCAACGAAATCATTGGCATTCAGAAGGCGAAGATGTGCATTTCAATATAGATTTCAAAAACCAATATAGAATCGTAAGCGAAATTTCTCAACAAAATTTTAAAATAAGAAGAGAATTTTGTTTTAATATTTCTATTTGAGTACAATAAATGTTTAGAATTTTTTGTATTATGACAAATATACGTGAAAATTGTCATAAATATATCAAGGGATTTGAATATCAAGTTAAAAATTATTTTAAGAATGAAAATGAATTATTATTGATTTCTCTTCATATTCACTGCGGACATCTCTTCGGTTTCTCATCTAAAAGATATGGATTTATTTCAATAAGATATACTAACCATGTTTAAAATTTGTTTTTGGGTTTTTTAAGATAGCCGCAGCAAATCAAAGTCTTTAATAAGGTGATATTTATACATAAATTACAAATAGTTATAATTTTTGTACTACGAATGGATTATGCATTCAGAAACTCAAGAAATAGCTAAATATATATAAAAATAACACTAGTTCGCAAAAATATTTTTATAAAACTTATTTCAATATTAACCATTATTTTTAAAATTTTTGATTTGCTAAACCTTTTTTACTCCATTGTTTACGGATTTCAAATAAAAAATATTTTAATGCTTGGTTATAATTTTAAATTTTATTTTAATAAAGTTGTGTGAGAAATTAAAATGAACTAGAACAACTCAATGGTTAACTCTATTTTTATTCTTGACCAGCTTTAGGCAATTCTTTCCTCTCTCTCACTAACTCTTTTTTGTTCTGCTTTTTATTAGAAAGAAATTTTTGTTGTCTGGGCTGTAAGAGAGAGGATGGAGTCATTTGGATTGATGCCGATTGGCTGACAGCCGATAACGGAACAGACAGCGCAGATGGTACATTTTCTGAAGAATGAATGTATGTGTGTGTCGATCAAACGTAACTATTCCCATTTAGTATTACCTGGAGATCATATGAGTAATACTAGAGAAGAAATATTTTTTTACCCAATATGAAATTGAATTATTTTCTTAGTTATGACGTTGCAGTTGTTAATTTGAACAAAATGTTATCATAAAATAAGTGTGATTTCCACTATAAAAAGAAAAGAATGCGATGGCTTTGCAGTAGGAAAATGAATTAATTTCCTCGGTAACTATAAGGAAGCATTGAATTGAAAACATACAGTTTGTTTTAAGGAATAGTTTATGACATTTAAGAGATCAACATTTAAAATAATCTTTTAACAAAATACTTTTTTAGTTTATTAATTTAAAATATTTCATCTCTTGCAGTTTAACTTCAAATATAACTGTAAAGCTGTTAAGTATAGTCACACCTAACTGATTAAAATAGTTATGAAGTCAGTATACTAACTTCATTTGGCCATCAGTTTTTTCAAAAAGCCCATCCTGAATTTACTGTTCATATTTATCAGTATTTTACATGAAGTCTATGTGATTTACATGTCATATATAGAGTTACTGAATTTCTTCTCTTGATTTTCACCATAGTCTTCTAAGTTTTCTAGGAAATCTTACTCATATGCATGCACAAAATACAATTTTAAACATATCTTTCTATTTTAAATGTGAAATACAATCAGCCTATATTCAAATCATTAGCTTTTCATATGAGTCTTAAGCATATTTACTATCATTTTTACAGAATAACAACTTTTGAATTTCCTTCATGGTTTCAGAAAAATATTTATCAGAAAATGTCTTTAAGTATTTTGACCAAGGAAAATACATTTTTTTATATTTACTTCAGATAAAATTGAGAATGTTTAATATTTTAAGGACATTTTAGTAATTTGAAGCAACTGTTACCTTGAGAGAGATAAAGAACTAAGAACTTGCATTTAGTGAAACATGGTTTGATGTGAAACGATTTTAAAAGAGAATTGTTATGAGAACAGAGAGATTTTTATTTTGTTCAGCCAAATTTGATAATGTGACATGTGCTTTAAAAAAATTCTTTATATTAATGAACTGTAACCATTGTACAGGTTAATTTTTGTATAATCAAGATAATTATATATTATCTCTTTTTGTAATCAGTTTACAGACGAAAACACTTTCGCTCTTTGTTTCTCATTTGAAATTTTGTATCATTACATTGAATAAAAAAATGATCAAATTTTAACACTGAGATTAAATTTTTGAAAATTTTCTCTTGGTTGGTGATATTATGTTTGTTTCTAATTTCCTCATTTAAGGATCCCTACAAATAGATTTTCAGATAAAATACTCAAAAATCAACTTGTATAAGTTAAAATATTTAGTTTCATAGAGGGTGAAATGCATAGTTAGCTAAATTTTGTTGCAACCATTTGGATACAGAAACGTAAATTAAATTAAAGGCATTTTTTAATAATACTGTTATGTTTTTCTTGAGTCCTAAGTGAAAATCAAAACTATTTGATTTAGATGAATTTAATTTCTGTCTACAGGTAAGAAATCATATTCTGAAATTTAAATACTTTGAAGAACGTATTTCAAAGCAAACATTATTTTAAGTTGTTGCATATTTACTAGAATTTAAGAAACAAAATACATATCCACTACCTGTAGAGCAATTAATAAATTTATCTTGCTATTTTTGATTTTACATCTAAAAATCAATATTTCTTACAGTTTCTGTGTGTTAGCTTTTATATTTTTTCTTTATATAGAATCACACTTATAATTTATTTTCTTTTCTTTATATGTTATTTTATGTAATTCAAATTTATTTATGTTACATACAAGAAATTTATTAAGTAATAATATATTTTGGACTAAGAAAGAACTGAAATTTTTTTATTGAAATATATAAGACTTTAATCTTAATTCAGTAGAAATTAAGGGAGGGATCTTAAGTTTCACATTTAATTATGTTCGAATATTTAATCTACAAACTTTTCCTCTATTACAGTCATAAATTAATTATATTTTTTCACAAATTTATACATGAATTTTAAATCAATTATTTCCAAAAATAAACATTTATTACGCAGTTTAATTAAATTTGCCTATTAGTATATTTCTTGAACAAAACGAATTTATAATTGGGATTATATAATTTATGGAATATTAATATTTGCAAATTTACTATTTTCTCTTAATTAAGGATTATTATAGTTATTTATTTCTCAAACATTATGAAGAATTATGCTTCTTAGTATTTTACTTATGCTACATTACTTAGATTAATTATTTTAGTATTTAGAGATAGTTTTATTGGAATTTATAAGCGCATTATGATCATTATATAATTTTAAATAACTATTGAGGCTCATGAGTTATTTATTATTCGTTTTTTTAAAAAATTACGTAGTTGTGATGAAAAATTTCCTCTCATTATATATTTATTAAGATTACAATACACACAGGCAAAACTGTTAAAATATGAAATCGTGATAATTTTTCAATAATATTTAATTTACATAACGAAAATATTTCATATATTCTCTTCCTAAATTTTATGGCCTAGTTAAAAATATACTTCTTCTTAATTTATGAGTGATATCATTCAAATAAATATGATTATTTCAAAAAAGAATCATTGATTTGGAAAATAAATTAAAAAACATTGGAAAATATATTGAAATCTATTACGTATTGCTGAATATCTACATTATCTTGAATACGCCTAATGTTTCTTGAGAGAATATTGACTGTCTTGACTTCACTATTTATTGAATTTCATCTAGGAAAAACTTACGTTTCTCTTATATATTGAAAAATGAAATCGGTTTTGTAACTTATGGTCACTGAAAAGAGTTTGAAAGTAGAGAACCTAAAATAGAATACCCAAACAAATTCAATATGCTAAGGAACGCGCTTTGTATTATATTCAGCTTAATTAACATTAAAATTCAGATGGATCTTTTACATTTTTCTCTAGTAATTTTACTTTATTCGTCAAATAGATTACATGCAATGTAAAGTACTTCTTTAATTTATTTCTACCTGTAGTTTTAGGTTGACATAAATATTTATAATTACAATCATCATTTCTTCGCATCTTCCCTTTAAAATAAATAAAAAATTATTTGAAATTTCTATAAAACTAAAAAGAATTTTACAATTTTTAAAAATTTATATTGAAAGTTTGATTGAAGTCAAATTTTTGAAATGCAGTAAATAGACGCGCTTGCGAAATTATTAATAGTATAGAATATATTGATAGTTTATCCTAATTCTACAAACATTATTGCAATGAAATGCTAAAATGTTATTTGAAATTTTCAAAATGAAAATTTACATTAAAAATTAAATTAAATTTTTAATGTTAGTTAAGTACAATGATTTATTTGTGTGCGTGTTTCAGTATTTCATTTATAAGCACTTAATATAATACTTGAATTCAGAACCCTCAAGTAAGTATAGTTAATGTAGAAGAATAATGTTATGTATTTGCTTTTGGCTGTTACCAAAAATGTTTATTTTGAATTTAACTATTACTGTTCTAAATGCTTGAAATATATTCATGGATAAAACTGATAAATCAACACGTGATATTATAATCAAGGATGAAAATATTTAAGCAGAATTAATGAATATGATTAAAAAATTCGTGTCTATGTTAAAAAATTTGTTAGAATTAGAAGCAAAAAATATATATGAGGAATATATATTACAGATTGTTGACCATCATTGTTGGATGTATATTGCAAACCTAAGGCAAAAGGAGGGTAACGCAGATAAAGAATATCTATTGAATGTATATTTAGAATTAACATCATAGTTTATTATAAATGGAAAGTCATTTATTACTAATCTACCAAGATTACACAGCGATCATGCTGTTATTAAATATTAACTTGAGGAAATCTCATCATATATTATGGTGACTAAACATAAGTGTAAACCTCGTCTGTTTTATAAAAATTAGTAAAATGTTTCTTTCGTTAATTTAACTATGAAATCTGTGAAATGGGCGAAGATACAAAGTTAATCGTATACAAATGTCCAAAGAACTTGTAAAATGGGAAAAACAGTTACTCGTTAATTGTAAATTTTTCAAATACTACAGGATGTATTAATCTGACCAATTTTTTCATTAAATTCAAATCTAAACAATACTGAACTCTGGAGTAAAAAATAACACAAGTCAAGTATATTTACTATGAGAGAGAATACACAGTTTCTACTATATTTACTTTCATTTTGATTTGATTTATAGTCAAAATAGTAAATTATACGACTTTTTAAAAGAAAAAATATGAATTACGCCTACATTGCTTGTTTACCCATAAAAATATTTACTATTTTGAGAAAAAACATGTGTATAAGTTATTTGAAATATTTTGATATAATTGGCATAAAAAATACAAAATATTATCAATTATTTTGATACAATTGATAATATTTTGATAAAAGTGGCATAATACATTGCATCTAGGATAAATTTTACGTTTGAGGGCTTTATTTTTAAAACTAGCTTACATAACTGAATTATTTCAAAGATGACTTTCTGTATAATAATATTTTATATTGATAAAATTGTTCCCCGCATTGATGATGAATTCCTTATTTATAGTATTCTAGAAGATTTATACAAAATAATCCTTGATAATTTTCTGATAAAAATTATAACACAAGATAATCTTTCGATTTCTTTAATAAGATAGACTTCCATTAATTTTGATAACACATTTTATCTTAATTTAAAGTTTAGTTCTTTTGCTTATAAATTTTGAGATTTTTTCATTTTTTATGTTATAAAGGCAGAATAAACTTCTAGTTCTAGAATAAATTTCAGGCATTAATATCGACTTCATAATATTATATGTATATGCACGTATGCAATATATATATATATTTATAATATTTATATATATATTTATATATACATACATACATACATACATACATATACATATATATATATATATATATATATATATATATATATATATATATATATATATATATATATATATATATATATATATATATATATATATATATATATATATATATCAGTGAAAAGTTGAATATATTCTGTAGAATGATTACCAAAAGAAGCCTACTGTTTGAAGTTTTCTTTTAGGAAAAGAAGTTTTATATTTGAAGGATATATATAAGAAAGCAAGATGATAAAATATACCACAATATTTTCAATACATATTTCTTGTGGGAGAAATGCTATTCGAAAACTTATTTCATACGAAAATATTTCAAGGATATATCTAAACTGTAAAATATGAAAAAATTGAGAAGTAAGAAAATCAGTCAGGAATTATATACAACTCGAAATTTAATTTTAGAGAAATAGGGAATTTTTTCAAATGAAAAGAATGATTCAAGATGGTATCAGCTTAAGAACTCCAAAGAAATATCGGTGTTGCTGAAATAGCGATGTGTGTGATATATCTTCTTCAAAATATCCTTCTAGTAGAGTATGGATCAGAGAAAATGCTAACATTCACTCCATCTTCGCCTATTTCTTTTCTCAAATGAGTTTCGACACTGATTCATGACTCACTTTCATGAAAAGGGTGCAGCAAAACTAGTGTCACTGAATTTTCCATTCAAAGTATTGATTTATTTTTTGTAAAACTTCGTAACACTGTCAGACTGAAAGTTAGTTTGAGGGAATTTTATTAAGCTAAAAAAATTTTACACTAAAAATCATCTATCTAGAGCAAAAAACTCCATTTGTAACTAGGAATAACAAATTTGTACATTATAAAGCTAAATATAGAAAATAATGTTAGAAAATAACAGAAATTTGTCAATGAAAGGATTATTCATCATATAATAAGTAACGGCGATATTGGAATAAAAATATGTTGGATAAATAGTTTTATAGTAACTACCTATTAAAATGTCAAAATACTTAAATTTGTTTATTGATTCGCAAGATGATGCACAGATAAATTTTGAATTATATGCCAAATGTTTTTAAGTTCCATTATTTTAAGAGGATAAGGTGCTTAACAAACACATTTTTACCCACAGAATTTACAAACATATGGATACATGTGTCAATTTATTTGCGAATAAATAAGTTACAATTACATTTTGTTTTATGTATACTCAGAATTTAAAATAATAGGAAAGCTGTCCTAAGTTTTCTTTTTATTTCAGTTTTCACCAATATATAACTTATGCATACTGATAATTGTATGCTGCTTTTAGAAATCATCAATAATTAGTCATATTAAACAAGATGAAGATTTATAGCTTTAATTCTAATTATTTTAGGAACTTATAAATTCTTTTTGCTTTCGAGGTTAACATTTGTTTAGGTTTTTTTTTATCTAAATCTATTGCGTGCAGTTTAAATAATTGAATAACCACAATTAGTAGTTTTTAATTTTTAATAGAATAGAATAGGGCTATTTTATTAATTCAATAGATAATACTAAAAATGAAATTATACGTAATACAAGTCACATAAACTCAAGTTATTAAATACAAACTTATGTGAATTTTATATTCAATAAGTCTTTTTAAGTAGCTAAGACTCGAGGCTCAATTGAGAATATATCAATATTACCAGTCGTTTGAAGAAAATTAATTCTTTTTATTTTAGGGCTGCAAAAAACTCTATATCTGTGATATCAATTTAAATTAGAGAAAGTCAATATAATATTAATGTTTTTATTCTATATCTGTGATTAAACTCTATATCTGTGATATCAATTTAAAGTAGAGAAAGTCAATATTAATATTAATGTTTTTACTCTATATCTGTGATTAAACTCTATATCTGTGATATCAATTTAAATTAGAGAAAGTCAATATTAATATTAATGTTTTTACTCTATATCTGTGATTAAACTCTATATCTGTGATATCAATTTAAATTAGAGAAAATCAATGTTAATATTAATGTTTTTACTCTATATCTGTGATTAAACTTTATATCTGTGATATCAATTTAAATTAGAAAAAGTCATTATTAATATTAATGTTTTTAATACATTTAGGATTCAGACCTTTGCTAGAAATTTTAATAAATGATGTCAGATTTTTAAAATAAAATTTTATTACATTATTTAATTTATATATGTTATTACTAAAGTGTATCATTTAATTCAATAATTTTAACAAAGGTAAAATACAGAAAATAACTTGTTTTTAAAGTTGCTTCAATTTTAAGTAAATTACTTGGCTAATTTGTTAAGTAAATTATGCTTTTAAAATTATCTTGTAATAAATGAAAAGCATTTTAACTTTGTAATGAATATATTTTAATACTTTGAAAAAAAATTATTAACTATATCTAATTTGATGTACAATAACTTGTTAATAAATTAAATTAAGCATATGCGAATCTAGTTTTACACCCACTTGCATTTTTAGAATTTAAATGCTTTCAATGTGAGAAATGTGGGAGTGTATTGATTTTGAAAGGATTGCAAAAGCCTCATAATATTTGCAAGCATGCATTCTTATATATATATATATATATATATATATATATATATATATATATATATATATATATATATATATATATATATATATATATATATATATATTACTGAAATGTATTAAAGAGTAAAGAGACATTTCAAAATTAATTTTGATATATTTAATAGTTTTAAATGTTAAAATGTTTTAAGCCATAATATGGACTTTATGAACGAAAAATATGTCTGACACTGAAGAATTTTTATTTTCAAATATTTTGTATTAATATAAAAGTAACAAAATAATTTGTATAGAACTAAGAAATACGTCACATTTTATATTTTACAATGCAAATAGAATAAATATCTGTGATAAGCAAGAAAGATAATTTGAATCAAGCATAAGATATTAAAAATAAAATTTAAAATGCATTTTGAACACTGCATTTTATGACCCTTAAATCTTTAAATTTATGTCTAAGTGTATCTCATAAATGTGAGAACCTTCTCAAATTCACTTTGATTCAAGATTGCTTGAAATATAATCGAAAGATCTAGAGTTTCAACAAGGCATTATGATTTCTTTTTATTAAATCCAGCCTGGAAAAGAATAGTAGTTTGCCAAAATAGGAGTTTTAATAAAGCAAGTTTCGATAGCTTTTAAAAAGGATAAGAAAGCTCGTTAAAAAGAAAGCAAAATCTGGTGACATCATTAGCCGAAGGAACAATATGGGCAAGTCAGGAATATTCTGCACGTAGAACCATCATTGAGAGCTTCCTAACAGAAAAGAATTTTAATTGGGAAATCTCTTTTATTTTCCTTCTGGTATTGCTTTCATTTTTCGCATTAAAATCATATTTTTATTTTTTTTTATCTAAAGGTCATATTGATTCTGCAGAAATTAACAAAGGGTGTCATTATAAGTCTGTCAATAAGGCACAGAAAATTGTGGTAAGTGGTTCATGTAAAAATATTTCGATTTTACTTTTTAATATTTTGAGTGAATAAGGAGAACCAAACACTCATTGCAGTGCTTTGCGTTTAAAAATGTGCTTCTGACTAGATGTGAAATTTTCAAATTTTATATAAAACAGTCTAAGTATCCTTAATTTAATAATCTGAAATGTAAAATTAATATTAAATTGGTTGACTTATTCAAAGGAGAAAATTTTGCATTTTATAAATGTTATTGATTATTTTTATGAATCAAAGTTCATTCATTTTTGTGAGAATTTAGGCGTGAATAACAAAATAGCAAAAGAGGAATAAAAATTCGTAATTTAAACTAATATCAGTGTTAAATATAAATTTTCTTAAATTAAGATACCTGAGATGGATGTTAACCTAAATGTGATAGGTTTTCCTATATATTTGTAAATATTTATTTGTTAAATAAATTTAATTCTTAAATTATAATGTAAAAATTTAAATTATCGAAAATTTGTTAAAATGATCACACTTTTATTCTTATGAATCATTTTTAAAATTTATGATGTAATATGTTAATTTATAGAAAATGAACAAAATTTATAATTGTTGCGAGGAAATTTATTTTAGATATCAGACAGGAAATTCATAAATTCTTATGTTAACATTATTTTCTTCAATTGCTGAAATTTCTCAAAACGTTAAGAATAATTGATAAAAATCATCAGACAGACTTTAAAAATTCATTTAACTATTTTATAAAAATATCAATATATAAATTTGAAATCGACTTATAATGTGTTACATCTTTTGAATGAAGTATAAATATATAAAGTAAATTATTATGATTTACAATTAAATATAAAGACACTAGAGTTAATTTTTATTAATGTATATCTATTTTGGAGTTTAAATTAAAGTCACTTTTTAAATTAAATGACTTCATTTTATTCATTTTGCTTTAAAAATTCTATATTTACGTATTACTAAATAATTAAAGGATTAAATTGATTCCAAATTACAGAAAACTTATTTTAATCTTTATTAATAGTTAAATAATCTCACACACTCATTAAGTTTCATTAAACTTACAGAACACATAACGCTACATAAATTTGTATAATTATTGTTTGTAGTTGTAAAATGTTTACTTTAAAACTACTTTTATTAACGAAATTTTGTATTTAAACGTTGTTTTAAATGTGATAAAGGTTTCAAAATAAAACCGTTGAAAGTATTTAAATATAAGAATATTAATGCTTTCGTAGGAAATATTAATGTTTAAACTTAAAAGCGCATTTAAATTTGAATATTCACGTGAATGTTTTTATTATCATAAATAATGACATTTTTTACTATTATTCAAATATAATATTTGTAATGTTTACATTTAAAAATTAAGATTAAGTATTTTAGAAGCATTCATTAAGGTTTAAATAAACATTTAAAACTATCGAGATATTTTTCTCAAATCAGTTGTAACACAATGAGTTACAATTTTGCAACAATTAATAAACATTTTCTTCTTAGTTAAATTAAATAAGTATTTGCTTCATGATATTTTATCTGAATTGCAATTATAAGTTTCAAATGAGGAAGAAGTTTTAATTAAAAATAAGCTGTTCTTTAAATATAAGATCAAAAATATTTTTACAAACTGCTTAGAAAAAGAAAACTAGATTGAAATAGAAAGCAGAATATAAATCACATTTAAGTAAAGTCCTAGAATACACAAGAATTTTTAATATATAATAACAAAATCCCATAGTATAGTTTTCAGTTGTTCATTGACTGTTGATTAAGTCATTTGCATCGAAATTTCATGGATCAAATGCTGATTTCTATTCAAATATAGATTCCATTGCATTGAAATGCGAAACTCATTTTCTATGCCAAACATTTCTATATAGATCACGAGATTAAAAAGAATAATCTTGATTGCGAATGCATGGACAAATCCAGTGCGAAATAATGGTACCAAGTGATTTCAAGAAAAATGCTAATAAGATAAAACGCATAACTATTTTGAGAAAATGCATTGCTTAAGAAGCCAATAATGATAATTTTTGAATACTTTATTATAATTTTGCCTGTTTGAATTATTTTAGACATTAAATGAAATTACACTTACGTGTATTTAAAAATGAATACTCATTTCTTTAGAAAAGTATCGAAAAGTGCTAAAGATAAAACAAATAAATAATAATTAATTAATTATACTTATAGAAGATATCGGAGAATAAATTATGATTATAAAATCCAAATTGCATTCTATTTAAATTTTTAAAAAGAAAAATTGCATATCATTTGATAACTGACATAAATTTCCAATGTTTCTCAAACATAGTATATTTATTTTGTGGGTTTCAATCATACAACTATAATATGAGAATACTGAAAAATACTTTGAAGTAACGATAAAGTTCTCAAAGAAGAACGTCAGATAATGCTTTATAATATATATGTATATGTAATATATATATGTACACACGCAAAAAATTTTGTTGCCAACTAATCAAATATTCATTTATTCATTGCAAACGAAGTTAACCGTTTCGATGAAAACATCTAATTGCATACAACAAAGCTTGCAATTAAGTTATTTTTTACGAACTCAATTTATTTTTGATTTCATTATTAATTCCAAATTTAAACTAAGAAGTCGTACCTGAATCATATAATTTTAGAAATATTTCAAATGCTATTTTAAGCATTTTCAAATGTATCATCTTCTAATTTATGTTATTTACCTAATATAGTAACATTTCAAGTGAGATGTAATAAAGATTTTACCTTGAATGATAAAAAATTCGTAAAAGGTAGAAGGAACAAATTTTAATTTATCATGTTCTTAAAAATAGATAATTTCTGTATAAAATCTTGTATAGTGTAACAGTAGTTTCGTTTATTGTAAATCAAATCTTAACCATTAGATGTAATGAAATGTATTTTGCTATTATTTCAGTCTAAGTTTTTATTTTTTTCAAATTTATAACACGAACTTCTGAAAAATTATAAAAAGCTTTGGCTGTATCCCTATGAAGATCAATGGGAAACAAGAATTTTTGTCTAAAAGATATTAATCATCCTAAAATTTTAAAATCTTTGAATTTTTTATAATATGTAACTGACCAGAAGAATTGACAGTTAATATTTTATTTCAAAGAACAATTAAAAGTTAACAAAGGGATGTAAATAAAGAAAATAAAAATTCTAATCTAAAGCACAGAACTCCGAGTTTCTTGAACAGTTTCTCAATTTCTGATATATTTGGAAGTAATGATGTCCGCTTAAGTATCAGTGATAGTGAAGGATCTGAATTCAGAAAATGTGATGAGGATTTAATGGTGCTTAATGTACTTGGAATCATAAATAGAGCAGGAAATTTCGATATCATTACAGTTTTTCTAGAATTTGTGATATGTTTTAAGAAAATGAAACCCACCTGAGAGTTATGTGAAGAATATATTTTCAGTGAGATCCTTATAATAATCATAATATTTTAAGGATAATGTTATATTTTTAATCTACCGGAATTTCCATAGTATGCTGACTGTTATCAGATGCATAAAATATTTTATGAGTTTATTTATTAAATTATTTTACATATAATTTTAAGGTCATGTCATACATGTTTTTATAATTCAGAAACAAAATTATTTAAATTCAAACATACTTAATAGTAAGTAAAATAAGAACTCAGTAGGAAAGATAAAACCTACACATTTTATTCAATACTTATGATAATAAAATTGATGTTGTAAGATAACTATAATAATGTACTTTCTAATTAACAAAATTTGAATTTTATGCTAGATTAGGATTAAAGAACATTTTGGTATAAAGATTTCATATCAATCATATTCCTGATATAATAGTTTCAGTTTACAATTGCGATAAACTTAGATATTTAATTATTAATTTAAAATACAATATATATAATCTGAGAACTTTATTAAGTAACTTAAATTAAATCAAATAATCTTTTTCTGTAGACATTCAAAAGACAATTAAAATGCAGTTTAAGTTTATTTATTCGTTAATAAACTTAGACTCCTTTTACTATTCAACAAAAGATAAAAATTATGTAAGAAAATTTTTCTTATGAAATCTAGATAGACAAACGTATTAACATTAAATATTGCAGCGAATTTTTCGAGATTGTAACACATTTTAAACAATTTGACTTTACATTTATAATAATATATATTTTGAAAATTTGTCATACTTTTAATTGTTTGCCGTTTTTAGATATTTAAATGACTTGATGATTTATAGGAGAATAACAGTAACAACAAAATAAAGCACAGAGAGAGAAATTCAGAATAAGATTAAAGTTATGGATGTTCTTATGGTGCGATAGATTTAAAATTGAAGTGTTGCGTTACATAAGTTTAAAATATAAATTGTAGGATTTGCTATTTAAATAAATAAAACAACATTTGTATGTATGTATTTCAGAGTTCTTAAGAAATATTCATATGAGATTACATGGTGTGATAGGCGTTACATTAATTTCAACAAATTACTGATGTTAAAAATATTAATCAGGAGCTTGTGGGAATATATTTTCTCTTTTATTAAATTCATTATGTTTAAACTACATTGTTTCTTTAAAGTTTTTTTTAACTCTTATGATTCTTAGAATATGCTCATTTATTTAAATAAGGAAACATAATAAGAATTTGATAAAATTGATTTTTTTAATAAAACTTCTTTTCACTTATGTTTTACCAAATATTTTACTAAAATATTATTCACACTTATATGCAAATATACACTGGTAGTCAAAAACTATTATGTAGTTCTTAAAACAGATTTTCATAAATATTTTCGTACTTTTTTATTGCTATTTATTGATACTATATTAAATGATTATAGTTTTAAATAGCATATATTATATTAGTAATAGAAAAACCTGTTTATTAAAAGAAATGTATATTTACTGAGTATTATTTGTGCATTTATTACTGACAACTGCTAAATCAAATTAGAGTGGTGATGATTTGTAGCACTACTGCCATTTTATTCTCATTGTAGCCAACATAAAGAGCAATTAAAGTTTGAGAAGGAATTAATATTGATAAAAGAAGCTAAATGGTTATATAAAAGTGAATTGTCAGTTGCCTTTGTCATTTTGAAAAATTCAGCAGTTTTTTTTTCTTTATGTCAATAAAATTTAATACACACTCAGAGTACTTTGAGCTTTGAGCCAGCATGTCATTAAATGAGTAAAAAAAAAAAAAAAAAAAAAAAAAAGAGAAAACAGAATCTTTACACCCAACAAAAATGTATCAAGTTAACTGCATAGTAGTACATTCTATCTTTTATGTGAACAAATTTATCTGCGTTTATGATTTCAAAAAATAAAAGAAAGTTATTTGCAATCGAAGTTAATAAAAAAGTCATTGTAATAGAAAGCTAGTATTATTTTGAAAGTCACTATCACCCTAACTGGACGAAATTGGAGTGAATATAAATTATTCACAGTGATGAATGATAATATATTTGAGATCTAATGAATATAAACCTTTTTGAAGGTTCCATGAAAACGTTCTCATGATGTAGGTGACTGAAGGTTCCAAGAATTACAAGAATCCCATGATCCGACACTATTAACAAAATATAAAGTTGGGATTGTCACAACCAAATTTATGTTTTGATATAAAATGTAAGTGTATTTGATTAAACAATTGCTTTCCATAATTTACTGGGATTGATTCAAGGTAAAATGATAACTTGGCAATAAAATGCAACATTCATCAGTGTATGTTGCTAACTTTCTAAGAGATATGTTAGAACAATAAAATGATTTATCAGTCATCAGAAACAACGTATAATTCCTTTCGAATCATTGCCATATTTTTTGGGCAATACAACCAGTGAATACAAAGGGAAATATGGGAATTTCTTAGTCAACAAACTCTGCCTAGAAATTAAATTAAATTCGAAACGTGATTAAATTATTATTCACAGAATAAATTTGGAAAGCCATGTTGTAGAACACCATGAAAATTGCACATCTTAATCACCTTGCAACGTGTGATGAATCTAGAAGCCTCCTAATGAACAACTAGAATCAGTACTTGGTCACGTTACCTTTCAGTGTTTTATGAAATGAATATATATTTTATATTCTTTTACGAGGATCACACATTTATAAATAAATAAGAAATAATAAGAAATAAATGTGTTAAATAGCAATATGATTCGAAAATTTCTTTTGAGTGAGCTGATATTTTATGCAATGGATGTATTAATGTATGATTTAGAATTAATAACCCTAGAAAATGATGACGAAAATAATTTAAATAGAGTACTAGATTACAGCATTTATTAATTAAAGGTAAGGATATAAGCTAAATTTAGCAATTCTGTGGAGTAAAAAATATGGATTTATTTCTACATTTAAAGTGAAAGATTCCAAAGTAGTAAAAATAACTTATTTTAAATATTTTAAGATAGAAAACTTATCAGAATGGAAACTAGTTTTTTTATTTATGAATGAGAAAACATTTGATATTCAATGAAAGAAAAATTAACTGTTAAAAATAAAAATGGAATAAAGTTAGATAAATCATTTTTCCACTTCTCTATTTATATATTAATAATTTTTTCTGCCTTGCATACATCATAATTATATTATTCTTAATTAAGTAAAAATAGTCATATCTTAAATAATTTTGAGGGAAAACTGTTAAATTTTTAATTCTAAAATTTCCGAAGTTCTAGTGATTAATTTACGTGAAAGGTTTGAAAACATTTAGCATAATATATTCACAGAAACGTTAAAGGATTTAACGGTGAGGGATTCAAATCGAGTTCAGCCTTTTGCATTGAAAAAATGTGAGAGCAACTTGGTCTTAAAGTTTATTCTCATGAAGCTGATTTAATTAAAACTCAATTTTTTTAAGCTGAAAAATGTAATAAGAAATGACATAAAATTTTTGAGAATTACATAAAACAATTATATAAGGTATACATGATGTTGAAAAAGAGCTTTACTCTCAACTTTCATAACAATAAATAAATCATACTGTAAAAATAAATAAACTTAAGAAATTATTGATTTGTTTTGAATTGAAAACACCTTTTAATCTTTGTGAGAATTCAGATAGGATACCAAATTAAACTTTTAATATGTAATTAAATATTTGAACGAAAATGAGTTCCTTTAGACAGAACATATTTCCGTAATTTTCATATGCTTCATATTAAACATTTATTAATTTAGGAATATCACTAAAAGAATTTAACATCGAGAGTTAATCATACTCGAAATTATTCTTACATGTTTCAAGCACTTGTAGGGAAGTCAAAACTTTAATCCAAGGGAAATGTATTTATTTAAATATTGAAATATATAAATGTTATATTAATCTAAACTATTAATATGTATGTGGGAAACATCTTTCCTAAAAATATATGCCAAAATATATTTTACTGGAAATTTTGTCATGTAATGCAAAGCAGAAAGATATGTATAGTTATATATAAATTATGTATAGTTATATTTAATAACTATACATAATTTATTAATGAATATGTTTTATCAATCATATATTATATTCTATTGTAGACTTAAATTCATACTGATTTTATTTTTAAAAATGAGTTTTACAAAGATTAAAAATATAACTGTACAGATGTAAATGAATATGAAAGCAATTTATTAATAAAAATGCGCCCCTGTTGTAAAAACTGTTAAAACCAAGGAAACAATAGTGATTTTTTTGTTTAATAAATTGAAAATATATGTTATGTTTTAATACGTTTCAAATATGTTTAATAATACCTTTCAAGTGAGAAATTTTACTTGAGATAATACACCACTTTAACAAATAATTTATTTAATATATAATACATCAAATTATATGTATATATATATATAATTCGCAATTCATTCATAATTTGTAGAACAAAGGTCAATTTATTTCGATGATGTTAATGCATTTTTCCAAGATTAATTTAATCATTTACTTGAAACATCTTTTGTACTAGAGTCAATCATCTCTATTTAGAGTAATTTAAGGCGAAAAATGTATGATCATAATAATTTATTTCATTTCACCTAAAAAATTGAAACTATTTATCATCATTTAAGCAATAAACTCGATTTTCTCATTTAAACGTGCTTTTTTAAATATTTTATCATTATGAAATACCTTGCACGAAAAAGATTTGTTCAATTATTTATATTTCGCCTGTATAGGTAAGGTTTTTATCTTTATTTGTAAAAATGGATGCAATTAAAACATTTGAGCGTATGTATAAAATAAGCTTATTTTTAATTTCATCTATTTTTAAAAGTAATGGTGGTCTGCTTTGTAAAGACACTAGTAAAGCCTGCTTTGTAAAGTTCTGTCAGTGAAGGGTTGAAAGATTAATTTTTCAAACAGATATAGACGCCCGCATTGATCGGGAGTAATTCGTACATTAATATAAAAGAAGTGAACGATTTCATTTGTTTGACAGAAAAATTCAATATCTTTGACAGTCTGGCATGAAATGGAATTTCTAGGTGATATTTTAACCTGTCATTTATGTTCGGAAATAATAAAAGAGTGCAGTAAGAGAGGTGTACATTTCCAAGATTATATACTGTATAGATATTTCTCTCCATAATCTGAATATTTGAGGAAGTTCATCCATGTGATGTAATATACAAAACCCAAAAATATTTTTTCCTTGATATTGTGAAAAGTAAAATAAATTTGATAGCTAAAATGAATATTTCCGCGAGATTATTTAATACTTCTAACTAAGTTGATATTAGATTTGTTACGTTTGCTGCTGCAAAGCATTTTAAAATTATTGGTAATGATTTTAGCTTTTATGGTTAAGTTAGCGTATAATTTTTTTATTAACATAATATTTATTTATTTGAATTAGGAAGTTTATAAGTTAGTTTTTATTATTTTAGATTTTTTTAATAAAGTTAGTTATAAGCCAAGTCTTTAAAATTAGTGATGCGTATTAAATGTAAAGTTCAAATAAGTTTTTGAAAGTTATTCTGTAATGTTCATAGTTTTTCTCATAGGTTATTATTTTTATTTTACACACTTATAGGAAAGCTATAGCTTTTTCTTTTTTTCTTTCACATTAATTTTTTTGTTAAGAAATAGGCAAAGATAACTCTAAAATTATAAATTTGTTTGGAAAATAATCTGTTTTTTTATGAAAATGGAAGAATTTTCTATGAGTAAATATTTTATTAAATTATATATTTTGTCATTCTGGTCCAATATAGTTTGCTGTCGTTCCATCAGAAACATGACTCTACACTTTCATAACTTTTGCTATTTGCTGACAAGAGAACGTATTAAACTGGCTGATTAAACAAAATATTTTGTCAATATATTTTGTTAATACCAGAACAAATAACAATAAAATGTAATAAATCTGTATATCTTGGGTGTAGGAATATATCCCATTCAAATAAGTTTAAGAAAAAAATCGTAGACGTCAACGCGGCCATACTAATTTTTTTTCCATAAAACATAATAAATCCATATGTCGAGTTTTGATGTTAAATCTAAGAGTTTTAAATAATCATGAACGGCAATCAATAAATTTAATTTCTCCACAATTTCACGGCTGCTTTTTCTCTAATTTACATCAATTAATGCCCTTATTGTGCCAGTTTCAAGTGACTTTCCATGCTGCATCTTCAACATCAACTTGAACGGAATTTTTCAAATTAGTTTTGGCTTTGATGTTTTGTCATTACATGAATATGATTTCCATACACACCAGATAATTATTTCGCGGTTAAAAGTACTTTTACTTTTTTGATAGTGAAAAAGAAGCTGTCTTTCATTTTTTATATTTGACAAAGCACTCAACAAAAATTACTGCGCAGAGTCAATTTATTTTTTTCACATTCAATTTTTGCTATATCAGATGTCAAAATGTTTACTGACTATGCTGTTTAAGTGTAAAGTTATGGAAATATTAAATTAAGTCAAAAACGTAAAAACAACGTAATAAGTATTATGTCAGCTATATTAATTATGTTAATATCATATGAGTTTTATAAAATAGTAAAATACATGCATTTAATACTTTTTAAGTAGTTCTAATATTGATTTTTTCTTTTCTTAATTTAAATAAAAATATTGTATACCTAGTTTTAAAACCTTTATCTGAAAAGAAATAAATCTAATTCAGTTCCTCAAGTGTAATTCAATGTAATGTGTCAATAATTTAGGTTTTTAATGTACTTTTTTTCTAAAATTATTTAATATTCCTGCTTGTTTATGTGGCTTATACAAAATATGCAAATAAAAAATGTAAATATCTAATGTCTTCAAACAAAACAGCAATATATAATCTTAAAAGATAATGGTAAGTTTGAACATTGAAATATGAAAATTCTTCGCTTAATTCTTTTCTCTAATGGACATTGGAGTGCTTTTCTTTTCTTCAAATATGTTTTAAAATAGTAGAAACTCTTATTAACATTTTATGGACATTTCATTCAGTTTTAGAGCTGTTCTTAGATAAAATTATTATTTTGTAATTGGTATATACTAATCAAGCTAGTGTTTTGGAAAGTGAGAATTTATTTCCTTTCTATGTGCTTGTATATTGGAATTATGCAAGTCAGATTA
Organism: Latrodectus elegans; assembly: GCA_030067965.1. Classification (NCBI taxonomy): domain Eukaryota; kingdom Metazoa; phylum Arthropoda; class Arachnida; order Araneae; family Theridiidae; genus Latrodectus; species Latrodectus elegans. Next base: position 47,862,116 of record CM057817.1, read on the forward strand.
AACGGAAAATTGAGTTTATTTCATTTTTCACTAGTCAAAGAAAATTACTATGTTGAGGAAATTAAAGCGCGTTCAGTATCGTTACAAGCTTATCTTCCTGCCGTGGCGATGAAAAGAAATGTGAAAATTTAATATCAATTTTGTCTTTTAACTATGCTGATAAAATAATGAGCCATTTGGTGTTCGGGGAATTCTCATCCACTTTTAACTAATTAATATATTCCGTTTATTGATTTTATTACTTGATTGTGATTTAAAAGTCAAACACTCTAAATTTGAAGACATCATTCAAAATAATCTGCTACTAAACTTTAAAATTGTTTAAGAAATTATTTTAACGAAAACTTGCATCACAATGTGATTTAAACAAACATCAGCTAGTTGGTATTCAAACTTGGACAGTTCATACAAATTTAAAAATTGACATAATAGTTCAGCATATTTTTAATATTATAAACCTACATTTAAATACCAATGTAGTAGCTGTTTTATCTTAATAAACAAAAGTGTGTATTACTTTAATCGTATACTCTTTTTCAGTCAACGTGACTATTTTTAAGAATTTTTCTGCGAAGTTATTATGTTGGTTATAGCGAAAAATTCAAGATGTATTTTATTAGTTTCTGAATTGGATGTCTCGTTTACACTACATTTAAAGTAGTATTTTACGAAATAGTTTATTTTACAGGCAATAACACAAAACAGCAAGAAGCTGAGGTTTATGAATTTATTATCGAAACTCGGGTAGTATTTCAATTTTATGTCACAGTGAATCAAGGATTATAAACACCCTCTATATAGGGAAAAATACAAATCCTTTTTATGTGCAGCTATCAGATTTAGAAAAAATTACATTTTGGAAATGTTATAGGAAAATTGTGATGACAAGAATTTCTTTTTCCATGAAAAATTTTTGTGTACTTGAGAAGCTAGATTTTCAAACACTTGATAAATGGAAAATATACTTGTGAAAAATATTTTTTTTTTAATAAAATACCACTTTAACATTTCTGGAATGTTTAAATAGATATCAAAAATATTCTTTTTGTAATAAATCTAGAAATCAAATGTTTGTTAATAATTCCCATTTTCATTCGTTGCGCATGTTTTAATATATATTAAGCTTAAAAAAAGTAAAAATATATATTTGCTAAATCAAATTTCGGTAATAATAAAGAACAAACTTTAAAAGTAAATTTTGTTGAAGTTTATGAATTTTAACTTCTTTTTTTTTATATATTTGATACTGAATACTTAATTTTTTAAGATTGGTAAATATTATGTGACATATTAAAAACAAAAAAGAAAAATTTCATTTTATATATATGTGTAAAAATAAAATCATGTTATTTAAAGATATTTATAAGAATGTTTAGGAACCACTTCATCACGAGTTCTCTATAACGGGTAAAATTCATGTAGTAAATAATTAATAAGTTATTTTACATGTTTATGAAGTAAAATTTATTTAATTTGAAAGGAAAACGCATGCTTCATTAAATAGAAATTTATTAACGCTTAATTAAAATAAAATTTGAGATTAATTTCGATTTTCATAAAAAATATATTTTAAATTTTAAGCAATAAGGATGATAAAGTTCGATAAAATTTTTCCTATTTCTGATAAAGCTCTAAGGCTGAGTAAACATTTGCATTTATCAATATATCAAATAAATATGTTCCTTAAATGTACGCCTATTTAATTTGGTATAAAAAGTTATTTCTTAAATCTATTATTCTCATTGTGATTAACAAAACAAATAATTTATTTTTGGTCGAATAACTATATTTTGTATTATGTTTTTTCAGCATAAATCTCTATCTCTCTCTCAGAAGTGTACAAAATTTATCATCCTTCTTGATTTAAAAATCATTTTGTTTTTTCTTATGGTCAGTACAAAACGGAATTTTATTAATATAGAGCATTTTAATATTAAATAGCTATGTTTATATGCTTTTGTAGTAGTATATATATATATGTATTTAGTTATATATGTATGTATTTAGAATCACATGCTAGAATATGATTCTAGATTAAATATATATATTTTTCGATAATCAAGACCATATTTGTGAAATTTTAAATACGTGCGAATATACAAATCAAGTTTTTAAAGGCTGGTTTCATTCTTTTAAAATTTTGAAAGAAAATGTGCACACACATTTTTTAAACTTTTTCTTAAATAAACCTGTTGAACCTTTGAAATATCTCTAATAGTTAAGTAAACCTAACAAATGTACTAAGCCTATATTTGTTAAATAAACTACCTTTGAAAACCATCTACTTGTTAAATAAAGAATAATTTTAAACCTGAATTATCGAGAAATAATTTTTCTTGAAAATTCATTAATAAGAAGAGTAATTTAACTAACCAAAAAATCCTTACTTTATAAACTTTCTTACATTTGAGAAAACATCTCAATTGATGCTGCTATCAAGCATACATTAATTTATTTGTCGTTTAACGGTCATTTTTTGGCACACGAGGGCTAATTGGACCTACGGCTTAAAGTGGATTCTGAACCACTACAATCATCCATGTCCAAGGTAGGTTTCGAACCCACACACTGTTGAAACGAAGGCAAGAGCGCTAACCATTCGGCTACTAGCTCGGTTACATTAAATTAAAGAAATATATATATATATATATATATTTATTTATATGTATGTATGTGTGTGTATGTATGTGTGTATGTATGTATGTGTGTGTATGTATGTGTGTATGTATGTATGTACGTATGTATGTACGTATGTATGTATGTATGTTTCCTTCTTAATAATTTAATTTAAGTAAAATTTACTTTTTCTCATATACTTAATACCTTTTACCAAAACTACATTTAATTGAGATTTGAAACTAATTTATGAAATTTGGTTTTAATTCGTGCATTCCTAACACCATTAAGTTAATATGATATAAACTAATTTAATTCAATTATCATATTAAAATTTGAGAGAATACTTTTATTTCTGTAAAATTTCATGCCATACATTACTTTCAGAAAAATAAGTTTTGTACATTATCTGAATTACTGCTTAACCAACAATAATATAATTTTAAACTAAAATACATTATTGTTTAATAAAATGGGGTGTATATTGATCAGTGATATGAACTATATTAAATATCTCATTATTTAAAAAATATGTAAGTTTCATAGCTGTTTTACATATATACTGAAAAAATTTTATAAAAATTTTCAAACTTAACAGAGATATTTTTAATAAAAAAAACTTGCACGTCCTTAAGAATTTAGTTTGTTTTTCTCATTTTATACATCAATTAAGGATGATTTATTTTCATTTTTATTTCTGAGAAATAAGTAATTACTGTGAAAGTTATTTCATTTTATTTAATAAATGATGATTGTTGCTTTAAAGCTCTGTTTCCCTTTTACTTGTTCAATTTGTAATCCAAATAATACGTCATTTATGGTACTTATTTTTCGCGTAAATATTTGCGCAAAATTAACGACAAAATGTACTGCATTTGTTTTCGTATTTAAATGATAAAAAATTTGGAAAACAATTATTCATTCTAAAAGCAAATTCTTTATTTAATCCTTCTTATAGTTTGTTTTTATTTCTTTATCTTCTTTTATTAGGAATAAAATTTTAACTGTAACTTCGGTTTTATCATTCTCGCTACGTTATTCTCAGGTGATTTAAAACATTGGAGAAAATAAAAATAATTGGGTTTTAAAATATTTTTCAGCGTAACAAAACTTAAGTTTAGTTTCAGTTTTTAAATTTTTATAGGCTACTTGTATTAACTGTGAATGTTATATTGTAGAAAAATATTTTATATGTGAGTTTTTAAGGTAGAATATTTTGAAGGAAATAAAAATTATATAAAATGCAGTCCAATATTAAATATGTTCAGGAAAATGAAGTAAAGAATATAAATAAGAGCAACTCTTAAGCAGTGAAACAAAGTAAGCATATTTAAATTTTTTTGACATAAAAGGATACACACATATATAACCGTAACTTTTCCATATAAATTTCTCAAACAAATCTGATGGTTTTATATAAGCTAATGTAAATTTATAGGTTTTAAAATATTAATAATTTATTTTACAGTTCATTTTCGAGGGCCGTGGTGGTCTGGTTGATTAGGGCATCGTTTTCGGAAGATAGTGTGTTCGAATCCCGACACAGCCGAAGATTCATTGTATTCCCTAGTGGCGGATAGGGCACGTAAAATATATTGTAGTTGTAATGACCTCCGTAAGAAAAGATGAACTGCTTCAGAATGACGAATGTCCATTTGTTTTTAGGGCCACTATTACACGCTCACTAGGTTCCCCACTATATAAAAAGGCCATCACTTTCACTCCTTGTGGTGCTGGAAAGTATTGATTTAAGTCTAAATTACTAAGAGGTGATTTTGTATTAAAGATAAAAGCTGTTAATCATGTGTCTATCGCTTGATATATAATCATCCTTCCTTGAACCAATGCGATTTTTGCTGTAACTGTTGTTTTTAGGGCTTTATATGAATTTATATTCTGGAAGAGCTCCTCAGAGTGGATCTATCCGTTCAGCGATATCATACTGTTGTTGTCAACAATTTTGCTTGTGTATAAATATATAGTGGAGAAAACAGTTTATTTTTTTATTTTAACCAGCTTGCTTCTTTCATTCTAATTAGAAGCCAGATTCGAAGCCATCCATTTGTCTACAAAATCTATAATAATGATGTAATGATATCATTGATTGCAACTTCAGAAGAGGAGAAATATGAATCACACATGCAAATATTAAGTATCTCATATATTGTTAGTTACCTAGCAGAAATCATAATTAAATGTTATATTTAACAAGCTATATAATTAGTATAAAGCGATTTATTTGTTAAAATATTACGATGATCAATTTATTTTCTAATACTTAATTTTAATTTTTCTCAAAAGAGTGCTAGATGGAAAATTGCACAAGTCGTTTAATGTCTTAAAATTTGTTTAAGGGCAATGAAAAACTAGATTTGAAATATGTTTAAAATTTTAGTACAACATCCAAATGTTATTTGGTGTATAATTTAAATTGAACAACAAAAAACGTCTTGAATATTACAACATGAAAGTTAAAGATTGTACAGAAACATTGATACATCGCTAACTGTTATGACTTCTATCAGTTTAAATTACATGTACGAACAAAATATAGCCGGACTTATTCATAGTTGTTTGCAATCAAATTTATTTGCTAATAAAGTTATTTATTGTTATTTTATCTCCCGAATATAACCTGATATTAATTCTATAAGAAGCTATGTAGTGACTTTATGACTAGAGTACATGGAACTATAAATAATTTATAAGATTTTATGAATTGAGAACTTATTATGATTTGATGTGAAAAGCAGTCCAATATTTAGAAAAGCAATTTTAAAAGCTAATAAACACACACACACACACACACACACACACACACACACACACACACACACACACACACACACACACACACACACACACACACACACACCCACGCTGATTATTATTATAGCATATAATTTGACTAATTAGAAAAAATCACTATTATTGTTAGGCGTATATGAATTATAAATTTTCCATAATCTTAATGTTTGCAATAGGTTGCTTAACTTCACATTTAAATGGCGGCAAAGTATTTAGTATTGTAGCCTACAACTGAATAGTTCGTGGGTTCGATTCTTAAATTGGATATGTTTGTTGGTAGCTGTTCGGAATCTACTGGATATTAAAGGTGTAAATGGAATTAGTATTTGTATACAAGCAGGGATCGTTGAATGACAAATAAACAAAATACAACCTGCAAAATAAAATTATGATTAAATTAATTTTTGATTTTTAAACAATAAATTTTTTTACAATGCGAATTTATTTTTAGAGCAAAACTATATGTAAATTTAAACAGAAGAATGCTTTTTGCAGAGGATACATTTATTAGTTAAGATATTTTATAAAGAATATTGTACATTTAATATATTTGAGAAATATTTTAAAACTTTCAAATATGTTGAAAGTTGGCAGACTAAAAACATGTAAGGAAAAATATTTCAACTGTATGTATTTTTCATGATATTATTCCAGACTTCCAAAGTCCTAGTGATTTATTCTTTTGAGAATACATAAAACGAGTTCAGTAAAAAATCGTTATTTGAGAAGAAAAATAGCGCCGAGCAATAAAGATTTGCTGTCAAAAAATAATCGCATAGATAATACTGAATGGCATCGTTATTAATGCTAGAAAAACTATATTAAAACACATAATAAAGTTTTTATTATACACAATTATAAATTTTTAAAGCAAAAAGATGCTTTTATATGAAGTTTTTAATTGGATTTGGATCCTTACTCAACTGTTTTAAGTAATGTATAAATCATTTTTACATTCTTACTTTGTATATATAGGAAGTTATAACGCATGTCAAATATTCAACTATATCTATTTCTCAACACTATCGACAGATGGCGCCAAAATTTTGTTTAGTAGGGAGAAAATCTAACAAACTTAAATTTGTGAATTATGTTTCCAAATATCTGTGGAATTTTCCGTATTTTTTGAATTTTTCTCGTAAAAATTTTAAGAGTAAATGGAAATATTCAACATTCTATTAATTAACAATAGAATTTCTGAGAAATAACAATACTTAAATAGACAATCACATTATTATATTTCAGTTTATATAAATAAATGAAAAAAAATCAGGAAATTTAATGTTCTATAAAAAAATAATTAACAAAAATTTTTTTTTATTTCATTTAAAACATAAATTTATTTCATTAAGACAGCATTTTTTTCAATTCCACAATAGAAATATAGTACGATAAACTCTATTATTATGCTTAAAATATGAAAAAAATTGAAAAGAAATGAGTCCATATCAATTTGGTTATCTAGGTGTTTAGTCATAAAAGTGCTACGATATAATTATCTAGTTATTATAATTACCAATTAGAACTTTTATATCTAAACACATTATTTCTCACACAAAGCTACCATAGAATAAAATTAAGTAATTTAATTGGTAAGTATGAATAACTGAAATTATATAGAAAATTAAAAACTTTGATTAGATGTACTCTCGTTAAATGCACATTATCTAAAATATTTAGTTAAATTGTTAGATGTTGGATGTACTACTTATAAAACTTTTCTTATTTAAAAATTAAAAAAAAAAATGATTCAAAGGAAAGTGAACAACGTTTCATGTGTTTAAGTCTGGAATATTTTTCAAATTTAAGAAAGTGAAAATCTTTAAAATCAAGATAATTTTTTAATGTTATTTTTTTAATTATAATTAAATACTGTCTAAAATATTAACAATAATGCTTATGCATCTCATATCATCAGAGTGCTTCAAAACTTAAGAAATAATGTACAAATGATACCATCATTTCGAACTTATTGAATTTTGGATAGTTAAAAATAAAGGAGTAAATTACCAAAAGAGGTAAAAACAGGTTTTCTGGAAATTCTTTCTAAGTAAACATTGAGAAAATAGTTCAAGCTATAAACGCAGAAGGAAAGAACCCAAAAAAGCCTAATTGTAAAAATACAAAATATAAAATAGGAAATAAAGACGAGAGTCAAATTTCTATCAAGAAAATTTTGATTAGAAAAATTGAAATAAACATGACTTTTTAGAAATTAATTTTAGCCAATTTTTAATAATAATAACGAAACAATTTTTAAAAAATTTCCCTCTAGAACATTGATTAAAAATTTGAATAGTCTTGAATTTTAAGGATAAATTTGATTAAATTATTTTATATTAGTTTCAAAATTATGTTTTTTTTTGTTTACAAAAAAGGATCGTACATATTTGAGACTGCGAATCATTATAATTTTTATAAGTTTAATCGAAATAATGTATTTAAACATTTACGTTTTAAAAAATTCGAAATTTTTCACTGCAAAAATTTTTTGAATTTTCCTGAAATTTCACATTTGGTTTTTTTATACATCTAAGTGAAAAAACTGTGACAGTTTGTTTTAATATAAATTAAAAATACAATAAAATATTTTAATAATGCTCTTTTCATATTTCTTAAGACTCATCAAAGTTGTTGCTTTGCAAAAAATACTAAGACCAATTTTGTCTTCTGATTAACGACGCCTAAATTTTTATTTTTGAAAAAAGTGAAAAATATTTATGTCACATTTCAAAAAATATTAAAGGAAAACTATTGCGCTTCAAAATTTTTTAAGCTTAAAGTATAGAAATTATGTCATTGAAGAATACAATAGAAAATAACTATTTGATCTGATTTCCAATTATTGGTGTGACTTAATAAAAAAAATTGATATTGAAGATTTGAAGTACCTTAATGTGATTGCATAAAATTTTGATAACTACTTAAAATTTTTTTTAAGGCTAAATAAGATCCTTTACATAGGAATTCAAGTTAATATTGAAGATATTTTGCAATATATTGGTGATAAATTGGTATTAATTAAAATTATCATATGCTCCAAATATTTAAATTTAAATTCAATAATTACCAATATCTAGTTGCACAAATCGTACATTCATTTGGAATTTCAATAAGAATCATAATGAAACGACGAAGAAATAAATTAGTTTTAAAATGAGTTTCTTTTAAAATATCAATAATTTTTAAATGTAATTGGTCAAAATGACATAAAAAAATTTAAATTTCTCATGTTGACATAATATAGTTTATTTCTCCTTTTTGTCTATTACCATATAAAAGCAAAAATCAGATGCTGATTGATTGATTTAAAGCAAGGTAATAATGTTACTTGATAACGTGCTGTGTTGTTTCTATGGTAATAAAAAATCCTTTCTCAGTTTTACTATGAATTCACTTTTTTGTATTTAATAGTTGCTCCATCATCTTTTTAGGTCATTGCAAAACTCTTAAATTTCGCTTATTAGATTTCGTGACATACTGATCGAAAATGTCATATTTAATTTGAAAAGCCCTTGATTTGCTCGCACATAAAAATTAATTAGTAAGTTTAGAATTGATTTTTTACTATGAGGGAAATAGTATTATTTGAATAATAAAGCTCATAATCTACAAATGATAAATGAAATACCTATTGATGACAAACCCAATAGTAGCATCTGTATAAGTTATATACACAAATCATAAATTAATTAGATTTAAAATGAAATCATAGTAATTAATGATTAAAAGTGTAAAAATTAAAGGTAAAAATACTGTGTAAAATTATCTAATCATTTAATTGATAATGTTTTTGAATGTACCTTTTTACTGAAATTTGTTGTGAAATCTTTTCGCTTTACAAATCTCATGCGAGGGAATTTAATCTTGAAATTTACTGTAATTTTCTATATTTGATTTCTATTATATTTCTTTTTTAAACGAAACTTAATTGCTTAAACACTACGAATGATAATCTTTTTGGTAATTAAAAAATTGTTAAATTGTTCTCTGTAATTAAAAATTGTTTTAAACTGAAAGAGAAGTTTAATTAAATTCATTCGAGATTTTAGTAATTAAGTACTTTGAGATGAGAGTCTACAATTCAGGACAGTAAGACACAAAATACGTATGGAATGTCTTATAATTAATTTTCTTCAATTAAATACAGACTTTGTCTTCAAGTATTTAAACTACTGAGAAAAATCTTTCTTAAGAAGATAAATGTTTAAGAATGGTGGAAATTATTATGAATTGTATTATTTTATATTTAAATTGTTAAACAACATATATAAATGGTTGAAGTATAATATGAAATATTTGGAAGGAAAGCTAAGAATATTTTCTTAACAATGGGGAAAATGTAAAATTTTGTGCTTAAATACTAATCATAATGCTGCGCATGACTTAAAATTTACAATTTTGTTTAGTTTTTTTTTTACCTTATTCTTTATAACGATGGCAATTGAATACGGGAAACTGAAATTCCAAAAATTTTTGGAAAATACTCTCAAATTAATGCGTTTTTATATTGTTTCGAATGTTTAAATCTCTTAATTAAAAACTCAAATGATTTCAGGAAATATTTTGAAGAGAACACACTTCTGAGGATTTCTAAAAAGGGTTTCGATAATAATAAAATTTACGGTTTTAAATTTATATAAATGGTAGGTTTAAAGGGATCTCTTCTATACTTGGTAAGTTGGTACAGTGAAACTGTATTTCTATGGAATAATTATGTGACAAATAAATTTTTAAAATTTGTTTACTGATTAGTGCTTTCTTCACATTCTCAACATCTCTTTGTTCATTTATTGCTTGTGTTCTGGTTTATCTAGAGATGATGATTTGTTTGTATTTAAAATGTTTCACTTTTTGTAATGCAATAAATAATTTATTGCATTGTTAGGAAAGTAGTTTCGTTCTTTGTGAAAATGGAAAACGTATAGTGAATAAATATTTTATTAAATTGTATATTGTAAATTTCAGTCTAACATCTTTTACCATCTTTCTGGTAGTAGCTTGATTCCACACTCATAAAATGTTTTTTTTTAATCAAAAAACTGATTGAGGTGGGTAAAACGAAATTACTTTTTCCGAACAACCCAATATATAAATATGAGTGTGTTAGCTATAATTATTACATTTAAATTTAATATTAAATATCTTTTCTATAGAAAAATATTTTCAGTTTTCTAAGAAGGTTATTTTATATTTCTCTTTAATTTCACGAAATTATTATATTTCTAAGAGCTTATATAATTAAAGACAGTTAATCACATTCTTCATTTTTATTCATTACAATGCGCAAGATTTAACGATTGAAGTGATGTGAGTCAAGTAAATATATGAAATGTATTAATTAATTCATTTTTTAAGCTTAGAATATTTTTTATTTATAATAATTTATATAGAATTAAAAATTTATTATCAATGTCTTAGTACATAATCTTTGAAATAGTATTTTATATACATAAAAAACATCAACAAATAGAAAAAAAATTCTCAAAACTCCACTTTAAGGTTCATTAGAAAAGTTAAGTCGAGTGTTAAATTTCTGATTTTCTGCAACTAAATATATTTATAGTTACTAAACTAATTATCGGCTTTAGTGAAGAATAAATCAATGATTTTCCTTGAACGCGGTTAACAGATAAAGTTAGGGGACTAATTAAATTAGTATGACAGGTTACCAAAGTGTCTCATGAATTATGGTAAGTTCAATGGGTGGTTTTGATTGTCCATTGACATTATTTAACCTTTAACGAACAATTATGTCAATGTTGAGGATAGAAACTTTAATTAGCACTTCACATTTCGTTAAGTAATTATTCCTGGTTGAAGTCAACAAATTTTAGTAACAATGGTTAGTTATTTAAAACAATGAAATTTAAATTTTATGAACATATAATATCTTTAATTATCACTTCTTTGAATGGGTAGATGTTTTAAGTGATTTTAATGAAAATGTAGCAACATTGATGTAGCACGAATGCATGATAAATGTATATTGAAGTTATAAATCTTAAAACTTAACTAACCGAAATTAATTTGGATTAAATTAGTGATGTTATGGTAGAAAAACAATATTTTTTATATAGAGTTTTTTCTTGTGTATAGATAATGTAGTTTGTGTATCATATAAGCGTAATATAGGAAAAAGTATGAAAAATTAATTTTTCATGGCATAATTTAGTTTCTTCTTACTTTTGTTTAATTTTGTTTCCATTTGAGAATTCATATCTAATAAATTTCAAGAATAAGACATAAATATATATTTACCTATACTTAACTTGGATAACAATTATTTATGAATTACCATTATTTTGCCTCAAATATAAAATTAACTATCAATAAATTTTACAAATATCAATGAAATGAGCTGCGAAATGGTAGAAAATATTATCTACACTGACTTAAAGCTAATAAAAATATTATATATTTAGTCTAGTAGAGCTTTTAATAAGTAATTATAAATAAATATTTTTTATATATTTAGATGATAACCTAATTTTCATAGTAGCATTTAAAAATACTTTCAGTTTTCACAGTGATAAATTAAGACTATAATTTTTAAATATCTGATACAGGTCTATTAAATTAAGAGAATCATAAAAAAATTCTAATTTGACTTATACTCTATGATAGTTTTTAATCTAAATATTAACAATTCAAAATTGTACAGATTTTATCACAAATATAGACACAAGTTAGAATAAGTTTAAGAATTCATGATTTTTACTTAATTTTAAATTTCACGCATACTTATTCCCTTATAGCTTGATATTATTAAAAAGTATAGTTTTGTAATTAAACAATTTTGATCCAGAATTAATACCACAAATCATTTGATAAGTAGTATATGAGAGAAATGAGAAGAAATCTGTATACAAAGTTCTTGTACTAACAATTTTTATTTTTCTGCTTTTCTTCAGCTGTCAAAAGTGGGATAAATTTTGAATAAAAATGTAAAAGTAAAATTTTTTTTTGCAAAGTTCTTTATATATTAAAAGAGAATTTAACATTATTTTAACAATTTCTATGATTTCAGATAATTTTCTTTAGCATCAAATATATAAATACGTTCATGACTTCATTTGCTTCTGTAAATAGCTTACAAACATAATTTTGAGGAGAGATAATTTGTTTACTGCAGATCTTAACCCATTTCATATAATTTTTACAAAAATAGTCTAAAGAAATATAAAGAATAACACAAATTAAGCATTCTATGTTTAAAGTCAACTCTATCACAATTCAAAATCACAATTTTTAAATGTTTAATAAAAACTCTTACTATTATTTTACTGTATCGTTGGCTAACTGATATTAAAATTTTCAAATATTAGAGACTCTTTATTCTTTCATAAAAGATTGTTAATTTCCCACAAAACCTCATAATATATTTAAATTTAAACAGCCACATTGAATAATTAGTAATTAGAATAACTGAAACAAATCTTAAATTTTAGTTAAGTAAAAAACTTTAAGATAATATATATCCTTGAAAATCTAATTTGTTCGTCAAATTTATTTTTGTTTCTCAATTTGAAAAAAATAAAAATAATATTTTATTATTATACATGAACTTTATTAGAAAACTTAAATATTTGCATTTTTATATGAAATATTTGTACTAAAAATATAACAATAAATGTTCATTTGTGGAAAGAAAATTAATAAATCAAATAATATAAGTAAAATGCTTAAGCTGGGAGATTTGTTAAATTTTTGTTAAATTGTTTTGAAAAATTAGAAATGAAATAATTAAATTTCAAATGCAATTTACTTTTTTTGAGTTTAAGATAAATAAGTTTAATTTTTGAAAAAAACATTACACTGAAACTATTAAATTTTAATCAAACTTAGTTTTACAGTTTGCAAAGATGTTTGATTCTTAAATTATTATTTAGAGGAATTTTTTTAAATTTTTTTCATTGATTTTTCCTTTATTTTCTTTTGTTGAAAAATATCACTTTCGAATATTTTACATAGAATGAGAGTTTTTTATTTTTCAACCAAGTAATGTTTTTTTACATATTTTCTTTTTCTTGATTTTTTCCGTCTTTATCTTGAAGGCTCAATTGTTCAAACGTATATGAAATATTTTAATTTTTCACAATTTTCATTTTCGCATACCAATCTTAATCAGACTGACTGCATATCCATTAATGATAACATTTTTAAATCACTTATGTTATTTACTGTTTTTTTAAATAATTTTATATTATATAATTAATGTCATTTTATTTATAACCAAACATTTTCAGTTACAAATATTTTTAAATTATATTTTAAATTAAGTCATAAATATTCATTTTTCTTGCGTATTTGTTGCTTAGGATATTTTTACACATCTTTCTAATAGTTTTTTTCATAGCTTTTTATCAGCCGAGATAATTTTTTAGACATTTTATTCACTATAAAATCGATGAGTTGCACAAAAAACGCAGTAAGAAAAAAATATTGATTTGAATTCGAAGTTTTTTTTAATATGTTATCATTTTGAGTATGTGTGTGTGTGTTCTAACGTTTTCATTTTCTTGATTTTCTTTTAATCTTTAGTTTGAATGGATTGCTTCTATATGGTTCTGCATTCCTCTTTAGACTAAATTGGTGTTTTCCCTTTTCTTTTTCATTCTTCTGTGAATTTTAATTTCTAAATATTTTGTAATTGGCTTCAAAATTTGTAGAATATTAATGAAAAATCGAAATTTTCTTTAACTATAATAGTTTAATCAAAAGCATTTTCATTGCTTTGATTCTACTTCGTCTGTTTAAGCATCTCAGATAAAAATTATTTCTAAAAATGTTTCAAGAAAGGTTTCTGTTGCAGCAAATAATGGAGCTCAGTTGCACAAATTTCAAGTTTAACTATAGCTATTAAATAAAATATTGGTATTTTGATGAACAAAAGTTCATTTTTTATTTCTTATAAATAGTAATACTAAAGGAACAGAAAGTAATCATAGATTATTTCATATTCACATAGTAAGAAACTGTTTTATAAAATTATCTTTATTTTAATCTCAAAGAAACATCAAATTTTACACCTCATCAAAGGTTTTGAAACTTTATAATCATAAAGAATTCAAAAAAAAGTTTTTAACCATGTATATTTCACTTTATTAATATATAAGTGTATATTAATATATATTTCTCTGTAATACTAAATGCGAGTTTTGTTCTTTAAAATAAAAATGTATTTTAAAAAGTATGTAAAAAGTTGAGTTTTGACTAGTTAGAATCCATTATTAAAGATAAATTTCTAACTTACTCAGTTTATAACTAAATTTATTAATTTTAAAATTTTATTTTGAAAAAACAAACATTAATGAATAAATTAATGATATATTAAGTGTAGCTTTAAAATATTATGTGGATTAATATATCTGTGATTTTTAGATAGATAATTATATTAATTTATAGATTCCTCAAGTAGATATTCTGAATTCTTGAAATTTTCAGAAAGTAATCTCGTTACTTTATTCATCTTAACCTATTACTCGGCTCTTTAATTGATGAAGAATTGTTATGACACATACAATTCCAACAGTATCTTCATCTTCAAAATAATTTGCAAACTTATCAATTCTCAAAATCATGATAGTATTATGGTAAACGATTTTGAAGTTTTCAAAATGATAATTGTTTTATCTTCCATTGAAGTAGTAAGAAATCCAAGAGGATTAAGAATAATTTAGAAATACATTTAAATTTCTGCTGAAGAGAGTTCATGAGATAAAAGTTCTTATCAGCACTATATGAACTTAAGTAGAAACAAATATATAATGTTTTTCTGATGTAGAAAAATATATGCATTGTGGCTTTTAAATAAATTTATCATGACCTAATGATTTAATGTAGAATTTTTTTTAAATTTTTAATATTAACATTGTTTTTAGATGCATATAAAATAAAAAACTGTTAAACTATGGTATATTAGGGTGATTATAGATAAAACGGGCTTAGGTGTAATGATTTAAACTTAATTATGTACAGAAAAAAAAGTATGTGATCATATAAGTACTGAAAGTGATGATTTGCAAAAGTATGCTAATTGCACTTGAAAGCATGAAAATTAAACAGTTTTGTATAATCGTAACTCTTATAGTAAATTTAATGGGTTTTTATATATAAAATTGACATATTTTCATGAAAAACGTATTCTGATTTTAGTAATATTTAAGAGAGTAGTCTTAAATTTTAAGTATAAGTTTAACATAAAATAGAAGCAATTTTACTTGTGAAACAACTATGCAATCTACTCTATTTCTGTGTACATTTCCCTTTCATTTCATTCCTAAGCTATCTCTTCGCATTGAAATCAGTGCGTGTTCAAATATTCGCACAATGCGAATCGCTATCATGATTCAGGGAAACTAATTACGTCTCCTTAGATAATCTGTCATAGTTTCTGAAACATTGCGCACTAGGGTTGCCAGTAATCAGATTATAAATGACTTCAATGTCAAGAAAGTATTTCGTATATTAATAATAAGAAATGTAGCATCGCAACTTCCCGCGCTTTTGTTTCGCTAGATAATGTGATACTCTTGTAAAGAACTATTAAGTTATTGATATGGATCAAAATTTTGTGAAACATAATTATAGGTAATCAGCTATACAGACACTTTGGATATCAATGCCATATGCTTTTAAAATTAAATTAAAGTAAATTATGAACTTGAAATTATATTTATGATTATTCCTACTTTAAAAGGAAAATATCTGTTTATTTTATAGCATAAAGATGTTTGTTTCTGAAAAAGCTTATGTTTTTTATTAATACATTTACTGTGGTGGAAAAGTTAATCTTATGAAAATATTAATAGTTACGCATTTGGGGATTTAATAATAAAGGTTGAGAGAAAAATTCCTTGTGGGAGGTTTTATTTCGATTATAATTTTCTGGTTTAAACTTTATTTATAGTCAAATAATGTCCATTAATAGCATATGCTAATTAATATGAACAAATAAATTTGATTTGTGTTTTATTCCAAACATTTACATTAAGTTATTTTTCGCGATTTATTTATTATTATATTATTAATAATTTTAATGACAATATTATGTCTTAAAATTGTAAACTTGAAAATAATTTTGAGAGATAAATGATATCCTAAGATAAACTCGCATATAATGAACTGTATTTATATAAATTTTAGAATTTAAATTAAATAAAAAAACTTTTAAATTTTATGTAAAATGCCAACATTAAAATTTTTAATACAAGTTTTTTGAGTAATCTAAATACACAATATTAGTTTTTTAGCAACAAAGATTTCAAAATTGCGTAATATTTTTAAAATTTTATTTTCTTATAATTTAAAATGTTTAAATTTAAAAATAACTTATAATATGGGATTTTAAATGAAAAAATCTATTTATATCGAATATTTGAGCAAATAAATTAGATTTTTCAAACAATATTGATAATTCTATTTTTTTTATTTCTACTGGTATATATTTAGATATGAATGTGGTAAAAACTAGATTTACACTTTATTTACATAAAATTAATAACATTAATTATTTAATTAAAATTAATACTTCTGCGTATAGAATATAAGAAATTTATATGTTACAAATTTTTCAGAAGTTCATTTTCATTTAAAAAAGTGGTTTAAATTAAAATTAAAGCGTGCATTTTCTCATTTATGAATATATAAAATATTAATCAACATTAGAATTTCATTTTATTTATAAGTAAATTGGAAATAAGTTAATATAGTAAAGGAATTTTTAAATGTGATTTTACATAAAAACTTAACTACATTTATTTAGAAATTCTAATTTCCATAATTAGGATTTTTTGTGAATCCCTAATTATAGAAATTGAATGCTTTTATTTTTCCCAATTACCACTTCAAAGTTATTTCGTTGTTAAAGCATGAAAGATTCTGCAAAACTAATAATTTAAAAATAAAAAATTCATGCTCTTCATCTCTAGAAGTACACATTTCTATTCATTTTTAATTGCTAGAGAAGAAACGGGTCACCACTGTAAATTAAATGTATTATCTTTCTCTGAGCTCTTTAGTTATTTCTTGTCTTTTACAGAAATAGGATTTATATTTGAAATAAGACATACTAACTAATGTATTTTAATAATTTGATAGCATTTTCTTTTCACAAAAATTTTAAACGATACTCGTTTTCCGAAAAATTATAAAATATAACTTTTCAATATAAAAATGCATAGATACATAGAAATAATGCATAAGCTTTTATATAAAATTTTAAGCTGATTTCACAATGGCTATTAATTTAAAAATGTTTTAATTTGTGAAATAATATGTTTTTACAATAATTTTAATTACTTTTTAAAGTAATAATTCCTACAGAGACTAATTCTACAGACCTAATTCTACCTAATTCTTACAGAGATTAAATGTATTGTGAATATGAATGTATTTTCGGAAATGTTTCTTGAATTTGATAGAAATTTTGAATTTTAATGATAAATTTAATAACGGGATTGATTTTACTTTGTCTTTGAAAGGATTCTATCAATAATTCCAATATTATAGTTTTATACATATAAATATTGCATAAAACTATTTTCGTATATAGATAATTTAAAATTCCATTTAACTTTAGAAAGAAACAAATAAAATCTAAGATATCTGAAAAGACAATTCTTTTGCACTCATAATTATCGAGCAATACAAAGCATTGCAATAATTTCTGTTTTTGTCTGTCTCACTCAATTAGAACTTAATTTCAATTTCAACAGTTTTTGTGAAATAAATGTCGAAATTCAGTTTTAAATTAATCAAGCAGAAATATATGGAATTCAGCAGAATTTTTTTTACTTTTTAAGAGTTTTATTTAGAGGTGAATATAACAATTTAATGTCATAGTTACAACTGGTTGTCATGGTGACTAAGCATCAATGACTCTTGATGACGGTCGAGCGAGCATAAAATTCCTATTTCTGATGCTTTTCTATAGCTAACTAGTTTCTCTTTAGCTTAGAATATTGTCATATAACTTAAACACATGCTCCGAAAGTGTTACGACAGACTTTTACATTCAGGGTGTGTAATCCAATCTTGAATAACGGCATTCCGTCAAAAGCAATTTGTATATCCTATTCAACGTAAATAGATTATAAAAAATATGAATATGTGTATTTCTAATAGAAGTGTAGGATCTCTAACGGAAAAATTTACTCGCGCTTCTTTTTGCATGGCAAAAAAAAAGTAAAAAAGGAATTAACGTAAGTCTGAAAACCGGAGAAAATATTTCTGAAGAATATAAATGGATTATATATTTCAGCCAAAACGAGAAAATCCTTTCGTCGAAGTTTTTCAAGTGAGAGCAAATTGATTTTCATGAAATCCATTTGAATAAATAATTGATAAATTTCAATAGAAAATATATAATAAGAAAAAATTACACATTTTCCCACTTAATTTACTTTTTATTGACAAATTTATCAGCATTTTCGATTTTTTTTCCACGATGAATGTAAATACCATTTGATAAATTCACCCTGATGTTTCTATTTCGACAGAGATTCAGAGCATATGCGTATGCATTTATTTATTTATTTATTTTTTTAAAGATTTGATCAAATCTTATTTATTTAAAATATAAACTTTGCTTTCAAGAAAAAAATTATTTTACGCATGTTGATAAATGTTTGAAAACAATTTTCATTCACAATTTCAAAAAACTAATTTACCAAAAGCTTATGTTTAATCTTCAACTGCATTGTAAATTTTATTTTGCATTGATTAGTTTTAATTGATATACTCTTGATCAAGCACCGCATACATAAATTTACAATAGTTTTATTTGTGGAAATAAAGAATGTTGCAATAAAATTCAAATTTAAAAAGTAAGTTTTTAATTAATTTTTTGCCCGTGACTAATAAATAGCCAAATTAATTAGATTTTGTTTTTCAAACAATTGTGCTAACTATGAAACTCATACTGACCAATTTTTACTTTCACACTTCTTGTTGTTGACATTTATATTTTAACAAAAATAAATTCATATTTTAAAATATCTTCTCATTATTATAAGAGTTTATATTACAATCGAAAGTTGATATTTATTTTGCTGGATGTATTTTGCTCTTTATAATTATCAAAAATAAAATATTACTTAAAAAAGCATAGAAGGCTGTTATAAAATTTACCAGGGAAATTTACTGATATTCTATGATTCTTTATTGATGCGCAGTTTTACTCCTTACACCTTCCGAATGGAATAAAAATTTAGACGTTTGAAATCTTAGACAATAATAATTTTTTTAAATTAATGTTTCATTTAAATTGTCACAATAAATTTAATAGGAAATGCTTTTTCGGCAGAAAATCAAAAGTAATATTTAAACTGTATTTATAAATTTTTTTAAAAACATGTAATATATCTAGAACTTCTATTAAGGAATTAATGCATCGTCTTTAATAATATATATAAAACCGTATTTTCTGAAATAAATAACTAATTAAGTTAAAATAGTTTAGATACGCAGGAAAATGTACTTCTAAAAGTTTAAGAATATACTGTATATGCAATAAATTATATCATTATTTATTTATAAAGAGATAAAGCTGCTTTTTAACATTGGTTCGTTTTTTCTTAAAGATTTCATTTATTTCATAATAAGGAATTTTATAAGAAAAATGCTGGATATTTGCCGAATAATTATATAATTTATTTTCGTTAAAATAAACTAAGTTAATCACAACCAGTACATTATAAACACCGGTTCTCTGATAAACATATCAGAAGAAAACAGTTTGAAACTGCATTTAGTTTTAAATCACATATCTTTAACAAAACCGTTATTTTTCATATAAATTTATCTGTACTATATTCTAAATAATAGGAACACAGCATAAATTTAAAAATAACTTTCTTATTTGTTTAAGAATTTTTTAAATAAAGTCTTTTGGATGCTAATGTTTTAGATTTACGAAATAAAAATTAATGCTTAGAGAAATATTTTTCTGTTTTCATTTTCAAAATAATTTACAGCTTGATGTGGGTGCAGATAAATGTATTCGGAGAAAATTTCTACTTGAATTTATATATATAGAACTTGAATATCCTCCATCAAACAAGCAAGATATTAAAAGAATGTAAAATGCTTTTCACTTAAATGAAAAAAAATATTTTTGTTAGTCATTAAAGAAGCGGCATTTTTAAATTTTGAAACAACAGAAAATTTATGTAAAAAAAATATAAAATATATTTTCAACAGAAACTTTTTTTACTTCTCCACCAAATAATTAATGCCTTCGAGAGATTTCATAAGCTTGGTAAATAAGTTCAACACGTATGTTTTAAATAAATATTTCCTTTAAATATTATTTTTATTCCTATTCATAATATAATCAAATGTAGAATACGAATTTAAATTTTTTAGTCATCTCTAGAGCACTGGAAGATAAGGAAATAATAATAATTTAAATGTACTGATCTTGTTTTAAAAATGAAATGTTTCTTATTTTGTTTCGAAAATCAGTAGGAATGCTTGCTAAACATTTCATTGAAAGTTGAAACTTATTTAAAGAAAATTTCTTATTAAAAAATTGTAGTAAGAACTTAATATTTTTTCTTTCTTTAAGATGATTTTTTGAATTTTGATTTTTTTTATATTTAAAGCAAAATCATTAAATAACACAATCTAGAAAATGCAGATAGAAAATTAAAGATAAAAATATCTTAAGATTTATGACGAGTTTTACTTTGTGATTGCAAACTTTCTTTTAATTTACTTCCTAATTATTTTCATAGTTATCGAAAATGTTACAAGTAGGAATCAAATTAAGCAACGAGCGTTTCCAATTTCATTTTGAGCTAATGAACAAATAATTTGAAAACTTCATATGCATTACTTTTTAGAAATAATATAATTCATTTATATACAATTTCTTATTTTGAAAAGAAACCAATCTTTTAATGTGAAAAAAAGGGGGAAATGACGTATACATGTTATGTTTTTGACATATGTGATAAAAAATGTTATATTGAAAAACATTTTACTTTAATACTATAAAGTATTGATTATTCTCAATTCTTTGGAATAAAATAAAATAAAAATTAATTTTTCTGCTTCTACATTTATATAACTTTACGTATACAATATTTAACTTATTTAATATATTTGAAAAAAGGTAAAAGTTTATTTTAAAGCATTTTACACTAAAATGTTCCGCATGTTCCGGTATAATTTTAAAGAGTTTTATGATATTAAAATTTGATTATAAATATAAGTAAGACTCAGGATAGTTTTTAAAAGCTTCTTCAAATGCATTATCTAGAATGTTAACCTTAGCATTGAATAATTCATGAAAATTAACCCTGAAATTTCTCATTAGTCATGGATTGATTATCTTTAATACTTTAACCTGAGAGTTTTAAAACATTTGTTACAGAAGAGTTGTCTAATATTTTGAGCAATTTGAGTTTTTTATGTTAGAAAATAAATCGAAAACTAATGACATTTTTATATTTTTGGAAGAATATTTGTTTTGCATAATATTACGCCGTGTATGTTTGAGGGGAATGGAAGTGAAGCTATTTATTTTACATTGAATGATTGGCCAGGAAAGGTTTATCCTCACAGTTTTCATACGACTCGAGTAGATTATAGTCAAGAACAATGCAGCATATTAGAGTTTATGGTCGAATGGAAAATATCTCTTCAATAGTCAGAAATGACAACGGCAATTGTATAGTTAAAATTTAATTTTTCAGTCTGATTCTAGTTTTCATACAACAAAAGGTAGTACTAGACACAAGTGTCCGACAGAACGTTGGTTCAATTTTCTCTATCCCATACAAGCATTTAACTGGAAACATTGAATTATCAAATACTTCAAAAATAGGCAACCAGAATTCTCGATTAAAGAGTGACAATAGCTAAGGCGGTTTTTTATAGTCAATAGCTTGGCCAAGTATATAGTCAGTTTTGACGAAAAAGAAATAATACCACGTAATTCCAAATCAACTCAGATATTCCATTGTTGCAACAATTAGGATTAAATGTTACTATCTACTGTTCATGTTCTGCTTTGTCTACTGTATTGTTCATTAAGGACATCCCAGAAATACAATCTTTAAATGAGGACTCTAGAATTGCGTCAGTTACTCTCATCACGGCGCAAAAGAGAATGTTTCTGTTGAGCAAGTCGGAATGGCTGCTTAATTGCTGATCAATGGAGCATTTTTTTGTAGAAGTAAGAGTCTTTTCCCAAAGCTAATAAAGTTAAGAAAATGAACAAATATATTATGAAACATGCAACTGAAATTGATTTAGAAAAAATGTAATATATATATATATATATATATATATATATATATATATATATATTCAGTTGTATAATTATATATCATATAATATATAATAATACCACTGAAAATACATTTAAATTATTCATTCACAGTGATGGGATTTGTGAATGGCACGGCACAAGTCTGGAAAGACGAAACAGACATCCATATCACATTCATTTTGTGGTAGATTTAACTTTGTTGCTCGTTTAATAGAGATCATATCTTTGCTTTCTTGTAATTCAGCCATAGTAGATACATATAATATCTTGCAGTGTGATACAAATAGTTCTCATAATAGACTAAAAAAGCGAACAATTCAAAGTATAAGTTAGAGGCTTATATCACTACATCTGAGTTTAGTTTTGTATTAGAAGAGAGACGTATATATGCTCATATTCTTTCTTATCAAGTATTTGCCCTATTATTAACTACTTTTAAAGCACAATTGTTTTGACTTCTTATTAAAATGATATTGAATATTATTACAAGTATCACACATGAATTGATTCTAAAGATCATATTTCATATTAAGAGAGCTTTTCTTAGACTAAATTGATAAATATGCATTAATATGTACTTTTATTTCCTAAAATGTAGTGATTTCGGTTTTATTTTACACATATTAATTTTGGATGATATGGAGCCGTTTTATTTAAGTTTATTGCTAATTTTTGAAAAAATCATTTTTATTAAGATTTTCCTAAATTTTTGCAAACAAATATGTATATTTGTTGTTATTAATACATTATTTTGTGATATTTTACGATAGTTTGTTCAACAAGATAAACTGTTCTTGTTTGCGAAAAACATTGAGACGCCTTTTAGAAATCTGTGAATATGTATGTAATAGCAGAAATTATATATATAATTTAATTTTATAAATAATAGCTTTAGTCATAGAAAAAATAATGAAAAATGCTAATTTGAGATAAGTTTCTTTAGAAACAATGTTTTAAAATAACATATATTCTGAAAGAAAGTACTTCACGATAAAATTCCAATACTCACTGCAAAAAAATCAAAAGAAAGTTTGCACACATGTGTTATAATCATACGTGTATATTATTAGGACGATGAAAAAGCAGTTATTAAAACCATAATATGATGATGAAGAAACACCTGTTAGAATTACAACTTTTAACAATTACGTATTAAAATTAAAACAAAAATATTTATTTAAGTTGAGAGTGATCATTACTGTCATTTAAAAAGTTTAAAGATGTGAAATATTTGCTGAATTACATCGTCCACAGTTTTAGTTGGAAAAATATTTCTACGAAACAGTTGGTAATTCTGTGTAATGGAAATGAAAAGAATTAGCGGCTCCTTTTCCGCAGTTGTTAACTATGCATGAAGGGACAATCTAATAGGAATTTAAATAATATATGCTTTGATTCTCATGTAGAATTCAATTATATTGTAATGTGAACAATCTTTGGAATAGTGAAACTAAATTAAGTATATAACCTTGGTGTTCCTTATGATAATTCATGTATTACTTTGCTTATTTCATGAGAAGAAAACAAAGAAACTTTTCTGATATTTTCCCTTTTGGTATTATAAACGGTTAAGCGGAAAGTGCCAGTTTTATATTTTGAATCATTATGTTACTCAAAATTAAATAGGAATTAATTGGAACTTAGTAATTACACTATAAAATATTTAACTATACAATTAACTAAAAATATACTGGAATTAAGTATCTCGGTTATTCTCAACTTCAGAATTATTCAATATTCTCTCAATGAAGTACTTTAATGTATTTAAATTATATCTTAAATCTATATTTTCTTAATATAAAATTCTCTTAAATATGTAACATAAAATTCTTTAATAAATTATCTTACAAAAAATCAAACATGAAAAATATTTACGATTTCTTTCTAGCATTGCAACAATAGTAAATTTGCTTATAACAACAATTCTGAAATTGAACTTGATTCAAGTCTATTTGTTACGATTATTATCATACAAATTCTACTTTGTGTATGTATTATAGTACCAATTGCATGTATTATAGTAAATATGCAACTTATTATAGGTATTATATTTATATTTGACTTCCTTAGGCCGTAAATAAAAACAATTCAAATCATAAGATCATAAAATTTTAAAGTTTAACTTCAGGAATTTTTTATAATTAAATTAAAATGTATTTAAGCAATTTCGTGAAATAAATTTTCATATTTTGTTAGTCATCACAGTTTATGCACAGATTGGAAATTTAAAACTTACTAATGTGTTAAATAGGTGGATTTCCTGATTCAACCTAGAAAAACAATTTTCTCCCTAAAATTTAAGTAGATAAAGTTAGATTATTGTTAAAAAATAACTCATAAAGTAGATATAATAAAATTGAAACAATTATTTTTGCGACATCACTTCGGTTTGATGTACTGTGCAGGATTTAAAAATGAGTGGAAGATAATAAAACAATTATATACTAAAAACAGAAAATACATTAAGCTCATTTAGAATTACCAAAAAAATATTAACAGTCCCGAAACGGGAAAAAATTTAAACAGTTGCTCCCAATGGATGTTTTGTAAATGTTCGTTATAAGAGGCGTACCAGAGTTAAAAAAAAAAGAAATATATCTTAATGATTCGTGTCCAACTATTCCAAGCCCTCTTTTCCAGTGATTCTCTGTTAACCACTATTGATTTTCAATGGAATTTCCTCAGTTTGTCACTGAAAAAGGAATAAATTGAAGTGGGAGTCCTAGAAATAGGGCACTTTGGCAAGGGTTGGCAGAGGTGAAATTGAGAAGTGAGGGTGTGCTACCTTCACTGCTCCACTCGAATTTTTTTTTCTCCTTTTCATAGATTTCATCTTTTCTCTGCTCCAGTATTTTATTTCCTTTTTTTATTATTGTGACAAGAATTCTACATTAACAATACAATCGATCTCTAAAAAACGTGACATTGATGCCCTAACTCAAGTTTAATTTCGTTCCCCTATTTCTTGAGAGTTGGAGTAAAAGTCTCCAGAAACGTCAAAGAAAGTACTTTATACGCCAGCAGTTCATTTGTTATGAATGAATTGCAGTTCATTTCTATTTCATAGCTACGTCGTTAGTAAGTTAGCGTTTCAAAATTAGATTAGACGCATTTAGTGATTGAAATTAAATGGAAAATATGGAAGGAAAATAAATAAAACATAAGAAAATGTCAGGAAGTGTTTTAAATAGAATTAACCATACTATATTTGCTAAACTAACTAAAATATATTTAATTTCATTCTCAACACATCCTTGGTATTCTTTTATCACATATAGTCACTGAAAAACACTTTCTTGTACATGAATTATTTTAACAATCTTTTTCTTTCATATGAATATTCATTCACACTTGTGATATTTTCTAAAAACACAAAGAAAAAACTGATATATTAACAAGTAAGACACAAATACTTATACTATAATAAGACACAAGTACTATACAAATACGAATTGCGATGAAAAATAACATATTTTTATGCTAATATAAAATTGATATTTTAAGCAACTCAATAATTTCTTTTAACGGGAAACTTAAAAGGGATAGAATAATAATAAAATAATTAACATAAGTAATCAAAAAACTTATATTTGAATTATTATTTTTCTTTCTAAGATGTCATATAAATGAAATGATTTGAAATACGGATATAAATTAAATGATATTATTTTATTGAAGTTTTGATTCTTTCACTAAATAATATTTTCATTTTAAGTAGGAAAAATGGTCACTTATCTAATTTAAAGAAAAAACAATGCTCATAGCTCTTAACTAATTTTTTAGGGGTTATCTTAGATATTATTATACTTAATTTTCATAGTACATGTGTGAATGTATTTTTCTCAATATAAATATAGAGGAAAAATCTTCTATTTTATGTAATAGTTTATGTTTGTAGAATTTGAATGTAGAAAGTTATTTGACTGGTTGACAATATTTATTATTGTCGGAGAGGAGAGTATAATTTATTCAGAAAATGTATCGAAGACAGTATTAAAACATAAATAAAAATAATTTAAGCTGCTTTTTTGAATATCAATTGAAGTTATCATAGTAAATGTATTAATTAACTAAATTGGGTACCCAGATTTTAAAGAATGAAATATGTCACATGAAATACATTTTAAAAATAAATCTTTCATAAAATTGCTTTAATTGTATTAATTTTTAATATATAGCTTTTTAAATGTTAAAAATAGTTTATTTTTCTAAATTAATTCTAGTTGCATTCTTTTAATAAAATAATTTTATTACCATTAATAATAGTTATTATTATTATAATTTTACTCTTTTTACGATTATATTTTATAACAGTTAGTATAAACAATGTTTAGATTAAATATACGAACATTATTTTACTTTTTAAAAGTTATAGTTTGCACTCATTAATTTTAAAATAAATAAATATAATATGAGTTTTTTGAAAATAACTAATTTTAATAAAATATAAATTGTGTCTATGAATACGCTTTAAAAATATATAACTGACATTTATTACAGAAATATATATTTTATTTTCATCCCCATTTATTTCTAAAAAACGTATTTATACTACTCTAATTTATGTTGCTAAGGGGGAGATACGTAATGAAATGATTTGAAAAGTAAATTGAAATTCTTCGGAAGATTTTAACTTTAATTAAATAACAGATGTATGGGGAAAAATTTAGAATCTTGAATAAAAATTTTGAAGTAGGTAAATTCTCGTAGAAATTGAAAATAAGAGTAAAAGAATTAAAAATTAGCATTTTAATGAAAACAATGTTCTTAAATTAAGATTTGATATTATATCTTCAAGAACTAATTAAGCAATATTTATATAATGAGTAAGTTTTATTTCTTAATAGCGTTGTTTAAAGGATTTGACACATGTGTCAACAATTTCTTTTTACAATTTTTGGGAGAAAGTATAAAATTACACAACAGTTAGTGTAATATCACAACTTGTCAGTTTCCAATATTTAACTATGACTTATGTAATATTTATAATCTGAGATCAACTTATGTGTGTGTGTGTGTTTGAAATGCATAAAAAAATATTGCGCAAACTTCAAACACAAGGTTTTAGGTAAAAATTTAAATAATGCATGGAGACATGATGCAGTTGAAACAAAGGGAAAAAAAATTCCAGTTTCATTTGTTTAAAATGTATCTATATGAAAAATCATATTCCCGCTTTAATTATTTATTTAACTAAAAAAACGATTTTCCTCATTTTGGTTTTATAAAAATTATACGTAGAAAAAATATATCATAAAATTCTCATAGCAAAAATTTATAATTGTTCAAAAAAAGGATTAATTTCTGTTAAAATAACCAAGTTACTATTAACAAGAAAACACATGGTGAATTATATTTAATAATTGCATGAAAATGGATAAAGAATTTAAAGATTAAAAAAGGTAATTGAAAAGAACTGGAGAAACTACTGTAGTAATTGACAGAACTGTGAAACGTAAATATACTGCATAAAGTCGCCGAGCCGCTAAAGATTTGGAAATGACAGCGCTTAAAAATCATGTATTTGCTTTAAGACGTATAAATAGCATAAAATATTTTGATGAAATATAGTTATAAAATGCTTTTTGAATGTAAATGAAGGAAAAAATTATATAATTTAACAGTTTCTCAATATGTTCATACAGACTAGTTCAGTGGAATTTTAAAGAAAATAATTTTTTCCTAATTTAAGTTTCAAATGTTTACAAATGACGAAGACTGAAAAGAAATACTGCGATTTTGAATATAGATTAACTTCTGCAAAATTTAAGGAATAAATAAGTTATTGGTGTTTATTTGCATGTTAAGGAATCAGTGGATAAATGTCGAATGAGAGAGAGTATATAGGGCTGAGTACAAAGATATTTTAAATGTAAATACGAATGGTATGCAGGAAAAAATAATTCCGAACAGGTAGTTGTATCCGTAAAATATGAAACTTAAAAAGAATTGGGTGGCAGTGAAAGCATGAACACATCTACAAAAAATGTGAGTACTGAAATGCCATTACAATATGCGTTATGTATTTTAGATGAATTTTGTTATTATGTATATTTAGCAAGCGCATTTAACATTAAGTTAAGTATTAGTATTTTAACATAAGTATATTTATAACATAAGTATATTTATAACATAAGTATATTTATAACATTCAACATAAGTATTTTGAATAAAAATAAAATTATCCGTTTACTATTTCTAACAAATGCCATATATTTGAAAAAATTAACAATTTTAAATATTAAAGTCTGTTGTACGAAAACTGTGAATATATATATATATATATATATATATAAATTTTTAATGAGCTTTGGGAAAAAACTGTTTAATCAATATTCTTCAGTGCAAATAAAAGTGTGTCTATAAATGCCAAAATTTCACTTTATAAATTAGTTGATAAGTCATTAGACACCGAAAATCCATCCATTAAAATTAATCAGTGAATAAACGATCTATTAATCAGGTTTGCTTTAGATGGGAAGAACTATTACTTTCTCAAAGTGCACTCATTTATACGTTTGAATCAATCAGAGTTTAATTACGCCACGCTAAAAATAATTATATGCATTAATAAATGTTTCTTTTTTGCTCTTATTTGAAAAATATTTAGAAATATTTCAAGAGAAATAGTTTTACATATTGTTATATTATATTATATTTCGCGTCAGAATTATTGAAATTTATTATTGATAATTTGTTTTCATAAATATTACCAATTAATACAATCTTCTAATAAATGGAAATATAACATTTTAATACAAAATTTAAAATAAGTGGTTTTATTTTACAAAATTTAAAATAGGTGAAAATAAAATTGTAAAAAAAGTAAAAGGGTTTTTGTAATTTTTTAAAATTTAAACTAATTTAGTCTAAATAATTTTTAATTAATTTTAAGTATACCTATGGCTTAAGCTACCACTATTTGACTACTACCACAGAATGATAGTAATCTTATCAATACAATATGGTAATTTTTTCAGGAAATTTTGTTCAACATTAGCAGAGATCCAATGATATTTCAGTATATTTAACATACACTATTTCAGGCATTGAATGTTTGTCAAAATAATTTTAAAATAAAGCATTATACGACGTGTGTTGATTCTTCAATTTCACATATACATCGACGTCCCATATTCCTTTAGATTTCACTTTGAACTATTGCATTTCAACGATTTTTTTTGAAAATTTACTTAAATATTTCTATGAAATTAATATTTTTTGAATATTTTATAAAATTAAGAATTTTTGTTATTGTTTTGAAACCCCAAATATGTATTTACAGAATAATTTGTAAAATTATGAGGTACATTTAAATTTAACTTCAGTATGAGATTTCAAATCGGAATTATCTTAAAAAGTTAAAATTATGAAGTACTTAGAGAGTAATTCTCGTAAAGTGATAAAAAATCGATTTGCATTTTTATCTGAAACAACGCAAAATGTCGATTTTATTTTGAATTAACGTTTTTAGCTTAAATACTTCTTATGGCCTCTTAAAACTAATTTGAAGATTTTACTCTGTATAGATGAATTTTAACTATTATGATCATATATTATTTTGGTTAAAAATGAAATAAATATGATAGACTAAACAGTGCAAATTAAAATTTTGCTTTTGTTATTCATTTTATTTTAATGGTCATATAATATTTTTAAAATGTTTTTTTAATATATTTTAAGAAAACTACAAATTATTATTTTTAAAATACAATAGACATCGATAAAAGTATATGAAATACTAAATTTTGTAAGTATCTTTGTTATAAATAGAATAAATCGGATATTTTGTAAAATTGCACAATGTTAAAAATAGTTTATAATTTTTCTAAGTTATTTTTATTTTAATTTCTACTACAACATTTTCTAAAATTTTACATAAATATTGAATTAATTTTCAAAATTTAATTCGCATACAATGTCATCATAAAATCTTCAAATATTTCACAATTATCAAAAAAAATTTTTTTTGCTTAATTCTTAAGGTTTATATGCTCAATTAAAGAACATAAACACATAATACTCTATCATTTTTGTCGTAATTACATTAAATATTTTAACCAATTAGAAAATCATTTTCTATGAAGATTTTTAATATAATAGGTAAATAAATAAATAAAATTTTGAGATCTTTATTTAAGAAAAGTAAAGTTTGACCAAAACGATAAAGTTTAACCACATTTGAAAATATTTTTGAGGATTTAGATTAAGAAAAATGACTGTAAGAAAAAGAAGTAATTTCAGATCCACTTAAAATATATTTTTTTAGTTGGTTCTCTTGAACTTCCTGTTAAAAGCTTTTTCATGCAATCTTAAAATGTTTTTTCAATGTTAACTTCAAAGTCTTATGGAAAGTTTCGTTTTTAGATATTTTGTTATCCTTTAGTTGAAACAATTTATTTCTGTTTTTGAAAAGCTCAAAGGTAAAAAATAACGGAAATTAAATTTTAACGGTAACACTTTAATTTAAATGAAAAAATAAATAATAAGTATTAGTAGTGTAATAAACAGAAAACAGTACCTGACTCTTGCTATTAATCAGTGATTCAAGTATAAAAGGAGATTTAATCTAAAATTTTATTTATTATTTATTTTATTTGAGAAAAATCTGGTTTTGAAATATATGTATATTATTTATTATATCTAATATTACTATTTTCACTCACAGATGTTCAAAAATGACTTATTTTTAAAATTATTCAGTATGCATATAACCCTAATAAAATTAATATATTTTAATAACACCTTTTAGTTACAATGTTTTTTGAAACACGACAAATAAATTTAGTCATTCATCTCCTATATTTCATTCATTGATTAACTTTTATTGAATTTTAAAGTACATTCTAATATTTTTCCCTAATATAACTATGGTTATTAAGTTAAGATTTGTATTGTAACATAAATTTAAATAATCACTGTTGTAAAAATCTCATTATAATTAGAGAAGTTTATATGCATCTTTTATTAATAACGTGAATATCTTGAAAAATAAAATAACAAATAAGCTATAAATGAAGTACAACTATTCAATAAAAGTATATATTTTGAAGTGAAATATGTAATTACGATTATTCAATATAATAAAAACTGATTTAAAAGAAATTATTTTAAAATAATATTCATTATTTAGATATTAACACACAAATATTTTCAGAATAAAATACACATATCAATCTGAAATGAGTTTAATGGAAACTGTTATTCTTATTACGTAATAAATATAAAACGAATTGTTTGATTCTAGTTAACTATGTAATAATATTACACAACATTACAGGCGATTATAAATTCAATGATTACATTTTAAACCTCAAGATTCAGAAGTGCAAATAAAAAATATCTCTTAAATTGACTTATTGGTATAGGAGGGAGCAAACAATGTCTCTCAGATAAGCAATCAATAAAACTGTCAAGGAGGTAGCATCGTTCATTAATTTTTAAGAAGAAAGTAAATTAATTCTTAAAGCAGAGATAATTGGAAAAGTAAATTAGCAACGCTATCAGTTTATCAATCAGATAATGGATGCGAAATTTAGTTTACTCAAAAATTGTGTTCCATTTTTTTAGTGTTCAAGTAAGTTTACTTTTCAATAAGATGGTTAATTTATTTGTCACTAATTGCTAAATTAATTAAACGAAACGGTTAATGAAATACGTTATTTTTCACAAAGTTATGGTATTATGTATGAGAAAAAATGTATTTCAAATTATAACATGCTGCTCTTCAGACCTAAATTTACATTCAGAGTATTATTTTAAAGTAGTTTAGCATAAGACTTAAAATGAATTTGTATATATTACTGTGTGATAAGAGAAAATGTAAAATCACTTACATTGTTTCTTATTTTAATCTGTTTTTTTTTTTATAACTTTCAAGAAAGAAAATGTTGCTGGCGAATTATATTTGCCTCATAAATAAGTTAGCGATTCTACTACTTTTAATAATATGCGTGAAAATTAATGTACCGACAAAAAAATCACACAATTTAATTTGGTTTATATCAAAGGAAAGATTAACAGCGTTATTTGTTTGAAAATTAATATAATAATCAGGCGTTTCAGTATATACTAACTAAAGTACGAGGAACTTTAATATATCACGTGTTATATTAAAATGAATTTTTTTAATCAATTGAATTAATTATATCTTATTTATATTTTGCACGTTATTAATTTTATACTGTTTAAAATTATATGTTTCCTTCAAATAGTCAATATTTAACTGGGGGGTTAACTATATATACTTTAATAAAATACAGTAATATACTGAATTTCAATCCCAATATTCCTATAATTAATCACAATGTTTCATATGAAACTGAAATATTTTTTTTTTCTGAAATTATTGTATTTGTTGGAAGTAGACATTTGATGAAGGTTATAAGAATTTATGAATCATGTTATTATAAAGTATTATATAAAGAAGGATAGAAATCCAAAAATGTTTCTTAAAAAGAAGAAACTAAATTACGTGTTGTCCTTAACTTCACAGCTCTCATATTACGTTGGTCACTTCATCTTCTATTTGTCATGTCATCATGTTAACTCAAAATAGCAGGAACTTCTGTGTTAAAAAGTCTTCATAAATAATATTTTACAACACGTCGAAGCATTGGTATTAATATATACCTGAAATTACAAAATAATTTATGCAGATTAATTCTGCAAATCTGCTTCAATTATTTAGTAACTTTAAGAATATTGTAAGCAATGGAAGAATATCTAATTGACTTACTTGAAATTATATGAATCTTTATTTCCTCCTAAGTGAATTTAGTTTTTGGAAACTAATTTACTGAGATAATAAATTATCTTTTACTCTCTAAATAAATTATCTGTAAAATGATATGTTATGATTGATATATTATCTCAAATTAATCTCTATTTTATAATAATCTGTAGATTTATATTAGAAAATTTTTTATAATATATACTAAGATGAAATATTATCAATAAAGTATATTCAAATATGAAAAATCTTTGGAATATATTTATATATTAATCCAATAATTGGGAGGGAATGATAACTAATTCACAATTACAATAGTAAGGGTTAATAAATATTGAATGATATTTAATTACACACAAAGGAATTTTTCTACAAGTATTTATAAATTAATGGTTTTTGGGAATTTTCTTGGGAATATTTATCATGAAATGATTTTTGAACGAAGAAAATTTCAATATTTTTAAAGTTTATTGAGAATGTGTAATAAAAGGTAAATTAACTCTTTTGAAGTTATAAATAATAATTATACATTATGAGTAGAAGTATACCTTTGTATTTAATGCATTTAAAAAGAGTCTATAAGCGTATGGAGAAATTCTTACCTTTTATACGCAGTGAATATTTTTCATCCTCTTAAAAACATTTTATAAAAACTAAAAATAGGTATTTAAAATAATTAATGAAGTTTAATGTATTTAGAAAGTAGAATAAGATAATGAATAATTTGGAGAATTAACGGTCAATTGCTGAACAATTTTTATGACGAGTAACGTTGCTGTAGCATTTCATATAATGAGCCGAACTGTGAAAGTCTCATATAATGAAGATTGCTATTTATCATTGCTTGACACTTAGCAAGTGCGATATGAATTCTCTCTTCTTTCATTAAATTCATATCATCACTGAAAGACAGATTCTTTTAATTACTGAAGAATCTATAAAATGCTGAAAAATATTCAGTGATAGTTTATAAATGGAAACACAGAAGCCTGAGATTTTGTTTTAACTTGTTAAACATGAATCTAACATAATCTATATTTTAGTAAAAAGAACAAATACACAACCCAATAACTGATTATTGAAGCATTCTGTGCACCAGAAATATACAAGTAAAAATACTAGAAGTTTGCTGCTTATGAAGCAAAAATTAAGATGGAATCTGATTTGATATATAGATTAGGTATAATAATTTTTGCAATAATGACGTTTGACTGAAGCACCGATATCAATGTCTGTAAGAAGTTCTTTCACTTCCGTAAGGTATAGATATGATGTATAAAGGTCCAAAGTTGCCTTTATAAACGTTTCTGCTAATTATTATTCCATTTTATTGATTTCCCTACTCATGTGTATTGAAAAGATTTAATAAACCAGTTGTTTAGAAGGAAAGACATTTTTCTCTTTGATTAATTAGCTAGATATTTGCAATTTAAATCTGATAAGAATGATAATAAAACAGATAATGTCATCGACTTCCTTTTTCTATAAAAAAGTATCTGTAAAATTATAAATATGCTGCTTTCTTGGTTCTTTAATTGTTGATGGAACGAACTGCTAAGAGAGCCTTACTTCAGAGAAATAGCTAGATATATATAATTCAAATCTGATAAGAATAATTATAAAAAAGATAGTGTCAATGACCTCCTTCTTCCATAAAAATGCATCTGTAAAATTGTAAAAATGTTTTTTCTTGGTTGTTTAATTATTGATGGGACAAATTGCTAAGAGAGTGCTACTTCCAAGAAATATATTATGAAAACACTATTGTATATCACACATTAGATAAACAGATAAAATATGAT
Source organism: Latrodectus elegans (assembly GCA_030067965.1). Taxonomy (NCBI): domain Eukaryota; kingdom Metazoa; phylum Arthropoda; class Arachnida; order Araneae; family Theridiidae; genus Latrodectus; species Latrodectus elegans. Next base: position 47,897,355 of record CM057817.1, read on the forward strand.
GCAAGTATATTTAATATATATATTACGTATTTTCTTTTTGCTAACATATCCATAGGTAAGGGGTCGTATTCACAAATCATAAAAACTAATTCAGTAAACTACTAAATACTGTCTTCAATAAACGTGCATGCAGGAAGCAGAAAGGTACCATTCGTTTTCAGTTGTTTAATTTTGATTGAGACCAAAATCATTCCACTATATTATAGTAAGCCCTTTTGTAAGTTATATAATTAAATGAAAAATACAAACCAGTTATTAATTTCTTACCCCGGATTCTAACCTTTAGTTTAGAATATTTAACCTTAGGCGAACATGGTTAAATAATGTATAAAACTGACCTGTTTGAATGATTAAATTAATATTCATATAGAAAAAAAACTATTGACAATATATATTATAAATAATATTTTACTATATCTTCATATAAAAGTGGTTGCTATGAAATTTTTGAAAATGCATTCCGGAGAATTTAAATATTTATTTTTATAAGATATCACATTGCATAATCACTAATTTTTAAAAACATTAAATTAGTCTAAATTTAATAATACAAATATTACGAGAAATTTAAAAATAATTGTGAAATACCCTAACCTATCGCAAAGCTCTTTAAGAAAAGCATTTGAGCGTATGAAACCACACATATTGTAAAAGCTCTACTTTCCGAATGAGGTATTTTGAATTAGCAAAGTGATTTTTAATAACCTTAAAAGTCCCATTTAAAAATGTAAAAAAATATTATAAAAATGCAAGAAACTGAACTATACAGATAAGAATCCTTTATAAATATAGAAGCACATAATATATCTCTGAGATTGCTTCCTAAGTTAGTAGATTCAGCTAAGTGTCAGGGATAATGATCTTACCAACCGGAAATGTTTTTTGATATATATTTGCTTGATATGATGGTAATTAGAGATTAAGGAGGAAATTTGTTACTTTGTTATATACAAGTTCTAGTAAGATATTCTTACTGGAACTTTATGTTTTTGCAAAATTTACTACATTTCTTTTGTCATGAAGAGGGAGCAAAATGTATTTAGCATTTTCTATCTTCATCTAAAAAACTTAGCCTTAATCAGAGATTATAACCGTATTTTTTGTAGGTACAATGAATGAATTTTATGTAGATAAAATTCATAAGAAATAAAAATGTTGTGTATAATAAATTAAATTTTAGTCCATAACAAGTTCTGATGGATTTTTGTAACTAATACGAGTTTTATCAAGTCTAACTCAAAATAATAAATAATTAACAAATCAAAACTTCTCTTCCTCAGAATATTATAAAAAAAACAAAGAACAATAATTTGCTAGTTTAGTGCCTATTTTTTACATTTTTAAATGTTTGTGATTGTGATAGAAACGTAAGCATTCTCAGTACGATATGTTTGAAAGCATTAATAAAAATAATTGTAAATGATACTGTTCCAGTTTTGACATAATTTTGGGTAGAAATGCATTTAAAATGGTCTTAAATATGAGAATAATGCATGCTAAAATTTAGGAATTTTCAGTATTTAAAAAAAGGCACTTCATTAATGACTTATAGTAACCAATTATTAAAAAAACCAAGCTTTAGATATTAATATTCATTCATTAATAGTAGAATAAAATCAGTTAAAACATCCTGATTTCTTTATTGAAAATGTTGATACAACAAAACATTCCTAACATCATGAATAAAACATAAGTTTGGAAAGTATATGGATCAGAAATAACAGTTTTATTTGTTTTATTTATTTGCTAACAATTTTATTTATAATAGTTTTATATAGTAGTAACAATTTTTCCCTTTTTATCAAACTAGACACCATCAAATCTTGCGTAAACATATTAAGAATAGATGCTGTTATTTTCATACTCAATTTTAAGTTAAAAATTTACATTTGAAACACCTCACTAAAATAAAATGCACTCATTATGTATTACACTCAAAATAAAATACACTCATTATACTTTGAAATTACAGATATTTTAAAGGAATGTTTTTTAACTTTTATTTTCTCAACTAGGCAAATTATAATTAAATTAGGAAACTGTGCTAAAAATTTTTAAGAACATAATTTGTTGCAAACCATTTTAATTAATGGTTTAAAAAATAATCCTGTTTTTCAAAAATTTCTCGTTTATAATAAACAATGAAAAAATTAAAAGTTGCGTTAATTTTTATTCGTAATATTTTAAATTTTTTATCATGATTTTACAGATTGAATTATTTTTATTCATTGATATTTATTGGTTCAATTTTTGATAAGACTTAATTTGAAATTTTTTGCAAATTATTTTATTAAATAGTTTATTTTATATTTTCTGGAGTATGATGTGTTTTTAGCATCGTTATATTTGTTTTTGACTTTAATAATTCCATTGCTCTTTTTTCATTACTTTATTTAATTAAAATTTCAGGTAATATTTAGTTATTTTTGTATAGGTATATGCGTAGTAATTTCTCTTCAAATCTTCGTAGATCTTCATATTTTTTACATCATTTTATATTTTAAATTTCCAAACAATATTTCAAGTTACTCCAAGTTGGTCAAATATTTTAGCACAAAAATGAAATTTTATTTTTAAAAAATTAATAAAATATTTAATGTTGTCAACAAATGATTTAAAAATAATATTTTTTGAATTATTATTTTCAGTGGCCTTCATAAAAAACTTTTTACCATCTTTACGTGATCAAGTTTCTGAATTTAAATGTAAATTTTATCTAAGCAATGTGATACATTTTAGGTAAACTTAATTTTCTGATTTTTTTGCGAAATATAACACAGTTATCTGAAATCAAGAAAAAAACTCGTCGAATTCTTCAGTTATTTAAAATTGAGTTTTTCTGCTTGTCTGCTCAAAAATAAAGTTGAAATATAAAAAAAAAGTTTAAAAAAGGAATGTATATTTGGTGACAAGTGAAATTCTTGAAGTTATTATCGAAATGCAGATAGTATTTCCATTTCCTAACGTTGCAAACCGTACGTTAAGCTTTTTACTCCTTGAGGTAAAAAATTGCAATCTTTTTATATTCACCCAAGCAAAATTTTAAGGAAAGTAGAGACTTCCATCAGGATCTATCAACTTGTGTCAACAATGACTTGTTATACAGAGACACGTGTATCTATAGCGTATTTAAGCACTTATAGCTTTCTGTTTTAACATTTTTGCATGCAGATGTTATCATAAATCATTATAGTAAAAAATTGTAAAATTGCTGATTGCAATTCGTAAAGTTGCAAATAAATTTAGTAGGTTTAGGTTTCATTTATTCTTTTAATGTCTAATTTCGTTGTTACATACGATAAGGATTTTACAAGATTTCTTTTAAATTGATATTATTTTCATTATTTATTTTTAAGTAGGGCATTAGTAAAATAACATTGCTATAAATTAGTTTCATGTTTTTTAAATTAATTTAATTACAAAAAAGTTCTAGAATGGTAAAATAGAATCAAATTCACTAAAATGATTAAAAAGGACATAAATTGATAAAATGTTAAAAAAAAATGTAAATTTTAAATTTATCTTGTGCATGTGAAAGTATATTTCTTAATAATAAGGGGAAATACTTCTTTGTTGGTTTCAAAAGTTTTCAGCCAAAAAAGTAAGGAATCTTAACGAGAAAAATATTAAATTTTGAAAAAAATATTTTTGCTGAGTAAAACTCATATTTTGTTTCATGATTAGACATTATATTTATAAATTATGAGTTTATTGAAGTTTAGGATTTAAAGTAGACAGTTTTATATTTCATTCTTTTTTTTAAATAGGAAAACGTGAATTATGGTTAATCATTTAATTAGAAATTATAAAATGATGACAGTTAATGTAATGAATATTACTTGAAGCACACATTACATTGAAAGTCAAAAACCTTGTAAGAAATTTTCTGGGGAATACAATAATTGGTGGAAAACGAAACGAAAGTATTAAAATTGAACTTTGCGGGAATAAAGTATGATATAGAAATATAGGAAAAATAGCCAAAGTGATTCTCCAATTTATTTAGCATTAGTAAACTTTAGTGATTATGATTACATTTGAGAATCAGCTGTAACAATGATTGTGTTGCTCAGAAATTGCTCTAAAATCAAATGCGCATAACAATCATAATTTAGAGCCATATTTGACTGATTAGTGCCCAAACCAACATGTCACCTGCTTCCGTAGCTAAAAGCGTAGTCAAACAAGGCAAAGACACGAATTCAATGTTCTAATCAATCAATATGAACGTTCCTTCTTACCATGGTAAATGTGTGTTGTTAAGTTTAACGTTTTCATTTGCATATGTAACAGCTTTGTTCTTTTCTTCCAACTGTGGAAGTAGAGAACTGAAGATTTTATTTAAGCATCAGCTTAATTGTATTTAGAAATTCCTACCACCATTCCTCCCGATAATAATATTGTTTTAGAGCACTTTTCATGGTTGAAAGTTCAATTTTTATCTTTTACATTATTTTAACAGCTGAAAGAGAATCCATCATATTAATGAAATTGTCCTTTATCAGTATTTTATTTTTTATTCATTTTATATATATAGAGTTACTGATAATTTCACAGAAATTTAATGACTTAAATTTCAGACTTGCTTATTTTAAATATTTGTAAAGCACAAATAAGAAAACATCAATAGGTAACGCAATGTAATACTTAAATATTAAGTTTCCGACTCATACGCACAAACATGTATACATATGCACACATTACATTTAAAACCATACTGTTGTCACATTAGCACTTTATGAAAAAATGCATTTGATACCTATATTTTGCCTGTAAGATCAAAGTATCGAATTATTTAAAAAAAAAATCTATAATATGAAATTAATAAATTAAAGTGTTAAAAAATTGAGAAACTCACTTTTTATCAATCAATTATATTTATGAAAATGAAAAACCTAAGATCTCTTTTAGCAAGGAAATAAACTGTTATTCTAAAAGGGTTACATGATTTTCCAGAATCTATTGTATCTTGAATCTTTGGATACTTATAGTTAAAAACAATAACTGTAAAAGTTAGAATACAAGTTTAGAATTGATATTAATATGCTTTGACTAGTAATGGCAGGTTGAAGACAATTATTACCCATTGTAAAGAACTAAAAATCATAAATTTGTTTAAAATGCGCTTTATGAAAAGCTAAAGTTAATTAATATTTGGCGAATTTTGGTCTTAATTTAAAAGTTCTTTTATGATTTAAAATATATAGGGTATAAAAGGATGATCAAATATGAAAACGCAGATTCAAATGATATTACATAACTTTATTTAGAATATTTTATGATCAAATATAAATATTGGCTTAAGTTATTTATCCCTATCACTAAATTCATTTCTTCTTTTAAAATGGGAAAAAGCTTATTTTTACTAATTATTAATTAATTCATGATTTACTAAAAAAGATAAATGATAACAGTTTATTAATATAACGACTAGACAATTTGAAAACGTGCATTGCAAAGTTTCGTAGATTAACATACAAAATGCTAATTCAGACTTGGGCTCTGTGGAAAGTAGAATCCTTTCACACACTGGTCAGTGAAATAGCTTCAAAGATTAATTTATTGTTGCTATATATAAAAGTTGCATTCACTGAGATCATTAAACTGTATTTTGAACAAAATGGTTTGTTAAATGTCCCTAAGATATCTATAATTAAAATGTTACTCCAAAATGACTTATAAGTGTTACGATATAAATTTTTTAAAAAAGGTTAAAGTAAAAAAAGTCCTCAATATTCTAGTGTTGGAGGGATACAATTCAACTATTTCAATGAAACCAGGTAGTTGAGGTCCAGGAAAAATACTTTGGAAATGTTATGCTAGCAATTAAATAAAAAACAATCAAACTAATTCAACAATCAACAAAATTATCATAATAATAAGATCTCATAAATAATTGTTTCTATATTCATCTATGTGCTCAGTATTCATACTTATTGGATAACGAAAGATTTGAATTATATCACATCTCCTTATCAAACGTCAAGAACACCGATAGAAAGCAATTTACAAGATTAAGGTTTTTAATTTGACTTTATTATTCATTAGCTTTGACATTCAAGATGCTTAAGAACGTCTCACAGTAAGAATCACAAAAATTCTGGTCTGGTGATAAGACCGATCACTTATCTGAAAAGGTGTGCTGGTTATGTTTTCTTCGAGATAATTAGCTTGCATCGCAATATTTGTACATATGAGCACTGTGATAACCAATAAAATTTTTTCCATGAATTTATTACATTCATGAATATATAATTTTTTCCTCCATGAATTTATTATATCATTCACTTTAAAGTCTTCAGATATTAAGTAATTTCAGAATAAAACTTAAGAAAATTCAGAAAAAACGTAGAGAATAAAACTTTCAACTATCCACCTCATACCAATTGACGACATTGCTACTGTTGCATCGCATACATGAATTGATGTAATACCAGATAATGTACTGAGTTGGAATTTGATTGTATTGCCTATAAAATATGAAGTAACAAGCACTTACTCACTTTAATGTTTAGATATCTTATTAAAATTCAAGCCCTTCTATATACTGATTGTTGAATTTATTATAACTTGTAAATTTAAACGTTGTAGTTTATTTGAAACCATTTATTCAGTTGAATACATTATGCTCAATATCCATATTACGCCGTCCCATGACTAAATGGTTAACGTTTTTGAATTTAATGGTTCTTGTTCCCCGGTTCGAATCCTGGTTCGGGCATGTATGTTCTTTTTTCTCTTTGTTTCTTTGTCCTTTCTTCTGAGATGATGTATGAATGTGGCTCCACCTATAAACGGATTTGTGTTGGTATGGTGTGAGTAATACTACTCCGTGACTTGGTTCAGAAGTGCCTATCAGGTAACGATAAATGAGTAGTAGTTTTAGCCTAGTTGTAGTGAAGGGTTAGTCACTCAATGCCCGTCTTTGTTAAAAAAATTGATATTATTATTTAGCTTCTTGAAATAGCTTTTGAAAAACATATAAATACAGCAGTTATGTAAATCGTCATCTCGTCCACAATGATTAGTTCAATTTCACGTAATTCTGTTTTTGAAGCTACAGTTAAACATTCTAGTTTCTGGAACATACAAATGTAGTTTATGACCCTATTTATGGGAGAATGTCCTACATGTTACATTCACAATTAAGCACAAAGCCGTCTAAACATTATTCTAATTCTTTTACAAAAGCCACATATAATGTGTGTGCTTAGAGATATACTTCAAAGCCATGGTCACTGTGGGCAAATTATTTGTTTCTACACTCGGTAGCTTTTTATATAAAACTTTTCTTTCAATTTCGTGTATGACTTTTTAATAGTATCAATGCCAGCAAAATTTTGCATCTGCGAACTGTTTCTCCCATTTGCGTCCAGAACTCCAATTCGACATTTATCAAACTCATTCGGAAAAAATTGATCTGTAATCACTGCTAAGCTTTATCATATTTATTTTAAGTTTTCATAAATTCAAGCTATTTTGGGTACATTAAATACATTTTCTTAGAAAATTATTAATAATGTAAAATAGTGTAATGCAATTTTGGTTTATTGGAACATTTACAGAAGTTAAAAATAAATATAATGTAGATAATTTGATTAACAATGCTGTTAAATTTTTCAATCGAAATGGAAACATTTAAAATAGAATTGGATTCATTTTAACTAAAATTGGAAATATATCTTAAATTAAAAACTCTTTTCATCTCTCGATTAACGAATAAATTAAACATGTGAAATTGTAATTACGATTTTTGATTCAATAAACACTTAAAATTAAAAACGGAACAATTTTGCGTGTGTGTTCAAGCGATAGACGTAATTTTAATTGCAAATATGCTATTGTAATGAAATAAAAATTGACAAGTTGACAAAATATTAAGTTTATTGTTTAAATTTAAAGGGTAAGTTTACTTACAAAATTGTTTTTTGAATTAGTTAAACAAAGGAACTGTTTTTTGAAAAAATATGTTTGCTTGCTTTCCCTAGATGTATTTTTTAATCTTTCTCTCTAGTACTATTATAAAAATAATACCTATTAAGATTTATAAAGTTATTACTTCCTTTTCTTCTGAGAAATCAAAATATGTTAAAATTATTAATTATAAATTATTATTTTTTTTTAGCAAATCCTATTTTTTAACTTTTTATAAAATATGAAACTTATTAAGGAATATTTATTATGAAATATAAAAATTAGATTCATATTCACTAATTTTAGATTTTATACTCATATCATGAATAAATTAAAAAAAAATAAATTACATGTTGTGTTTTTCTAAGTATTGATATTGTAGTAAAAACAGGAAAATTGAAAACTTTCAAGTCTTTTTTAAACTTTAATAACTGAGACTATTATTGAATTCTAAAAAAAGTATGACATAAGCAATATTTTGTTAGAGTATTTATAAATCTTTTCATGAATTGAAGTTATATATATATGGAATTTTATGCATATGAAAAGATAAACTTTTTACTATTCGTGTGTATATAGTTACTTTTAACTTTAAATTTTATATTAACAGAGGAAATAAATTAATTTAAATACTTTTTTTGCAGAAAATTTTATTATGTACCATTGTGTTTTAAATTTAATTACGCAATACATAGTTCCAATTTTATTCTATCAACTTAATTTTAGTCACTTAAAATAGGAAACGTATCCAAAATATCATTTTGATGAAAGCATTATATAAATTTAAGAAAGTATGTGTCATTTTTATAATTATACAATTGTGCAAATAATAGCTTTTACAAACGAAGAATTAAATTATTGATGACCATAAATATGTGCTTAAAATAAATTTAGAATTATGTTCCAAAATACCAAAAAAAAAACGTTTTTAAAATTTGCATTTTGCAAATATTACTTATCAAAATATTTACAGATTATTTTCTGATTTCGTATTTTTAATTAGAAGGGTATGTATTATAAATAAATGAGAACTTTTATATATTACATAGAGTAATATTTTTGTAGAAAAGATGTTTAGTACTGATTATTTTTCTTTTTCCTATAACTATTTAAAGAAATGTTTCGTATGACTAAGCTATGTCACGACTAGTCGTGAAATTTAATTTCTTATTAGAGTTTTACGGTTTGAGAATTCTTTTGAGAGTGGTGATAGTCTGCTTTCTTCAAAGCCGATTTAAGTAAGACTTTAGTGAATGAAAAGAAAAGCAATACCCTTTACTTCCACTCAGGTTTAAGTATTTCTTTAAATAAATCTCACTTTCTGGTTTGTTTTGTGATGTTTAAAAGATTCAGCATTTAATTTTATTGGAGAAAACTTTATCAGCAATTCTTTATATAAAACTTGGTTTAGAAATAACTTTGCACAAAAGCAACTTTAGACAGTTATAATTCTCACGTGAGAAAATAGAGTAAAATCAGAAATTTAAATCGAATTTTATATATTGTAATTAAATTTGGTCAAAATTACGATTTTTTTTTATTGTTCCAATTGTTTTATAAATTTACAAGCTCAATCCAAAATAAAATATATAAAAGCTTCAGCATTTAATTTTATTGGGAAGTACTTTTCCAACAATTCTTAACAGAATATCTTGATTTTTAACTAACTTTGCTCAAAGCAGTTTTTGGCACTTGAATTCTCAAGAGATATATTATTGAAAAACCGTAAATTTAAATTGTATTTTCTGTACTATTAAAGTTGCACAAAAATACAAATTCTATTTTATATTTTAACATGTTTAATTTAATTTAAATAAAATAAGAAAATGTATGAAATGTTTTATAAATTCAGTCTCTTATCAGCGAAATACATTCACTGAAATAATATGAATTGTTAAACGTTATGATCTCATTCTTATATTAAACAGATTTCTGGTTCTTTTTATCGGATTTAAAGGGATATTGATATCTAAAGTAATACCAAAATTTCGAAATGAAATCTTTCTCTTTAGTTCACTCAAGCTTACTAACATGTCATGGAAACACGGAAATTGTTTCTTTTTGAATATGATTATCCATTCAGAAAGAGCAGAAGTTTCATAAGTTCAAAGTCTGGTGAATATGAATGATTGAAGAAATCCAATCGATTTGGAAACTAAAATCTTTCAAAATGAAAACATCTACATATTGATTTCTGATAAAAATATTGAAATTATTGAATTATAAAATATAAAAATATTGTTATTATTATTATGGTTGAAAATATTGATAAAACATTGACTTACTGCGCCTTTATTTGAAAGAGATAGTGATTATTGCATTTATTATAATGATTTTTAATTCATTGTATGTTTTGTTAGGTTTTATTATTTAAATTGTTTGGAAAATTTATTCTTGATTTGAATGTTGCTTTATTTTCGATTATTTACGCATATCTTAAAATGAAAATAGTTATTATGCATATCAGCTGTAGAAAATTTCATAAAAATAAGTAACTGCTGCTAAACTTGTTCGTAAACATTATTTGTCAGTTATTAGAAATATTATGGCTAAAACTTCTGATATTTAATAAAAATTGTATTATGAAGCATCATTTTTGTATAAACATACTATTCAATATGTAACAATATTTACTATAGCAAAGTTCGTTATTATACTTATTAGCACTTTAGCATTTTTCAATGAAATAAAACTCAAGAAAACAAAATAGTCTTTAAGCAAAAATAAAAACGTTTAGTTGTGTTAAAATTATGATATCCCATGAATTTGTAAATTAAAACAAATGAATATTTTATGAATGTGTTTCATGCAAATATATATTTATAAAAATTTGATTTTAAAGAGATAGTATAAAGTATTATTCACTTTAATTATAATATCTATAACTAAGATTTTTCTTAATATACCAAAGAAGTAAATAAAATTAATTGTTGAATAAAAAATATGCATTAAAAATCAGAAATAAAAATTATTCTATTTCTTACAAGTAATTTACATATATACGGTTAAGTAAATCATTTATGATTTATGACGAAATTAATTTTTTTCAGTAATAAGCGAAAGATCGAAGTTTTGCTTGTTTCTTAAATCATCAGATTTAAATTAACGTAGGTAACCGGCCTTAAAGCCAAATCAAATGATCTGCAGAATATTTGTTCGTAAATGAAAAAATAAATAATATTTTCAAGTCAATTATGAGGCAGGTATTATAAAGTAGGGATTTGATTTCATTTGAATGCAAACAAAATGTAAAACAAATAATTACAAATTTGATGCAGGAAATAAATAAAATAGACATGGAATTTAATTTTTATGGACGACACTTTGGATAATGAAACTGTTAATGACGAAATTTGAATTGTGTCTATATTATATAACCATTTATCTTTTTTGGCTGTAGAAAATAAATGATATTTTAAATTGGTATGCCTTGAAAAATTTTTTTAGATGTGTTATTAAAATAAAACTTAATAATATGCTTAATTTTCTATAGACGTACTATTGAGAAGATAATGATATTTTAATATCCGTAAAAAACGTCTATTTCTGATTTAGAAAACATTAGTGGGAATATTGAAAATATAATTCACAGTTAAATGTTTCTAAAACATATTTCTACATCTAATTTTATAATCTATGTACAAGAACAAATTGCTAAGAAGCCTTTCAATACAGAATACTAATTTGATTTATTTAAGTTTCTGTTTTCATGAAGATATACAATAATAAAATATATTAAAATTTAATCAAATGAACTTTGTCTATGACTGTAGATGAAACAGCACATGATGGAATTCATTTGTGAACATTTTAACTATATTAAGAATGCTCAAATTTGATATAAATATGAGTACTTGATAAATTGTTTAACTTTTTGTTACGCAACGAGTGATTAAGTGGTTTAAACTTGTCTTCAGTTCCATAATTCGCAGGATTAAAATTCCTGAGGCTTAGAATTTTCACTTTGTTTGGTAATCAGTTCAAGATCTAGGTAATGATTAAATCAACTCTCATTTTTAAATAGACTAGAGTGTAACAGGTAAGTACATAAACAAATAAAAAATTAGAATCAACAGTATTTTCATATATTATTAGATGAAAAGTAATTGATATGAAAAAAGTCGTAAGATCATTAACGAAATTCTGGGATTTTTGTCGAAAAACATAAAGTTAAGTTTTATGATGATTTATAATATTGATGTGGTTAATTGACAGATATAATTTAAACCCAGTGTCTTAATCAAAAATAATTATTGCGAAGACGGTGATTTTTTCTTCTTATACTTTCAAGGTGACATTGAATGATCTTAATAACATACTGAAAATTGAACAAAAGAGATTCAAGAAGCTTCACAAATTTTTACTAAGGAAAAAAGCTCATTTTTTAGGCTGTTTAAAAAATTCGAAGTTAGCAATTTAATAATAAAAATATTTTTTGAAGCAAAAAAAAAAATTATTTAAAATTGTCGATTATGAAACTCTTCTGCAAAAACAATATATTATGCTTTATAACAAATATTGCTGTAGCTTGATTGTTAAAATTTCATACTGCAACTGCTTTAAGAAAAATAAAATTTTATTGAATGAGATTTAATAAAAAATTTCTAGTTGGAATTTAGAGAGATTAAAATGTTTAAGCATATTAAATTTTAATCATAATCAAAATGAAAAGTTAAACTAAATTTAAATAATCTTTCAAGAATATTTAATATAAACTTATTTGTCCTGAAATCAGAACTAAAAACCAGGTATGGGTAAAAATATTGACCCAAAAACTCATTAAAAGTACTTTTAACGGACAGATAAAACCTTCATATTGAACATTGTATTAAATTTTCTTAACATTTCTACAAATTGCTATATGTTTTTTAAAATTTGAGTTATAAGTAAAAATATAAAATCATATGTGAATGGTAAAATTTCCAGAAGTACTTATATTCAAATTATAATTTAAATTTATAAATCTATTTTTATATAAAAAGTGGTTGTAAGCAAAATTTGCTTACTGAGACAACGTCATTAATGAGATAGTTACTGTGAGAAGACTGTATTCTGACTTAAAACTTAATAGCTCTGAATTTGATACTTAACTTGGCTTTCAATGTAGTAGATTGAGTCAAATTTCAACATGTGACTTTACTTACATAAGCAAAATATAACCTTAAATTTTCGATCTATTTTAAAGTGAATAATATTTTCTTTTGTTACAATGAAAGATTTTTAATTAACAATTCACAATTAGCACTAAAATGATCTTCACTGGAATGAATGGAATGGGGAAATTACCCATACCATTTTTCATTGCTATTTCAAATCTTTATTGAAAAATCCCTCAAACGCTAAAATTAAATATCATTTTTTATTAAAATTTGAATTAACTTTTTCATTATGTTTCATTTCTTAATATTTTACTTTATTAATTTTTTCAATTTTTCTCGAAAATTTTATTATCATTTCACAGTGTTTTATTAAATTTATCTCAAAAATGATTTCCCTTTTTTGCAAGCCTCAAAATGAAATTTTGTAAGGCAAATAAATTTGTATAGTTTTGAAATGTTGCTTACTATATTGATTTTCAAAATTTATAGAGCCAGAATTAAAAACATATTTTTAAATGGATTGTCAGAATATATCAAATACTTATTCTCGTATACTTTTTAAAGAAAACGCACTTCTTTCTTTCTTCTTTTATTATTGCACATTTATATGTGTTCCAGTCACTCAGTGTATTTAGTATTAACATTGTTTCATTCTCTCCACAAATTCTTCTTTCTTTAGTTAATTTATACGCGTTCCTGTTACTGACATGCTTTGTTTTTTTTTTTTTGAAAAAAAATGAAAATTTGTAATACAAAAAAGAATTATTGTTATATATGATGTCATAAAAGAATAAGGTAAGGAAGTAAATATTCCTACTGAACATTCCAATTTTGTATTCTTTTAATCAAGTGCTTTTACGTAAATTTTTACTTCTTAAAGTAAAGGATTATCATGGGTAAAGGAAAATTCTTACATAATTAAGAAATTTTTAAAATAATAACAGAATGATATATTTCATATTTGTTATTATTAAGAACAGAGTGAAAGAAGAAGATTATATAATTAAATTTTAAATGTATTTTTGAAATTTTATTATTATATACGTGAGGGCGGAAATCTTAAAATATAAAATACATTATTCCTTATTTTTTTATAAGGAAAACTATTCATATTAATCTGAAAGTCTCACCAATCCTTCTTAATTATATTACATACGGGTAAAAATATTATTGAAAAAATTATTATTATTATTCACTTTGAAATTTATAATAAATACTAAAGTATAGTAATTTTTATAATATATAATTTAAATGTAAGAACTTTGATTTTTATAATGTGATAAATTTTTTATGTATTTTTAATGAAATTCACTTTAATTTTTATATAAAAATCATTCAAAATATTTGAATGTTTGCTTATGTACTTGTATTTTGTTGCAATTATGCTAATCAAGGAAAGAGTTTCTTCATAACAAAAGTATAAATTTCCTTATAAGTACCATTGTTTTATGTAGATTATTAAGTCTATATATATTAGAGTTTTTTTTTTTTTTTTTACAAATCCGATATATTTCTCTGACTCCATAAAAAGTTCTTGCAATTCAAGAAATATATTGAATTTAAGAAAATGGCATTACTTTTAAAAAGCAACTAATAGTTAATTTACAGAAAACTAAATTTTAAAAACTAAATATTTTGTTGCAATGGTTGTTATTAACTGACCCGCAAAACACATTGTAGTACACTTTTGATAAAATCTGCTTTATACAACTTCTATGTCTTTTTCAAAGTTAATAAAAGATTTCATATCAATTTAAAATGTTTCGCAGTAATTATTTAATTATTTAAAAAATGTTCTGTTGCTATATTCATAAAATACACGAGGCCAGTACATAATTCCTCTGTCGTATTTCTTAAAACTACAACTTATAGCTCATTTGGTAAAGTTAACAAAAGAAATAATATCTTAAAACTATTTCCGTTTGATTTAAGAATAAATGAATTTACATGCAAATTTATAATTCAACTCGAAAACTGAATTATATGTTGCAGTTTATTATGGTGTATACCAAAACGTATGAATTATTTATGCATTAGGTATGTTCAAAATCTTAAATGGCTCTTTCCTTCAAAATTATTTCTGAGCTGCCAGCCGAATGGTTAGCACTCTTGCCTTCAAGTTTAACAGTTCGTGGGTTCAAATCCCAACTAGAATATGGATGTTTGTAGTGGTTCAGAATCCCGGTCTAATTAGCTCTTGTGTGCAAAAAATGATCGTTGAGCGACAAACAAATCAACCAACCTTGAAATTTATTTGGGTGGTTTGAAATTTTTTTGACACATAAGATTTTTCAGTTGAAGAAAGATATTTAATTGAAACTAAAAAAAAATTACTAATGATATTACTTTATGTTTCACTGCCTACACTCAATTTGCGCAACCTATAGCCGATTTGTATCTAGTGCAGGGAAATGAATTGTGTATTATAATAATCTAAAATGTCCTAAATATATTTAAAATAATAAAAATATGATGAATATTTTTAATTCAGCTAATTCCAAGTTTCAATGACAAGATTATAGTTAGACAAGAAAGGGATTGTGTTTCTCATCAAAAGGCAAGAAATCATTATAGTTATATTATATCCTATTTATATTAATAATAAATGTATTATTGCAATTAAAAAAAACTAAATAATCAGTTTAATTATGATGTTTGTATTTACTAATAATATTTCGAATAATATCATAATAATTATGATTATTTAATTCTCTTACAAATATTATCTCGACATTATGTTTGTAATTTTAATAGAAATTACTTTATCAAAATGTTTCAGTTAAATTAAATTGAACATTTTGATTTAATTTTGTTTTCATAGTTTAAATAATCAGAAACGAATATAATAAGTTATTTTTATACTTCCTCCAATAAGAAAATATTTTGTATAAATTAATAAAAATCATGCATTAAAATATTTCTCAAAAACTAATTATAAGATATTTTAAAATTTATTAAAATGATAAATTATTTAATAAAATTGCTTTTTTCAAAATCTGAGTTTACAAATTTCGAAAGTCAAATGATACTAAATACATATTTTTACTAGAAAAATAAATCTTAAATGCAAGTTCATGAAATTTGTTATTTTATATACATATATATATATATATATATATTATTAAATAATAAAATATTCAGACACTTAAAAAATAAATATGTAGCAACATATTTCAGAGTTAATTATATAAAAATAATTTCAAAGTATTTATTATAAAATTATTATATAGATGTTTCTCTATATTAAAACTGAATGACTGAAAACTCTTGCGAATGGTAACGAAATTATTAAAGAGGAAAATTGCATCCTATCACTTTCATAGAGTAAATTGAAAGACAATAATTGACTGTATATTTGACAAAAAAAACTTTACAGTTTAACAACAATAAAGTAGCATAAATTATAACAATAGGGTAACATTACATAATTATAATATTTTATTTTAATCATAGTTATTTAGAATTCATAAAAAAACAGATAATCATAATTAGAATCTATATAGATTCGTACGAAGAAGTATTTTAGAGGCTAATTCAGCTGATTTTGTTATTTTTAATGAAAAAGTTTCTTTCAATGATCAAAAATTACTAAAACATTTTTAAAACTAACTAGCTAACCAATTGAAGCTCATGGAAAAAAGGGAATGCTATTAAACAGTACAATAATTCATAAATATAAAAAATTATAGTAGAACTTTACGCATGATAATCTATTTTAAATTGTTTTACAAATAAATATATCTAAAACAGACTTATAAAATTGAAAGGGATATTTTCTATGCAAACAACAGGCAGATATATTAAATATCATAAGCTTCTTTAGCAGCAAAAATTGCCAGTGTTTTTTAGAGTTAATATAAATTAACAATTGAAAAGTAAATAAAATATTCTAAAAATATGGATTGCAAAACACATTATTGAGTATTAACCAATTAAGACTTATTTATTGTACTTTTAGTTAATTGGTTATTTTTGTCTAGTTATTTCATTCACACACACAATTTTTCACATTAATTAAAGTCATAAAGTTTATTCAGCCGAAAGTAACTCTTTCAACGCTACTCTGAAAATTTGTATTTTATTGCTTTAGAGACTGGAATTCTCGTCTGTGAAGTTTGTTTACTTGTAAAAAAGGATACGCTGCATAACTTCCGAATGAACATATTAAGCTAATTAATATTATTTAAATTATTGTAATATGTTTGACTAAAGAGCTTTCTTTTCCCATTTGTTAATAAAAATAAGTTTATTCGGGGAAGCAAATGTAAAACCAAAACAAATCTGAATAAATCGATTTATCTTAAGCGTTATTAAATGTTTTTAATTAGAAAAGGATTTTCAAATTCTTTAAAATTGTTTTTCGTTAGTTTTATTTCAGCTATTTATTTTTGAAATTAAACTCAGAGAAAAGAAAAAGATTCTCTCAGATTACAACTTTTTTAACAATAATAATTTATTAAAATATTATATAATATTCAAGCTATTTTATTGAAATAAAGAAAATATATATTATTGCTCAGTTATTAAAAAATAATAAATAAGGATATTTTTCGGTCTTTATTTTCATTATTAAGTTGAACTCCACTTTATTAATTTCAATATTAATTAAAACTATTTGCATCTATAAAGATTTCATTGTAAATGCTCATGATTTTCAACCAGAAATCCTCTTGTGTTTATTCCAAATATTATTATAATTATATTATAGATTATAATATATATTATTTTTTTTATAGTTATATAATAATATTATAGAAATAGTATTATTTATGTCAATCTAAAAGATATGTTACTTAATGGTGTTTTACAGATATAAAATATAAGGTAAAATTACTCGGACAAATATGAATTGAATTTACGTAAAAATACTCTTTTAAAAACAAATAGAGCTATAGACAAACCCAGCAGAGATGGTATAAAATAGATTTTGGATCACACGGGTAGTATTAAATACCTAAACCAATATATTAATGAAAGAGTTTTTTAATTTATCAAAGGTTTAAAAGTTAGAGCTGAATGCAAAATTGTCATACGGCAAACATATGAAGAATGGTGTAAATTGGAAATTAGATTGTGTAAGCATTATTATAAAATACCTAAGCCAAAAATGAAAAAAAAGTAATTTTATTCATCAATTCCTTAAAATTTAAGAGAATACAAATTGTTTTATTTTATTATGAAGCACATATTCTCATAGAAGAAATTCAATGTAATTTTTATAGTATTGTCATTACTGGTTATGTGATAAAACAATATGTTTGATAATAAAATTTCCTTTTTCAAGATGAAAATACAATGAAATAACTTTAGGTACATCTAAAAATGCTTGAAGTAATGCAAAAAGTATAATTTGTCAGATTAAAATTGAAAATTATACTTCTTTTGAAATTTTCCTCAACGATGATATTAAAACTTTAATTAGTTTAAAAAATGTAAGACACAATTGCCTTCAAATATCCCAGAAAATATTTATACTGCATGTGTTATTTATCAATTTTTAATTAAATTTAAAGCAATTTGTATTATTTTTTCGTAAACTTATGACTTAATTTTTATTGGAAATATAGGATATTATCAAATATATAAATAATTTTTCAACTTCATGAAAAATTGTTTTTTCATAAAACTTCATGAATTAATTTGTATAAAATTTTATTTATATGCACAGTATACATTTTTCTCTTTTATTTTCAATGTCATTTTTTCTTTTATTAAAATTACTCCACATTACTATCCCTATATAAAAATCGCAAATGAAAATTTTATGTATTACTAAATTGTTGAACTACTTGTTTAATGAATAGTCAAAAATATAATAGAATGAAACCAGAGAAAAATAACTACAACTGCTTATTTCACCAGTCTGTCATTTTCTCAAGCTACTCATATTGTTGAAAAACAAGTCTCCTCAGTGTCATTTTTCTTTTAATTTATAATGTTATCTAGCAAATAAATATGCGGAAATATTGTTTAGCTTCGATTTGAAATTAAAAAAAAACATTATTTACAAAAAAGACTGTAGAATTCAGATAACATTATAAACATCTAGCTACCCACATAATTTTATTGGGAAATTATTATACTTGACATATTGAATTTCTTGAAATTTAATTTAATGGATACTAAATGGTAGAGTTAATGTTTATTCAAACTGTTCTATTTGAAATTCAAAACATTTTGCGATGTATTAATTTATGAAAAGTGAAAGTTTTTGGTTGGAAAATGATATACAAATTTTATAAGCCTTTTGACACTTTATGGATAAATTTTTTTTTGAATTTTTAAACTTCAATCTCATTATTTTTGGAATAGATATAAAAATGTGCAGAATCATTTTTGACTTATATAAATGTGGTTAAAAATAGATTTGGAAAATAAACTACATTTAATTTCATAACAAAGTTTTACTATTATTTTGATTATTCAGAATAATAAAAAAAACTTTATTATGAGCCAAAAGTTTATTCTGATTCTTCAGACAAGGAATAAAATAGAATTTTAATTCATTAAAATACAGTTGCTTGTGGAAAATTGAATAGCATTATCAAATAATATCTTTGATCATACATCCTTCAAGTAATTATTCAAAAATTATACAGTGAAGTAATTAAACATATAAATCACATGTATGGTGCATTTTAATATAAATATAATTTATATTATTCCAAGCAAAAAATTTATCACAGCATAAGCATATAATGTTATTTTAAATTAGATTTTTTCTTAATTTTGGTATTTTTAAGTACAGAAAAGCAAAAATTTATTATAAAAGTGGTACCAGAAATATTTCAATGTATATTTTTTTACTTGAATCATATTTAAGGTTTTGTACATTGCATGAGTTTAAATTTGCAGTTATTTTATTCGAAGAATTTCATTATTTTATAAGTAAATTATCTAAAAAGTTCATATAATTTGTTAGGAAATAAGTACAGCGTAGAAGAAAATCCATAAAATGCATGAAGCAAATAGTTCAAAAGTCTTTAAAATAAATTGCTGGTTTCATATAAAAATATATAACTAAGAATTTTTCTTTATTAGCTATGCCTATTTTAGTCTGCATAATAATAATTTCGACTTCACAAAATTTTATATTAATTCCCTTTCAAAGTAAAAACCTATTTTTATAACACGCTCAATAGCATGTGCAACTTGCAAAGTAGTTCTAAACACGCAAATGAACTGAATATGCATAAGACGTCTTGAAACGTTTCATATCTTTTCATTATACTCTAGAAATCTCTGGAGAATATATTTTATCTACCGAACTAATAGGATTTTGCGTGTATCCTTCTTGAAGAGAGGAAGAATTTTATATGCATTTAACGTATTTGAATTCGTAAGTACGAATCAAAAGTTTAAGATTCTGTTTTAAAGTGTCCTTGGAAAACAAAATAACTTGTAAATGGGGATTTATTTTAGTTTTGCTTTTAAAACAAATATAAAATCAGGCTGTATTGAAAATCTATAAATTTAATTTCATATTAGAGTATTTTACAAAGATGCTTTTACAGATATTGGATACAATTTTAAATGATTTAGTTTCATAGTTTAAAATGTAATTTTATTTCATTTTAAAGAAAATATTGAATTATATTTTAATATTCTGACAGGATTTCTCTGTAAAAACGTTTTTTATTATAGGCGTTTTGGTTTTATATAAATGGTTATTAATATTTAAAGCCATTTTAAATTCAATAAATGTAGATAAATATTTAGCTTTTTTAAAATATACGAATGTAATCTCTTAGCTAATCTTAATTGCATTACAAATTTTTTGACCATATTTTAAAAAATAATAAGGATTTAAAAAAACACAAATTCGATAATTATTTATAGAGATTCTAATTAGTGTTAGAAAGGGTTTTGATAAGACTACATATAGGATTCACAGATGAATGTAAAGAATTTAGATTATACTGCTATTCCATTAGACTTGAAAAATATTTGAAAAACATTGAATTTATGAAAATATTGGCAATGGGATAGCAATGAAATTAACGTAACGCCTTTTTACTTCATAATCATTTTATCAGAGGCATGAAAGCTATTATTGATACAAATTTGATATGCTTATGAAGGTTTTGTCAATTTAGAGTTACCTTTTGTCATAAATTTTATACTCATAAATTTTCGAATGTAGAAATTATTATCTGTATGTGCTTACTTAATTTGAAGTGAATTAACTTAACAATTCCATTTATAACTATATCTAGGATTACTTCACACTTTTTTCTATAATGAATTACCTTGTTTATGTTAACGTTAATTTCAAATAGCACTAAACAGTTTGTATAATATAGTGATTTGATTGTGATGTCTGTTTAAAATTCCCCCTAAACTGGTTTGTAAAATTATTTATTTTATTTATAATTAAATGCGAGTAATATGCATTAGATGTGAAAACTCTGATACTAAATGTGCTGTTTTTCCTTAAATGGGTAGCCTTACATCACTCATCTTTATAAATTTAAAATGTATACTCTTATTAAAGTTAATAATCTCGTAAAGAAAAATAATATTATGAACAATAGTTATTTAGCTATTATAATGAAATACATTTTCTAAAAACATACTATTTAAAGAATAATAATTATTTAATGTGTGGCATTATATAAGAGTCATTTATTTCCTTATTTAAATCCTGTATTTTTAAAATATTTAAAATGTATTTGATTCAAATAAAATAGACAGATTATCTGGATATTTTATTCAAAAATTACTATTTTCTATCATAAATAATGGATTAGTTTCTTTAAATATTTTCTGCTTTTTACTAGTATGATTATAACGGTTATTGTATTATGGTATCATCTAATGGGTACTGCTTAAAGGACTACGAAATCAAGAAAATTTCTTTAAGTATACTATTTATCATATTTTTCCGCGATTTTCATCCACAGTTAAATATAATGTTTATGAATAACAACAATCATTTACTTATTATCTTAATTATCCATTTTCCAAAAGCAACAAGTGAATTTGGAAAAAAACAAAGTATCTGCATAACAATGGGCAATTTACTACTTTTTCATTTCATTATCGTTCAAAGAAAATAAATTTACACGGAGGAAGTAAGAAATTATTCAGAGGCTCTCAGATGACAAAAGATTAAATAGTTTTATCTGATGTGAACAATGTGTATAACTGCATGACAACTCTATTAAAAAGCTTTTATAACGGATAATTTAATGAATGAAAGTTGTTTTGATAAGTACTTTCTTCATAACAAATTAATTAATTAATATATTTTATGGTAAATATCATACAAAATATAAGTTCTTTTGAACCATTTTATTATAAAATTACACATGTAAAAGAGAAGCTTCATTTTATGAAATTAAGTTATAATAGTCTTGATGCTTACATTTTATCCTTAAATTGATGCCTAATTCTTGATTAAAATACACTTTTAAGTAAGTTTTCAACTTCAAGAAATAACTTTTAAAAAGGATTTGAACTAGTTTTCAACATTCAAATTGTTTTGCAGTTTTAAATATGCTTATTAATGCATAATTGGGAATAATTATTCATCGATATGATTGAATCCCTTTTTTATTTGTATTATAATTGACGACTGAAAGAGAGTGTTGTTTAATTTCTATATACGATCTACTGTTTAACAAACACACACAAACGCATGCAAATCTTTATCTATTTTCAATGTAATATAAATGGTATAACACATTAAACTTAAATTAATCATTATGTGTATAATATTAGAGTAATCTGAAAAAGAATTTTTTTGTAGTTTATGTGATATAATATTTTTATATTATATTTACCAAAAATAAATTCATTATCTAGTTTCTTGTCTCAATTGAAAAAACTGGTAAAAAACAAAGCTTTAAGCTGATATAAATGTGAGACGTTTTTGTATTTGATATGAAATTTATTCATATCTGAACATGCTTTCACTGATTAAGTTATCAAAATTTTGTTTTTTATGATTCATATAAAATGTTCCCTTAAATTGATTCAGTTCCATTTTTAGATGCAGTAAATGTCGTCATAATATGCATAGTGCATAAAAAATAAAGGAAGTTCTATCTATTTAAAGCTTTAAGCACTGTTCTGGGAAATATTATTTACTCCGAATATTTATAAAATATCTGTTCTTATTAAGTTACAATGTTTCCGCATTTGAAAGCAATTTTTAAATTGAATCAATTCTATCTTTTTGAAAATAGAAAGAATCCTTCCTTCTTGACAATCAACGTAACATCATGTATATGCCAAACTTTTTAATTGTATGACTATTTTAAAATTTTAACTTGCGATGCTACAATCATTTTAGCTCTTGGAAATTGTTACAATTTCAAATTATTATAATTTTTAATATGGAAAAAGATTTTTGAAAATTTCAGTTATATTATTTAATAAATAACTTTCATATTCATTAGAGATTTGTATTTTCAAAATTTTAACTTATGATTATTTATGTTATTCAACAATTTTGTGAAAGGAAATGTCACATAAAAATATAGAAGCTTTACTGTTTCCTTTTTGTAATTATATGCCACATAATTTCAACAACATATTGGTATTTTTTCTGATGTAAACACTAATAAACATTTTTAAATGATTATTTTGTGAACTAAATTTAATTGATATCCTACTCTATTGGATTATGTTCAAAACATCTGAAATAGTTGTATAAACAAAACTCTGTATCACTAAATATATATTTAAACTGTACAATTCTTGTATAATTAAGGTGTATTAGTTTGCTTTTGTTTTGTGAAAATGTATTCGTATTTGCATATAATATGCATTTCTAAAACATAAAATGGCAAAAGATATTTTTACTGAGTTTATATAAATTGTCGGATTAAGAAATGGCGTCTTTTCTTATGATAAGTAAGTTGTTAGAAAGTGATGTAAAAAACACATTTATTAAAATTTCTTACTTTATGTAGTTTAAATTATATTATAAATATTCTTTCACACGCACATATTGCTTGCCTTGTAACTAAAAACTGAGTTAAAAAATTTCATGAAGAAAATAATTTATCACGTAGTTTTTTTCGTTCTTATTCAATTAAATTTATCTATCCTATGTTCATTTTAGTTTAATGATTCTTTACACCAAGATTAAAAGTATTTAAGATTTACAAAATGAAAAAATAAATAACGAATTTTATCGTATAAAGCCATTTTATTATCTAGATAAATTAATTTTTTGTGAATTTTGTTTCTCGCGTTATATGTTAATGACGCTCTTGAACCACTACATGCAAAAAAGTAAAGCATTAATCAGATACTTATCAACATTAAGTTCATTAATATTATTAAAAAATTAAGATTTAGCTAAAAACATCTTATGTAGGTGAATCTGAAAACATGTCTTTAATCTTAATTATTGAGTAAACCTATTTTGTCGATAATGTTACTTAAAAATATCCCTTATTATGAAAATGCATTATCAATGAATTATTAAAGCCAAATATTGCTTTTAAAAAGCTTCTTTTCTAAATACATTGCCTAAATTATTAAGAAAGTTAGATTAAATGAAATTAATTAATAAATATTTATTAATTTCAAGAACACCGACACACAAAAAATACTTCTACTTGGCTTAATTATCAGAAAAATTGCATAGTACTTTTTTACTGGATACTCTTCTGGAATTAGTTCTTAACTTGCTGTGTTGCGTGTGGAAGTAGGCGTGAGCTCTAATAAGCATACTGAAATACATTAATCTAATTATGGAATTTTAGATGCTCAAAAACTACCTTCCTTTAGGTTGCGTGAAGTATCATTTACATTTAAGTAACAAATGTCATATCCATTCTTTATGCTGTTTATTTTGAAAAGACATAGATATTATATATATATATTTATATATATATATATATATATATATATATATATATATATATATATATATATATATATATAAATATATATATATATAAATATATATAAATATATATATATAGATATATATATATATATAAATATAATAAATATATATATATATATGTATATATATATATATATATATATATATATATATATATATATATATATATATATATATATATATATATATATATATATATATATATATGTATATAGTCTGTAGTCTATGTAATTTGAATTTTATGTCAGAAAAGATATTTCTTTTCAAAGAAATTTCCTTTGCTTCATTCTTATAATAGTTGCTCTATAAAATGTACTTTTTATGCGATATTTTATGAAATTTTAATACGCGTTGAAATGTCATTAGTACATTATTTTCATGAAAACTATTAAAAGTTATCAAATTATCTATTTGATGGTCTTTTAATATCACACATTCATAAGACTAATTATTTTAAACTTTTTAACATATGCCAATTTATATATGTGGAAATTATTTGTGTTTTAATGGGAATAATTTTATTATATATGTACCAAGATTAATTTTATTGGATAAGGATTTCTATATTATATCAATTTGTAATATAAAAATTTTAATTGAAATCATTGTTATGATGCTAAATGTAAACATTCACCTTTTTAAATTAAAATTATTTTAATCTGCTTAGGTTAAATCGTTGTTATATAATATACAATCTAATGTTTCAGGAATTTTGTCATCAATTTTAAATTGCTCTTTTTCAATGCATTACCAATTGTAATCTGTAATATTCACCACTGTGACTGATTAAACAATAAATTTAATAACACTTTATTGATAAAATGCTTTCATTTGATTATATACATAACTGCAAAACAGAATTTTATCTTCACAATAATACCTAAGCAATCTAGGCTTTAATTTTCTACAGTTTTTCAACATTCTGTGTAAATTGTAGAAAAAAATTAAAAATTTAGAAAAAGAAACGTTTTATTACCTTAGTTTGCTTTTAAAGCATTTACTTATTTTTTGAGGTAATATGTTTCAGAGAATTTTTGGAAGTGCAAAATATTCACCAGGGAGCACTTTTTGTGTCTTTTTGTGGGAAATGTATATGAGCTGCACTTCATAAACTGAAAAATTGTTTTCTTGGAAACTTTGGATTACTTTTTCCTCTTTACATCTTTCGGATCAGTTTTCGTCAAGTTTGTTTTACAGTTTGTGCTCTGATTGAGAGTCCAGTTTTTTAGAGACCCTTTTAATAATTTCTGGAGCATTCTCCAGTTTTCTTTGTTTTAGAAAATTAATAACTTTCCCATTATTTACTTTGAAATATCTTTTTTGGTTCAATCCTTTTTACTCATGTTTCCGTCTTATTAAAGTACGTTTCGAAATCAAATATGAATGCTCTTTTGGGATTATCACAATATTATTCCTTTTGCTCTATAGAAATATAATTTAGTGAAATTTATAAGTATACTTGTTTACTTGATGATAAAATTAAGGTCTAAATATTTGAAGTTTGTTACACTGTGCAACATTTAACTCTAAAGGAAAAATATTCATTCTTGTCTTTCTAAAATGAAGGTTATATTTTGAATCAACAAATCAATAAATTCAATTGTGAAATATGAAACTATCTAATTTATAGAATTCTATGAAATTTCACTTTTATGCTTTTTTAAGATAATTGCAATAGTAAATATAATGATATTTCTCAAACTTTAATCAAAGTTTAATCTACAAAGAATGTAATTTATTTATGAAACAAATTCTTAAAATTTTTCTCTGCAAAGGATACAATCAACCATGCTAATCATTATCAAAATCATGACTAAAAAATTCAAGTGAAATAATCTATTACTGTATAAGTTTATTTTCTTATTTTTTGTAATTTGTCTAATATTTCTAAATTTAATGTTATTTAATAAGAATAATTAAATGTTATTTAATAAGACATCATTATTCCAATTAAAGTTATAAAAATATGTAGATTTTTGGAGTTAGTTTTAGATTTTAACTTAATTCTAATTTTTATGATATTATGGAAGAATAAATTGAATTTAATTCATACACTCCATTTTTATGCAATATTAAATATTCAGGAATTTTATTGAAATATGAAAATAAATGTAATTTTTTTTTAATATTTTGAAATTACCTCAGTAAAATCACTCCTCTTCACAAAGAGAAAAATCACAAAAATTTTAAAAAGCAGATTAGTAAATGAGGATTTTTTCTGCAATTAAATGCAATAAAACATGTATTTGAAGTAAAATTCTATCTGTAAATTATAGTTTCAAATGATTTAATTTAAATTGCTTAATATAAATTGAAATAGAAATCGCTTATCACTAAATGTATATAAAAGTGTATTCCAATTAAAATTCTATAATTAAAATTAATAGTCCTCTAATTATTTTCCAAATAAAACTTATAATTTCACTCATAATAGTTTTAATTAGAATATTTCGAATCTTATAACTACCATCTGAAAATATGTATTGATTTATTTTCTATTAAGATATTATATCTGATTATAAAGCAATACACATAGATATTCCATTTATTTAAAATTTTACCTTATCTTAATTATTAACTATTGTTTTCACATTACTAATTTAAATGTTATGAGTAAGATTAAATATGAATGTAATAAAGATACATTTAAAGGCATGAATTTCATATTAAATATGTTTCTTTATCGTATAACAGTCATTTTACATGAAGGCTAATTAGAATAGGAACTGCTGTTTAAATGTTTATTTAATTAATATAAACATCAATTCCCTAGATAGGAATTGAGCATACGAACTGTTAAACAGATAGCCAATATGCCTCACATTTGTCTGTCACTTTTGCTCACGAAAAATATAAAGAGATATGAAGTTTTTTCATTAAATGTTTCCTATTTAATTATACTAAGATAAAATATGAGCTCTCATAATATTGCATGTAGGGAATTATCATAATATTACTCCTTATGATGTAGATTGTTTGGTATATTTTAGTAATATTGAATCTAAAAAGGATCATGATTCAAATATAAATCTTATTTCGTTTTTCAAAACTTTGTACTGAATTATTTGTTAAAGGCTAATGACACGTTTTTTTAAAGTTATCTCTCATCCAAATTGTGCTGTTATATTCTGTCACTATATGTGCCACAAGCAGAGGTGCTTTAAGATTTTATACAAATTTAGTAACTATGAGATAATTAATAAAAATATGCATTTTTTTATGTTTCATTTTGAAAATTTAAACTTATACATAAGGTAACTTTTATTTTTCAAGGCGTGTACCGCGAAAAATATTTCTCAAAAATAATTCAATATTTCAAATTAAAATAATTTTTCTAAATTCTTTAAGTTGTTTTTTATTTCAACTAAAAAGTACTTATTGTTTTCCATTACAGTTTCTTTCAATAGACACATGTTTAAATGCAACATTTTAAATTTATGCTTTTTCCTTTCATTTCCATGAAATCAAAAGTACAACCATCCATATTAAAATATATTCCAGCATGAAGAATGAAAAGCGGAAAACGGATTTATTAATTACCTCAAAATGTAGAAATGATTTTTCGTTCAAAAAATTAGCTTTTTGATAAAACTAGATAATGAAGAATTTAGAATCAACTAAAGAGATGATACGATAACAAAACGCTTCTATAGTACTTTAATAAGAGCTACTCTGAAACATAAGATATCAACTAGAAGCTTGGAAAAACTTAAATCTAAAGAGCAGAATTTTTATTCACCAGAGTGAGTAAATTGTTTCAAAAGTGTTATTGGATTTGCATTGATATCTAAGGATTCGGTTCCAAAAACAACTTTGATAAAATAGACCATTATAATCTAATATAAAATGTCTTGTAAAATAAGATTAGGTAAAAGTGAATTGTAAAGAGACTAAACAATAATATATAAATTATGCTTTATTACTATAGTATTAAATCTTTTAATGATACAGGAAAAGAGTTTTTGACTATCTAAAATTTGGTAAATGTAAATAAATTTCACGTCTTTCATCATTATAAAACTATTGAGGTATGTGATTTTTACATTTTGTTGCATTATTTTTAATTTTACATGTAAAATGAAATACTCTTTTAAAATAACATATTATGAGGGAAAAAATTAAAAAAGCAAATTAATAATTTCTAATCTCATAAAGAAATTCCACTCTAAGAATATATCTCATGAATGAAATGCAGTATGGTAACGATTTCTTTTCAAATATAAAACAATAAGCAATATACATTAAACAAATCACTAATATTATTCTAGCGTGAATTAATTCAATACTTAAGAAGCATTCATAATGAGTTTATTCGCTCTAATTATTGAAATGCATGAAGCATTAATCTTAATATCATTAATCAATGAATGTGTCACAGTGATGAAAACTTTTATTCTCATGATTTCTCTTCAATAGTAATGAATAGTTAGCAATTTAATTATTTGTAATATCAAAATATTTAAGAGCAATTTCTATGAACTTGCAGAATACTGCAATAATATTAATTTAGACATATTGCATAACAATTACCATATGTATCTTAAATTTGTTAAGTTTCTAATAGCTCCAGAGTATAGTTCAAACTTCAAAAATTTAAGAAAAGATAGAGGTTTAAAAGTTTTATTAATTAAAGAATAAAAAAAGCATTTTTCATTTCTTATATTTATTGTTCATTAATTGACAAATATGTATTTAATTTTACTTTTCTAAGCCAATTCCTACCTAAAATATTTAGTCACAATAATATTTATTAAAATCCAGTAAGATATCTTAGCATACGAAATAAATTTTCAAATAAGGAAATTCTGCTAACACTATAGTTAAAAATATTACATTGTTGATGTTTTCTGAACAAAATAATAAAAAATAAGATCTTTCCAATTTTTATATTTACTCTAGTTTGTACCCAACTGAAATTCTTGGCCATAT